>CM053769.1:693830582-693849999 GCA_028658325.1 Potorous gilbertii | reverse complement strand
TCTATCTATCTATCCATCCATCCATCCATCCATCTATCTATCTATCTATCTATCTGTCTGTCTATCCCTCCATCCATCCATTCATCTATCTATCTATCTAAATAGATAGATACACACATACATATATACACAAGTGGATATAATAAAAACATAGGAGACAGGGGGCTGCTGTTTCTTTTCTGCTCTAGAAATCAAACACTTGGCTTATTCTTCATCCTATCCAATTGATAACTTGGATACACTTTGAATAGCTCATTTAAAATAGCTGGAGGCAAGGAGGCTCTTGAGACATTAAAATCAACCTTTGAGTGTCTTGAAGATTATTTGTGTACATAGATAAAGTAGTTTTGATGGGAGTGACTATTACTCAGTACAGTGAGGAATTCAATTCATCTTGCTATGGGTCCTCCCTCTTGCCTTTCCTCCTTCTTTCCCTCCTTCCCTTCCTTCCTTCCTTTTCCTTCCTTCTCTCCTTTTCTCCCTCCTTCCTTCCTTCCTTTCCACCTCTCTCTCTTCCTTCCTTCCTCTACTCTGGGACCCCAGACTTGGCTAAGAGAAACAGGAAACATTTTTTTTTTCACCACTTGTAAAGAATTACCCAATAATAAGTCCCATGGGCACTTTAGGAGATACATTGAGCAAATAGGATTTCTGTTCATTCAGACTCCCTGACACTTGCCTTCAGCAGGGGCAGAATCCATGAAGGGAAAATACCCTTTTCCAAGTTTTTACATATCCCTGAGCTTATTCTGGTTTGAGTAATGGAGTGTTCTGCTATACATTCACCAAGGAGCTGGAGCCTACCATCACTGTCTGAGCCTGGATCAGAGACTCTCTAAGACACTGTGGTAGCAACATGAGGGAGGGAGATTGGGAGGCCTCCCAAGCACTCTTAGAATACAGTGGTGGAAGGCTCTCCAACAATGGACTGGGCTCAGAAAGACCAGGCCTCCTTCCTCTCCCTTGTAAAGTGATACATGGCCATACTAGCCTTGGAGGGTCTGAGCAGTACTAATTATGTAACACAGCATCTTTCACCTTGGCCTCTTAGAATGCACAGTGCATTTCAAAACTCAGGTCAGTAGTTGCAATCAATCAAGAGTTCTTAACTTTAAGTATGAGAAATTGTTATTTAATGTTATTTTATTTAACATTATTGTTTAGCATTAATCTATGTTATTTTGATCCTATATTTTAATATAACTGCTTTCCTTCCTAAACTGATATATTTTACTTTGTTCATTTAGAAGCATTATTCTGAGAAAGAGTCCGTAGGCCCCATCAGATTTCCAGAAGGAGCCATAACGCACAAAAGGTTAACAACCCTTATAGAAGACTACATGAAGTCTTTCCTCATTCCTCTAGCTGCTAGTTCCCTTGGCAAATTATCTTGCATTTATATTGTGTGCATTCTGTAAGCTTCTTGAGGGTAGGAATTGTTTCATTTTTGTTTTTGTGTCATCGGCATTTAGCACGGCTCCTGGCATTTACTAGTCACAATAACTGCTTTTTGATTGGTTGATGGAAAGAACTCAAAGTCACTTCATGGACTGATTTTTTTTTATTATCTCTGTATTGCATGTGCGGGAAAGCTAGCCTCGTCTCTTTTCAAAAGATAAAGAGACTTCAAGGATCTTATAAAAAAAGAAGAACTCTTAGTGGTTTTCCTTTAGCCAATGTTTATTTCTATTTGTCTCAAATAGCAAGCAAACATAGGCATTAGCTCCAGTATATAATCTTTGGAATTGGCCTTCCCATTTCCTGGAACCATTTCTTTGTGCTACTTCCTTCTCCTAGCTTAAGATCTATGTAGTTTATTTCATAATTGTATTTAGAAACTCAATTCATCATCAGAAAGGCTTTCTAGTATTTAGAGGATACTTTAAATAGCAAACATGATAAGTACGTTAAACATCCTTGTTCATTTGTTCATTTTGCTTGACTATAATGCTCAGCAGGTACATTTATCTTATCAGAGATGAAATTGAAGCCTCTCCTAAAATAGCTTATTCTGCTTCTCCTATTAGCATTAATTTCATGCTAAAATAGAATGCTTTTCAAAGTTGCTCATGGGAATGGATTGTAGCCAATACCATAGAAAATAGATACTATCTGCATTGTAGCAAATACTATAGAAATTATGAGACATGGATGTATATAACAGTTAATTAAAAATAGACCTAACTGAAGAATGACATTTTCCTTTTATCAAATTAAAAATTAATTTAAAATTTATTTTCTCTCCCTTCCAATGCCCTACCTCTCCCCTGAAAGAAGAAAGAAAAATAAACATCTTGTAACAAATAGGCATAGTGAAGCAAAACAAAGCCCTAAATTGTCACTCACAGAATATGGCAGACATAGTTTTTCTAGATTTGAGTAAAGCATTTGATAAAATATCTTGTGTTCTTATGGAAAAGATGGAGAGATACAAGTTAAGCAATGGTACAGTTAGGTACATTTTGAACTGGTTGAATGGTCAGACCTGAAGAGTAGTTGTTAATATTTTGCTGTGAATTTGGAAGGAGCTCTCTAGTGGAGCATTCCAGGGATCTATTCTTGGTACTGTGCTATTTGACTTTTGTTTTTAGCAGTGATTTAGAAAAGGCATAGGCAGCATATTTATCAAATTTGCATGTTGTTATAGTATGTCTTTCATTTTTGGAGGGGACCTATGACATTGCTAGGTGATGTCTTGACTTGCTAGTAAATTGGATTTAAGTGAGGCAGAGTTGAGCAAAGTCTGATTCAGCCTCATCCTCTTTTCCAGTTATACAGAGTCCCGTGGCAAGATAAAAGTCAAGATAACTTGCAATGGCCCAGTGGCCAATGGTCTATGTTCTAAGGTCCAATCTAGTGCTAATATTCTATATTCCAAAGGCCTTCCCAGCTATGATATTCTGCATTCCTAGGGTCCCCCCCACCTCTTAAATTCTATGTCTTAGAGGCTCTTCCAGCCCTTACATTTTGTTCCTAAGTCCAACTCTGACATGCTATGTTCTAAGGTTCATTCCAACACAAACACTTCACATTCTATGTTCTAAGGGCCTTTCGGTTCTAATCTTCTATGTTCTGATAAATCCAAAACTGTGAGGAAGAGCTAATACAATACATATTAAAATTCTTCCATTGGGCTAAATCTAATAATGTTAATTTTAAAAAGAAATTAAATTTAAAGTCTTATACTTGGAATAAAAATATAGACTTACTAAGTATAAGATGGGGGTGGCATGGTTAAGCAGAGGTTTATCTGAAAAAGATATGGGAGTTTTGGTGCAAGGCAAATTTGATATGAATCAATAGTGTAACCCAATAATAGCTGTAAAAATAACAAGTCTTCTGTTATCTTGGGCTGTATTAAAAAAGGTGTAGCTTCTAGGATAGAGGAAATGTTTTCCTGCTGCATTTTGTTCTAGCCAGGTCATAACTAGAATACAGTGTTTAGTGCTGGGTGATATATTTTAGGAAGGACCATGGTCAAACCTACATGTTGGGAACATCATCTTAATGTGCTTCCTCTCATGTAACACATAGTATGAATCTAATAAATATTTCCTAGGTGCCTGACTAAAAAAACAAAAAACCACAATCCGATAAAGAAACAAAGGGAAACTGTTCTCCATCTGTACTCCAAAATATACAGGATAGCTTAGTATAGTTAGTGTAGTATAGTAGAGTATATAACACATGGATTTGTTTCCTGGTGGATTAACGGAACAGAAATTATCCAGAGCTTTGGTGAAAACATCTGAGATTTATGCTGTGACTAAAAGAGCCATGTACATCTTCCCTCGAGGATAGCAAGTCATTTGAATGGAGGAAAACATTAAGAAAGGAAAAGAAAATCAATGTGTTTCCTTTTTATGTTTTGTTCTCCTATGTGGTGAACTGTCTGCCTACGGTACACACAGACAATAAATTAAACCAAATATGCAATGAAAAGTGGGCTGAATTTTCCTATTAGTGTGTGAAACATGATCATACATGCCTTGATTTGTAACATTTACATACCTCATTATCAGCACATTGCTCAAGATGTTATGGAGCATTTTATCTTGGTCCTTATGTATAATAGACAGTTTCCAAGAAGCATTAATGAAGCAGCCTCATAAATCCCTCCCCTGCCCCCTTCCTGGGCCTGGTATAGATCCTAAATTTGCATTTGCAAACTGTGACTGCATTATGTTCCTGGAAGAACCAGATAAGAATTTACCCAGTGCAAGTGCAGCCAGTTTGGTCAAAGCCTCTTTATGGAGGAATGTTGGAGGAGGGGGAATAACCACAGATAAAGACATATTTGAAATTCATCTGAAGCTGATGTTTTTTTGCAGCAACAACAAAACAAGCCCATAAAAGCTTCCATTTGAGCATTTTCCCCTTTTCTAGAAAGCTTGTTAAATTTTGCTGACCCTTTTACACTATGTCATGTTAATTCTAAGATCACAATCTCCGATTTTTATATGGAGGAGGGGGAAAATGGAAGAGAAACAGTACATACATCTTTTGGAAAACGCTGATTGCTTTTAAATTTGCAGCACATTTACATTTTACTGTGGAAGCATCTGGAAAACCCAGGGAATAAAGACTATATACATTGTCTAGACTGGAGAGCCTCTTGGCAACCTACCTATGACCAAAATACCCAATGGGTACAGCACTAATTCTGCTTGAGATTCTGGGGAGCAACCTCCATAGAGAATACACTCACTTTGGGGTGAATGCTAATAGCGTTGTTAGCGCGTAGGGAATGGGAAAGATTGTCAAGGAAAAAGCAGTGATGTTGAGGGGTGGGGGGAAGGGGGCAAGTTCTTTGAAAAGGAAAAGTCTAGAAATTTTCTGAAGTCATTGAGAAACCAGCAATGACACAAAGATTAGGAGAGACTTAAAGCACTTGAAAGGTGATCTATGAAAGAGATCCCTCGTCCTTCTCCTCGTTGCTCATACATTCCCTCACTTTATTACACATAGCTCAACCTAACAGGTGGTGACCAGCAAAGGTTAGCTATGGCCAGCTGCACAGGGTGGGACCAAATCACTCTGCCAGAAGCAGAAACTGGAGCCAGCATTTCAGGGAAAGCTGAGCTTAAATAGGACACACTGGTGAGGGGCCTCTGGGACCCAGGCCTCTTGCAACACTTCTGTTGGCAAAGCTGTACTTTATATTATGAACTCCTCCATACCTTTATTTAGCTCTTTGTAGCTTTCCACAATGCCTAATAGAATATTTTGCTCTGGTTGAATTTATCTGAGATTTTAAAGAGCAATTTTTTCCAAAGGGAGTCAGGAATTATCTCTGGATGCCTTAGTGAGGAGGCTTAGGCTTTGCAACAGTTCTTCTTCAGGTTACATGAACACCATGATTACTTCCTTAAAACATAAATGTGTCTCCAGTTAAAGATATCTTTCTTGAGGATATCTGGATTATTACTCTAGATGTAGTTCTCTTCCTGTCCTTTCTCTCATTCTCCGAAGAAAAATCAGATGTTGATTTTTTAGAATTAACATGACAAAATGTAAAAGGTTTAAAAACTCTCTCCTTAGCTATCTGCCCACCATTCAGTCTCTTCCTAAATATCATCTGTGTGCTGTGCCCTTTTGTGTTTCTGCACAAAGGGCTCTGTCCAGGGTCTTTGTCTCTTGTCTCTCTGCTTTGACTTCTCAGCTCCCATGGGCTCAGTGGTCATATCTATGCCAGTGTCTCCCAAATCTTCACTTCTAGCCCTCTTGCCTCTCCCAAGTTCCATTTCCACAGCACTGGCACATCTCTGCCTGTATGATTCATAGGCGTCTCAGACTCACTCAATCCAAAATGGAATTCATTATCTTCTAACCTTCTCCTTCTCCTCTTGCCCACTTGCATTCCCAAACACTCTACAACACTCATCTTCCTAATTTATTGGTTTCTATTGAAGTAGCATCTTCCTTTTAATCACCTGGGTTCAAAATGTCAGTGGCTCAACCTTTCATTCTTCTGCAACCCTCTATTTCTAATCACCCAGGTCCTGTTAATCTAACTTCACAACATCCATCACCTTCTCTCCAGTCATATAGCCACTATCCTATTTCAGACCCTCATCAAATCTTACCTGGATGATTTTAGTAGCCTCCCTATTTTTCTCTCTGGCTTCTGTCTCTCCTTTCTCTTTTTCATGGGTTGGCAAACTATAGCACAGTCAGAGCTAAGAATGGTTTTTACATTTAAAAATACATTTTTATTGTATTTAAAAATGTAAAAGTGCTTCTTAGTTTGGCTTCCGGCATTCCATCCTCCACTCAGCTGCCAAAATAAAATTCTTGAAGTCTAAGCCTGACCATTTTATTCTCCTCAAAAAACTCCAATGGAAAGGACTCCTGGTTAAAGCATGATGCAAAAGGTTGCAGAGGAATTCATTTCTTCCACATGCAATCTAATACATATCTGAAAGTGACTTTGGACTGAGGAAAGATCAACAAAAGCTACTCTTACTAGTCCAGAATGACATGAAAAAATGGCTTGAAGTCAGTGAAGTCAATGTGAGTTCTGGTGAATGGACTTGAAGCAGTAGGTGCTCTGAGCTAGGATATTCTAGGCCCAGGTAGTTGTGAGGCACTGGAAATTCCAGCAATTAGGACTTCAAGTTAGATCCTAGCTCTGGCCTGTCAGAACAAAAGCACAGAGCCTTCTCCACAGGTCACGGTGGGAGATAAGGCCCACCTGTGCATTCCTTGGAGCACTGGTGGCCGAAGCAGGGGACGGACCGAACTCAGTGCCTGGACACTAGTGCTGGAGAACTTTGCAGGAGACTTGAAATCAGTACCATCTCTAACATACCATGACTATGCAGGGCTTAGAGTCAACTGGGAATAGGACATGTAAGAAATATAAGGAGGTTAGGTAAGAAGGAGACAGAGATAGACTGAGGCCAAATGATATAGAAATCAGAGATTGAGACAGAGGGTGTCTAAATGATCAGGGCAGCTAGGTGGTGCGATGGATAGAGCACCAGTGCAGGAGTCAGGAGGACCTGAGTTCAAATCTCACCTCAGACACTTGACACTCACTAGCTGTGTGACCTTGGGCAAGTCACTTAACCCCAACTGCCTCATCCTGGGTCATCTCCAGTCATCCTGATGAACATCTGGTGACTGGATTCAGATGGCTCTGGAGGAGAAGTGAGGCTGGTGACCTGCACAGCCCTCCCTCACTCAAAACAAAGTCAAGGGCAAGTCATATCATCTTTTCTCTGATGGAGATGAAGGACAAGTACACACACACACAGTATAAATGGTCTCATTTAGAATGACAGTGACAGCTCAACCCATCCAAGAGTGCTGGACAGGCTGGATCCCAGCCCTGGCACAAA
Organism: Potorous gilbertii; assembly: GCA_028658325.1. Classification (NCBI taxonomy): domain Eukaryota; kingdom Metazoa; phylum Chordata; class Mammalia; order Diprotodontia; family Potoroidae; genus Potorous; species Potorous gilbertii. Next base: position 693,842,656 of record CM053769.1, on the reverse strand, counting down.
ATTCCTAACCTAAGAATTGAAGTTGAAAATATGAGTGAGTAGAAGTAAACAACAAATACAATGAAGTAACTGTAGTTTAGGAACACAAACTTTGTTTGTGTGTTTACAAACACAACAAAGAAACACTGTAGTTTAGGAAAAGCCCAAGAGATAAACTCAGATGAAGAAAGTAATTCAGAATGAATACAAACAGAGTGCTAGAGACAAAAAAAAATGGTTTGGCCAAGGAACTTTGAAAAAAATTAATATAATTAAAAATGAGATTATAAATAAAGTTATAGTTTGAGGAAAAAGAAAATTGGAAAGATAATAAATAGCTTTGAACCAAAGGTAGAAAATCTCATCCACGTCATGGGTCCCTTGAAGGAAAGAATGAAGTAATTAGAAGTCAATGACTCTATGAGACAAGAAATATTAGAATGCAGAAATTTTGGGATAAAGAAGAAAATGTAAGTTATGAACTACTAAAAATACCTAACTTGGAAACAAGTTAAAGAGAGAGAAATTAAGAAACATCAAACTCCCTGCAGATCATGAAGAAACAAAAAAAATCTGGTTGCCATATTTAAAATTTTTTAAATTTTATAATTGTTATTGTGAACTTAATAAATATTAATGAACATGAACATTTCAATGTGCAAAATAAAGAAGGATGAATATGAAACTATGAACATTTGTTATGTAGGATTTTAAAAAATCTACTATGTACAGTTTTTTTGCCTTTTGTATAATTCAAATTTATGGAAGCTCCAACACTGCCCTATAGTATTTATTCATTGATTTTTTTTCATTATGTTTCTTCCTTTCCTTCTGAACTTCCTTCTGCTCAATTCTGTATTTTTCTTAGTGATTAATTCTTAATATTTTCTTTCTTGTTTCTCTTTTTATAAAAGCATCTTCCACTTTTTTTAGTCACACTCACTATCCTTGCAACTCTATCTCCTGAGCACTGAAAGAAGGAAAGAAAAGCCTTCCCTTAAAACAAATATAGTCACACCAAATAAACTCATATTGATTGTATATGAAAATGTATATCATGTTCTGCATCTTTATTTCATCACCTCTCTGCCAAAAAAAGGGTTGGAAGAATGATTCACCATCATTCTTCGGGAGTTATAATTGGTCATTGCACTGATATTAATTCTTAAATCTTTCTGAGTCTTTTTCATGAACAATGTTTTAGTCATTATATTAATTTTTCAGGTTCTCAGTTTACTCTGTATCAGTTCATATATACCTTCCCATGTTTCTCTGAATCTATCCCTTTAATTATTTCTTATATCAAAATAACATTAGGCTACATTCATATTCAAGAATTTGTTCAGCTGTTTCTCAAATGATGGGTGCCCCCTTAACTTCCAGTTTTAGTTATAACAAAAAGTGCTATTATGTTTTTTGTTCTTTTTTTGTGTGTGGAGCTCCTTTCCACCTTTGATTTCTTTGGAATATAAATCTAGTAGTTGTTTTGCAGTATTAAAGGATATGTAGTTTGGTCACTTTTATGGTAGAGTCAAGATGTCATATTTCAAGACTCATGAGAAAGTCAGTAGAACCAAAGAGCAAAATAAAACATGGAAAGAATAAGATTGTCTCCTGAAAGAAACTTCAAATGCAAACACCTAGGAATATCATCTAGAACTTCTAAGTCAAATACTGCATCCAACCAGAAAAAAAATTAATGTAAGTACCAAGGAGCCATATTTAGAATTATACAAGATTAAGCCACAACTAGTTAAGAGAGAGAAAATCTTGGAAACTGATTCTTTTTATTTCTGCCAAAATGCAAAAGATAAAACCTTGCAAAAAGCTCCAGCAATCCCCTATTTATCCTAAAGGTCTAGGATAGAATTTTAAAACAAAACAAAACATAAACTCCTGTTTGGAAACTGAAGCTGTTCATAAACTGACTTCAACCTATTTTTCTAGATTGATTTTACATTAATTTTCCTCATGAACTCTTCTAGATAAATTGGCCTGCTTGCTTTGCTCTTATGCAATATTCCATCTCCCATCTCTGTGCTCTTGTACTGATTGACCCCTGTGCCTACCATGTTCTATCTCTTTACCTCTACGTCTTGTAATTCCTGGTTCCTATTATGGTTCAGCTCAAGAATCACCAATTATTAATGCTTACCTCTCGCTCTCTCTCCTACCATTGCTTATTTGTGTGTATGTTGCTTCATTCCAGTAGATTACAAACTTCTTAAGGGCAAGGAATATTTCAGCATTGTATTTGTATCCCCAACATCTAACACATAATACCTTGCACAAAGTAGGTAGTCACGAAATACTTTTAAAATTAAATCTCTCTCTCTCTCTCTCTCTCACACACACACACACACACACACACTCCACAACTTCTTCATGAAGATGTACATAAGCACACAAAACTAAAATGTGCTTTGTATTTGAGCTGAAATTTTGTCCAAATTAATCAACCAATTTTTATTATATGCTTATTATGTCCCAGGTACTGTTTAGGTGTGGAAGTTACAAAATTAAAACTAAAACAGTGCCTGTTCTCCAGTCCATTATTTTTTATGGGTCTCGCGGGTGGGTGAGGGGTGGAGTGTGGGCATAAAAAAATATACCATTATATCAGATAGCTTCCTTACCTGGGTAATTTTAGTTCTAATGCAAAAATCCTAACCAATACTCATACCAATTCTTATTAAAGAGATTCTTATAATAGAACCTTTCTACAATTCTGATGAAATTTTGATAACTTGAGGCACCTAGTTTCATCTGTATGCCTACTGGCCTCAATCATTCTGAGGTTGCAGCAGTCTAGGAGAAAAGGTCTCCTGTAATTTCCACAGAAAGTCCGTAGGCTGATCTTGATGAATTAGCTGCGAGAGCTATCAGCTTGCCTCCTGATCAGGAGGTAGCTATATTATGACCAATGAAGCATATTTCTATGATTCTTCCAGTACTTAGCGCAGGACCTGGCATATAGCAGGTACTTAATATGTGCTCGCTGACTGAATGACTGTTAAGGGAGAACATGAAGAAAAATGACTTTGATGCTGCTAGGAACTGAGCCTAAGACTCAGCTGTAGCTCTGATCTAATGTGGCATTGGGATCCGCCCTAGGATCACTGTGCTTTCTCACCAAATAAGATTGCAAATTTGGAATCTCAGGGAACAAGTTTTATTGAGAATATTACAGGAGAATTCTCTGGGGGACCCTCTCCAACTTGTCTATTTAAGGGCAGTTGAAGTAAGCTGGGCAAGAGATCCACATAACTAATGATTACCCTGGGAAGTTCCAATTATGTTGAATGCGTCTGAGCTTTCTAGTGAGAAACTAATCCATGTCAGTTTAGGCATTTCCTTCTTTCAAAGTCAGTGTATTTCAAAATGGAGGCTGCAGAATCTGGAAACTTCACCGAACATCCCTTTTCAAAGTCTTTTATTCAAGCTTAATCTTACTCTAAGGACACAACTTCATTGTTGGGATGTAGTTATGATGACTCACATTCATATGACTTACAGAACTTTTTCCTCACAACATCCCCCAGAAACAGGTGGCACAGGTATTGTCCCCATTTTTCAGATGGGGAACTGAGGTTCAGAAAGATTAATTGACATGCATTTATACTCATGCATCTAGGAAGTGTTAGAGTCAAGATTTGAACATTGGTCTCTTGACTCTGTCTTTCCACAAAATTACAACTTCTTCCAAAATATTAGCTAACTTACTTCATGGTTGTTCTGGATAACTTAGTAAGCAGGCTGCCAACATTCTGCCCAGCCTCTGACTTCTGTTATATTACTTCTTGATGTCACAGGTATAATATTAATAGTAATACTACATTAAAGGTTGCAAAGCACTTTACAAATATCATCTCATTTTATCTTCCCAACAACCCTGGGAGATAGATGGGGGCTCTTACTATCCTCATTTTACAGATGAGGAAATGGAGGCAGGCAGAGATTAAGTGACGTGCCTAGAGTCACAGACCTGGCAAGTGTCTAAATGCATAATTAAACTTAGATCTTCCTGACTCCAGGTCCATCTTTTGACTCAAAAACTTAGCCAATATGACCCACAGGAGTCCTTGGAAACTGTCCTTAGCATCAGGCTGTGCATGTCAGAGGCATTTATTAAACATCTGTTGACCTCAATGCTTGAAAAGATCTCAGGACCCTTATGTGTTCAGTTATCGTGGGATATTTGAGCTAGAAAAGACTGTCAACATTGTCTAGCTCAGTAATTTTTAAAAGTAGATTTTTTTTTCATTTCTCTCAATTAACTAGGCCACTGGAGTGGTCTAGAAGTGAAGTGGCCTTGGAGATGTATGGTGTGCTCATGACTTCAGGGATAGGCATTACTTTGGTGACTACCAGACCTAGCAGTGGCAACTAGGGGATGGAGTGGATAGAGTGCTAGGCCAGGAGTCAGGAACACTCATCTTTCTAAGTTCAAATCTGGTCTCAGACACTTTCTTGCTGTGTGACCCTTGGCAAGTCATTTAACTCTATCTCAGTTTCCTCAAATGCAAAATGAGCTGGAGAAGGAAATGGCAAACTACTCTAGTATCTCTGCCAAAAAAACTCCAAATGAGGTCAGGAAGAGTGGGACCCCACTGAAACAACACAACAAGAAGTAGTGGTTCTTAAAGACCCTTACTCAGACACCTGTGTGTTGCCAATGAGCAAACTATGACTCTCAAAAGTTAAGTGACCTAATATAAGGTTGAGCAGTGAATTGGGGGCCTTTCCTGAAGTTTCTTGACTACTATTCATTCTCTCATACTATGGTCTGACCCAGAGAAATGAAAAGAATGGCTAATGGAAGGATAGCAAAGAAAATACCGTAACAGAGAAGAGTCATGCTAGCAATGGGACTGCAAGTTTTCTCTTTACTTGAAACAAGTATAGATGATATGTGTGTCTATTGAGGGGAGGGTGTTGGGTGAGTGGGATGAGAGGAATTGTGGAGAGAGTCCCTATGCCTTTGACTCAATGATACTCTGACTTGGAATACTCTCTAGGGAAGCCAAAGACAAAGAGGGAGGTCTTATATAGATAAAACAAACAAAGAAATCATTAATAGTATCGTTGTTTGTGGCAGTAAAGAGATAGAAGGAAAGTAGATACTTGTTGGTTAAAAAAACGTCAGAACAATGGTGAATGCTATGGAAAATAATTACATCATAAGAAATGAATTATGAAAAACTTGGTGATCATCTGGAAGATTTTATGAACAGATGCAGAGCAAAAGAACTTCATTAAACCATTAAAAATAAAAATAATAGAAAAAGTATCCTCTCTCTTCTCCTTCCCAGCCAAAGAGGGCTCTTAGGAGTCAGTTCCTAATTATCAAAACATGGATGAGATTGACGGGATTACATCATTCTGCCTCCCACATATACCAGAAGAATGGCCTGTCTAAGAAGTCATATCGTCCAAAGAGCATTGAACTTCAAGGGACTTGAGCTAAAATATAAATTCTTACTTGTTGTGCTTGTTTATGGAGAAAACCACCTCAGTCTCAGTTTCCTCATCTGTAAAGTGGGAATAAAAATGCATTGCCTGCCTCACGGAGTTTTTGTGAGAAAATTATTTTGTAAACCTTAAAGTGCTATTGAATTGTGAGAACAGGCAGTTTGGAGGTGGATGGGACGGATCAGAGATGGAATTGCTTCACATCCAGAGAAAGAACTGTGGAGTCCGAATGGAGAGCAAAGCAGACTGTTTTCTTTTTTGTTTCTTTTGATTTTCTTTCTCATGGTTTCTCCCATTCCGTATAACTCTACGATGCAGCACGACTACTGTCAAAATGTGTTTAATAGGAATGTATATGAAGAACCATATTGGATTGCATGTCATCTTGGGCAGAGAGGAAAGGAGGGGAAGAAAATTGAAAACTTATGGAAATGAATGTTGAAAACTAAAAATAAACGAATTAACTCATACTTAAAAAAAGAGCTAGAATCCCTTCCCCCTTCCCTTCAGCAGAAGAGAACAGAAGGAAGATCAGAAGTAGTCACAGACAATCAGGGCAGTGTCATAAAATGAATTTATTATATATTTAAATTAATAAAATGTTGTATATGATAAAATAAAACATGTAACTTGTATACTAAAACAGAAAAGCAAGCAACACCTAATAGAGATTTGTGATTTTAAGTAAAAACTTGCTCCACAGTAAATACAGAAATACCATTTTATTTAGTTCGGATTAGGAAAAATAGAAAAAACAGTTTTTAAAAGGATAGTAGTTGTTATAAGATAGACTCTGTAAGTTATCCCGAGGAATTGTTTTATCATATATAGGATTCTGATCACCTAATTTGAAAAGGGTTTCAGGGAAAACCAAAAAGGACTTTCAATTTTTCACACCATTGCTGTTGGCTTTGCCCTGGCCAGAGGCCTGGTTGGCCTGATGCCATGCTACAAGTACCAGCCTGAGCCCTGCTGGAGAGCTAAGCTGGGATTTAGGCAAGTGGCAAATCCCCAGGACAGGGATTTATTTCCTCTGGCCTAGGCCAGTGACACCTGCTGAGTTCAGCCCCACCTCCCTTTCCCTTGCCTACCCCCATCTCCCCAGCCATGTCTCTAGAGAAGATTGTAGTTTGAGTTGTCTTTCTTATATTCTTTTGTTTCCTGTTTCCTTGTGCCCCCAAAGAGAACCCCTCCAAATCTTGTGTGTGTGTGTGTGTGTGTGTGTGTGTGTGTGTGTGTGTGTGGGTGGGTGTGTGTATAAAGTCAGTCATGGATGTTTAAAAAATTCTAATTTAAATATAAAAACACTCTTGTTCTAATTAGGACTTTGTCAAAAACCTCTAGAGGTTTTTAGGAGTCTTAAAATCTCAATATAGCATAAATATAATAAGGGAGAAATAATGCTGAACATTATTGCCACCCTCCCAAAATTATAAACAGGACATCCCCATCCAAATAGGCGACACATATGAAACAATTTGTATTCATTGCCTATTTGATTCTTACAACAACCACGTGGGGTGGGAATTTCAAACTGAGTCTTAGCAGCAGGGATGTGTTTCATAAATGTTTAATAATTGACTCTCCAAAAAAAAAGCTAGACACACTTTTATGTTTAATCTGCATGATTAACCTTCCCTCTCTTAGTTTCCCAAGTCTTGACAGTCAACAAAACAAGAAATCAGGACTTGATTTGTAGCATTTGCAACTGTATGAGATGTAAATGCTCACACTGAAAATTTAACAACCATTTCTCCAGAACCAGTAAGATCTGACTTTAGTAACCTCTCCCCTCCTTGGAAGTCAATTGACTTGCTCTGGGTTCCACAACTAGTAAGTGGCAAGGCTATCTTTTATGTCTCAGTCTTTTGTGTCCAGGTGAAATAGAAGGCCATCTATTGAAAGAAAGGTTATTTATAGATATGGTTAAAGTAGTAAAAATTCAAACAGGTCTGCTGTGGGAAGTGCATTCACAAGAAAAAAAAATGACTTCTTCAGAAGAGCTTCTGGACGATGTTGGTAACAACTAACATTACATGAGACCACCGTGCTCAGTGCTTTACGCATCTTTTCTCATTTGATCCCACAATAACCTTAGGAGGTAGATGCTATTATTTTTACATATGAGGACACTAAGGCAAACAGAGGTTAAGTGACTTTCCCAGGGTCCCACAGTTATTAAGTATTCAGAGAAAAATTTGAACTCAGGTCATTCAGCAGCACCCCCTTTCTCACTGAGGTGAATGTGTAATGGCCCAGTTCATGAAGGTGGGCCTGCTGACTCTTTTAATGAATAAATGAGAGACCTCTTGAAACCATCCATTCTCACCTGCTGAACTACCAGTGTGTAGACATGATCATGTATATATATAAAAAACTCCCGCTGTTGAGAATGAATAAAATCTAGGACCCTGGTCTTTTTATGAATATGAATGTTGAGTGAGTATGTAAAATAAAATAAAATAAATAAAAATAATCATAAATCACAAATCCAATGAGAGATGATACTACGCATAACTGGAAAAAAAATGGTGGGGTAAGGTAGCAGGGTGGCTCCATGGAGTGAAGGGCCTGGAGTAAGAAGATCTGAGTTTAGATCCAGCCTCAAACACTTACTGTTTGTGTGACCCCTGGGCAAATCAGTTAACCTCTGTTTGCCTCAGATTCCTCAGCTGAAAAATAGGAATGATAATGAAACCACCTACTTGCAGGGTGGCTGCAAGAATCAAATAGGGTAACATTTGGAAAGCACTTAGCACAGTGCTTGGCACACAGTAGGTACACATAAATGCTTCTTCCATTCCATTCCCCTTTATTACAAATGATTCAAATAAAGAAGTAAAAATAACTTACAGAGGAGAAAAAAATTGTTAAAATGTGGTTTTGTTGTATAAAAGTAATACTAATTTCAGGAACACTAGGTGGCAGTGGATGGAGTACCTGACCTGGAGTCAGGAATGCTCATCTTCCTGAGTTCAAATCTGGCCTCAGATACTTACTAGCTGTGTGACCTTGGGCAAGTCACTTAACCCTGTTTTCTCAGTTTCCTCATCTTTAAAAGGAGTTGGAGAACAAAATGGTGAAACACTTCAGCATCTTTGCCTAGAAAACCCCAAATGGGGTCACAGTCAGAGGTGACTGAAATGACTAAACAATAATAACAAATACTAATTTCATGTGAAGTATGGATATCTCTGCCACTTAGAACAATGATTATGCATAACAAATATGTGTCAAATTAACTTGATTGTCAATTTTAATTCTAACAATAAATTCTGCTCATGTATGTCTTGCTCAGTCTTCAGAGGTTTTTGCTCAGGGTTTTGCACGTTCTCTGTGCCTAACATGGTTGTCTTCTTGTAATTTAAAACAAAGGGAACATTAAGGCAAATCTTTGATTCTGATCAAAACCTAGGATTAATTTTCATCTGGTAACAGCCTCAGTCTGTTGATATTTCTTTGCTTTTTTATATTCAAGCAAACCATTGCTTGGGGACTCAAGCCCTAATAGGCAGGTTTCTAACGTGTCCTGAGGTCATCCTGAGAGTTCAGATTCCCAGGAGCCTGCAGGCTTAGGGAGAAATTGTACCACCTGTCGTGGGGAAGTCTTCAGGGCACTGCAAGTTATGATTTCACGGTGTCCTAGATTTGGAGCAATGATGATGCCTATCACTCATGTAGTACATTGACTCAGCCAGCGGGGTTGATCTAAATCCTTGGTTGGTCTTTATGAGTGGCTGCAAATTGGTTTGCAGGGCAGAGATATGGTAACTTTATGACAGGCAGATGTGGAAGCATCAGGATAACAGAATTTAGAATTAGAAGGGTCCTAAATGACCACTTCGACCTTCCTCCTCATTTAACAAGTGGGAAGAACTTTATTACTGGGAGGGAAATAGGATGGTCAGTTCTACCCAGATTCTTTCAGTCTTTTTTCTCTGAGAGATTTTCATGTCCTCTGACTGACATGATGGGAATGGAAAGGATTTGGAAGGAATTTTCTAAGCCCAAGTGAGATAATTAACTGGGGTCAAGGAGTAACCATAGAGAGAGAAAAGGGGTCAGTTCAAAAATAAAGACTTAAATGCCTCAGGGTTTCTCTAGCTAGCTGACCGGGTGTGACCTGCTGTGGACTGGCTATAAAAGAGATGAACTAGCCCCTGAAGCTATGACCTTAAGAGCAGATAGACACCACCGCCCCACCACCCCCTATCATGTGGGTAATAGCAATGGAAAATCAACAGACAGCAATAGAGAAGGAAAAAGGGAACAATATATTTATTATATATCATGTGCTGGGCATGGCATTAAATGCTTTACATTTAAATGCTCATTTGATTGTTGAAACAACCTGGTGAGGTAGGCGCTGAGCTGATGCCCAGTAGAAAGCAGCAAGGCAGAAAGAACTGATCTGCAGAGGGTTTTAGCTCGGTGAGGAAAGTGACTTTCCCAATGCTATCACTCTAGTACATTAGAAGCTCTGTGGGGCCACAAGCAGCAACATTGGATGTGTGACTTCTCCTGGATCAGTGTGTTCCCAACTGAAAGGTCGCCTCCATGTTGGCTCACGTGTTCACCTTTTCCTATGGATAATCTGGTAATCTGTGAAAGAGCATGACCCTGTATGTAGATGGGGTGGGGGTGAGGAGAGAACAGGGCTTGTATTTGGGCTTAATTTACCATGCTGTTTAATTAAATGAATTTTTCTAGCAGATCCATGTATGAAGAGGGTTTTCAGAACTACAAATAGTTGAAAAATAGCTAGCTAACATTGATAACATGCTATATATGTATATATATATACACGTATATATATACACATATATATATGTATATATACACATATATATATGTATATATACATGCTAGGCACTGTGCTAAATGGTTTTACAAATATTATCTCATTTGATTCCCACAATAACCCTGGGAGGTAGGGGCTATTATCAGCCCCATTCTATAGATGAGGAAACCAAGGCAAACAGAGATTAAGTGGCTTGCTCAGGGTCATACAGCTAGTAACTGTCTGAGGCTAGATTTGAACTCAGGTCTTCCTAACTCTGTGCCTAGCATTCTGCCACAAAGGCTACATGATTTGTGCAAGGTTCCTTAGGGTTGGGATTTGAACCCAGGTTCTCTGCACCTACAAAGAAAAGCTACCCTGGCTACCTGGTTAATGACTGACTCAGTCACATTGCCACTATCACCACCTATAGTGGCTAAAATGTAAAATATTTATTTTAATTAGCCATGGGAAGCTAGGTGGCACAGTGGATAGAGTCCTGGGTCTGGAGTCAGGAAGCCACTACTTACCAACTGTGTGACCCTGGGCAGGTCACTTGACCCTATTTGCCTCAGTTTCCTCATCTGTAAAATGAACTGGAGAAAGAAAATGGCAAACCAGTCCAGTATCTTTGCCAAGAAAACCCCAAATGGGGTCACGGAGAGCTGGACACAACTGCAACTACTAAACAACAACAAATCATGGAAGGAGAAAGAGGGGTTTCAAGGTGGTGGGAAATGAAAGTAGAAATGTCATACTGTGTAATTCCTTGCTGAGTCAGAATTTTTACTCATACCATTGGATACAAAAGTCTAGTTGTCCAGTTACTGAAAAAAAATGTTTGATTGTCCAGAGTTATAGTATATAAAGACCAGTCTGACTCCTTGCTTCTACTTTCCTTCTCTGTTATCACTTCTACACCAGGGAGAGGATGGGAGCAGGGCAGGGTAAGGGGTATGGGTTCCCCCCATAAATGTTTTGGCCATCCTTTTGTACCAGAGAGGAAACCTGAATTTTTTTTCTTTTTCTTTTATGGGGTGTTTACAATACCTTATTGTAAGGTTTGCGTTACTTCTTTTAAATTTAAAAAAGAAATTATGTATATTTATGATATTAAAAGATAAAATGTTTATATATTACAAGATGGCAGAGCAGAAAGACTCACCTATGCTAGCTCTGAACCCACAGCCCATGGATTTCCTCTAAAAAGAACTCCCAACAAATTCTGGAACAGTGGAAGCTGTGCAGCAACACAGTGAAGGAGATTTCCGTTCCTGAGAGCCCTGAAAAACCGATCCCAAAGGTCCATTGCACACTGGAGGGGAGCGGAGCCCTTCCCTGCCCTGGCTGTATGGCACTGAGAGGAGCGAACAGATCTGAGCAGGCTTCAGGGACGGAATCTCCAGAGGCTGCGAAGGTCCCTCCACCCACAGATGCACAGGTCAGTGAGAGAGATGGGCTGAGATGGGAGCGGGGTGTCTCCGGGACTCTGGCTCCTTCGGGAGGCAGCAGCAGAGGCAGAGGCAGCAGGTGGCCAGAGGCTCCTGGAGCAGGCAGGAGCTCGGCAGCAGCTCCATTACAAAAAGATCTCTGCATAAACCCCCTGAGGGAACTGAGCCTGGGAGGCAGCCCTGCCCCGACCTGAGCACCAGAAATGAAGCTCCCATTGAATAGCAGCTAGGCCTGCCGCAGAAAGCCCCGATTGAATCTCAGACCCCAAGCACTAGCTGGGCAGACCTAGGCGGGGGTGGACAGGAATCTCAGAAGTCAAATAACTGGCTGGGAAAATGCCCAGAAAAGGGAAAAAAAATAAGACCATAGAAGGTTATTTTCTTGGGGAACG
>CM053769.1:693801432-693830082 GCA_028658325.1 Potorous gilbertii | reverse complement strand
GATGGAGGGAAATATAGTTAGTCTTACACAATGACTATTATGGAAGTCATTTGCAAAACTACACAGATATGGCCTATATTGAATTGCCTGCCTTCCTAAAGGGAATGGGTGGGGAGGGAGGGATGGGGAGAAGTTGGAACTCAAAGTTTTAGGAACAACTGTTGAGTATTGTTCTTGCTACTAGGAAATAAGAAATACAGGTAATGGGGAATAGAAAGTTATCTGGCCCTACAGGACAAAAGAGAAGATGGGGTAAGGGAAGGGAGGGATGAAAGAAGAGAGGGCGGATTGATGATAGGGGAAATTAGAATGCTCAGTGTACTGGTGAGGGGGAGGGGACAAATGGGGAGAAAATTTTGGAACCCAAAATCTTGTGAAAATGAATGTAAAAAGTTAAATAAATAAATTTATAAAAAAAAGAAGAAAAAATGTTTATATTATACAATACTACACATATATTTTATGCATTTCTGACTTTTCTGTGTTACCTGATAACCTTCGTCTATCATCTGAGGCTCCCACAAAACTCCCCCCAAGTTCCTATTTAACTTCTTATTCTGATATGTGACATATTGAAACCCACCATGGGGAAAGTTGCAATGTGAAAGAGAGAACTGTAATTTCTAAAGCAGAAGCTATTTCATCACATACAGGCATAGCATCACCTCAGAATCTTAGAGGAACTTGGCTTCAAGGCAGGGAAATGGGATTCCTAGGTTCATCAACTTTAATGAGTTTCACTGCTTTTTTTTTTTTATGCCCTGGCCACTCACTGAGGCTTTTCCTTGGATCTGGTGACTAAACCCCTCATCTTGCACCCCATTTCCAGAACCTAGGTCTTAAGCCTCTCTGTATTACTTGTCCCCCAATTTCTCTAGGCTTTGATCCTACTGGTCTTTCCATCGGCTAGCTCCCTGTCCCTAAACCAGTCTCTGTGACTGGGTCACCTGCTGTCAGACTTCCCTTATATGATCTCTTGTCTGGACCTTAGCCTGGTACCTGCTGCCAGATTCTATTTTTAACCTATTCATGTGCTAAGATGCTTAATTGCTACCCACTGCTAGATTGTGGTGATGGCGAGTTGTTGCCTTTTCACCTTCTTTTTTTTGTATTTTATTTTTTCCAGTTACTGTAAAGACAAATTTTAATATTCATTCAAAAAATTTGAATTCCAAATTTTCTCTCTCCTTCCCTTCCCTTTTCTCTCCCCCTAAGATGTAATAAGAAATTTGGTATAGGTTGTATAAATCATGTAAAATATATTTCCATATTAGTCATGTTGTGAAAAAAGAAACAGACCAAAAGAAAAAAAAAACCATGAAAAAAATAGAGTGAAAAATAGTATGCTTCAATCTGCATTCAGACCCCATCAGTTCTTTCTCTGGAGGTGGATAGCATTTTTCACCATGAGTCCTTTGGAATTGTTTTGAATCATTGCATGGCTGAGCCAAGCCAAGTGATTCACAGCTGGCTGTTGTACAGGACTGCTGTTACTGTGTACAATGTTCTGGTTCTGCTCACTTCACTTTGCATCAGTTCATGTAATTCACCTTTTTGCCTTCTGCCTTACACCCTTGATACTCACGGGTGTATCAATTAACTCATTTTACAGATGAGGAAACTGAAGTATACAGAAATAAAGTGACTTGTTCAATCTAGGGCATTCAGTAAGTAAATGATAGAGTAAGGATCTAAATCCACATTCTGACTCCAAATCCAGTCCTCTTTTTACCATAACATGTTGGATCTAGCCTAACTTCCTCTGGGTGCTCAACCCTGAGGCTTGCCTGACTTGACTTACCTGTCCTGCTCTGAGGTAGTCTACCTTCCAAACATAGCCATCTCTGGTTTAGTTTTGCCAGCTCCCATGTAATCCTCATATGTATTTATCTAGACTAGTGACAAAGCATATTTAATAATTCTTAGAACTTTCTTAATACTCAAATACTAGAGTGGTAATTTCACAAACTTCCACAGTACTGCAGATTGAAATTCTTCAGTGGCATGGCAGCCCATCTTTTGTGAATCTTGCCCACATGTACCCCAAAATATAGCACTTAGGATCTAATCAATATCCTTTGGTCTTCCCTCCTTATGTTGTCTTGACATTATGTATACTAATGGTACACAAGGCCATCTATCAGCAATCCTTTACTCTTGCTGTGTGAATGATACATCTTTTTCTACATTTTTGAATGAATATTAAAATTTGTCTTTACAGTAACTGGAAAAAATAAAATACAAAAAAAAGAAGATGAAAAGGCTACATTTTTCTAATGCCATTTCCACATATTTCTTTATTTGTAGCCTGATCACACCTACTGTATATTTCTCCATTTCCTCTTGGTCCTTCTTAATGTATGAAACATCTAAATTCACCTAGAGAGTGCATCACCCTTATCTGGCATTGAGGGACCACTTGACCAAATCCACACTAGTTGGGTCCCTCTCCCACTCCATGTTCTGTACCTAGCCATGGAGGGTGATGGAGTTCAGTTCTAAGGCCCCTGCCCCTGGCAAGATGGGGCTCCCTTTCCTCAAATTCTTTGACTTGTTAACAAACTCTCACCCTGGCATACTGCTTTAATTATAAATTTAATATGACTCATCATGCTAAAGGGTTTAAAAAGTATGGAAATAAAATATGTACAATATAAATCAATCTTGAGACAGGTAATTTGTTCCTATACACAAAAACGATTACTAAATACAATACTAAATACAAAAAACTGCATAGCACATGAACAGACTTAAGAAGATTTACAAGATTTAGGAATTTAATTTAAAACTGTGGCTACATTTGGCTGGGAAGTTAATATTTAAGCCTCATCAGAACAGTTTTACAAGACTGCCAATTAGTCATCTTACATTTTACCTTGTCATTGATTTGTCCAACTGTTTCCAGCACCTGTCTGCTAAGAGAATACCAGGTTGGCAATCCTCTTCTCAGTAGCCATACTCTTTAATACAGACGTTCCCCTGCTTTCAGGCATCCCTTCCATCGATCTGAGGACCTTCAGACCTTTTGAATTCCCAAGGTTGCTTCCAAGCTTGAGCATGTCCTTCTGGAGGTTACTTATTCACACAAGATTAGGGAGGAAACAACTTGCAAGAGAAAAAGTAACCTTGCTTAGTTACTATTTATGCTTAGGGTCTCATGGAGATCAGGTGAGTGATAGTGGCAAACTTCTTTTTCCCATCTGATTTTCCAGATAAAGCTAGAAACAGTTCATGCAATTCAGCATGAGATATCCATGACTGGAAGAATCAAGTTTCTATGTGTTTACCTGGGACTAGGTAGCTGGATATGCTGAGGCGGGGAGGATCCCTGACAAACTTACAGTAGGTGGATTTGATTCACTTTGGTGATCCTTGGTAAATAATTAACCAATTTCTCCAGGAGAAAGTTACCAATTGGAGGGATATTGTCTGTTGGCTTTGTTAAACCAAGTAGACTGAAAGCCTGAGGAAGTTTTAATGGAAGAACAAGAATTGAAGGGGACAAAGAGAAGGTTGTAAAGAGGCAGGTTTCTCTTGGAAGTGAAAACTTCCTAACAATTAAAGTTCTCCTATCATCCTAAAGGGATCAATTTTTAGAGCTGTCTAGGAAGGTAGTCTTCATCGGAAATCTTCACTGAAAGCCTGTATGACTACTTGTGAGGTATTACAGGACCATAGACTTTTCTTCTCTTGTGGAATAGAAGCTCTCTGAAAACAGGAACTTTTCCATTTTTGTGTAGGTATCTCCAGTGCCTGGAACATAAAAGTGATTAGTAAATACTTGTTGATTTATTGATGCAAAGTTATAAACAACTTAGAGGTCATCTAATTGAACTCTCTCTTTTTACAGATGAAGAAATCAAGGACCAAAGAGGTTAAGTGAATTATTGTTCAAGATCTCAGATAGATTAAGTGCCAGAGCTAGAAATGACACCCCAGGCCTATGATTCCTAATCCAATGTCCTTTCTCCTGCACCGTGGATGTCGTGCAGAGGGCTTCCTGTTTCCAAATGGATTGGATTACGTGTCTTCTCTGATAACTTCTAATTCAAAGACTGTGAAAAGGGAGGTGCTCCATGGTGTACACGATGGCCAAACTCATTATGTTTAGTCATCTTTTACTCTTAGCTTATTTCACTCTGATCTGACTAAGGAACCCTTGAGGTTGGCTGTTCAAAGAGTACTTCTGAGACTTTGAGTCTAAAGGGCTTCATGTAGGCCTATCCAGTTTTTCTTGGTCTGCCCTCTTCTTGACTTATTTTTAAATGCGTCTCTTCAAGATTTTGTTTTTGTTTTTAGGGTAATGCCTTTGGATTATTTATTAATAACAAATAGAACAAAACAGTTCCAGATGAGACGATGTTTGGCAAGTTCTGCTTTTCTGAGCTGGATGAATCATGCAAATCAGAGAGGGAACTTGGCTTTTGCAGGCAGGTGATGTTGCCTCTCTTTGATCTGGTGCCTTAGGCAAACAAGAACGATTCTGGAGGGTAGGGAAGGGGATTAAGAGAGGGAGATGAAAATCACTCCCCAGAACAGAAAGATGGGGTATATTTTATCTTGAGAGGGAAGTTTGAGTGTTCTGTGTGGTGCTGTTGGGTTTCCACCACTTTGATCATTCCTGGTAAGTAATTAACTACCTCCCACGGTGGGAAGATTCAGAGGAATGCCCTGCATCCTGAATAACGGCACCCCTACGAACTTTGGCTCTGAAATGTCAGCCCTGTGGTGGCTTCCAAGTTTGACTCAGGAACTTCTTGGCTTAAATACACAAAACAAAAATACAAAACACCAGCAATCTTTGGAGCAGCTTGACATTCTCTACAAGATTATACAACTTTTGGTGAACCTTTCATTTGGTCCAAAATAGTTGATGAGTTCTCTGTGATTTCCAAGCAGTTATTTTTCTTCCAGACTCTATAGCTTGTACCTCATAAATCTTTAAACTAATGATCCCAAGTGAAATGTCACAAGTCACTCCACCCTGGCCCCCTCCTTCTCTCCCCCATGCTTCCTTCCCTGAGTTTGGATGAGGGAGGAATCTAGAGCCTGAGGGAGGCTGGAGTCCCACCATGCCCCTGCCTCACTTTGTTTCCTCCTCTGCTTCTACTAACTTGATTGACTACTCTAAGGAGAGTGTGTGTTAGGTGCTGAGAAAGAGCAGAAGCACTCGAAGAGTCATGAGTCAGGTGGTACATTACAGGCAGGCAAGTATGAGACTCCCTAGCCTCACAGCCCCTGTGGGGGCACAGGTGTCGTATAGGAAGCATACCCTGATGAAGAGACTTGCTCTTCTATGTGATTATGGAGGCTGGGCAGATATGTATGTAAGGACAGAACAGAGGAGCACCTTAAGACAGTTAATCTGTGGTGGTCTGGATGGCAGATCCCCTTTATCAGCTGCAAGGACACCGTGATGAAGAGTTTGCTAACCTTGCATGCATGGATTAGATTAATTTAGCTAAACTGATAGCTTGCTAGTCCTGCCTCTCTTGCCAAAAGGGTTGTTGGATGCAGAGGAACTTCCTTGTACATAAATGGGTCAATCAGTGGTCAAATGCGAAGTCACTTCTGTCAATTAGGCCTAGCAGCTGGCCAAACCTAACAACTGCCAGGCTGAGCTGGAAGAGGTTGGGCAACAGAGAGGAAATGTCCTTAACTATTAAACAACTTTTCTGCTGAATCTCAGAGTTTCAGAGTTGGTCTCAGAGACCTCAGATGCTATGTCTGAGCAAAAACAAAAACCTCTACAACAGTGGTATACAACTCAAAGAGAAATGGGGGTCATAGACCCTACATAAGGGTCCCTATAGGTGTAACATTGAGTTAGAGAATCACAAATTATTATTATGTTTTATTCTATTTTTTTTGTTAAATATTTCCCTATTATTATTTTAACCGGGTTCAAGCAGCACTTGGGACTGTTGTGGGTTGTATGCAGTCAGGTAACAGCTCTACATCATCTTGATACAGTCCAAAGACTGATGGAGTTGAGTCAGAGGAGTTGAGTTTGAATCCCAGCTCTAGTTCATCCCCATGGCGGGAGTGTTGAGATATGGAACTGCTGTTGGTTTGAGAGGTCCAGAGTTCATAGGTCCAATGAGAGGAGCAGATAGTTACAGCAGTGATAGTCACAAAAGCTTCTCCACTGGAGGTAGCCACCAGCAAGAGGATTGTCCCAAGCCTAGTTGTTTACCAGCAGGTATATATTGGGAGTTATGTGGATAGTACATCATTATGGTAAAATGTAAAATGTCTACAAACTGCTATATGTTCTGATAAGTTGTAGTTATTGTCCTCCCAATGCACGGTAATAGTCGTTACAGAGTATGTTACTGAATTTGTTTTTGTCAAATGTGTACTTGTCAAAGTTGTTGCTTAGCCTAGGAAAGAGGCCATGTGCGCTCTCCCTGCCCCAGCTCCAGTATGCGAAGATGCATTCTTATAGGGAGCAACCTGGGCTTGGTGAAGAGCCTCATTTCCAAATGCCTTTGAGGTTAATTCACTACATATGGTAGGTACAGATGGGGATGCATTTGTTGATTCGATTACTTAATAAATATTTATTGATCACCTACTATTTATAGAAACACAAAAGCCTGGGAAAACAGTTTCCTAAAAGATGAGGAATGCAAGACCACAAAGGTTTGTGGAGCAGGGGTTCAGTGGCTAAAATATGAAGTGCCTAAATCTAACCAATCTATCCCAGTAAAACATGCACCACACACAGCTTGTGATTTTTAAGCACCACCCAAGGAGCTGGATTTGGATTGCCAGTGGACTGCCATGATCTCAACTCTGTCATCCTGGTCTACTAATAAGAGCTCAGCTTCATGGAGCATTTTTAAGTTAACAGAGCTTTTTTAGATGTGTTCTCTCATTTTATTCTCTTTCAACAACCCTGTTTCAGCTCCACTATAGATGAGAAAACTGACACCCCGAGAGCTTAAAGGACCTGCCCAAATTCACTAAGCTAGCTGGCGGTGGAACTGCAATTGCAATTCTCGTCCCTTGGCTTCAGATACAGTATTTCATTTGAGCTCAGTTGAGTATTAAGTGAATTAGTCAGCTGATCTCCATTCTCATCAAGTCCTTCACTCAACATTGTGGATAAGAGATAAACATTTATCAAGGCCCAGATTCTCTATTTGCCTGTCTATGCTACTCCAAAGTCCTCCAAAAGTTGAGTATATAATGAAGAAAATCGACAATCTTTTCTATTCATCTGGCAGAGACTTACTCATTCCAATTAAATAGATGAATAGCTATTTCCAAAAAAGATTTGCTGGTTAAAAATAAAGATTGTCCCTGATTTCCTCCTCTTACATGTCCCTTCTTCCTAGGCCTGTCCCTGGGCCTAATGTGTATGTGAGGATCTTCCACAATTGAACTCCTGGTTCTTGGCTGATTATAAAAAAATTGATGCTGCTTGATTTGAAAACAAAGTAACCATCACATTTTTATAGTGCCAAGTTCTCTGTATAAGTAGGCACTTAATGAATGTTGAATTATATGTTAGATTGAATTATACACAGGTTTTTCATGTTGACTAACATTGGATGAGTCTGTGAACAAGGTAGGCCAGGGATTATGGATTCAAGGCCTGGATCTATCACTTAACTCTATAACCTTGGGCAATACAACTTTATCCTCTGGCCTCAGATCCCTCCTTTTTCAAAGGAAGGGATTACATTAGACAAGAGATTTCTTACACGACTTCCATCTAAAAAATTCTTTGCCTTGCCTAAAAATCAGACAATTGGTTTGTGGCAGGGCTGATTGCCAGTGTCTGTGACTTTAGCCAATTGTGTCAGGCCATTTTTACCCTTGGGTTATTAGTATTGCCTGTGGGTCGGTTATATAGGGCACTAGTTACTGGAATAGCCTGTGTTCTTCAGAATCCATTTTTTGCACATGATACGGTCAGTTACATTACCGGTACTGCCGCTGCCTGACTGTCCCTTATGTGGGTCTGAGATTGTTCCATTTTGAAAGAATTATGTGGAAAATTCCCACAGAGTTGGAAAAAGAAGGAGATGTAAATCTAGCCAAGCATGGCTGATAAACCATTTTGCTAACAGTTTGACTACCAGGGATATCAGTGGCAGCAGTTTTTTCTGTGTATGGTTGCAATTGAACTTATGTCATCTGTCTGGCAATACGGTTCTCTTGTCAGAGTAAAGCTGGGATGGATGTTTCTCATCTTTTTTCAATGAATTTTTCATCACATAAGAACACATACTATTCTTGGTTCTTGTTTTCAACAGAAGTCTTCAACATTACCATAGCCCTGCAATTCAGACGAAGAATTAGACTGACCTTTCTTAATCTAGTTCCAGCCACCCCTCATTCAGACCTTTGTCCTTTCAAAATTAATGTCATTTTGTAAAAGACACCCTAGGACACAAAAATATCCCAATTTCCTGGTGTACTCTTTCACTTACCAAGACCTTGAATTTCAAAGATCTTAGATATTGCCTTATTTTTCCTGTGTCCAAACAGACTCATTTCTCCTTCTCTCCTCTTATACATAAATTATTGAGGGTCCCAAGCTCCTGATGCTTCCTCACACATATTGAACTGATTTTTATTCCTACCATTCTCTCTCTTTCCCTCTCTCTCCCCCCACCTCTGTCTTTCTGTCTCTTTCTCTCTCTCCTTTCCTCCCTCTCTCTCCCTCCCTCCCTTTCTCTCTCTGTCTCTGTCTCTGTCTGTGTGTCTGTCTGTCTCCCTCTCAATTCACAAGTGCTACATTTAAGATCGCACTCTCTCTTGAACCAGACCCAGGAGCTAATTTCTTCCTCCATGCCTTTTGGGAGCACCAGCCAAGGGTTTACTTCTGATACCTCTTAAATAGATCCAGGGGCTAACAACTGTGAGCAGCTGTGTTCCTACAGCCTTGGGTACACAGCTGTTCCCCCTTTTCTAACTTTTTCAGATACTCCAAACCTTACTATTTTATTAACTGGAACCGTCTTCAATCAAGTCCAAGAATTCCCCAGGCCCCACTCATAATTACATCCTGGTTATACAGCAGCTTTAAAATATATAGATACCACTATTTCACAGTGGATATAATAGACAGTGGAGCAGTACAGTGGAAGATTTTGTATTCTAATAGTCCAACACTTTGTCAAAAGCTTTGTCACTGGAGGTAGAAATAATAGACAAAACAGAGATACATTCCAGGACATCGGAAAGAAGAAGTACGGTATAAAAATATCATTAAATAATAACTAAAACAAACATCAGTTGTGCTCAATAGATTTGCCTAGAGACTTGAAGTTATGATTAAGAAGGTTTTAAACTAAAAATGGAGGAGGAGGGAGAAAACTGCCCACACATATCTGTTGAGTCAGATTCCACAAAGAGTGGGCACAATATAGTACAATGAGTAACAGAATGGAGGAGTGCTAATTCATCTGTGGGAGTTAATATCCAGGGAGATAGGTACTAGTAACAGTTCTTCATTCTCTAAATAAATATCTGCAATAACAAGCAAAGTGATTTGGAGATTTTACCAAAAGATATAAATTTAATTTCATAGGTATCTGTGATATTTTATGTCTATGGATCATGGCTGGAAAATGGCCGACCGTTCCTTTTTTAAAAAAGGAACAAAGTAGATGAAAGCGGTCATGGAATAGTATTATATATCTAGGAGATATATTCATGTGAGGAAATCCATTAACTGGAAGGAAAATGGAGGGAACCACCAAATAATGCCATGGTGAAAGGACATAATGGATTATTTCGTTCTTCAGGAGGCTTAGAGACAAACAGAATTACCATTTGGGGAGCTATTTTCTGACCCACAAGGAGAAACTGGTTACCAAAATATAACTGTCAGGAACCTTGGGTGGAAGTGACCAAGGCATCTTAAAGTTCATGAAAAAGTTCAGGAGAATGATAGTTATGGTCTGATGTATATTCCCAGACTTTAGAAGATGAGGAATGAAAGAGTTCATTTTCATAGAAAGGCTAATTAGCAAACACAAACTATGATTTTTGGAGGCAATCAGTTTAAATGACTTGCTCGGGGTCATACAGCTATGCCATAGCTGAGATCACATTTGAACTCAGGTCCTCCTGACCACAAGGTCAGTACCCGATCTACCTATCTATGCGCCTAAAGAGCTAAATAGCTCTCTATCTAGGCACCACCTAGTTGCCCCTAGGCTATGACATGTTTTTTCTTTTAGGGAAACTTAACTCAAGAAGATTGAGAGATTCTCAAAAAAGAAATTTTGATGACACAAATGTAAATGATTTCAGCAAAGAACAGGGAGTGCCGCCATCTAAAGACACTGATGTGGCTACCCAGGGACCTTGTGGAACTACTCAGACTAAGCACACACACGCACACACACACAAATGCAAAAAGTGGCACAGTTCTTTTAAGACTAACGTTTAGGGTAGAGATTAGACTTGTGATTTAATTAATATAGGGAACTCCCAAATGAAGATACTTCTATTGGTGCAAACTGGCATCTTTTCTGCAACTTAAGAGTCTTAGAGAGTTGCCTAGGGCTCTGAAGTAAAGTTACTTGCCCAAGGTCACAGAGCTAATATGGCTCAGAGGTGAGACTTAATACCAGCTCTTCCTGACGCAGATACCAATATTTTATCCAGAACATCAAATAGCCTCCAACTCTAACATTAGGAATAATAAATTCCAAAATAAGTTGAAGCTAGCAATTAAAATTAAGGACATGAAAAATGGCCTCTTTTTTTAAAGTCATACTGGGGTCAACTGCAAATAACAAAGAATCTTCGATTCTTTCCACCAACGGGAATGATCTTCAGATGGATTGGTACAGAACAAAATAATTAAGAGGGAATTAAAATCTGAGAGAAGTGGAGAGGAAGGGAGCAGCTTGCTGCACTCACTGAGTACATGTCATCTGTCTGAGATGAGTCATATCCCAAGGTTCTGGAAAAACTTACAAATGTGGCTGCTGATTTTCTTTTTGAAAATATATGAAAAATTATGAAAAATAGAAATAATGCAAGACTGGAGATGAAGAAGAATTTGGATTCTTTAAACCAGCAGTTCTCAAACTTTTTAGTCCCAAGACCTTTTATATTCTTTTTCTTTGGAGTGGGAAAAATTAGGGCTAAGTGACCTGCTCAGGATCATTCAATTAGTAAATGTGTAAGGTCAGATTTGAACTCAGTCCCTTCTGACTCCAGGGTCAGTGCCTTATCTACTATGCCACTTGGCTGTTCTACCTCTTTCTGTTATTTTTTTTTTTTGAGCTTCCACATTATTTATTTATTTTAAAATTAATTTATTTGTTTTCAGTTTTCTATAATCATTTCCATAAGTCTTAAATTTTCTCCTCCTCCCTTCCCTCTCCCTCCCCAAGATGGCATGCAGTCTTATATGGGTTCTACACATACTTTTCAATTAACCACATTTTCACATTAGTCATGTTGCATAGAAGAATTAAAATGAATGGGAGAAATCATGATAAAAACGAAACCAAAACAAAACACAAGAGAAAATAGTCTACTTTATTCTGCATTCCGATTCCATAGTTCTTTCTCTAAATGTGTATGGCATTTTGCCTCAAGAGTCCTTTGGGAACATTTTAGGTCCTTGCATTACTGTGAAGGGCTTAAGTCTATCAGGAATAGCCTTCACACAGTGTGGCTGTTACTGTGTACAGTGTTCTCCTGGTTCTGTTCATTTCACTCAGCATCGGTTCATAAAAATCCTTCCAGGCCTCTCTGAAGTCCTCCTGTGCATCATTTTTTATAGCACAATAGTATTCCATTACAGCCATATACCACAACTTGCTCAGTCATTCCTCAATTGATGGGTATCTCCTTGATTTCCAGTTCTAGGCCACCACAAAGAGAGCTGCTGTAACTATTTTTGTACATGTGGGACCTTTTCTCATTTTTAAGATATCTTGGGGATACAGTCCTAGAAGCAGTATTACTGGGTCAAAGGGTATGCACATTTTTGTAGCCCTTTGGGCATAGTTTCAAATTGTTCTCCAGAATGGCTGGATCAGCTCACAGCTCCACCAACAATGAATTAATGTTCCAACTCTCCCACATCTTCTCCAACATCTTCTTTCTGTTTTATCATGTTAGTCAATCTGATAAGTGTGATGTGGTACCTGAGTTGTTTTGATTTGCATTTCTTTAATCAACAGTGATTTAGGGCATTTTTTCATATGACTATAGATAGGTTTAATTTCTTCCTCTAAAAACTGCCTATTCATATCCTTTGACCTTTTATCAATTGGGGAACACCTCTTTATATTCTTAAAAGTTGTTGAGGACCTCCTTCCTTGCAAGAACTTTTATTTATGTGGGTTATATCTATTGAGATTTATTGCACTAGAAATTAGAACATTTAGTATTATTATGAAAATACTGTGACCTTGTAGATTCCTCAAAAGGGTCTCAAGGGTCATTTGGAGTTGTTTGAGACACTTTGAGAACCACTTTGTTATACCATAGGCTGCTGAGCTTTCAGTTTTTGGCAGAGTCCTAGGACACAAAATTATGGCATGGTTAGTGAGCTTTTGGGCAGTCAGGTGGCATAGTGAATAGTGTACCGGGTCTGATGTCAGAGAGACTCATCTTTCTGCGTTCAAATCTAATCTCAGACATTTACTAGCTGTGTGACCCTGAGCAGGTCACTTCATCCTGTTTGCCTCAGTTTCTTTATCTGTCAAATGAGCTAGAGAAGGAAATGGCAAATCACTACAGTAGCTTTACCAAGAAAAGCCCAAATGGGGTCACGAAGGGTCACATATGATTGAACAATGGTGACATTTGGGAGTTTTTACAAAAAGCACCTGTGATCCTGCTGAACCAGCGCAGCTTCATCAGGAACCACTCCTGCCTGAGTAACTTCATGTCATTTGGGGGCAGATTGGCTAGTCTAGGACATCAGGAGAACATCATAGAGAGAATGGACATCTCTCACAGCATTTATATATGTAAGGTGGAACAACACAAGCTGGATGATAGTATAGAATTCTATATATTTTCTATTGGTTGAAAGACAAGACCCAAAGAATGATATTAATGGATGGAGGGAGCTCCTTTCAGCAGCAGGTTTCTAGTGGAGTATCTAGCAGAGGATTCTGTCTTCAGTCCTCTTCTATTCAACATTTCTGCCAATGACAGATGTCATATGTATCAATTATAACAAGTCTTCTCCAGGTTAAATAGCCCCTGGTTTCTTGAAATAATTTGCATATTATATTGAGTCCCTTCAATATCTTGGTCAGCTTTTTCTCTATTTGTTTATCTATCCATTAATTTATTTGTTCATAAGCTGTCTTCTTGACTGAATTTTGATCAATCTTTTCCAATATAATAAACACCAAATGCCTACCATGTACAGTGTGTTAGATGCTTTTTTTTTTGGAGGTGGAGAGTGGGCGCAAAATATACATAGATAAGTAAATACAAAGTCTATTCAAGGTTATATAAAGTAATTTTAAGAAGTACAGAGTACTAACAACTGGGGAAATCAGGAAGTGACTCATATAAAAGATGATACATGAGGTATCCTTTGAAAGAAGCTAAGTATTCTAAGGAGAAAAGAATAAACATGTGTTATGTTTTTACAATGTAATCTCACTTACAATCCCTGTAAGGTAGGTGCTGCTGTTACCCCCATTTTATAATTAAGGAAACACAGTGACTTATGTAGAGTCATAGAGCTAGTATTTACTAGTCTGGGGCTAGACCTGAGCTTGACTCCAGGTTCAGTTCTCTATCCTCTGGAGGCAGGGAATTCTTAGAGGTGGAAGTTAGGTAGGAATGCATTCTGGGCACGAGAGACCACCTGTTCAAAGGCATGGAAATGGGTATAAAGGACAAAGTTAACAGGCTAGTTTGACTAGAGTAGAAAGTGCATGAACAGGGAGTAATATGAAATGAGACTAGAAAAATAAATAGGAGTGATATTTGGAGGGGTAAAAATATCAGGCTGAAGAACTTATATTTTATCCTGGAGATAATAGGGAGCCAGTGAAGGTTTTTGATTAAGGAAGTGGTAAGGTCACAGTTTAAGGAATCTCAGTGGGGGAGAGGGGAGAGACCAGGAGGGAGACCATTAGGATATGTTCTTGTGCACATGCAGCAGCTTATCAGTGTCCTTTCTGAAGGGTGTTCACCACCGTCTCTGTCTATCCCAACAGGTTTGAGAATCAGAGGTTAGTACAAATGAGTCAGACGATCCACTAATACAACAGGCTTTAATTAAGTATTTTAGCTCCCAAAGGGAAGGCTTAATGTTTGCAATGATTCATTCCATGGAGGGGGAGTAAGGCAGATCTCACTCACTGGAGAGGGAAACATGCAATTTGCTCTCAGTTGCTGGGTGAAAGAGTGTCTCTGGGCCTCATTTGTGATGTCCTGAAGAATGTGGGGTTCAAACTCACAGATGGGAAGGGACATCAGTGATCTAATCCAAATCCTTCGTTTTACAGATGAGGAAATTTTGACCCGAGGTTAGATGATGTGCTCAATATAACATCACTGCTCAATGTCAAAGGTGGAAGGGTCCTAAGAGGGGTTGCCCGTGGAACTGGTCCATTCAGCTTCTGTTAAGCTCTCCTCCAGTTGATGGGTGAGATAATGAAATGCTTCACCACCTTCACACCAGGTCAGTTTGCAAAGACAGGTGAAGGTCCTGCATTTTATAGATGGGAGATGGGGTGGTAGTGGCGGGGAAAAAGCAAGCAGGCTCTCACTCAAGTGCCTCTGATTGATTTTCCACATCTGATGCCACAGGCAGAGAAAAACTGAAGATTGATTGTCAAGGCTTCTGCTATACAAGGACAAGGCAAGGAAGTTTTCAGAAAAAACCAGGAAGCGAGGACATTAGGCAGGAAAGGGTATGTCCAGAGTAGGGACAGCCTCCTGCAAAGAAACCTAGGCTCTGAAACTGGAGAGAGTTTCTTTTTTGGTAAATCATAATAACTGAACACAAAAATCCATAATCCATAATCCACTCATGTAATCTGAGCAGGGCAGAATAGAGTGAAGGTATAGGTTATTCTGGCTTACTCACAGAATTGTTGAGTCGGAAAGGTCTTCAGAGAACAGCTAGTCCACCACTAGTATACAAAAATCCCTTTAACATCTCCAAAAAATTGTCATCCAAATTTTGCTGGAAGATCTCTCATGGGAAGAACCTTTTATGTCCTAGAGTAAGAAGTCATTCCAAGTAGGAGATTACATGGGTGAAAGTCATGGGAAATAAGATTTGATACTATGTCCATTCCTGTGGATTTTACATTCTTTGTTCAACAATACTTGATTTATCCTTGTATCTTCTGCAGCATCTTGCCCGTAATAGCTACTTAATGAATATTTGCTGAATTTTGAAGATACAAAAGATGACATTTAGATGAGGTAGCGCCCTTGCACTCCACCCTCCAAACTGGAACTCTTGAGGCCATACCTGGGAAGAACTAAGCCACTACATTTGACTCTCTGTACAGGGGTGGGGAACCTGCAACCTTGGGGTCACGAGTACAGATTCAGGTGCAGACTTAAGTCCAAGTTGTACAGAACAAATCCTTTAAGGAAGATTTGTTCTATGAAGTTTGGATTCAGTCAAATGGCTGCACTTGAGGACTTAGAGAGCCACCTGTGGCCTCAAGGCCGCAGATTTCCCACTCCTGGACCTACAACCATATGACCTCCTCTCATTCTGGTCCTTTTCCATTCTGACAACTGGCACCTTATGCCCTTAGTACTGTAATTAAATTGATACCACCATTGCCTCTGGAAAGACCATGTCAGTGGACGTACTTATTGTACTCACCATTGCTGTGACTTTTCAGGCCACAATATTGCTCCCTGGCCACCACTCCCTTATCAGAAAGGAAACTCTTTGAAGGCAGAGATTATCCTACTGTTGTATACATATTCCTGACACTGCTTGGGCTATAGCAAATACTTACAAATGCTTTTCATTCTAATATTTGATCACCTTTCTGCTTCCTGACTGTCTCTCTGACTGTCATCATCAGGGACCTTCTGCCCACTTTTGGGCAGTGCTTAATCCAGCACATCTCCCTAACAAACAGCCACAAATGCCTTTGAACAATCATAACTCATGGCTTTTGATTCAGCATCTTGCAGAAAGAAAGCATTGCTTTCCATGAGGGAAACTAAGGGATAAAAAAAAGCTCAATTCTTTTGACTGGGATGAATTTCAATCATGTATCCTGTAGTGTGGTCCCCATTAGAAAATCTTAAATTAAGGATGCACCAGTAAATACTTCCTTGAATTGACCATGGACTTCTGTTAAAATCTTCTGGACCTTCAGGAACTTAGGATATCCTTACTCGGCTTACTCATATATCATCCTTCCTGTCAATGTAGCTTAACACAAAATGTCACAAAGTAAGAGACAGGATGAATAAAGCAATGTCCCACAGAACCTGGGATTTCACACAAGGGAAAATTATGAGAAAACTACATGAAACTGATACACAGCTATTTTAAAACTCAGTGATAGTGTAATAACCCAGTCAAAGGTGGAAGAACCACTGCAGCCTTTTTAAGGGGCAGCAGTTTTTAAAAAGGCAATTTCCAAGTCCTAATCATCTCATGACTGAAAGTCCCAACATGAGACCGCGCTGGAGTTGATTCATTTCTCTGGATGGAGACATCCTGCATCATACCCTGGAGTTACTTCGTCCTACTCTAGTATCAATTTGCATTTCTAGTTTTCAGTCCAAAATTCAGCTGCAGCATTGAGAATTGAGAACTCCTGCTTTGGTTTGTTGCCTAGATAGAAAAAATTAGGAAGAATTGAGCCGGAGAGGGGAGGCATAGATAATGAGCACTGTGACAAACCCCTTCTGAAGCCAAAAATTCACCAACTACACACATGCTGAAGAGCCAAGGGAGGAGGCAGAATCATGAGAAATGTTTTCAACAAATGGTTTTTCTGCTCCAGTAATGGAAAGATAACTCTCAGCCTGAAACATTACAGGCCAACAGCTGGCCATCTGCTTGCTCCCCGAGCAAAAACCTGATGGAACTGTAGTTTCCTGTGTCTTGCTATTTAGTGAAATGCATGCACATCAGATGGAGGTTATAAACTGGACCAGAGGTATCTCCTAGATTCCAAGGAGATAGACTGTTCTATGTGTATGAATGAGGCAGTTTGGTGCAAACAGGAGAAAAGATACAATAGCCCAACAAACATTAACTAAAGTGAAGGGAAGGAAGGAAAATCACTCATATTTCATGTTGTCTCCTCTGAGAAAATGTAAGCTCCTTGAGGGGCAGGGAATAGTTTCTTTTCATCATTGTCTTCTATCCTTTTTCTTTCATTTTTAAAAAATAATATTTTCCTCCTGATTATACATAGACACAGTTTTTAACATTTTTTTTTTTAAGTTTTGAGCTCTAAATTTTGTCCCTCCCCCTCCCTGTGATGGTAATCAATCTGATATAGGTTATAATATGCAATCATGTAAAACATTTTCCATATTAGTTGTTTTGTGAAAGAAAACTCAAAAGATAGAAAGAGAAAGGAAAGAAAGAAGAAACAAAGAAAAAAGGAAGAAAGAAAGATAGCATGCTTTGGTCTGTATTCAGATGCCATCAGTTCTTTTTCTGGAGGGGGATCCTTCAGAATTGTCTGTATTGCTGAAAACACCTAAGTCATTCACAGCTGATCGTCATATGGTAGTGCCACTGCAGTGTACGATGATCTCCAGGTCTGCTCACTTTACTTGTATCAGTTTATGTCTTTCCAGTTTTTTCTGAAAACATCCTGCTCATTTTTCATCCCTTTTGAATGAACTTTCCTTTTAAAATCATGGCTTGTGGCACGTTCCTTACTCTTTCTATGAACTCTTTCCTGCATTCCTCTAGGACTATTATTTATTAGTCTCGTACATTTAAAAGAGAGTGATAGGAGAGAAGGTGAAGGCAAGGAGCATACATAGTTTTTTCAGGGAATTTGAATGAGAAAAGGAGGAAAGATAGAGGCTGGCCTGGGAGAGTAGCTAGGTGGGACAGTGAAGAGAGAGCCTGGCCAGGAGTCAGGAAGACTCATCTTCCTGAGTTCAATCTGGCTTCAGGCTCTTATAGTTATGTGATCCTGGGTAAGTCCCTTAACCCAGTTTGACTTAATTTCCTCATCTGTGAAATGAGCTGGAAAACGAAATGGCAAACCATTCCAGTATCTTTGTAGAGAACTCCAAATGGGGTCACAGAAAGTCAAGAACAACTGAACAGCAGGGATGGTAGGGTTTAGTGAGGGTTTTTCGAAGGATGAGGTCAAATTGGTGTTGTTTGTAGGAAACAGGAAAGGAAACAGCATACCCTCTCCTGATGACTCATACTGTTTTGAATTGTTATTTTAATCTTGTATTGTCATTTAGGGTTTCATGACCATATGTCCTGTCCATCAATTTTGAGGATTTTATCATTCCCTTTAATGCCTAGCATACTACTTTAGATGTGTAGTGGTCACTCAGTAAATATTCCTTGACTTCTTCCTTTCCTGCTGTTCTGGCTCATAATCTTTTTGTCTCTTCCACTAACTCTCCATGTCTGAGTCACTTTCAGTGTTCTATGTTCTGAAAGAGGCTCTTTCTTGAGGGATTGAGGAATTGGTAGGGAAGTCAGCAGGGGTGTTAAAAGTTAGCATCATCATCATCTCTGGCATTGTAACCTGGAAAAGGGAAGGGTTGCTAGAAAAGGATGTGCAGACTGGTGATGATGACTATGGAAGAATTTGTCATGAAAATGGTTTGCACCGAAGCATTGTAGTCAGGAGAGGATCTTAAATTTTTTTTTTTATTTAATTTTTTGCAATGAACAAAAATATTTATTTTTTCTTCATCTTCTTTTTCCTTATACAAAAGTGAAAGAAAACCATTGTAACAAATATAAATAGTGAAGCAAAACAAATTCCCACATTGGCCAAGTCCAAAAATTATGTCTCATTCAGTACCATCTTCTCTTTGTCAGGAGGTAGGTAGCATGCTTCATCACTGGCATCCTAGGTTTGTGACTAATCTTTCCCTTGAAAAGTTTTTAAGTTTGTTAAAGTTGCTTGTCTCTACAATGTTGTCATTGTATACATTGTTATGGTTATATTCACTTTGTATCATTCATACAAGTCTTCCAGGTTTCTCTTAAATGATCCTTTTTGTCAATATAATAATATTCCACTACATCCTTTTCCCATAATTTATCCAGCTATTTCCCTAGAGATGGGCACCTCCTTAGTTTTTAGTTTTCTGTTGCTACAAAAAGAGTTTCCCTAAGTATTTTTGTATATAAAGGATCCATTTCCTGTTTCTCTGATATATTTGGGGAATGGTCCTGGACTGGTGTTGATGGGGCAAAGGGTGTGCATAGTTTAGTAACTTTTTGCTTTCCAGAATGGTTGTCAGTTCGTAGCTCTACCACCCATGCATCAGTGGACCTATTTTGCTGCACCCTTTCAATATTCGGCTTTTTCCTTTTCTGTTGTATTTGCTAATCTGGTGGACTTGATGTGGAATCTCAGAGTTGCTTTGATTCACATTTTTATAAGCATCAGTGATGTGGGACTTCTTTCATATGGCTGTGGATGGCTTCAGACCCTTTGATAATTGATCATTTAGGGGCAGAATGGCTAGGAGGCATCTTCTTCACACAGCATTTTCCAGATTCCTCTTGTCTCCCAACAGGAGCCTAGTTGGGGGCAGAGATGGAGAAGACCAAAGAGATGGAGTGAGTGTTTTGAAAATCTTAAAGCATTGTATAAATATGTTAGGTGGATCATAGAGAATCAGATTTAGAGCTGGGAGGGAACTTAAAGCTCATCCTATTAGTCCTTTTATATTATAAATGAAGAGACTGAGGTCCTGAGAGGTGATGACTTGCCCCAAATCACACAGGTCAGCAGCAGGATTTGAACACAGGGTCTGTGGTTCCAAATTCAACACTCTTGTAGCAGTATAATGGAATGGATAGACTGCTGGACTCAGAGTCACATTCTGCCATAGAAACTTAGTGTGTGTGACCTTGGACAAGTCATTTAACCTCTTAGGGCCTCTGTTCCTTCATCTGCAAAATGTGAATAATAATACTTGCTTCACAGAATTGTTGGGAGGATCCAACATGATAATGTTCGGAAAACGCATAGAGAATCTATGGACGTTTCAACTCTTCCTCTTATTTCTTGCACACTACACTGCCTCCATCCATCCTTCTCCACCATATCATCATCATATCACTGGCGTCAACCATATCATCCATCTTCATCATGAGTCCATCTATGAGAGGTTAGTAGTATGTAGGTAGGTACTAGTATCACTGTAGCTTTGATTGGAATCTCCATGAGGGCAGAAATTGCATTCAACTTATATTTGTATCTCCCTGAGTGCTTCACCTATGGCAATCACAGGATACATTCTTAAGAAGAGTTAATGGAATCACCACATGTATGCAAAAACCTTGGAAAGAGCCTGAGTCTTGGTGACCTTTAAGATAGTGGATAGATGATAAAAATGCCATGGCATCACTGTTTGCTGGGGCAAGTCTCTTCAGCTCAAGTAAATTCATTTAAAGATGACTGAGAAAGGAGCAAGGTGAGAGATATAACCACAACAGCCCCACAGTAGCCCACAATACACAACATGGCAGGAACGCATGGTCCATCCCACCTTAGTGCTTCTTCTTTCTGGCTGAGATCTCTTCCTCTCTCTCTCTCTCTCCCTCCCTCCCTCCCTCCCTTCCTTCCTTCCTTCCTTCCTTCCTTCCTGCCTTCCTTGCTACCTCCCCTCTTCCTGCCCCACCCCAATCCCTTTCTTTTCCCTTGTTTCCCTCTCCCAAAGCAACTTTGAGATTGCTAGGAGATGGAGGGGAGGGAGCCCTGGACTGGATGAAACACATCTGTGACCCAAGGAGAACACTGAAGTCACAGGCAAACAAGCGTCCAGCTGGTTTGCTTCCCAGTTCACTGTCTCCCTCCCTTCTTGGTTGCCCTGGACAACACATGAGTCATTGCAGCGGAGCAGATGGAGGGTTAAGGAAAGTGATTTCCTTCATCATAAGGCATCCTTATGTGCCACTATGTATGGAGAAAAGGGAGGGAAGAGAGAAGGATGTGTCAACTTCAACAAAAATAGATCCGTATCAGTGGGATGGTTAGAAAAAGAAAACTGAAACTGACATCCTTCTGAGGATATAATGAGCTAACCAGGAGAGACACTTGAGAACCACATATTTTAATGGTTAAATTACTCAATAAAGATAGATAATGAGGATCATTGCATTCAAAAATGTTGAGTTGGACTCTTTTAACACTGGTTATTAGTAGCTTCTTAATTTCTCAAAGATTTGTCTAAAGAGCTGTATTTATTTCACATATCTCACATCTGTTTTGGGTACTTACTCTTTTATGTGAGCATTTTATTTTTTAAAAGGATAGAACATCTGCCTTAAATACGAACTTTTGTAGACATCTAAAATGTGCAGATGTGTTTCCACTGAGCTACAGCTGGATTAAATATTTTCTCATAGAGTGTATTTCATAGAGGGATCTTGTAGTGTAAATGCTGAATATAGTTAAAATAACATTAGGGATTGTCAAGTACTTGTTGAGCATCTCTTTTGGTTTATAACGTTCTCAGACCGGCAGGTCATAAGGTCTGTTCAGTACTTGGCAGAATGTTATACTGTCTAGCTTCCCGATTTGCCAGTCTCACAGTTCTATAATCCTTTCACATTGAACTCCATATGCTAATTTTACAAAGAATGAAAATTGACATAATAAAATGGATCACTATCACTCAGAGAATTGGTGATGAGGCTCAAGACAGAACCTAGAATGTCTAATTCTTTGCTCTTGTCAAATGGAGACTTTGGGAAATCTAAGATTTAATACTTTAACTTTTAGGGAGAAAATTTAAAACAACCTATTTATCTTCAAATAGGTCCTTGACTTGTGGTCTGGGTTCCCCTGAGGGTCCCTTAAACCCTATTAGTGGATCTTCAAAGTCTAAACTATTTTTATAATAATAATATTGTTCAGTCATTTTCAGTTGTGTCTGTCTCTTTGTGAGGCCATTTGGAATTTTCTTGTTGAAAATATTATAGTGGTTTTCTATTTCCTTCTCCAGCTCATTTTACAGATGAAGACACTGAGGCAAACAGGGTTTAGTGACTTGCCCCATGTCACACAGCTAATAAGTGTCTGAGGCTGAATGTAAACTCCTGAAGATGAGCATCCTGACTCCAGAACTGGTACTCTATCACCGTACCAACTAGCTCCCCCAATAATAATATTAAGATGTTTTCATTTCTAATATAGTAAATATTGATACATTGAACCTATATAAACAGAAGCTCTTTGGGGTCCTCAATAATTTTTAAGTGTCAACGGGTCAATTCTGAGATCAAAAAGTTTGAGAACCACTAAGTAAAAAGGCTTTTCTTGAAATGGCCAATGCAGAAAACAAAATGTATCACCATATTTATTTTAAATAGACACGAATGCAAGCAATTTATCCACTTATTAAGTGAAAAGTTTGGATCCAGATGATTTCCATGAATCCTTCTCTTGACATCCTATGATAAAATTTGGGGATATCCAGTGATCTATGTGTTGTAATATTGGAACGCTCCCTCTTGTCTATGTGTTTAGGAAAGAGATCTTCAGTGAAAAAGAATCTTTTCACTGTTACTATCTATGGCTGGTTAGCACAGTCTATAAGTGCACCAATGAGACCAAGGTTCCATTTCCCTGTGGGTCCATCAGTTTTATTCTGATCTGTGGTCAGACTATACTTATGGCTAAAGCCAGTCATTCCACCTAGGTCTACACAACAGGAATAAGAAGAGTGAATGTAAAAAGGCTAGGACAAATGTCTCATCACTACTGGAAAAATAGCCCAAACTACTTGTTTCCTGATGGTGGGTCAGTGGTATCAACTTCAAAAGCACAGGGCAATACACACAATAATAACATGTTATTATTAATCATCAATATTATTGCCATTCTAATCCATGGTGGTTGTTGGAAATTCTTTTTATCTTGTGCCTTTGCAACTGCACATGTACCATAAAATGACCTGGTGCCTCATGGGACTAGGTATGTATGGGGTCTAGGACGTAACTATTAATGACATTGCTGATAATCTCTCATCATCTTTCTCCAGAACATTTTGCAAATGCGTTTATCTTTCTAAATGTGTACTGCCATTGGCTACCATGACTCTCTGCTTTTCATAAGTCAAATTATTGTTGACTAAAGTGGTTTTCAGACTCTTTTGGTCTCACTCTAGCAATTTATTCTCACTGATTAGATTTTGGTACGAAGTTTTTATACTTGATGTCTTTGTCCTTTCTGTCATCCATTTTCCAGTTTTTAGCATCAATAGCCAGTTCAAATAGGTCAGATTGGAATTGTTTTAATTGCACATAATATTGCTAAAATTTTTTTTTCACTTTACATTAATTCGGATCTTTTCTCTAAGGGGTCAGTGATCTAGTCGTACACAGAAAACTGATTCAGGAATGACTCCAATAATGATGAATTCCTGTCTGTTACCTAATTGTTTTTTGTGTGATAATATTTGTGGCTCACCAGTTCTTCTCTTAAAGGAAGATTCATGATGTCGAAGTTTTAGGTTCATGCATCATCTACTTGTCTTTGTCCTCTCCCATTGTGCTCCTGAATTGCATTTTCCAACACATTTTCACCACACTTGCCTATTCCTGCCTTTGCACTGAAGTTACCAAGTATCAAAGTATATGTTGATTTAATTTGGAGGGTTTCATTGAGTTCTTTATAGAATTTCTCTAGTTCATTGCCTGCAACAGATGTAAGTAAATAAGTTACATTTATTTTTGTGGTGTTCATCTTGAAAATCCTTAACATAATCACTGCAAAAGGAGATGACCAAATGTCCCATGAAATTATGTTTCTTGTTGCCTTTGGATTCATGTTAAAAGCCTTTCTGCCAACTGCTTCACTTGCTTTTCCTAGGAGAATCTGGGAGCTATCTTTCCACTGAGCTGTAATATCTTTTCTGTTCACAGGTTTCAATTATAGCAAGGATATCAAGATGGGTGCAAATGATTTCTTTCAGTTTAAGAGTTTCTTGGGCATTTGAGTGTCATGGACTCTTTTGGTAACCTGGTAAAGTCTTTCTTTGAGTAATATTTCTAAATTAATAAAGTAAGATATATAAGATTACAAAGAAAACTAATTATATTGAAATATATATACATATGTATATATATAATATATATGTATATATTATATATATATAACATATATATACATATGTATTAAAACAAGTTCATGAACCCTAGGTTACCCTGCTCAATTTGTAAATCTACTTGTTTCTTATTGGACAACAATCTTACATTTAGAGTAACAAAAGTTAAATTACTGTTCATGGTTGCTCTAAAAATTGTGATCTTTAGCAATATCTACTCCTTCCTCTTTTCATTATTCTTTCACTGTCGCCTTAGAAGCGGAAAAGGACTGAATACAAATAAAGGTCAATCTTGTATCTTTCTTGGTGTAGTGGGTTGCCCTGACCAAACAATTTGTCACCAAGGGGCACATCTGTTGGTGTTGAGCTTTTCTGAACTATTAGGCTGGTCCTTGGAAAACAGGCACATTCTGTTACTGAAACAGTAATCTAAGATTTTCCTTTGCAGCCCATCAGAGTGATGTTGTGCAGATATAGATTTGGAGAAGCCAGAGTCACCTTGACCCTGTGAAGAAGTGAGTAGAACTTGGTGCAGTTAGCAAAAATAGTAAGTCAACATAGGAAGCTACTCATTGGTGAATTGGAGCACCTTCTTCTTCTACCCCTGTTCCCCTCATCTCCTTCCCTGTGGCACCCCCCAGAAGCAGCTTAATGTAGATGT
This sequence comes from Potorous gilbertii, assembly GCA_028658325.1. NCBI lineage: Eukaryota > Metazoa > Chordata > Mammalia > Diprotodontia > Potoroidae > Potorous > Potorous gilbertii. Next base: position 693,805,193 of record CM053769.1, on the reverse strand, counting down.
CCTAGATTCTTGGTCCCTTAGCATTTGGTGTACCTTCCTTTCCGAAAGAATTATGTATATACCTATCTATTTACATGTTGTATCATCATAGCAGAATGTAATCTCCTTGAGGGTAAGGACTGATTCATATTTGCATTTGTGTCTGCCCCCAGCACGATATCTTGCACTTATCAAATGCTTCTTGGCTTGACGTGATTCCATTTTGTGTTCTAGGTGTCATATAGTCCTAGTACAGAGTGAACTGGATTTGGAGCAGAAGACCTAGATATCAGTCCTATCTCTGTTGTTTATTGGCTCTGTGACCTGAAGGGAGTTGGATTAGTTGACCTTGAAAGTAATTTCTAGCTCCAAATTTTTGAGCCTATGAGTTGAAGGAATTAGATTGTGCAGTACTATGTTTCTGAGGTAGCTAAGTCGTGAAAAGGACTCTTCTTTTCAGGGCCATTCATCCACCCTTGGTGTCCACCTGTCACCCAGCTGTCCCTGTGACTCCAAGAAGCTATGGCTTATACATTGGTCACACCTCAGTAAAACCATCTTGGTAGATGAGCTAAACCAGTTTGAGGGGAACTGATGTGTGTCAAACCTATCTCTACCCCAAGCATGTGAAGATTTCCCCACTGTAAAATGGGTAAATGAGAACGATTTGTTCCAATGGCCATAAAGGTAGATGAAGCAGGCGCTCTGAAGAGCTTATTGCAGTGTGGTCAGAAACAGGAGATGCCCAGGACTGTCCTCTGCATCCTAGGCCATTGCCAATTGTTCTGACGTTTGTCTTGACGCTGGATTTCAATGACTCTGGAGGAGAGAGTTTCCTCATCCATAAAAGAGGAATAATAACACATCTGTCAAGGCTGTTGTCAGGATAAAACAAGCTATTTTGAATTTCTAGAGCACTTTGCAAACTTTAAAGCACTGTATAAATGCTATTATAGAATGATTATTGACCAGAGAATATCAACCAGGTGGTAAACCCTGGTCCTCAGGAGTAAATACCACTGGATGTGGAGTTAGAGGACTTTGGTTTGACTTCAAGTTCTGCAAGTTATTGTAAGCCCTTGGCCAAGTCACTTACCCTTTCTCACCCTTGGTTCCCTCATTTGCAAAGTAGGGGTAATGACACTTGTGCCACCTACTTCACTGAGTTTTGAATTCCATGGAGATAACATATGTAAAACACAAAATAAATGTGAATTGTCATTATCTGTGCTGCAGACATCTCTGGGGTAAGGATTACACTATAATCATTTAGCTTAGGCAGACACAATGATTTTTTAAAAATATCCACACGTTTAGAATGATACACAGTAAATTAGATGGGTTCTTTATGGGCCCATTTGTTTGTAGGCTTGACACAAAGTGCTTCTCTGAAGGCAGAGAGACCCTACCCATCTCTAGGAGGTTGTGGTAGACTGTGCAAAAGGGTTGATTTTATAAATGTCTCTCCTGAAGGACAAACCAATCTTGAAAATGGTCACATCCTTTAAAAAAATCAAAATCTTGTGTATTACAAGTGAGATCAAAAGTGGTTCCCTGAATAAAAGAGAACATGACGTCATGGGTGCAAATTATCCTTAGGACAGGTCAGGCCAACATAGGTTATATTCTAAGTTTGCCTTGTTATTCTGATAGCAATCTCTAATCCTTTTTAGTTTAGAAATGATTATATAGTTCAAAGAGCAAGACTTTCCTTGTAGGATAAAATGTATTCCATGAAAACAATCTCATCATCACTCCCATCAGCCATACTTTAATCTTTCATATTTGATTGAATGCTTACGTAGTGAAATCTTTCTGCTAGAAAATGTCCAAATGAATTCCCTATTTGCCTAAACAAGCTGTTGAAGGAGTTGTAATAGTAACAACACTCCTTTTGTAGTATTCACTGGAGTCTTTAAACGCAGTTACTCACCTGCTCATTAATCCTCCCTATCTTTCATGAATCTAGCAGGTGGTAAATGGCAATATTTCCATTTTCTCAGTGGAAAAGCAGAGTAACCAAATGACTTGAACTAAATCCCCTAGTTAGTCAGTCAGAGGCCTAGAAACAAAGTCCTAGACTCCTATTTCTAAAGCCCAGCCTCAACCCCTCCCAAATCTGCAGGTCTCCCTCACCCATAATCAGCTAATTAGATTACAGAAGCAGAGAAATGAAGTCTTTTAGCAAAAGCCTGGTATAAAAGACTTAACAAAGTTAGAGGAGTTCCCTGATTAGAGCCCAGCAGATGTCCCTAGCCTTTTCTTTTCAGGACTGATGTGATTAGGTTGGTTAAAAAGGACACTCAAGTTTAACAGGTGGGCATGCCTTCCGCTGGGGCTCACCCAGAATCAATTGTTAAGGAAATAGGAGATAGTTTTTCTTTTTCAAGAGATAAATAAGGCCCTCGTTCAAGCTGAAGTCTAAACTTCAATTTCCCTTCACAAACAACATTTAATCATCATCCCTACATGCTTGGCACGGTATTGGGTACCATGTAGATCAGTTCAAACACTTTCTTTTCCCCTTAGACGTATGCAACCAATAGGAGGCCATGTTGCTTTGGTGAAATGCAACAAATAATAAATCAGAATAGAAAACTGAGGAAGTTTCTCAAGAAGCTGCAAAAATAAGAACCATACTGTCCCAACAATGAAATAAATATTGACATAATGATGAGAGGATGGGTTTATGAGGAGACCACTGGAAATCGTGGTTTTAAATCAGGTATGTTCTATTCAAATGTGTTTTTTTCAATGTTCAAATGAAAGACAATCAGGCATATCCTTTTTAAAAATCAGGAGAGCAAACTAGAAGTCTACTAGTTAATAATTTATTTAAACAAATTCAATGGAAATGAATGTTTACACAAGGGTGGGCTTCAAAGAGCAAAGAACAAGGCTGTATCAACTGTCAGAGGAATAAAAAGTTTTTAGTCAATCAGAAAAAGGTTTGAGAAAGTTGTGCAACCTCCTGCTAATGTACTGCATGGGGAGTGGGTATCTTGTTTCTTTGGGCTTTAGCTTTGCCATAGCAAACAGAGAAAACCTAAAAACACTGAGTACCTTTCTGTTGTCATGTCAGTTGCGTCTTATTCTTCCACTGGGGGTTTTCTTGGCAAAGACACTAGAATGGTTTATCATTTCCTTCCTCAGCTCATTTTACCATTGAGGAAAATGACACAAACAGGGTGAAGATTTGCCCCCAGGTCACACAGTTACTAAGTGGTTGAGGATGGATTTGAACTTATGAGGGTGAGACTTCTTGATTCTAAGCAGAGAACTCTTATCCATTGTGTCACCTAGCTGCCACTGAGAGCCTTAGGGAGCATTAAGTCAACTTGCAACAGAAGCTAGTTTCTTCTTGAGAAAATGGAAAGAGAAGAATTGGATGGCCAGAAAAGGGATTCTCTGATCGGAGTCTCAAGATGGTCAAATAAATGTCTTCCATATCACAAATTGCTGATACAAGCATATTTCATCAATGTCCTTAATTGTTTCACAGAATGCTTGATGTTCACTGAAATAATGTTAGAGTGAGTGAGTAATGCTTGTAAACAATGTTTGATGAGTTATCAACTGAATGATGACATCACAGTGGAATTTTGCAACTTGATGGTGACATTTGGCTATCATCAATTTTATTTGATTTTCTTCAGCATTTTTTTGGGCCTCCTTTATTAAGGTGTTGACCCGTTTTTCATGCTTTTCTTGCATCTCTCTCATTTCTCTTCCCAGTTTTTCCTCCACCTGTCTAACTTGATTTTCAAAATCCTTTTTGAGCT
>CM053769.1:693777055-693800932 GCA_028658325.1 Potorous gilbertii | reverse complement strand
TATTTGGGTGAATTTTCCAAGCCTTTCTCCAAATCTGGAATGACCTTTGGTAAAATGGATGCCTTTCCTATCCTTTGGCAACAAGACCTTTCCATAGAAATAATTCCGTAGAAATCACTGCATGTCTGTATCCTGCCAAGGGCCTTGAATCATTAATGGATTCCTAGTCATTGATTACCATCTTCAAATAATCAGCTTGAGTCTCACATATATATAGTAGGGCATGTTTAACACAACAAGGGGCAGGAGTATGGTAAACAAGGATATAGCTGTTATGCAAGTGCTTATCACATATCTTTGACCCAGACAACTCATAGCAGGAGAGAGATTCAGACTCAAAAGATATTTGTAGTTATTGTTGAGTCATTTTTTAGTTGTGTCTGATTCTTTGTGAAAATTTGGGATTTTCTTGCAAAGATACTGGTACCGTATCCTTCTCCAGTTCATTTGATTGATGAGGAAACTGAGCCAAACAGGATTAAGTGACTTGTCCAGGGTCACTCAACTAGGAAATATCTGAGGCCAGATTTGAACCTATGACGATGAAAATGAGTCTTCTTGACTATAGGGCTGGTGCTCTATCCACTGCACCACCTAGCAGTCCTCAATACATATTATAACAAAACTCATCAGGCTCTTTTGGAGCTAAAACTGATGTCACTGTAGGCCACAAAATACAGCATAAGTGTGCTTAAGGGTGCTGCGAATATGATTTGCAACAGACTAAATATTGATATAGGAGTCAAAGGGCCAGCCTTGGAGTCAGGAAGACTTAGATCCAAGTTTAGTCTCTGACACCCATGACGGCAACCCTGGGCAAGAGGACCCTGACAACTCACTGAAACTACAGCTAATAGAAAAGCTAGAGTTGGTAGGAAGAATTTCCATACCAGGAAGTTTTCCATTTCTATGACATCACAGGTCCGAATCCAAAGAAGAAAACTCCCCACAGAAACAAGATGAGTTCACTCAAAATAAAAATGTGTAAAGATTTTGTAGACAACCATCTCCAGCATGCACCATATGTGTAACATATGTGGTGCTTAGGACTGTGTGGTGATGACTCTCTGCTCTGAAGGATGAACCACGTAGTCATACCTCATTTCCATCAAGTCTAGGTAAGCCTTCTGGAATAATGGGGATTTTTAGTAGATCATTGAGGAACACTGTTGTCAAATGGAGCAGGGAGGTAGTTTCAGATGGGCAGAAACCATTTGATTACTAAGCCAACAGTGTTAAACTGCCTTTCTCCAAGAGACTTGGTAGAGAAGTGGAAAATCCTCCCCTTTTTTTGTTTTTGTTTTGTTTTGGTATAGAAGTATTTTCCTTGCATTAAATGCCACATAAGAAATTGTTCCACATCACTAATTAAAAGAAAAATGCAAATTAAAACAACTCTGAAAGTCCATCTCATCCATCAGATTAGTAAAGATGACAAATGATGAAAATGGAAAATGTTGAAGGTGCTCTGAATGGGTCCAACCATTCTGGAAAACAATATGGGGCTATGTCTAGAATGTCACTAAACTATGCCCGCTCTTCGATCCAGCAGAACCATTATGGCCTCTACCAATACCTCTGGGCCACCCAGACCCCATTGAGAACTGCCATGTAAGGAGAACTGCCAGTGGGGTTGCCCTACCACCTTGCATTTCCTTCCCTCTTCCCCTGAATCAGGGCCATTTATGCCTTGTGCAGTGGTCCAGAAGGGAGAATGACTTGGCTGTTCACACCAATCGAATGAATTAGGAACCACTAACTACAAATCTTCTGGTGAGATGGAAAATCATCTGCCCTACTACTGTTTCCTAGAGTCTTCAGGCTTTACCATCTGCCCCATGGCTAAGTCCTCCAGACCTTTGGACACTGTCATCTAACCTGTTAACATAACCTAAAGACTTGTGGTCTTTGCCATCTGTCCCGCTACTGAGCCCTTAGGACATTCAACCCTTCCATCTGTCCTGACATTGAATTTTTTCATATATGTTGTTTATTTTAGTTAGATCATGAGTTTCTTGAGAACAGATACTGTAATTTTTTTTTCTGTTTGTATCCCCACAGCTAACCACAGGGCTTGGCATATAGTAAGTACTTAAATGCATTTCAATTCATTCACTCTAAAGACCAATATATACAAAAGAAATTTATAGCAACATTTTTCATATTCTGTGACAGAGTGAAAGGACTCATATGTATAAAAATATTTATAGCAGCACTTTTAATGCTGGAAAAAACTAGAAGCAAAGCATTTGGCCTTCATTTGGGGAATGGTCAAGAAACTTGTGGTATATGCATGTCATGGAGTATTATTGCCCTATAAAAAGTGACAACTGTGACGAATCCAATGCTAGAAATAAAATGGGCAGAACCAGGAAAAATCTGCATGATGATTACAATAAAGCATAAGTAAACAACTTTGGGACTCTGGTCATTTCAGGGATCAATCATGACTTTAGAAGACTAAGGATGAAGTATGTGTCTTAGAAGAGAGTTGATGGACCTGACATTCAGAATGAGACCTATATTTTTAAACATGGCAAATGTGCAAATTTGATTTTCTTGATTGTTACAAGGCATGGATGCTATTTGGTGCATCTGTGGAGGATGAATTAATGGCAAGTGACAGATGAAAAAAAGCATCAAAAGACATGAACAAACATGGAAGAAAAGAAAATATTCAGTAGGGAGCACAAACATTGCTTTTGATACTATGTACCTGGTTAAATATCATATTATACATATATATATATATATATATATATATATATATATATATATATGTATATATACTTAAAATTTTTTCATATGATCATAGATTTAGAGTAACCTAGAAGTTACCTAAGAGGCCATCCAATCTACCCCCACCCCATTCTACAGATGAGGAAACTGAGGCTGGTTAAGTGCCAAATTTAAGCATACACAATTTTCTTTCTCTGTTCTTTGTAAATTAGAATGCTTGTGTTTGTTGGTGATTTTTAAGTTCACAGTGAAAAGATATAGCTTAGATTAATGCAGGACTATTGTGGAAAAGCTGCTTTTAAGTTGGATTGGCTCAAAATTGCATCTAAGACTTTGGCATGTGCTAATACTTAGGTCAAATCCTATGGCTTTGTTTTGAAAACATAGTCAGTAAGCAGTAAGATGTCGAACTTCATTACAGTGATATCAGTTTAGGTTCTTCCGTCCTCCCCCTTAAGTGCAGGAGATGAAGCCAGAGCACATTGGATTTCCTGTGTGGATGCTCTTTGCTAAAGGCTGCTCATTACCACCGCAGTGGCTGGGTTATGACTGCATGTGGGGAGTGACATTTGCAAAATGTTATCTGGTCATATTTGGAAGCACCACAAAATGATATAAATGGTAGAAGGGGAAGGAGTGAGAGGGATTGTAAAATTTAGACCAAATGTTGTCCATGGCACATATTTGTCCTTTATTCATTGGCCCTTCACTAGGATCAATGAATTGTCAGATTGGGAGAAGGAGGGTTTAATGATTGGGGAAGGTTGAGTGGAACAACGCCGACAGCTCAATTCAAAATATCCCCAGTGAAAGCTGCATAGTAGAGCTTCTGAAAAAGGAGCCATTTGAAGAAGAATCCAATGGACAGACATTTACAATTCATCCTCCAGCTTGAGTTTCATATGTATAGTAGGTCCATGAAACTTGCTTTTCCAAAATCACTGGAAGGCATTAAGCTTGCTGGATCATGGGCTGAAATTCATTTAACTTCCAAAATGCATTCCTCTTTTCAGCATTTGCACACCACACATCTTTTTAAAGCAAAACTTTAAAAAGAGAAACAGAAAAGTAGAACTTAATACCCAATTTAATATTAAACTCAGTGAATGGAATTGAATGCTAAATGATGTTGAAAAGAAACATTAAACAGGGGCCAGATCACAGAGTGTAAAGTACGTCAAACATGTAATTTTCCCCCTGCTTCCAAATTCGTGGTTTGTATGACATGGGCAAATGGATGGGGAAATCCTAGAGGCAACCCAACATGACTACGCTAGGATAGTCATGACCTGGAGCTAGGGTGGGGAGTGATAAGAGAGGACACTATAGGGAAGACTTAGTTGGTTAGATCTGAAGCCAAAGAAATGCCTTGAAATGCCTGATTTAGAATACGATTTTGCTCCTTACGAAATTAAAGAGGTGACAACAATTACACTGCCAAATGCTGAAAGATTTCTTTGAGAAAATGGGGGTTGAAGAAAGGATGTCTTTAATTAAAAAGACAAGCTCTTGGATTCAGTAGGAGCTAACGGCTACATTTAAACATTGAACCCGTAAATTAGAGAATGACTAAACCACACTTGGGGCTAAATGGGAATGAACATGGGAAGGCACAAATGCTATTCCAGAAATGGGTTTGTGAGTCACATATAGATTGGGGGGCATGAAGAAGAAAGGACATTATGGTGTTTTGTTTTGTTTTTTTAATTTTGCATCTTTCTGCTTGTCTTCTTTTACTTGTGTTGGGATCTCTTGTTATTCTGGATATTTTTAGGTTATTTCAACTCTTGATAGATTATTAATGGAAACAATCTGTCAGGTAGTAACTTACGTGTGGGAATAAACAGACCATCAAATACTGTTTGACGCATTTTAATATCAATGCACGGCTTATTGAGTTGTAACAGACAAGGGAAATAAGATTATATAATGTGGTACTAAAATAACCTTCCACATTTCACCATGTATCATATCACATGTAACATTATGAATGCCTTTTCACTTTCAGAAAGTGATTTACAGTGGAAGCCAGTTGCAAGCATTACCTGGTGCATTTCTGTCAGGCAATTGAATTGGCTGTGGATGTCATTTCCCACCAAATGAGTGAGACTTGCTTCTATCTTCTACAGCTTTAGAAAAGACGATAAAGTAACACAAGGAAAGAAAACGCTAGTTTTTACAACAAGGGCTCCAGGGTGAGTGGGATGGATCTGAGAAAGGCAGTTGGGACTTCTGATATTTCCCCATTGTTTTGACAGATTTCAGTTTGACCGGACTTGATAGACAGTATATTATAGTCCTGGTGCTTTTGTATGGCTCACTTTGTGGAGCTTAAGAAGAGGCTCGATTATGGCCAGAAGGAATGAGCTGAAACTTTTGAAGTCCTTAGGTTTTAAAAAGCCAAGTTTGGAAATGTTATAATGGCTTTAATTTTTAAAAGAGGATTTGTTCAAGGGAAATTACTCAGTGTGCAATACTTATTAGAAGGCTGCAGGCAAACATTGGCAGGTCAACCACTATTTTCTTGGTACAAGACACAAAGAAAAATGAGTTTGTCCCTGAATGATTTGTTCTTGGGCACGAGGCTTTTTGCTTTTGTTCAACATGCAACGAAGCATTTTTTTTTTAAACAGTTGGGAAGGATTCATTTACACGATGTTGCATCAAACAGACAAGGTTCAAAAAAACCTCTTCCCTCTGGTTTCTTGGCTGGATTAGGGTCTTGGGCAAGGAAGGTCCTTTGACAGTGGCTGTCTTCTCTTAGAGTTCCATTACATGAGTTTGCCAATTCTCAGCTCCCAAAGGTCTCCTTTTTTCTTTTACTGATAATAGAGAAATCACTTTATAACTCTGTTTAAAAACCTTGTAAATATTTTGTTTTTGAGATTTTATATTTTGGGGAAAGGGACTTGCAATATCTAGCTGGTCCCAATCCATGCTTTACACGACATCTAGCCATCCACCAGGAGACTAGGGTCTGCTTGGCACAGGAATCTTGTCATCTGCTCTGGCACCATGGGCATACTAACCCCCTGCCTTGCTACCTCTTGCTCTAGTGTTAATCAAATCAACACTACCACTTGTTACTGGGAAAGGCATGAAAATCAACTAATTAATGATTCCACTTAGCATCTCTATAAATGCTTAGGATTCAAACTTTTTCCTTTTTATTTCATTTGCCTATGCATACTGTAGCCCTACAGTCAAATGCAGGCAACTTAAGGGTTGGCATTAAACAGGCTGAGGTCAGAGGGAACAAGCTATAATAGATCACTAATGAAGGACTATGTAGTCCTTTATATGTAAAATGATCCGATGAGAGGCAGCTAGAGCGTTGTGGATAGAGTGCCAGGATCTGCAGTCAGGAAGATTAAGTCCAAATATGATCTCAGACATGCACTAGCTGCGTGATTCTGGGTAAGTCACTTAACCTTTACCTCAGTTTCCTCATCTATAAATTGTGCCTACAATAACAGATTTACTATTATATATTATCATATAATACTATATGATAGAATAATATTATTAACTATTAACATTAATGTTAAATATGTTTATTATAATATTACAACACTATTAATATATAATATTAAAATGATATTAATATTATATATAACATCATTACTATAATAAAATATTAAATAATTATATTATTAATGTAATAATATATCATGTTACTAATTATTGGCATTCTTATGCCATATAATAATACACTATACTATATAATAGTATAATAATACAATATGATATGATATAATATGTGATGCTATCATAGCAGTGCCACCTTTCAGGGTTTTTGTGAGGATAAAATGAAGTAATATTTGTACTTTGCAAACCTTGAAGTGCTAGCTGTTATTGTTTCTGTGATTTTATCCCCGGGCCTGGCACTTCGCAGGTGCTTAATGAATGCTTTTTATTCATTTAAAAGAGGATAATCTTTCAGAGACTAACTGCTAAAGGAGGGAAGTAATTTAAAATATTTGGTATGAAACTGGAAAAAATAGAGTACTATTTTAAAACACAAGTCCTTTGGAATTGTCTGAGTCATTGACTGGATTGGAGTTCTTTCATAGTTGTCAATCATTGTATCAGCTTCCTCACCTATAAAATGGAGGTCTTAACAGCACCTACACCAAAAGCGGACAGTTGGAAACCACTTTGCAAACCTTACTGTGCTATATAAATGCTTCTGGTCATTATTCCAGAGACCCTGAGCCCATCTGTATCTCTTCAAACAGCAATTCAATGTAAAGTGGGTGGGGAGCAAAGAGAATCTCTTTCGTTCAGGGCACTGTTTGAAAGGAACGCTTTGGAAGAGCAGTGCTCCACCACAATCCTCAAAAGGCATTCTGTTCAGCAATTTCAATCAGAGGCTACTAAGTCCAGAGCTGAATGAGATGGCAGAGACCACACAGAACAACCCCTCATTCTACAGATGGAGGAGATGTACAGGGAGAGGGGAGGACTTGCCCATTGTCTCACAGTGGCATGATCAGGGTTTCTGCCTCCAGAGTTGGAGCTCTTTCTGCTGTATCACACCAAGGCCAATAATATGTTTTGATGAAACTTTCTGACAAATGGTAAAAATGGTCCTATCTTCTTAACTCTGTCAACCTTTTTAAAAAAAGAGATGCCAAAGAGAATTAAGGACAGAGAAGTAGGAGGTAGGCCCTGGAAGGTCCTCTACAAACTAAAGGGTCTTCCCTTGATTGGATAGGGGTAGAATCTTCATTTTCAAACTGAAGTTGGATTCACTTTGATGCCCAGAATTCTGAGTAAGGAGCTAGGGATTCTATTTTCCATTTCAAATGCATTCCCTGATGTGTGGTGTGGCTTGCATATGCCATAGAATCAGTGAATGTCAAGCTAAAAGGGACTTTAACAATTAGCCAATCCAGTTTCCATTCCCTCTTGAACTATCACCACCTCTACAACCGCCATTTTGCAGATGAGGAAAAGAAAGTCAGAGGGAATCAATTGATCCAAGTTTATACAGCTAACTAGTGGCAATGCTTGGATCCAAACTTAGGGCTTCTGACTCCCAGTTCAGTTCTTTTCCATCATACCATATTTCTTCAATGTCTTTAACTTTTCCAAGTCTCAGTTTCTCTAGTATGGGTTCGACCATACTTGTTCTTTGTTTTCATAGAGCCATAGCAAGGATTTCATAACTATATAATACTTAGAAAGTGCTTTGAATCAGTAATATGGAAAGAAGACATTATGTAACTTTCAACTTCTATTATTTATAAACCGCTGTATAACTCATTATGGTAAGGTCCACTCCAGAATTATAGCAAAATGGAATTCATCCTGTATTAATAAAGGCCTGAAAGAGTGTATAACTGTGTGTATGTGTGTGTGTGTGTGTGTATGTGTGTGTAGAGCAAGACGGGGAAAGGGACAAAGGGAGAGACAGAGAGGCAAACAAAAAGAAGAAAAAATATTTAGAATTTAAATTATTGCATCAAATATTGTAAATTATTTCCTTCCTCCATCATTTGCCAAGTCAAAATTCATAATCCTGTAATTCTTCTGAAACAACAGATAATATCAGAGCCTCTGAGAGTCCTGTAGGAAATAGAATTCTCTGCCTTTATGTCGATATTAATCTCTCTATGTATATATATCCATATATTTCCATAGTACCATTATGCTCATGCATGTGTTCTCATCTTTAAAATCCATTGAAGACATTCTGTATCCTCTTGAGGATAGAAAATGAAAATGCGTGTGTGCCCAGGAAAGGGTCCATCTCTGCATTTGGACTGCAGAATATCTGAAAGCCCTCATGCTTTGGCTTTCCGCGATACTCCCCAAATGTTGCCCCTTTCTCGAATCCTCGCCCTTGACTGAACCTTCCTTGAAGACCTCGTCCTGCAGAGTCCAGGGGCAAAAATTGAGAAGGCAGAGCTAAGAATAATTTTAAAATATACCTCAGCATGGGAAGAATAAAAAATTAACCAGAAATGACCCAAGAATAGACTGTATTTCTAGAAAGGGTAGTCTACATTTGCTGCTTCCACTTCCTCACTACCAACTCCTTCCTCACTCCCTTGGAATGGGGCTCTGAGCCTGCCACTCTGTGCCTTGGTGGATGAGGACTCAGGAGACTAAGGATCACATGTGCCCCCAGAGTTGGGCATCTTTCTTTTGGGACAAGAAAGCTGTGGCAAGCTTAGCTGATGCTCTTAAGATGGGCGGTGATCCCACGGAGGATTAGATCTCATGATTTTGTCATGATGGGCCATGCTGTGAATGTGAGCCCAGGACCAACGTGAGGCATGACCCGAACTGGTACTAATGTCATCAGCTCCCCCAAAGCTGCACAGGAGACCTTGCCCGAGTCTCCTAGCTTCCTGGTCTCTTCCCAGCATTGTAACTCACCCCAAAGGCTTCTTCCACACCAAACTTTCCACCTTCCAGATAACGACCAGTCTCTGCCTACGTACCCAAACCCTCCCTACCTTTCCAGTCCTCAAAGTCTATGATGTGGCTACACAGGCTTACACGCAGCTCCTCACCAACGATGTTGTCTCTAGGCTGCACTTTGACTGGCCATGCCCCATGCCTGGAATGTTATCTTTCTTCACCTCTGCCTCCTGGTTTTCCTGGATGCCTTCAAAACTCCCTTAATTTTGTTATTGTTGTTTGTCACAGGGCTGATATGAAAATTTATTTTTCATGGCTTCACTTGTGTAATTGATAACTTGGAATTCAAAATTTTTTTAAAAAACTGAATGCTAAAAAATTAGCTTCTGTAGAAGGCCTTTGCCCACCTCCCTGTCATTGCTAATTCCTTTCCCTCTGAGGTTACTTTCTCTCTGCTCTGTGTATAGCTTATATGTCCTTATTTATATATTGTCATCCTCATTAAAATATGACTTCCTGGGGGAGGAGGGGAAGAGGTTCAGGTAGAGACTGTTTTTGCCTTTCTTTGGATCCTTAGCACTCAGAACAGTGCCTTGTAGACAACAGTATTTGTGACTGACTGACTGACTGATACCAGCAACCTTATAACTTTCCATCATATCTCGGTTCCCAGGCCGCAGTGCCATAGGATCCTTCCCTCCACATTGAGAGCCATACTACCTAGCTACCTCTCCATTTCCAAGCCCATAGTCTAGCAGGCTTCTCACACTTGGGTTCTAGACCTAGCTCTTCCTTAGCACTCAGAACAGTGCCTTGTAGACAACAGTATTTGTGACTGACTAACTAACTGATACCAGCAACCTTATAACTTTCCATCATATCTCGGTTCCCAGGCCACAGTGCCATAGGATCCTTCCCTCCACATTGAGAGCCATACTACCTAGCTACCTCTCCATGTTCCACCCCATGGTCTAGCAGGCTTCTCACACTTGGGTTCTAGACCTAGCTCTTCCAAACACAGCTTCTCTGAGCCTCAGTTTTCTTAGCTGTCACCTGGGGACAAAGACACTTGCTTACCCATCTAATAAAGTTGTAGGAAGATCAACCAAGGTGATGGATGTCAGAACGTGAAGGAGGTTATAAAAGTGGAAAGAACCATATGCGAAATAACTGCTATTTGTGTATGACTCCTAAGCATACAAGCTACTTTACATACAACATTGTTTCCAAATCTTTGAAGTATTATAAAAACGTGAAGTTTTGTGGTCAATATTTTTAAATTAATCAATAAATAAGCATTTATAAAGTGCCTATTATGAATCAGTCACTGCGGCTAGGTACTGGGAAAACAAAGATGAAAATGAAACCATTCTTACTTTTGAGATGAAGAATTAAGGCCTAAATAGTTCAAATCACCAGTGTGCTGACACACATCTAGGCACGGGAGGCAAACCCAAAGCCCTCTAAACCTGAGCTGTACCCGCTGTGGACACAAGGAGATAAGTGCACAGATAAGGTCTAAACTAGGCACATGGTCTGCCTCTCTTCACATACCTATATGTAGTCTCCCTTGGAATGATTGGTTTTGATTTCCTAGGGGAAATCCCACTGGGTTGTTTTCCCTTGCTAAGGAACAAGTCCTTCTACATGCAGTTTTGACAAATGAACCTCCAGGAGGGTTTTTTAATAATTGCCAAAGGTTCTGCTGTGATTGGTGTTGAGCATGTGGGGCTGTCAAGGTAACCATGCCCAGATTCCTGGCAACAGGGTCCTGCCAGTTACCAGCAGCCATCCTGCCTGTTTGTCCCGTGGAACAAACCCAGCTGCTATACTAATGAGAACTAATCCATTTATAATATTCTGTTGAGAGAGATAGCTTGAACAACAAGGCATGAAAAATGCCTAAAAGATGGTTCCCGCTCTGGTCCCCATGCTGCATGAAGAACATGCTAGGACGCCCTGCCATCAGGTCAGGCTCCTCTAGGAATCGTAAATCTGTCTATTACATCCAGGCACATGTGAGCAGGGATCCCGAAAGGAGCCTCAGCTCCCACATTTGTACTGGCAACTTTTAAGGTGAGGGAGGGGTGATATCCTAAATATCTTTTCCTTATTTTCTTCTCTTTTGTTCTTCTTTGCTCCTGACCCAAATAAGGGTAGAAAGATAGAAGGAAGAAAGGAAGGAAGGAGGGAAGAAAGGAAGGAAAGAAGGAAGGAAGGAGGGAAGGAGGGAAGGAAGGAGGGAGGAAGGAAGGAGGGAAGGAGGGAGGGAGGACACATTTATCAAGTACATCTGTGCCAGATCCTGTGCCGTTATATCACTTGATTCTTACCCATAAGAGACAGATTCTATTATTATTCCTGTTTTATTTCCAAGGAAATTGAGCCAAATAGAAGTTAAGTGACTTGCTCAGGATCATGTTAGTAAGTGTCTGAGACCAAATTTGAACTCACGTCTGGTAACAGTCCCAATAATCTGTCCACCGTGCCACCTGCCTGCTTCAACTGGTTGTAAAAACTTAGATACAGGAAAGTAAGGGCATCACAATTCCTTTAGCTGAAGCAAAAAACCAAATATCACATCAGGCAAAGAGGCCAGGCCTGGATTCGAGGCTTCGGAGGACAGAGTACACGAGGACTTTTCCTTTACAGCATCGTCTCTTACCGGTACTGTCAACAAAGAAGTCAAGCCACCAGAGTACAGGCTTAAATTATCAAGTCTCTTTGAATGCCTCCACAGTCAATCAAAGAGTCACCAGCTAGAACCAATGACAAAATGTCTGCACATGCTCCAATACGTCTCCAGGGCACCCTCGTTACATGTCCTCATGGCTTTACTGGAAGCAGGCTCCATAACCTCTTCATGTGGGAAGACTCTGCATGTGTGCCAGGCTTTCCTTACAGCTATAAAGGGATATTACAGGTCATTTGGTCCAACCTCCAAGAGGAGGAAGCTGAGGGAGGCCCAGAGATTATGATTTGTCCAAGGTCGCATAGGTAATGAATGGCTGAGGGGAGACTGGAAATCAGGATCCTTCAAACATCCTGTTACCAAAGCCCATTTTAAATGCTAAAACTACCCTGGTTATACTTTATGACTATGAAATATGGAACAATTCAATTCTACAAATGTTTATTAAGAATCTATAATATATAAGGGCAGCTAAGTGGCGTAGGGCCTGGAGTCAGGAAAACTCATCTTCCTGGGTTCAAATCTGACCTCAGACACTTACTAGCTGTGTGATCCTGGGCAAGTCACTTAACCTTGATTGTCTTAAAAAAAAAAAAGAGCGTAGTAACTCTGAAAAAGAAACTATGAACTTCGTACAAGGCTTTTAAAAACATCCCTTTGCTACCTCCATTCTCTCCTCCATTGCAAAGAAACTTAAATATTGATACCATCTATCCCATTAAGCCAAGTTCACTCATTAGGTCTTTCAAGTGCACAGGCAATTAAGGCATTTAATCACACTCCCACTGGCACCACCCTGAAAATTGCTTTGGTAACCTTGGAAAAAGTAATTGGGAATGAAACAACAGGCTAAATGTAAAGGCATTTGAGAGTTTTTCCAAGAAGAAAAGGGATTCATATTATGTGAACTCCTTGATCAACCAAGGCATAGAAATACTTCCCAGCAACAGTCTTAGGAGAGTTTTGGGGAGTAGGCAGGGAAGCAAAATTTAGAGAAGAGGGAGCAAGGTGAACAATAGGTGGCATGATGGAGAGAGTACTGGGCCTGAAGTCAGGAAGACTCATTTCCCTGGGTTCAAATCTGGCCTCAAACACTTCCTAGCTGTGTGACCCTGGGCAAATCATTTCACCCTGTTTGCCTCTTTTTCCTCATCTGTAAAATGAGCTGGAGAAGGAAATGGCAAACCCCTCCAGTATCTTTGCCAGGAAAACCTCAAATGGGATCATGAGGAATCAGATGCGACTAGAACAATAGTGAGGAGATGATATATTATGTGACAATTAATGACATTCACAGGCAAGACTTTAAATAATGATAATCTGAAGTCATGTGATGCCTTTTGTCCAGAGAGTTTATTTCTGTTGTTGAGACGTTTCAGCTACGTCTGACTCTCCGTGGCTCCATCTGGAGTTTCCTTGGCAAAGATACTGAAGTAATGGGCCATTTCTTTCTCCAGTTTATTTGACAGATGAGGAAACTGAGGCAAACAGGGTGAAATGACTTGCCCAGGGTCACACAGTGAGGAAGCGTCTGATGTCAGATTTGAATTCATGGTCTCTTGACTCCAGGGCCTGTACTCTATCCACTGTTGCTGTCCAGCTGCCCAGAGAATTCATAACGCATTGTAGACGTTGTCTCATCAATTTGCCGACAACTTTTATTTTTTCTAAATCCATTTTATTCTCAAACTGCATGCTCTAGAATTTTGCCCGTACCAGACGCTGAGAACGAATGCAATATTCTCCTTATATTTCCTTATTTTGACAGGAAACAATTCAAGCTCAAAGTGTCATTCCTTCTTCTGAACTCAGGGGCTTTTGTAAAAGAAAGGAGAGGCTGAATTTCTGTTGATCTTAAATTGCTGGTAGTCTATACCAAGGTCCAGCACATAGTTGACACTTATTAAATGCTTCCTGAATTCAATTTTGTATAGAACAAAGTTTTCCACCACTCCGTCTACGGCCAAATTTGAGATCACATTATCAGATACAGGGTAGAGAAGGACCTTCAAAGGCTGTTTAATTCAGCCTCCTCATTTTATGCAACTCAGACCCAGGGACTTGACCAAGGTTATGTAGGTAATGTGACAGTGAAAAGAGTCAGTTTCAGATTGAATGTGACTTAATTTTAAATTCAGTTTTCTCTCTACTAGGCCACACTACCCCCTTACCTTAGTGCTCTACAGGCACTAGCCCTTGTTTGTGAAAATCCCAAATGGAATGAATGCCTAGCTTCTGTTTCTGATGTCAGGGTAGGAACTACAGAGAATTGTTTTTAAACAGTAACTTTCAGAAAATAAGACCCATGTCACAGACTGAGTTGTTCGTCCTAGCAATAACCTAGATTTTGTAATTTTAGTGGGAGGAAAAAAATCATAGATTGCATTCTGCTGGCTTAGCTCCTCCCCATCCTGCCCTCTTCCTGCCGACTTCTCGCTGCCCCCAACATTATGTGAATGGGAAAATTCCAAAGCTTTTGTATTTCAGCATCAAATGCACTTTAAGTACTATATTCAAAGCATAAAACAAAATTGGGACAATTAGCTCTAATTTCACTATTTAAAATGGAGGATCTAAATGATACTTGATCGGCAGGCCAGGCCACTTGTTAAATAAAGCTATGACCAAGTCCCATGGCCTGGCCGACAGTCTGATCCATCAGCATTTGCTTGGTAGGAGTGGTTTAGGACTTACCCAGGATGAATTCTCTAAGCATTTGCCAAGGCCTCCTACCAAGTGAAAGCTCAATTACCGCCTGGAGTTTTCAATATGCTCGTCTAGCTTTAAGTCATTGGATGATCACTCTGCTGTATGAATTTTGTAACTAGCCTGTGAAACTTGGCTGCAGCTCCATGGCAAGGAAGTCCTGAGGCTGGACGGGATCCAGCGATAGCCCCTGCTGCTCTTGGTACAAATCACTGCGAAATGAGGCAAGAATCTTTGCAAAGACTGGCCTTCTTCCCTCCCTCAGCTATCAGCAATGGAGTCATTCCTCTCTCGCTCCAGACACACTCAGAGATTGTGGGAGAAACACAAATAGCCGATCCAATCATTTTCAGATTTCCCCTTTCCACTCTAGGCTTGCTGGGACTTCTTCTCCCCTCCTCTATTCTCAGGACATTTGCCTGTTTCCCTAACCTGACAAAAGCTGCCTGGGCCTTTAAAGGCATCCAGAATTTATCATGAACAGAGCTCCTACGGCTCTGATGGATTTCAGAATCGATGCTACCATTTGTATAAATGATGTGCTGTACTCTACAGACAAATCTCCAGTCCCCCCTCTGGGAGTTTGCTTCATAGAAATGCTACAGCTTGGGATTGTGACAGGCTGAAGATGAAGACAAAGGTTTTCATGTGAAACTTGGAGATGATACTTAGAAAGCATTTGGAATTCCATGAAAGAGGAAAGTGCTCGAGAAGGCCAGTGCTCCTTCTATCATCTCAGGGTGATAAAGCTCACTTAGAGAGACCCTAGGATCCTAAGATTTAGAGCAGAAATGGACCCCAAAGACCATCCAATTCAATTCCTTCTGAAATGTTTTTGTCATTTACAACACTGGCAGCAAACCCATGCCATTAAAATGGATGATGTGGTTTATTGTCTTGAAATAGGAACTGTTTTTAATGAGTTAGGATAGATCTGAAGAACTGGAGAAAATGCTTAAGACAAAAAAAAAAGCAACAAAATTGAAACCTAATGGAACATACGAAGTTTGTTACCCAATGAAGTTCCTGCGAGAAACCAGTAACAGTCTTTTTATCCTCAGTCATCTTTTCTTCTCTCCTCTCTCAGAAAATGAAGTAATCTTTTGATTTCTCAATGCTGAACTTGTGTGCCTTTAATCCCCTCCATTGCACTTCCTCTAGGGTCTTGTTCCATCAGTTCCTCCACAGATTTCTCATATATGCAATGTCTCTCTTTACCTTGCTTGCTTCCCTTCTGCCTGCATTTTCTAACCTAGACAACACTCCTCTCATGGTCCTTTGTTTATACTCCTTTTCACTATTTGGCTACTTGAAAAGTGTAGTCTCCTTATGGTCCCTCCCCTTTCTCACCATAATTTACTCTTTAGTCTTCTGCAAGGTAGTGTCCATCCCCACTACTCTACTGAAACTGCTCTCTCCAAAGGTCACAGACAGTCATTTAATAACCAAAACCTTTAATCACCAAAGCCTTTTCTCAAGCATTTTCCTTGATTTCTCTATAGACGTTGACCCTATTGATGAGCTTCTTTAGAGTAATTCTTTTCTTGGTTTCTGTGGTTTTGGACCACCAAGGGTCTCTCCCTACAGTTCTTTATTACTCCTTCCTTCCTTTCTTCCTTCCTTCCTCCCTTCCTTTCTTCCTTCCTCCCTTCCTCCTTCCCTTCCTCCCTTTCTTTCTTTCTTTCTCTCTCTCTCTCTCTCTTTTTCCCTGTCCAGAAGTATAGGCGCTACTCACTGGCCTGCTCCCACTATTGGTTGACATGAGAACTTGACTTATTATATTACCGACCAGGGCTTTTGGGACTTCACCATATGAATGCTGATCTTAGCGGGGGCACCCAATCAGCCTAGCCCACTGTGGCTCAGAACTCTTGAGTGCAAGACTCCGCCTTCCTACTCGGCAGGGTAAGGCAAGAAGTATTTGTTAAGCACTTATCGTGTAGGGGACACTGTGCTAAGAACTCAAAACAAAGTCAAGTGCAAGTCATGTCATCTTTTCTCTGATGTCATGAAGACTGAGGATACAAATATGGACAAAAAGAAAGAGTGTGCCAGTCCTCAAGAAGCTTGTAATATAGTGGGGGAAGATAACACACAAGGGAGCTGGGAAGCAGAAGGTGTGGGTGGAAAGTACTTGGTGTGAGGTCACAGTGTTGAAGTCTAGAAAGTCACTAGCACTCAGACACAGCATGGGCCCCTCCTCCAAATGGAGGACCCAAGAGGAATTCATGAATGGGAGAAGGAGGCCAGCCCAGCAGAGGGATGTTCTTGGTGACCCATCTGCTGCCCTCTCCTTAACTTTCATCTGGATCTTTTTAGTAACTTCTTTCTCTATAGTCTCCACCTCTAGTCTCAGCCCAAATCCAGATGAATTTTCCTAATACTCACCTTTGTGAACATCACTTTTATATTCAGAAATCTCAGTTTTCTTCTTATGACCTCCTGAAAGAAGTGAACATTTCTCTCTGACTTGGGCCCACCTTTCCTTTCCTTTTCATACTCTCCACCAATTGTGATAGTCAAACTGGAGCACAAAGTTTTCCCTAAGCACGTCTTGTTTGTTGGTTTTTCATCTCTATGTTGCTTATTCACTGATGGTAGCCATGGCAGTGACCCAGTTCTGAATCAAACTACTGGTTGTGGGATTGACACAGAATGCCTATTACATGGTCAAGTACCCCCATGTCACACAAAGACAAACAACCCACTTAATCCAAACATTACTGCCAAGGGTCGTTTTGGTCAGGGTAGTGATTATACCTTTCCTGACAGATATCTATCAGAGTCACTGTCACATATTGCCCTGAAAGCATTGAAGCTGGGGCAACTTGGTGGTACTGTGGATAGAGCACTGGCCCTGGAGTCAGGAGGAACAGAGTTCAAATCCAGCCTCAGACATTTACTAGCTGTGTGACCCTGAGCAAATTACTCAACCCTGATTGCCTTCCCCTGATCACATAAAAAATAAAGAAAAAAAATAAAGGGAAAAGAGGCATTGCAGCATAGATGAGTTTATTAAAAGTAAGCATTTATAAAATCTGCTCTGTTGATGAACTCTTCTCCAGCAAAGCTCACTCATTTCTGTTGTGACTTACATGCATCCTGATCTTTACCAAGGGTAGCCCTGACTAGTTCAGGGGAAATGTGTATTAGTTTCTATGTACCTCAGACAGTGGGACTCCTGAGTTATCTTTGTGTGCTTCTAAGGGCTAGAGAGAATTGTGGTTTGTGCCTGGGGAGATGAATGCTGGAGGTCCATAATGTGGGGATAAGAAACAACTACAGCTAATCTATTCCTAGATTCAGGAGTGTGCTGGTAAAAGTTTAGCAATTGTTACTCTTTAAAAAATGCACACACGACACCCTTGAAAGTTTAATCTGCACACTATCATTATTTCCATCGTTTTAAAAGTCAACAAAACAATGCATCAAGTTCTGATTTGTGGTGTTGGCCGAATTCCAAGGTGTAAATCCTTAGAAGGAAAATTGACCAATCATGTCTGGAGCTGGCATGAATCTGCTTACCATTGCCTAGATTATTGTATCAGAAAGCAAATTCCAAAGATGCATCCTTCCCAATCAGTGGGAAGAGTAGATTAGGCAGAGGAGGAGAAAAGCCAGCAGCCATGTCGGTGTTATTCAGCAGGCTTCGGATATTCGCTTTCAATTTCTGCCTATTAAAATTCTGCCTATCCTTCAAGGCTCAGTTCCAGGGCACCCTCTTCCCAGAATCTCTTCTCAGTGCCTCCATAGCCCCTTGTTTACACCTTTCTGACAGCACTTGCCTCAGTCTTTAATAATAACTTCTGTATTACGGTCATTTGTATACGTCTCATTTTTACCTACTAGATTTTAAATTTTCTCAAGGCAGGGATTGTGTTTGATTTTCATTCCTAAGCATCAGGTGCCTTCAGCAAAGACCTACTATGATTTTATGTCATAGAGTAACACTTCTCGACAGCTATGCCAGGGATGCACAAGGACTGCTTGGTGGCACAGTGGCACAGTGGATAGAGTGCCAGGTCTGGAGTCAGGAAGACCTGAGTTCAAATTCAGCCTCAGATACTTAGCTAGCTGTGTGACCTTGGGCAAGTCACTTAACCCTTTTTGCCTCAGTTTTCCTTTCTGTAAAATCAGCTGGAGAAGGAAATGGTAAACCACTCTAGGATCATTGCCAAGAAAACCCCAAATGGGATCACCGAGAATCAGACACAACCAAAATGACTGTGTAACAACATCAAAGACCAATACCAGGGAAGCATAAGGTCTGGCAGGTTCTACCACCCTAGGAAAACTGATACAAGGGGAAAAGATTGCTGATGCTGGACTTAGGATACAGGTTCAAATCCTGCCTCTGACATTTCCTGTGTGACCTTGGGGAAGACAACCTCCCTGGGTTTCATTTTTCTTCTTTGTGAAATAAAGGATTTGGACTTGATGACTTTCTAGCTCTACATATACCATCCCCGTGTTCTCTTCTGAAAACCAGTGAACTACATGCTTTGTTGTCAATCTGACCTAGTGCATTAGCCTTCAGGGTGACAAATTTTGTGGCCCCAACAAGTCTCAAAGTTCTTTTGCTGAATCTTAGAGGAGTTGAAATTTGTTTCTGTGTAGAGCATTCGCCCAGTCATGGAAGTGAAGTGAGAAGTGATTCCATGCTTGGCACTGAATTGACTTCAATGGAATTGATGCTCAATAAATACTTGTTGCCAAAACTAAGTACTCGTTGGATCTCTGCTTTGGTGTTGGACGCTTTGGGCAAGATCACGGATGCTGCTGATGGTACAGATTCCACCAAAGTATTGGCAGCTGCCTCCATAAGCAGACTCAGCATTCTGGGAACTGTTTGGTAGCTAATGGAAATGAGACTCAAGAGTGAACCAGGCCAGTACTCTCCACAGTCTGGAGAAGTCAAATGTAGCTAGGAAACCTAATGCCAATCCATTAGCAGCTAGTTTCTGACTGGCTGAAATCCCAGTTCCTACTCTTGCTGTTTCTGTGACATTCACCGATTATGGGACTAATAATACATATAATTGAAAATTACTGTAAGTGCTTTCAGAATGCACTGTCAAATAATGTATTGTCATAGACTCTAAAGACCTGAGACAGGAAGAAAACTGCCTTTGACAAATACTTGAATATACAGAATCAACATGCATGGCAGAATGAGATTTATCTCAAAAAAGTTCCCAATGATTAGAAAAAAATGCATTAAGTGCATACAATTATCTGAAGAAAAACCACTCTACATTTTGTATCTCCAGTGAGTGTGGGTGTGTTTGTGTGGGTGTGGAAGCAGGAGGACACAAGCACGGTATTAATTACTCATTTCTGTCTGGCTTTCATTGAAATTATTTTTTTTAAATCTTTGCACAAATATGGAATAAGAACATGGCACTGAAATGAATCCATGCCTACAGCTTTGAAAATGAAGGTGTGTTGATGGAGTGAATTCCGTAGCAAGTGCAATGATTATGCTGCCTAGGCTTTCATTTGAGCATTGAGGGTTTCTGGGGAAAATTAATAATATTCTCCAGAGACATCTGGAGCTTCTGCCACAATTCCCTGGTTTGGATTCTAAAGCAGAATAGTTCCTAACGCTTAAAAAAATTTGCATTGTGGATGGGACTCAGGTTTTTTCCATTTCATTTCAGAAAAGGGGGAGTGAGGGTGGAGAGTATCGTGAGCAGCCGAAGATTCTCCTTTTTGAACGTAGTATTGTGACTGGAATATGAATAATTTGTTTCTTGCTCTTTTTGAAAATGTGGGTTATTTGGAACAGATAGTGCTAAAGGCAGAGTACAAATGAGAACTGGAGATGAAGCTCTTGACAACATGCACTTGTAAACATGAGCCAGGGCTGGAAGGGACTTTGGGTCTGGTGGCAGCAAGGAGCCATTAACAATGCAGAACATCTCCATTACATTTTCTAGGGAACTGCGCTTTGGATATTACATGTATCAAAACAGGCAATAGGGAGGGGGGAGGAAAGATTATCAGAACAAACTATCGCTGTATTCATAAATCACCAAGGCAGCTAATTGAAAGGCAAGGCATGTGGAAGAGCTTTGTAGACTGCATGGGACCTTGGAGCTTACCTAGTACATGCCCATCTATTAATAGATGAGGAAACTGAGACCCAGAGAGGCTAATACTTTGCCCAAACTTACATGAGCAACAAGGGGTCAGGCCAGGTTTCAACCTAGGTCCTCAAACTCAAAATCCAGTACATTTCCAGCACTCCATTCAAGGGCCCTGGGTTCTCCTCTCCATTCGGCAATGGGGTCCCTGTCAGATCTGGATGAGACCAAGGCTCATGTCTTTCTTCTGTTGTTCATTTGTTTCAGTTGTGTCTAATTCTTTGTGACCCCATTTGAGGTTTTCTTGCAAAGATACCAGAGTGGTTTGCCATTTCCTTCTCCAGCTCATTTTACAGATGAGGAAACTGAGGCATGTAGGGTTAAGTGACTTGCCCAGGCTCATACAGCTAGGAAGTGTCTAAGGTCAGATTTGGATTCAGGAAGAACTTTCCTTGCTCCAGGCTTGGTACTCTATCCACTATGCCACTTAACTATCCTCATTTCTTTCATCTTTTCTTAAAATGTGATGGGAGCACTCACACAGAAGGCTAATAAAATTACTGGAAAATACTTCCTCAAGCATTGTTGAATTCAGGCTAAACCAAATCACCCTTCTCTTTCAGTGTCTAGTCAACACTTTTATTTGGTTTTTCAAATTTATATTTTCTGGAAATGTGCACCTCTTCCCCATGCCTTCTATTTTCCTTTCTTGCTAACATATTGAGTTCTTCCACTTTGCACAGATTTCTCAGCAATCTCCCCATAGAGGTCTCTGTGTAAAGTGATGAGTGCTTACAACATTGATGAGAAATTCTGCATGGCCCACCTTCAACCATCCTTCAGACTGGCAATCATACACATACTGCTGGTGAGTGGTTGACATGTGTAAAATGAACTCTGGAAGAATGCCCAGATTGTATGATCGTGATAACTTAGTGAGCTGTGATCAACTGCCTCTTGAGACAACTCAGATGTTTGCATACCCAGAGTGGCCACTTTTTTTAGTGCTTGCAATATGATTTGTTACTAATGCTTTAATATTTCAAGTATCCATGATTTCCATTCAGCATTTACTCCCTCTGTCCGGGCAGATTGCACATCTGCCCTGCCTTACTAGACAGCCATCTGTGAGTTGCTGAAGTCAAAAACATTTATGACTTGTTGTCTTACCTTTGGGTGGTTTGCCTCCTCAGACTTAGTTTGCTTGGCTTTTGGATGACAGATATAAAATTCCTCCCCAGACCTGTGCTTGAAGCCCTGGTAGGACCTGCTGGAACCTGGACATAGTCTTTGAAAATTTAGAGTCCTCTCCACACCACGATGAGATACTAGATTGAAATTCACATGCAATCAATCAAGCTACATTTACTAAACACCTACTATGTGCCAGGCAGGCAGGAAGGCGGTGCAGTGGAGAGAGCACTGGGTCTGGAGTCAGGAACATTATCTTCTGACCTCAGACACATGCTAACTGTGTGACCTTGGGTAATTCACTTAACATTTTTTGACTCAGTTTCATCATCTTTAAAATGACCTAGAGAAGGAAATGGCAAACCACTCCAGCATCTTTGCCAAGAAAACCCCAAATAGGTCACAAAAAGTTGGACACAACTGAAATAACTGAACACCAAAAAAATGTACATGCTAAGTGTGAGAGATGAAAAACACAAATAAAAACAGATAACTCTTGACCTCAATGAGCTTAAAATTTAATCTAGGGGGCACAAAAAGGAAGGTGAAATGGGGGGAGCAGAAAAAGTATCTAGTGTTATTTTTTTTCTTTTTAAGTGGGGAGGAGGAAGTCCAGTCCTGTGTTTTCATTAGCATAGGGATCTCCCATGGCAGAAACTCCTTCCACCAAGGAGATTGGTACCTGTTCAGCAACTTATGGTCCAAGAGAGTTGCCGGAGGTAATGAGAAGTTAAATGACTTGCCCAAGGTCAGTATGTGTCTGACAGTATGCATGAAAGCCCAGGAGTCGAACATAGCTGAAGTCAGCTCTCAATTCGCTATATTACGTTGCTTCTCTCATTGATAAATGACAAGGAATATCCTAATTTATTTCCATTAATTTATACTCTGCAGTTGTGGGTGACATTTCCACCCTGCCCCAAGATCATGAAAGAAGAAATTGATTATACTTTCAGGTGAATTCATCAGGGCAGAACAGGCTGACAGGATATCTTTGGGATGGTAAATTGGGCCCTCTTTGGTCTCACTTCTTATCTAGCTTTTAGTCAAAGAATGGGTGTGGGCTCAGGCAGACGGACTGCTGGGAAAGACCTTCATTGAGAAAGTCCCAGGTCACAAATTGCATACTGGACCATTGGCAGTCATCTTAACCTTTGTCTTGCCCCTGGACTCTGATGACCCCAGAGGAGAAAGGGAGGCTGATGACTTTGCACAGTCCTGCCTCACTCAAATCCAATTCACGTGCAAGTCAAGACAACACTCTGCCAATGTTATTGGTCTTGTTCTATAAGGAAAGACAAACAACAGGCTGACATTCATTAGCTTTGGATCTGTACATCAGAAATCAGGTATTCTGAGGTGCATGGCTACCACAGAGGATAATTACTATAGAGATGAGGAAATTGAAATAAATTATCATACCAATACCTATTCAGGAAAACAACCAGTTGGGATCTCGGTCTCTGCTTGATTCTTGATTCAGGGTAGCATTTAGTGTCTAATTGATTTCCTTTCAAAGGAAGAATCTCATGTGTAATTATAAAAGTCTATTTGACTTCTGGGGCAAGATCCATGGCATGGAACTGGTTTTACCCATGCCAGTGCCTGTTCACCCATGGAGAGGACTCTCCAGTAGTATATAAGCTCTTTATTCAACGTGTGCACCAGACTCACCTTTTCTCACCTATGCATAAACAGGAGAGTATCTTTGCTCATTGGTTGCTGCTGTTTTTTATGATGACAGATGGCTATTTCATCTTCATTAAAAACAAATTCCAATAATTGACAATGCCATTAAAAAAAACCAACTTATTTTTAAGTCTTATGAGTTGACCTTGATAAGACATAACAAGGTATGCTTGATGAGAAAAACACACAGAGAGGGAAAAACACAGAGAGATTAATTTTTCTTCCATGAAGTCTGAGCTAATGTTCATCCCACCCTCTTGTTAAGTTAGGACTACCTGACTTCCTGGGTTTTGACACATGGCTAGTCACATATTGACCTTGGGCAAGTCATTTAACTTCTCATTGTCTCAGGCAACTCTCTTGAACTACAAGTTGCTGAGCAGGCACCAATCTGCATTGGCA
>CM053769.1:693713084-693776555 GCA_028658325.1 Potorous gilbertii | reverse complement strand
AGCCACATAGACCTGCTGTTCATGGATACCAAATAAGAGAAGATGTACATCCAGGACCCCAGCCCCAGGGAAAATCGGAAAGCAGGAGAAGAGTGATGGAGACAATCATTTAATCTGACACTATTCAGCGTGCAGTGGGTCTCATAGCAGCAACCAAGTACCCTTCTTACACACTGATGCCCATCTCTGCTCCAAGACCTGAGTCATCTCTAAAGGCTGGTCTTAAAGGCATTCACTATATGCCTGAATATCCAGAGGTAGCAACAGCAGCGGCCAATACTGCAGCCACCGGAGCCCCAGCTCCAGCTGTTCCATTCTACTTGAGTTCAATAACAGATCCATGTTTCGTGATCCACAAGTCTGTCACCAACAGCACCATCTGTTGAGGTCATCATGGCTGTCAGGAAGTCTGAATTATGTGGGTGGCAAGTGGAGTAAGAGGCAGGTTATGCGTCAGTCAACAGATCTTATGTCACTTAAAGCTGCTGCATGAATTTCTTCCATTCTCCGGTCCACCCTCCCTGTGAATCCTGCTGAGTAGGAACAAGCAGTTGCCCTCCTGTGTGAACCATGATCATCAATCTCCCTCTGCTCATATCATCATCATGGGCCCAGAGAAGAAGAATTCAGACAACGTGTGATCCTGAGTAAGTCACTTCACCTCTGTGGGTCTCAATTCCTGATAGCGCCTACCTCCCAGGGCGGTTGTGCAGAGCAGATGAGATCATAATTGTAAAGCACTTGGCGCTGGGCCTGGCACATAGTAAGAGCTATATAAATGTTAATTATTATTATAAGAGACTCAGACATGGGCATGCCTTAGAGTATTAAGAATGCCCTTTACAATCTCTCCAGTAGGTGATCAATCAGCTTTTGCTTGAACATCTGTAGTATCAGGGGAGGAGGCAATTATGTCTTTAAAGAACTCGTTCTACTTTGAGATAACTAATTGCTAGTTTTCCTTCTATCACACTTAAATTTTCTCTGGACAAATCTCACCCATCACTCCTAGTTCTGTTCTCTAGGGCTTAGCAGAACAAATCCAATCCCTGATTCACATGACAACCCATCAAATACTCTAATGTCAGCTCTCATGTCCTCACTCAGCCTTTTCCAGATTAAACATCACCAGTTCCTTTCACTGATGGGCCTCATATGGTGTGGTGGTAAGGCCTCTTACCATCTTCCCACAGCTTCAGTGTCCTTAAAATATGGCTTCTAGGACTGATTTGATCAAGGTTCATCAACCGGCTATATCTGGTCCTCTTGACACAGTTCTCTTGATATAGCCTAACATGGATCATATTAGTATGCTTGTCTACCAAGTCCCACTGTTGACCTACAATCAGGGGTTAGCAAATTATAGCCTGAGGGCCTGACGCTCAAATCCAGTGGGTTTCCTGCTCTTGTAGGCTGGTAGCTAAGTTTTACATTTTAAAAAATTTAATAAATCTTTTTTTACATTTTACAAATTTTTTTGCATTTTAAAAAATTTAATAAATCTTTATTTTAAAATGTAAAAGCCATTTTAACTCTTAGGCCCATGCCAAAGGCAAGGAGGCAGTCCTCAGGCTATCCCCTTGACATTGAGCCCTTGGCCCTGTTTGTTGATCCTTCTTCCTCAAAGACTCTTCCACCATTTTCATACACACTGTTGTACGAACATACTTTGTCTATCTCGTACTGTAATTTTGTGAAGCTAAGTAGGGTTCAACATCAGTGTTAACTGTGGCCTGAGATCCAAAGATCTTTTTGGTTCCTAACTTTGTTATCCAGTAGTATATCACTGGGGCAGCTACATGGCACAGTGGATAGAGTGCCAGACCTAGGGTCAAGAAGATTCACCTTCCTGAATTAGATTCTGGCCTCAGATATTTACTAGTTGTGTGACCTTGGGCAAGTCACTTAACTTTGCCCCAGTTTCCTCATCTGGAAAATGAGCTAGAGAAGGAAATGGAAAACCATTCTAGTATCTTTGCCAAGAAAATTCCTAGTAGGGTCATGAAGAGTTGGACACAATTGAATGACTTAAAGACAACAGCATATCACTAGAGGAGGAGGGGTAGCTGTCCTTACCAGTTTTGTTTCATTGGGAAATGTGCTAAGCATTACACCTACTCCTTCATGGGAGTAATTTACAAAACTGTTAAAAGTACGGAGCTAAAAATGGATGTCTGAGGTCTTTCAGTAGAGACCTCCCTCCAAGCTGACATTGACCAGTTAGTAGTTACTCGCTGGGTATGGCCATTCAGACAATTCTGAATTTATTTATTATCTTATACGCTACATCTCTTCATCCTGCTCCTAAGTATAACAATGAAAGACTTTTTTCTACTGCTTTGATGAAGTCTAAGGTAACTACATGTACTTTCTCAAAAAAGAAAGTAGCTTTAGTCTGGCACAACTTGATCTTAATGACTTCCTTTTCTAGGAATTTACAAGTTCATAACTTTTTTAAAAAAACTATATTTTTGCCAGAAACCTGTCAAGTCTATTGATTTATTATTAGAAAACTCGACCCACTATCTTTAAAAGAAATTGATAATTTCTTCTTTTCAACCTCTCCTCCATGATCTTTTTTATAAGAACTTTTATTGATATCTTTTTTCTTTCATCTATTTCATTCCCAAATATAACCCTATTCAGACAGTCATTCTTTATTAATAAATTATAAAAAAGAAAGAGGGGAAAAAAACCTATTCAGCAAAACAAATTAATCCATGAATCAAGTCTGTTCATAGCCTCCTCCTGGCCCTCTTATAAAAGAGAGGGAGGTATATTTCATAAAAGAGAGGGCTTTCTTCAGAGCCAAGCTTGGGCATTATAATTGCATGGTCTTGTTTTGTTTTTTTTTAATACTATCATTTCCATTTCCATTATTGTGGTTATTGTGTATTTCACTTTCCTGGTTCCATTTATTTAGATATGCTTCTCTGCATTCATTATGTTCATTGTTTTTTATAGCACAATAATGTATTCCATCACGTTTCATTTACCTCAATTTATTTAGCCATTCCCTAATTAATGAGCATCGACTTTGTTTCCAGTTTTTTGCTGCCATAAATGCTTACATACATATATTACTGTATGTGCAAGCTTTCTTTCTCTTTGACCTCATTAGGGGTATATCCTAGCAGTAGGATCACACATACAAAGCTACCTTCTCTACATACATTGCCTTCTAGAGCAGCTGGGCCAATTAGCAATTCTACAAAGAGTGCATTATTGGACCTCTTTGCACAGACTCTCTCACATTGATTATCCTTGTCTGTTTCATTTTTGCCAGTTTCCTGGGGGTGAGGTTAAAATCACAAAGTTCTTTTGACTTGCATTTTTCTTGATTTTAGAGATTTGGAGCAATGCTTCCTATGATCTTCAGGTCTGCAATTCTTCTTTTGAAAATTGTTCATATCCTCTGTCTATCCATTGGAGATTGGCTTTTGGTTTCATATATTTTTTGCTAATTCAGTGCTCATTTAAAGATTACTAACCATGGTGGGTCAGTCACGTCTTACAGTTCTTACTGTCCAAGTAGTTAAATGTAATAATATATACGCACATATATATGATTTTATATATGCATATACATTTTGTACTATATGCAGAACACTGTGCTAGGTACTGGGGAGTAATATAAAGTTTAGATAAGATATAGTTCAAATCGTGGAAATATACAATATTATATCATTATATATATTACATGTTATTAGAAAGTTGGAAAAGAATATAAGGCCTTATAAGGAACCTACTAATCTTTCAAACTCTTGACTTGGGACTGAGGGAAAACCTATCTACTGTACTACATTGAATTGGCAAAAGACCCCAAGCCATACCTTCATATCTCATCCAGGCGCTCACCGAGGGCATCTTTCCATCTTCTTGCTGCCTTGTGTATTGTACATGCACCTTGCTTCTGCCCACTTCCCTTCCCTTTATGCCCCTATCCCTTTAACGCTTTACTTTTTGTTTTTGGTCAGAATAATCAATTTCTTTTTTAATTTAATTTAATTTATTTATAAATGTTCTACAATCACATCCTTAAAATGAAGATTTTATCCCCCCCACACCTTCCCCCCGCTATCCCCCTTCCTCCCCATGACAGCATACAATTCTGTATAGGTTCTACATATACTTTCCTATTGAGCATATTTTCACTATAGTGATGCTATGTAGTCGCTCTAACATAAGTGGAAGAAATCATATAACAAATCAAAACATAATACACCAAAACCCACACACACAAACATGATTTGCTACATTCTGCGAATGACTTCCATATTTCTTTCTCTGAGTGTGGAAGGCATTTTGCCTTAGAAAATCGTCATTGGGATTTTTTTTTTTCTCGGTAAGTTTCAGAATAATCAATTTCATGGTACCATTTCTCCATTACTTTTGGAAGGGGCTTGTCAGTTGTCATGCCTGTGATCTCTTTGATTCCCCCAGTCCATGAACCCTGTAACTTTCTAGACATTCCATTCCCTGACCACCCTTACCTTATATATGTTGTCTACCCCTATTACAATATAAGGTCCTCTAGGTTGAGGACTGTCTTGATTTTTGTATTTCTATATTCCTTGTACTTAGCACATATTAACCTTAGCCCCACATGTAGGAAGCACTCAATAAATGCTTGTAAATCCATCTCATCAGTCATAGGGAAAGTTGGTTCTCACTGGGGGCAATAAGGAAAGATATCCTGGGGTGATATTTCAATTGGGCTTGAATCAAGTTCAATAGGCAAAGAGAGGGAAGGTATTTTATGTTTGGGGAGCAGCCCAAGTAAAGTCAATACTGCCACAGTTTCTGGAGATCTTCGGAAAAGCTATTAGATTTAGCAATTGGGGATAGCTGCCCATTGGTGACCTTCAGGTGGAGTGCTGGGGTTGGTATGCAGAGAATGAGGAAAAACGGGTAAAAATAAACTCAATACAATACACATTTATTAAGGGTCCACTCTGTGCAAGACATTTTCTAGGAAAGATACTGAAAGTATATAGACAAAAATGAAAAATTTCCTGCCCTCAAGTAGCTTATATTCTGTAGGAATATAGCTTTTCTAGAAGAAAAGGAAGTAACAAATATAGGCTATTTTTTGAAGAATTTAATAGTAAAGAGTCAGAGAGA
Source organism: Potorous gilbertii (assembly GCA_028658325.1). NCBI lineage: Eukaryota > Metazoa > Chordata > Mammalia > Diprotodontia > Potoroidae > Potorous > Potorous gilbertii. Next base: position 693,771,431 of record CM053769.1, on the reverse strand, counting down.
TATGGGACAGCAACTTGAAAGGATGACTCAATAAAAATTTTTAAAATTTAGAAGGTTGAGGTCATTAATTGGGGGTGAAGTTGGAGAAATGAAAAGGATGAGACTGAAGAATGAGATAGGGAGTCATTTGGAAAATAATAAAAAGTATCATTGTACATTGGTGAGAGTCCATTTGAGGCCAGAATATATGAATTTGTTATGAAATCAGTCAGCATGTTTGGGTAACTTTCTCCAGAAGACTCAGGAGTATGAGAGGAGATGGCTTACTGTAGAGGTGATGCCAGGTCAGGGGTTAGCAGGGGAGGAATTGTGGAGGAACCGAAGGGCATGGAATTCAAGGTGTAGAAGGCACCTCTATTGGATCAAGGCTATGGAGGGGGGAAAGTAAAGCCAGAAAGGGGTATTGAACTGGGAAACTAGGAAGAGAGTGAGGGATTAATGTTCTCATGAAGGTAAAAAATGTGGTCTAGAGGAGTAAGCCTGGGAGGTTTGGGACAAAATGAGACTAATCAGAAGATAAAATTTCAGATGGCAATATCTTGGAAGGGAGATGGTGGGCAAGTTGTGGTTAAAAGTGTAGCCACCCTTTGGGTAGTTGAGGCAGCATGAAGGTAGAGGTTGTAGTGGTTAGGGAGGTTGAAGAACTGAGGGTACTGGAGGGACATGATGTAAAAAGTGCATCCATTAAGATAAAAGCAAGGAATGCAATGAAAAGGAAGATTTTGAGCCAGATACTGAAGTCATCATTTGAGCAAAGTGGGAGAATGACCTATAGGTCAATAAATACTGAGTACATCGGTCTGGACAGGGTGATATAATCTTCCCACAAAAATCAGCCTTCAAGCCAAGAGTCCAGGAAGGGATCTTCTGTGTATTGATCTATTGTGGAGATTTGATTGTGATAGCCTCTGAATTTCATTTCCTCTTTCTTATTCTGACACTGATTGAATGCCTGTAAATTCTATAGGTGCAGGCTTTAAAAAACATGAAAGGGGAAGGGTAATAGAATTAGAGCTTAGAACAGCTTGTTCCATAAGGCTCAGATGAGTCATCTCCACAATAATGAGCAATGTGTCAGCTAAAACAAAAATGATGTGTAAAAGGTCCTCTCCATTATTATTCTGGAGGCAATCTGCCTACCAAGGACACTCATTAATTTATTATAGGGCTGATTGATTCCTCCATCTATTACCCTGTGTAAATCAACAGGACCTGGACTTGTTTGCTATCCTGAAACTACAGCAGTGTGCATTTCAATGAAGCTGAATTAGCCTAGGATAATAGATTTTTCACCCATAACACCACCCTGTTCCTCTCCCCGCCTCCCCCCATCCCTGCTTCCAGTTCTACTCAGGCTTTTCTTAAAATCTAAGCAATTAGGTAAGTAGCTAGGGGACACAGTAAATAGAGCATAGGGCTCTAAGTCAAAACAATCAGAGTTCAAATCTTGCCCCAACACGTATAAGCTATAATCATTCTGGATAAGTCACTTAAACTCTCCCAGCCTCAGTTTCCTTATCTATAAAATTAAGAAGTTGTGCTAGATCATCTGTAAAACTCTTTCTAATTATAAACTTATGATTCCATTACTTCTGAAAAGGGCATATAGTGAAAGGTCATGCTTTGACATTGGGGCATCAGTAGGAGGAGGGTCATAGGATGTCATGTTGTGTTTATGTGTTCTTTCCATTGGTATCCTCTGAACGAGAGGATCCAGACTGGTTCCTCTTTTCTCAGGTATACATATCAAAGTATGTTATAACTCTGATCTACACTGGGTTCAGTACCAATCAAGGTGCTAATATATTTCCTATGAGTTTTGACTCCAACTTCCTGATTTAGGAAACACACAACTCTCAAGAAAAGAAAAACAAAAGGATAGTATATTGATTGCCATGGTTTCCGAGTTCATGTTCAGATCCAAATCAGAGTCACCCAAGTTCTATGAAAAAGGCCTCAAGGATTCTCTAAAAAGGTTCAAGATGAGAAATGATCAAACCTGGCCAAGGTACTTCCTAAGACCACATAAGAGTAGGCAAATAGGTGACCTCTCTTTAGCCAGTTTCTCTGCTTCTCTCCTCCCTTCAGAGAGCCTATCTGGAGTGCAGGAGGAGGGCGGTTGCTATGGTAACTGAGGAGTGCTTCTTATGGGCCATAAGTGACTCTGCCTGATGCATTGTTCTCTGAATTTTTAAGTTATGATAACAAAGCATGATCGTGTGTAACTGTGAAGTACAGTGGAGAGGGCACTTAATTTGGAGTCAGGAGAAACCTACAACTGAAGCCTGCTTCCAACATTTATTTAATGTGTGACTTTAGGCAGGTCAATTAACCTCCCTGACTCAGTTTCCTCATTTGTTATTTCCTTTTGTGCGTATATCTCTAGTGTCATGCATACAGTTTGTGCTTAATAAATGTTTCTTAGTTTGGGTTGGATCTATAGAATAGAGATAAAAATAAGCATTTATATACAGGGTTGCACGTATCAAATGAGTTTGTGGATATAAAGCATTTTTGCAAACCTGAAAGCACAGTATACATGTCAGCTATTCTAAGGATGGTGGTGCTGCTGCTGAAATGCAAATCAGTTGTTTTCAGGTAAGATTATGGCAGAATATTAGTCATTCCAACGAAGTTTCTAGGTGTTGTGGAGACCAGGCACCTGAAATTGATGAAGCCTTGTTCTGTGGGCCAGTAGATTGTGCTTTAGTACATTCCACTGAGATACCATATCCCAGATTAACAAAGATGCTGACACAAACAGAGCTTCTTGGTGGATTGAATTTTTTGTTTAGTCTTTTTGTTCTAGATGTTTGAGGAATATGAATATGAATAATATGAAACAAGCCTGGAAAGGTAGATTTGCACCATATTATGAAGGACTTTAAATGCTAAGGTGAAGAATTCATATTTTATTCTAGAAAGCATAGGGAATTACTGAATGCATTTGAGAAAGGAGGTGACATGATCAAACCTTTATCTTAGGAAGGTTACTCTGGCAAGATGGACCAGAGAGGGGAGGCACTGAAATTAGGGAAACTAAATAGGAAGTTATGCAATTGACCAGGCAGGAACTGAGAGTGTAAACTAATGTGGTATATATGGAAATGGGAAGTAGAGGATAGGTATAAGAGATGTCATGGAAGGAGAGTTAAGGAGTCTTGACAAATTATTGCATATGACAGGGGTGTGGGAAAGGATGCTCAAGGATGAGTCCAGGATGACCATAAGGTTACAAATGAGAGAAATGATCATTTCTCTTTTATACTGACCAGTTATTGAATGAGGACCAAGGAGTGTCCCCTTCTTATTTCCTCATTCAGAAATCAGTCCCTGTGGGTTATCCAGCTAGCTGGGCTGATGGAATGATGAAACATTGGGTGAGACATACTGATCAAAAGGTAAATAAAATCTAGTTCATGTGAATTGGTGGATTCCAGCCCACTGCGTTTTAGATGGATAGGTCTAGGTGGACGTTGATTCCCACTTTTGTCTAGATTACCTTAGATGAGGGGGTGTGGGTATAGATAAGTCTCTTTGTCCAAAACTGAGTGATCCAAGTCATATTCCCCCAGACATTCATTAGGATCACCTCATCTCTTATTATAATATTCATTCTCTAATTACTTATTAATGAATCAGAGTTGATTTCTACCCTCAGAAACAGCCCCTTTTCCAAGGGTTCCATGAGAAGTCTTTGGTTTAAGAGAGAGCTGAATGACCCTTTTGTTTATTATCTCCGGCCGTAATTAAGAAAATGACTAATTACTCAGAAACTACATCTCTCAAACCTTTTGTATATCACATCAATCTAAGGGAATGGAAGGAGGATGGTATTCTTAACAGAAACAGGAAAATTGGAAGAAGAGTAGGTTTATGGGAAAGATAATGAGTTTCCTTTTGGATCTATTGAGTTTAAGATGCAGATAAAATCAATATCTGGCAAGCAGACAAATATATGGAATTGGAGTTCATGAGAGAGATTAGGGCTAATTATATAGATATGTGAGACATATACAATAGGTGATCACTGAAACCATGGGAATGGAAGAAGTCATGTAAAGGGAGGAGTATAGAAAGAGAAGAAAGGAGGAGGAGAGAGATGGGTGATGATCCAATGTTGTCAAAGGCAAGGGAAGAAAAAAGGCAGATAGGGTGGTCAGCAGTGTCAGAATCTGCAGAGAGGTTAAAGAGGATCGTGAAAAATCATTCAAAGTTATTGCTAATGCTTGAGAGAGCACTTTCAATTAAGGGGGAGGTCAGTCTATAAGTGGCGAGAAATGAGTAAATGATGAGAAAGTAGAAACACCAAGAAGAGCTGATTTCCTAGGACTTTGACTCTGACAAGGAGGAAAAAAATATAGTAGCATGGTTTGAGAGAATGTCAGGGTCAAATAAAGGGGCTTTTAAAAAAAGGATGGCAGAGACTTGGATATGTTTGTACTCCATGAGGAAAGAACAGGTAGGGAACTTGAAAGAATAGATAGGTGATGGAATAAAGACCAAATAAAAGAGTTGGTCTCGTCATGGAGAAGGACCAGCTATGCCTCAGAGACTGAGGAACCAAGGAAGAAAGAAGGAGGGATGGGATAGAGTAGTTTTGGGGTGAGAATTAGAGGAGAGGAGAATACTTCTAAAAAACAATCTTTGCTTTCTCACCTACTGTGCAGGAGGTCAAGTCCTCTGCTAAGCGTAGCAGGGAGGTGATGGTACAGGAGTCTTGAGGAGAAAGGAGAAGGTTGGGAATAGAACCTTCAGAGAATGTGTCAGAGAATCAGTAAGGAGACAGTGAAAAGACAGTCCTGGGGCCAGCAGAGGTGAGGCACCCTGAATGGAGAATGGACCAAGTGGTGGCACAATTGTTCTGCTTTTTGCAGTGACATCTGGCACATAGTGGGACATTAACGAATATTTGTTGACTGGCCTACTGACTAATATTAAGTAGCATGGAAGTGGGGATAGGGAAGGTAGATAGCGGGGACAAAGCAGGGCTGAAGTTTGGCAAGTTGAAAGCATTATTAGAACAAGGGAGCACCCTTTCAAAGACAAAGCAGAAAATATTTGACTCAGTTGACTAAATTCATATCAATAGAGGGATAATGGTGAGAACAGAGAAAGAGTGATGGATTTTTTCTATACCTATCCACATAGGAGAGAGACTGGCAGCCAAAGTGAGAATAAAGAATAGATTTAAACAGAGAGAAGCAATGGAACCAAGGAAGGAGAAGTAGGTAGGTAGGTAGATAGGTAACAAGCATTGAGAGGATGTCACAATCAGACAGAAGACTTCCAGAATTCCAGATCATGGAAAAAAAGCAATTATTAGAGAAGCCTGTAGATTGCTGGGGTAGAGTGGGAATATAGGTCATGGAGTCTGAGCAAGTTGATATACTAGAGACCACAGTGTTTGAAGGGGCATCAACATATACATCAACATATATATATATATATATATATATATATATATATATGCACACACACATACACACACATATGTGTGTGTATATGTATATGTATGTGTGGGTGTATATATGTATGTGTGTAAATGTATATGGACATGTAGGTGTGTATTGTGTATGTACATATGCGCACATGTGTGTATATGCATGTGTGTATGTGTATATGTATGAAGGTGTGTATATCCTGAAGTCCATAAGTACACGAGCAGTAATTGGAGATTAATCTGGAGTGGGTGCTCTAGACAAATAAAGTAAATCCCAAAGGAGGATAGCTTGAACAATGGTGGTAGAGGAAGTGCCAGTGAGAGATGAGGAATGTGCTTACCTATGCTGAACAGAACAGGGACACGTTTTGAATGTAAATACTACTAACAAAATCAGAGAAAAAGATGGAGAAATTTCATTTGAAATAATTACAAGATGAACAAATATCTGGGAGTTAACCTACTAAGACATTCAAGATTGATATAGATACAATTTCCAAGCACTCTATACAAAAATAAAGGAAGCTTTAAACCATTAGAGACATGCATATTATTCATTGTTAAGCTGGGTAATAGAATTAAATGACAATAGTGACCAAATCAATCTAAATATTTAACGTTATGAAATTATATAGAGGTTGTTTTATAGAAGCAGAAAATTATAAAGGGATTGTTTCATAAAGCCAGAAAAACAACAGCAAAACTCATCTGGAGGAATAAAAGTCAAGACTCTCAAGGGAAACCAGCAACAAAGTAGGCATGAAAGAGAACGAGTATTAGATTCCCAACATTAATCGTCAAAATAATTTGGTACTAGTTAAACATACAGGAAAGTAAATCAATGGAATAGATCACATAAACAAAAATCAAAAACAAATCTAGTGTCCCTTAAACCCAAGAATTCAGTCTACTGAGGGAGGGACTTTGACTTGCACACTAACTTCTGGAAAGCAGTTTGGCAGAAATTTAGACCAGCATCTTATACAACATACTACAATAAGCTCCAAATTGATAAAGGATCTTGATACGAGAGGATATGTTATAAAACCATGTCAACAATAACAAAAGTAGGGGAGATCTAATAGATATACTTTTCAGATCTGCAGTTTTTGGGAAAAATTCATAAACAATAAAGGACATCATGGAAGACAAAATATATAATTTTGATATTATAAAAGTAAAAAGCTTTTTCCATATAAGAAAACCAAAATAACTAGAACAAGAGAAATAATTTACTAGGAAAAAAATCTTTGGATTTATAAGGATCTGATACTCAAGTTTCATAAGAAATTGACATAAGCATATAAAACTTGTAGCTATTTTCTAGTAAAGTTGTCAAAAGATATGAACAGTTTTTAGAAGAAAAAATACAAAATGAGTAGCAACTAGGAAAAGTGCTTCACATCACTAATAATAAGAGATCTGCTAATTATAGCAACTGTGAGGATTTATATATAACATTTATCAAATTTTCCAAGGAGATAGGAGATAGAAATAATAAAGTTTGGAGGGACATTGTTGGTAGGACTGTGAATTAGCAATATAATTTTGGAAAAGTATTTAAAACTATTCTAGAAAAAAGATTACACTTTTCACATCCTTTGACATCGTGATGTGACCAGGCAGATAGCGCAAGGAAGTCAAAGATAGAGGGAAAAGTTCTACATATACAAAATTATTTATGGCAGCATTTTTCTTGATAACAACTGGAAACAAAGTAGGCATCTAGTGACTGGGGAATGACTGAACAAATTGAGGTCTGTGGATAAAATTAAAAACATTATTTCTCTAAAAAACAAATTTGAGAATTCAAAGAAACTTGGGAAAACATATAAACTGATGCAGAGTGAAGTAAGCAAGAGAACAATATATATCAATGTTCACAGGGATGGAAAGGAAAACAAGATAAATTCACTAGAACTCAAATCAATGCAATATCTATTTTTAACTATGGAAGATTCATGATGAAATCTAATGCACTCCTTTTGGAAGAGATATAGTGGACTGTATACATATAGGATGCAGCATATGCTGTCAGCTATGGTTAATATGTGCTCTTGTTTTAACTGTATTTTCTTGCAAGGATAGGTTCAGGTCGGAAATGGGGGGCTTTTTGGAAATTAAAGAAAAGTTGAAAAACATTACCAAAACTTCAAGTTAAAAATCTTAACTCTAAATCCAAAATAGTGGGCACAGAATCACAGAATCTGAGAACTGGAAAAACCCTAAGCAGAAATCTAGTCCAACTCATACCCCAAAGGAATCCTGCTATAACATACCCAATAAGCGGCTATCTAATCTCTGTTTGAAGACCCCTAAGGAGAGGGAAACCACCTCCCTCAAGGCAGTCCTTTAAAAAATGCTTAGTAGCATTTTATTTTTCCCCAGTTACATTTCAAGAAAAGTTTTAGCATTCATTTTTATAAGATTTTGAGTTCCAAATTTTTTTCCCCTTCTGAAGATGGTAGGCCGTTTGATGTACTTTATACATGTGCTTTCATGTAAAAATATTTGTCACACAAAGAAGAAACAGATCAAAAGGGAATAAAGCCCTGAGAAAGAATAAGACAATTGAAGAAAAAATGTTTCAATTTGCATTCAGAGTCCATCGGTTTTTTTATCTGGATATGGATAGCATTTTCCTTCATGTATACTTTGTATTTGTCTTATATCATTGGGTTGCTGAGAAGAGCTGAGTTATTCATAGTTAATCATTCCACGATGTTGCTGATAGTGTGTACAATGTTTTCCTAGTTCTGTTCATTTCACTTTGCATCAGTTTGTACAAGTCTTTTCAGGTTTTTCTAAATGTTCCTATTCATTATATCTTATTGAAAAGTAGAATCCCTTTACATTCATATACCACAGTTCTTTTAGCCATTCCCTAATTGATGGACATCTCCTCAGTTTCCAATATTTAAGAGGGCCCATTCTGTTGGGGCTTGGATAGCTTTAACCGTTAGGAAGTTTTTCCTTTTATCATGCCTAAATTTGCTTCTTTCAACTTCCACCTGTTGTTCTTCCCTCTAGGACCAAATAGAACAAGTCTAATCCATCCTCCATGTGGCAGTCCATCAAACTGATTTTTTTTCCCATTTGAAGAAATCATATTCCTCCCAAATCTTCTTTTTTCTAGACTACACAAAGCCAGTTCCTTCAACTGGCTCTCATGTCATGGACTCAACATCCTGCTTGGCCTGCTCTTGACATTGTCCTTTTCCTTCTTAATGGTGCCCAGAACTGAACACAGTACTTCTGATAAGGTCTAAAAGGGCAGAGTACAGTGGGATTATCATTTCCTTATTCATGGAAGCCATTCTCCTCTCAAAACAATCCAAAATACTATTAGTTTTTTTGCTTTCCACATTACAGTGCTGCTTCAAATTAAGCTTGCAATCCCCTAAAGCCCCTAGATTTTTTTTCAGAACAACTGCTGGCAGACAATGCTTCCCCTTACTTTCTCATCTTATACTTGTGAAGTTGATTTTCTTTTCTCAAGAGTAAGACCTGACTTTTCTCCCTATTGAATTCTGTATTATTAGATGTAGCTCAGTGCTCTAGCCTGACAAGAATCCTTTTCAATCCTGACCTCCATCTGGTACATTCATTATCTTTCCCAACTTTTTGTCATCTGCAAATTTAATAAGCAAACTACTTATGACTTTATTCATGGATAAAAATATTAAATAGCAGAGGACCAAACATAAATTCCTTGGGTATTCTACTGGAGATCTTCTGCCACATTGACATTAAACTATGAAAAACTACTCTCTGAGTTCATTCATCCCACCAATTCTGAATATATCTAACTCTATTATTGTCTAATCTATACCTCTCCATTTTCTCTACAAGAAGACGAGATACTTTCTCAAAAAAACTTGCTCAATTCCAAGTTAGCTATAGCCAAAGCATTCTTTTCATTCACTATTTTAGGAGGCAGTAGATAGAACACTAGAGTCAGGAGGACCTGAGTTCAAAGCCAGCCTCAGATACTTACTAGCTCTGTGACCCTGAACAACTCATTTAACCCTGATTGCCTCTACCAAAAATAATAAAATAAAAATGAGAGTGAGGTTAATGAGAATTACACTCAACTATGTACTATTTTAATAGGTAACAAAGAATTCTGAGCTATACAAATTACACCAATGTTTAACAACCTCCAATGTCAGGAAGTTCTACATTATACTTAATTTGCTTAAATTTCAATTTCCAGGTATTCTAGCTTGGCTTTCAGTGTCTTCATGATATGCTGTCATTCTTCTTAAAGATGTCTCAAGACATCTTTCTTCTTGCCTTCCCCCCCAAACTCCTCCAGTGGATTTTGTGCTACATATTTAAATCAGTCATTGCTTGGTCCCATGTGAGTGTGGAGATTCACTGTGCTCACCTTAGATAAATGTCCCATTTCCTAGCCTCCTGATGAACAAGGGTTTGCCTATTTAGCGGGTTGGAAAGCAAGACCTTTCTGTCCTTTCTTAATGCAGAAAAGGAGAAAACTTGGGGATTTTCTGTGGGTTCCTGGAAGGTTAAGAAAGGCAGAACTTCCGTAGAAAACAAGATTTCAGTTTATGGAAGAAACCTTAAGGAAAGAAAAACAGATCTGGGTAAGAAGGGTTTAAAGAAAACACTTCTAGGGACTGCTGGTTCTGGGGAGAGCATCAAGGAGGAAGGAAGGCTTTCCACACACACTAATTGCCAGGCAGAAGGAAAAGAAAAATAACATGATTAGCATGTTTCCCCTCCTTCCTAGATTGAAATGACAGAAGTGAGGCAATCTGCTGTTTGTGCAGAAAGGGCACAGGGGAGGAGGGAAGGGAACATCTGCTCTAAGAAACTGCTTTGAAAATGTAGAAGTCCCACAGTGCCATCCATCCATGGAAAAGGAGAGAGGTTGGAGAGAGGGCAGAGAGAGGTTTGGAGAGCTGACTGCCAAGAAATCCCCAAGCTGTCTCTAGGCTTGAGGGCTGAGGGCAAGAGGTGTTTTCTCGGTCAATTGGCAATCTTTTCTATTTTATGTGCATGGGTGTGTTGGTAAATATTTAACAACTGGCTCTCCAGAAAAAAAAACACATATAAATGACATACTTTTTAGTTTAACATGCATTATAACATTTTCTTCATCATTTTTTTGAGTCTAGACAGTCAACAAAATGAAGCATCAAGCCCTGATTTTGTAGTGTGCTGATTTCTGAAGCAGAAATGCTCGTACTGAGCTCAGATGCCAAGCAGATTCGAGTTGGCTCCAGCCAAACCTGAATGTTTACTATACGTAAAATACCTTGCTAGGCTAGAGATACAGAGACAATGATGAAACTATACCTGCCTCACAGGACGCTGCAGTTTGGAGGGTGAGAAGAGAAGGGAGTAACACAATCCTCTTTCAGAGCTAATTTAATTAAATTCAGTGTGATAGACTGGCATTATGCAGGGACCACTGTGCTAGACAGTATCAGGCGTAAAACATGGTCCTTACTAGCCTATTTTATGCAGGCTCCTTGTTCTCAAGAGCCCTATGCAAATAGGCTAGTGGGGGATGCACAATACATTTAGTCAGCAATGTGTCCCTAAGCAGGTGTCACCTGAGTTGCTGCAGGGACAGGAGGACAGCCCAGTAGTGTAGACGTCTTACTTTTCTTTGCCTTCCTTGATTTAGGCTGTCCTTTGCCCATCTGGGCCAGATGATCTGAAAAAAAAAAACTATGCCTTGCTTCTTCCTCTCCCCAGGCCGCCCAGACTGCAGCTGGACATTGAACAGCCCAGCAGAGTAAATGCCCTGGGATACTCTTTGCCTCCAGTCTTCTCATCCATATTTCCTCTTTCCATCTCCCCTTCTAGATGGACACTGAGCTTCTCCCATGCTCCCAATGCCAAAAATCCAGGAGGTGTCCAGGACTTGCCATCTTCCCTTTGTCCTACCTTCCAAACCCCTACCATCATCTGACCTGCCAGTGAGTCTAAGGATCCTGGGCCCTGTCATCTGCATCACTGCTGGGCTTTTAGGAATCCCAGACCTCTCCATTTCCCCATAACAGAAATCTCTCATGTGTTTCCTTTCTGAATGTGAGTTCTTGGAGAGCCAAGATTTTCTAGATTTTTCTATTTGTCTCTCTAGTGCTTAGCAAATAACTACTTATTAAGTGCTTGTTCATTCATTCACTCATGCAGTGGCATTAGTAGCTTACATGACTCATGTATGACCTGCTTCCTGCAAGCCTACAGAGAAGGAGTTGATTTCTTTAATTAATTTGCTAATTGATTAATCAGAAAGGCAGAGATGTATAGAATTTAGCCACCATGTGCTAATACACACAAGGCATGCAGTGGTTCCATCAGGGTATACACTAGTGCTACTGGGCAAACCTCCTCAAAGGTTACAATTTCATCACTACCCATCAGCCTATAAACTCACGCTGTTTCCCACTTCCTGGAACTCCAAGGGTTCATGGAACTTAGGGCACTGGCCTTGATTCAATATTGATGTACTAAAATGGAATGTCATTCTGATACATTAAAATTATGAAAATCTTAATTGACTTACCCCTCATGCCGTTTCTGGCAAGCCTCTTGTCTTTGTCCACCAACTTCATGTATCAGACCTGGGCATTTGATTCTTATGGAGCCATATAATTGCTTAAAATAACAAGGTCAAATTGCTCAGGTGCTTGCCAAGTGCTCACCTCTGGTAGAAATGCTTCATTTAATTATCCATCCAGATCTCTTCCCAGGCTGGGAAGGATCCAGAAAAAGAGGAAAGAAAAACAGATTATAGGTTTGGAACCTGCTTGAATTGTTCTACAAACATCTTGGGGTAAGTGCTAGGGTTTGGGATCAGCCTCTTGGCCTGACCTCAGCAGCTTCTGAGTTTTCACGGTGGGTGCCTCTAGTCTTGACCCAATGGATCCTGCCTTTTCTTGGGCATCTCTCTTGCCTCAAAGCCTTGCTCTTCTGTCTGCCCTGGAGTCTCTACCTTAAAATCTTTACCTCTACCATGGTAGCTCTTCAGCCTTTGCCATTCCCTTCTTGGAATGTAGCAGCAGCAGCTTGAGAGGCTGTTAACAAGCAAGCCAAATGCCAAGCCCTCTGTGAGTAAAGGTTTGATGTTGGGACAGAATGAGACACCTGCAAGGCACTGAACGGTTAACAAAAGAAGGGTTACTTTGCCCCAGTGCAGCAGTTCAAATATAGCCTCAGATAATTCCTAGCTGTGTGACTCTGGACAAGTCACTTTACCCAGTTTGCCTCAGTTTCCTCATATGTCAAACGAGCTGGAGAAGAAAATGGTAAACTAGTCTAGAATTGATGCCAAGAAAACTCCAAATGGGATCATGAAGAATTAGACAGGACTGAACAACAACTCCTAAGGCTAATGCTCCAAGACTAATCTCAAATTTCAAAATTTTACATTCTATAATATAATCCATTTGTTTAGGAATCTCTTTCCTTTGATCAAAGGCTTCCCTGAGCCACTTCTTTTATATAAGAAAAAAATTTTCTAAAAATTAAAGCTGTCCAAAAATGTAATGGGCTGCTTCAGGAGGTAATGAATTCCTTATCGGTGAACCATTAAGAATGTGTAAATGAAAATTATAACAACCTTTATACAGCACTTACTATGTCCCAAACCCTGTACTAAGCCTTTTACAATGATTTTCTCATTTAGTCCTCACAACAACCCTGGGAGGTAGGTCGTATTATGATGTCCATTTTATGGATGCGAGAAATGAGGCAAACAGAAACTAAATGACTAGCCCAGGTCACGTAACTCCTAAATGTCTAAGGCCAGATTAAAATTTAGGTCTTCCTGACTTTAAGCCTGGTCCTCTATCCATGGAGTCACTAAGTGTTTGATACAGTTTAATAATATATCCTTAATAAATACAGTTTAATAATAACAGAAAATAACTCAAAGATGAACTATGGCATTTTGACTGCATGGCGCAGGACAGAGGGCACAGATCAGTTCTCAGAAGAGAACTGGGTTCTGGTCCCACCTCTGCCATTCACTAGTAATATATCTTTAAGCATCTTTGGGTTTAAGTTTTCTCAGTAAAAAGGGAGAGTTGGATTAATTAATCTCTAAAGTCCATTCTAGCACAGACTTGTATGGTGCTAAATCAAGTTACAAGACCTGATTTGAATAATGTCTCTAAGATAACACAACAGTGTTCCATTACATCCATATACCACAACTTGTTCAGCCATTCCCCAATGGATGGGCATCTCCTCAATGTCCAATTCTTGGCTGCCACAAAAAGAGCTGCTATAAATACTTTTGTACATGTGGGTCCTTTCCTCATTTTTATGATCTCTTTGGGATACAGCCCTAGAAGTGATATTATTCAGTCAAAGGGTTTGCACATTTTTGTAGCCCTTTGGGTATAGGAGCTCAGATCTTCTAACACCTTCTGACTACTTTCTAATATACCGGTTTTTTATGGATAAACCAAATAGTTTATATAATTCATAGAAGGAGGAAGGTTGAGAGTGGGGAGAGAGAGAGAGAGAGAGAGAGAGAGAGAGAGAGAGAGAGAGAGAGGGAGGGAGGGAGGGAGGGAGGGAGAGAGAGACAGACAGGGAGGGAGGAAGGGAGGGAGAGGGGGGGAGGGAGGGAGGGAGGGAGGGAGAGAGAGAGAGATTTAGAAAACAAAAAGACACAAGACTAGAAATCTAGAGCTGGAGGGAGCCTCAGAGGCCATCTAACCCTAACCTCCTTATTTTACCGAAGAGGAAACTGAAGCCTGGAGAAGCTAAGTGACTTGTCGAAGGTAAAACAACAGGTAGTCAGGGATCAGAGGCAGGATTTGAAGCAGCCCAGGTACAGTGACTCCAGAAGCGATGGTCTTCTCACCATATTGCTCTGCCTCCCATGGTCTCTGACCTCAGGGAACTAAGACAACATTTAGACGAAAAAAATTGGGGTAATGTCAAATAGTAGATAATTAATGAGTAAAGTGTGTGGTTCGTATAACAAACAATGTATGCAATGTAGCCTATGAAATCAGTGTGCACACATATATGTATGTGATGGGACTATATGGCTCTGATAAAAAGTTTATATTAAAGTGTTGTCGAGGCCATTACACTAACTGCTTCCAATGTTAGAGGAGGGATGAGGTCACTTCTATTTAGAGAAAAAGACTTCATTAGTTTGAGTGCTTGCTTCACAGAACTCCTGATTTTATTGTGTAATCGCTGTACCTGTTCTTCAGGAGGAAGGAAAACATCATGGAAAAAGACTCTGTAATTGGATTAGCCCTTTGGAAGCAAAAAATGGGCCATGACCCACTGTCAAAAGAACATAAATCAGGCCCAATCAAAAACAGATCAAATAGCAGGAGCTGGGATAAAACAAAACAAATTCCTATCTCCTTAATATATCAACTCAAGTCAATTGATTTCTGCTGCTTAGTGATAAATATCTATTCAAAACTGATAGCATCTTAAAGTGCAGGGACCACAAGCTTCAGTCCTGCATAAGGCTAACTATTTTGTTCTTTAGCATACTCAGTTCATCAAGAGGTGATAGGCTGCATAGACCAACACCTCACACCATTTACTAGAATGAGGTCAAAATGGGTAAATGATTTAGATATAAAGGGTGACATCAAAAGTAAATTAGGTGAACATGGAAAAATTTACCTGTCAGATCTTTGGATAAGGGAAGAATTTATGACTAAATAAGAGACAGGATCACTGGAAGCAAAGTGGATTATTTTGATAAGGTAGAAAGGTAGAAAGAAAGGAGGGAAAAAGGAAAGAAAGAATAAAAGGAAGGAAAAAATAAAAAAGTAAAAAAAAAGAAGAAAAGGAAGGAAAAAGTAAGAGAAAGAAAAAAGAAAGGAGAGAAAAAGAAAGAAAAAATTGGTTCTGTACTATCCTTCAGAAAAGCAGACAATTTAGAGAAAATTTAGGAAAGACAGGCAAGGAAGGTTGGAATCTTGCCAAATGTTTGCTGTGATTTCCCATTCACCTTAAGTAGGCTTCCATCAAAGGTCATAGGCCTCATCATTGTATTTAAACTTAGTACTTGGTTTATTCACAAGCAGCCACTGATGTGGATCTAGAAATGCTCGATTAGGATTGAAGAGATTTGAATTCTAGTTCTGACTGCTGATAACCAGCTGTTGACCATGGGCAAATCACCACTTTTCTTTGACTCAGTTTCTTCACAGGGTTGTGATGGGCATAAAATGGGATAGTATTGCTGCAGGAGGGTGACATCTTGTCATGGAAGTGAGTTGGATTTAAGTGAGGCAGGGCTGTGCAAAGTCACCACCCTTACTCTTTCCTCCAAGGTCTTTGGAGTCCAGCAGCCATACAAGGGCCAGGATGATGGTGGCAGCCCTGGGTGCAGTGGGAGACCCTGGTCTTTTTTTCTAAGGGGAGTGTATATATTTTTATGTACATGAGAATGATTTGCAAAATACAAAGCCTTATAAAAATGTAAGAGATTACTGGGCTCTTACAAAGAACTTTTGAAAAATCTCTTAAATTAGACCAGGGCAATTTATTTTACATTCAAGGGCTATAACCCTTCCAAAGTATTTCTTCTTACCTAGCTTCAGTATCACAGAGAGCTAAACTACTATGTCATTTGTCTTCCAAGTGAAAAAAATAGAACCCTAGTTTCTGACTCACCACTGTCTTTTGCTCTGCTCACCCAGGCCATTACCAAATATTATTGCTGATTCTTTGGAGAAATCTGAATTTGTCCTTTCTTCTCAATTTCTCTCACTGTGTTTTTAGCCCAGGGCCCTAGCCTTTCTGGAGCAGCTAGGTGGTGCAGGGGATAGAGCACCAGGCCTGGGGTCAAATCTGATTTCAGACATTTACTAGCTGTGTGATCCTGAGAAAGTCACTTAACTCCATTTGCCTTCATTTCTTTATTTGTAACATGAGCTAGAGAAGAAAATGGCAAACCACTCCAGCATCTTTGCCAAGAAAATTCCACATGGAGTCATGAAGAGTCAGACATGACCGAAACAACTAGACAACCTCAACCAATAGCCATTCTCCCTCTAGGGTTAATGCCATCTCTTCCTGAGCTGGGCTCTCACTTCCAGAATCACTCCTCATTGCACCCGCCCACCATCTTGATTCTCTCTCTGATTCCACATCCGTAGCTCAGCTCAGACCCCATCACTGTGGTCAGGATCACACAGTAGATAGACTCCTCCCTTGCCATCCCTTCTTCCGCTATCGGCCTCTTCTGGACAACCTTCCTTCCTCTGTCTCCTCTTCTCTCTGTCTCTACTTCTCTTACCCCATCCCATCCATCACTATCCCCCACTTCTGAACCTTTCTCCAGACTTAGGTCTTAGCTTTGAATGACCTTTTCTCAACGTAGTGAAGCTTCCTTCTCCTTCTTTCAAATAATTCCCAAAGTCCTACTTCCTCCATAAAACCTTCATAAGGTGAAGAATCATGGACCCAACAAGCATTTACTGAGCACTTGCTCTGTGTTAAGTGTTGGACAGCCAGCAAACATCCGTTGTCCTCACCCTGTCTAAAAAAGGCACAATTCCTCCCTTCCATTCACCTTCTCCTTACTAACGGAAAAGCACTTTTCTCTCTTTGCTTCATCATACATATTAACGATGCTCATAAGGTAACACGTGTAGAGCTAGAAGGGATGTTAGAGATCATTCATCTTGTACGTGAAGAAACTGAGGATCAGAGAAGGGACATGGTTTACCTAAGGTTACACAGGTCCTAAGGAACAGAGCCAGGATTTGAACTGTGGTGTTCTGACTCCAAAATGAGTATCCTTTCCATTAAACTGGGGGTTCATCTTAGCATTTCTTCTATTGTGAGACTCTCAAAGATAAGAGCTGTGTCTGTTTAACCTGGCTATACAACACTGAGAATTAACATGTATATGAGATATACACACAATTGTATTTGTTTTTGTTGTTGTTCAGTCATTTCAATTGTATCTGACTCTTCCTGGCCCCTTCTTGGCAAAGATAGTAGAGTGACTTGCTATTTCATTCTCTAGTTCATTTTACAAATGAGGAAACTGAGGCAAACGGAGTGAAGTGATTTGCCCAGGGAGGGTCACACAGTTAGTACATGTCTGAGGCTGGATTTGAACTCATGAAGATGAGTCTTGCTGATTTCAAGCCCAGCACTCTGTACCACCCAGCTATATATATATATATATACATATATATATATATATGTATATATATATACATATATATGTATGTATATATATGTGTGTGTGTGTGTATACACATATATATGTATATATATATATACAAATGTGTGTATGTGTATATATGTATATATGTGTATAATTACATAAAAGGCTTCTTTTAATTGATAAAATGTAGGTTCTTTGAAGTCAGGAACTATTTCATGTTTATTCTCATACCCCCAGTTCCAAGCAGATTGCCTGGAATATATAGTAGGAGTTTAATAAATGCTAATTGATTAATCAATTAGATAGTGAAGGGGAAAGAGAACAAACATTTAGTAAGTACCTACTGTGTGCCAGGTCCTGTGCTAAACACTTTACAAATATCTCTATTGACATGAATATTGTCTCTACTGATGTAAAAGTCAAGGGATAATGGAAACATGAAAAGTCTGTTCTCAAAATGAAAATTTCTAGGTTGAAAGAATTCAGTTTTGAAAATATTAATTTAATTATGGGTAAAGGGGAGGCAATGTGCCATAAGGAACGGAGTGTTAGGTTTAGAGTCAGGAAGATCTGGGTCAAATTTCACTTCTGGCATCTACCAACTGAAAGACCCTGGATTAGTCATGTAAGTTCTGTGTGCCATAGACAGCTCCCAGGGAGCATTATATGATAAGGTGATAGTCACAAGCAAAACACGTCCTGCACTAAAAGGGAGGGTGGGTAGCATAAAAAGAACTAGAATCTAACAGCCGGTATTAAAAGATTGTGTGATGGGTAGCTACGTGCTAGTGAATGGAATCTTCACATCAGGAATTTCCATGCTGATAAAATTTCAGCTCCTTCCACCATGTTTAAGGGGGAAAAGATCATTCAATTATTGAGCTCCGTAGGTTCGATTTTCATTCTCTATAAGAGCATAGAATGTTCCCTGTGCAGAGAGGTCAGATTAAAGGGAATGCATCCTTGCCTCCAAATGCCTCTGCAATGGCATGTTTGGAATGTAAATTTCAGACCTTCCTAATTCATTTGCCATTACATTATTGATTCTGGAAGCTCTAGCTTCAGTTCTAGTGTCATTTTGCAGGAGCATTCCTAATGGGGGTGTTCACAGCAAAATATTGAGCTTATTAAGCGTTTTGGGGCCTCTGATTAACATTTCACAGCAAAAGCTGTACTAAGTAAATTAGGTACCAAATAAATCTGAAATGATTGTGGAAAGGCCATCAACTAAATTAAGATACTGACAGCTCATGTAACAAGATGCGAAGCAATGCTAATTAAGAAAAATAATCACCTTTGCTACAGAGGAGAAAACAGGCAGGTTGTAAAGGCATTCCCAAGGCATCTGCTCCAAAAGGCAACCCTTTCTGAGCTGGAGAGTACATTCTATTCCATATTCTAAAGCATGTGGTACCCAGTGTTACCTTGATGATATTTTAGGGGCCATTCTGCCAGAGGCAAGAGGATGGAATGGAAGACTCCTACAATATCTCTTCCATTTCTGGCGTTCTATACTCCAGGGGCAATTCTACAGGAAGTTGGTTGGTTGGGCCCGGTTGGAATGATGAAACAGCACAACAGATCTCTGGCCTACTTTTGATGATAAAGATCAGGAAAAAATATCTAGTCCATCATCCTGTGGCTCGGTTGACCTGACTGCTTTTGACAATGAAGAAATCTTTTGGTTGGTATTTTATATAGTTCTCTGCAGGGCTAAAAGGTAGAGAAGATAGATCTAGCCTGATTCATGAATATAAGCATTGCTTCCATTGAGATCATTCCTGGTACAATTTTGTTGTTATTTATTTGTTTCAGACTCTTTGTGACCCCATTTGTAGTTTTCTTGGCAAAGATATTGGAGTGGTTTGCTATTTTCTTCTTCAGCTCATTTTACAGATGGGGAAACTGAGGCAAACAGGGCCGATCTGAATTCAGATCTTCCTGATCTCAGGCTCAGTTCTCTATCCATTGTGTCACCTAGTTACGCATTCCAAGGTGAACAGACCTACCCAATCAAGTACTTTTATGTAGGCAGCTTTCCTTCAATTCCAATACATTTAATTCAGAAGCAAAGAGAATGACCTTTCTTGGCAACTCTTTGGGAAGATGTCAGTTGTCCCAGGGCCCATGTCAGACTCCACAGATTTCAGGAAGTCTTTCCCAATTAGAAATAAAGTAGGGATTCACAACTACTGCAGATCCAATGGTCAGATCCTCATTCATTTTCTATGAAAAGAAATTGGAATTTTCTATTTTTTCTCAATTAAAAAAAAAAGAAATATTAAGCCAACTGGAATAGAAGAGAAAGGAGGGGGGCAAAGAGAAGGAAAGAAGAAAAGAGAGAAAGGGGGAGAGAAGAAGAGAGAGAGACTAATCTTGACACTATAGAATTATAATTGGAGGCAGCCAGGTGGTTCAGTGAGTAGAGAGCTTGGTCTGGAGTCAGGAAGATCTGAGTTCAAATCCGCCTCAGACACTTAGTAACTGTATGACTCTGGGTAAGTCACTTGAGCTCTGTTTGCCTTAATCCACTGGAGAAGGAAATGGCAAATGATGCCAGTAACTTTGGCATGAAAACCTCATGGATGTCTTGGTGTGGCAGAGTCTACAGGGTCACAGAGGGTCTGACAGGACTAAACAACTGGACAGCAAGAACCAAAATGGAATAGTAATAGCTCATATTTATAACAGTGATTTAAAGTGTGCCTGTCTTCTTAAACATCACTTCCTTTTATCCTTACAACAATGCTTGGAGGGAGTTGCTGTTATTTTCCCTATTTTACAGATGAGGAAACTGAGGCAGGCAGTAGTTAAGTGACTTAGCCAGGGCTGCACAACTAGTAAGTGTCTAAGGCAAGATTCAAACTGAAATCTTCTTGGCTCAGGTCCTGTGCTCTATCCACTGCTCCACCTGGCTGTCCTCTATCCCTTGTGCTTCCTAAGAGCCTCTCCTACTGCACAAATAAGACATCCCAAAGAACAAGGACCCTGCATATTACATTGAGGATGAGGGTTCTTCCTCTTCTTTGTATTACAGACCTGTTTAACAATCCGATGGAACCGATGGACTCCTTCTCAGGGGAATGCTTTCAAATAACTGAAGGAAATATTTAATCCCAGTTAGACGTTAGCGAAAGTAAAGATGTAATTTTTTTTCCATCAAGTGTAGGAGCAGTGGAAATTTTGGGAGTCTGTGGACCCTTGGTTAAGAAACGCCAATGTAGAAGAGAATGACAGTACACTGTGCAGTTGATTAAGGGTTTTGTTTTAATACAATTTTTTTGTTGCTTTGAAGCTGGCATCTACAAAGGGAAAATATTTTAGTTATTTGTAGAGACAGCATCTACAAGTTCCAAGACACATTTTTCCTAATCACTGATCACATAGCGATTGGGGTGGGAAGCTGTTAGCCATGTAGGTTTCCTTGGGTATCACTCAATTCACATTTCCATATGGGAATAGCTGCTTTTACTTCCTGCGCCACAGTTTTCTCATTTCTAAAATGGGAATGATGCTACTTGAACTACTGACCTCCCAGAATGCTCACAATCATTGAGTCATAGATCCAGTGGTCACAAAAGGGATCTCAGCAGCCATCTAGTCTAATCTTTTCATTTTATGGATAAGGAAACTGAGGCCCAGGAAGGGTAAGTGATTTGCCCAAGGTCACACAAGTGGATTAAAATTCAAATCCTTTGACTAAAAATTGATGGTAAAAATGCTGCATAACTCTAAACTAGTACTGCATGTAAAGTACCATGAGGAGCTGCTGAATGAGGAATAAGACATCGTCCCTATTTGTGAATTCAAACAATGAAGATGCACCGTGTGTATAAGGATAATTCAAGGGGAGGAAAGGAAAGGAAGGAAACAAGCATTTATTAAGCATCTATCATGTGCCAGGCAAGTGTCTACTATGTGTCAAGACACAGACAAAGATTGCCTCATCTGATTTATCACAAAGTGCAATGTGATAAATACCATGAAAAGGTTACACGTTCAGGTCTTTTTGTGACTCTTCCTGTCCTCTTTCCACAGCTCCAGACTTCTCAAGAAATTCCTCCACAAAAAAGATGAAAAGATGATATATAATGCATATTAAATAAGGATCTGGCACAAATAATATAAGTATAAATATTATATAAACATATAATACAGATGAATAAGGATCTGGCACAAACGGATGAGAGGGACAGTTTACTTTGAGACTTTCTATCATTTCTAAGTGACTGTGAAAGACTGGGTAAATGAAGCCAATGAATTTCTTTATTATTTAGAGCAAATAGAAGACTTTTTTTTTCATTTTCTCCTCAGGTTTGTCTTAAAAATGTGGTAACTGATGAAGAGACCTTGACTTGTAACATCTTCCATTTACCTTGCATTTATGTTGTGGTATCAAAATGTACCTAATTTTTGAATGATATTTTTCTCATTAGAATGTGAGCTCCCTGAGGGCAGGAACTAGGTTTTTGTATTTCTTTGTGTCCTCTGTGCTCAGCAGAGCGTCTGGCACATGGCAAAGGTCTAATAAATATGTGTTGATTATTGAATGTGGAAAGATGATAAGATATCTCATAGTCAAAACAACTGATCTGGAAAACAGATTAAGAAGAGAACATTTAAAAATCATTGGACTACCTGAAAGCCATGACCAAAAAGAGAGCCTAGACGTAATATTTCTAGGAAGCACAAGAGAAAACTTCTCAGAACTCTTAGAACTAAAGGTCAAAGTAAGAATAAAAAGAATTCACCAGTCATCTCCTGAAAGAACCACAAAGCCCCCCAAAAAGATAACCTTGTCAGAATATTATAACCAAAATTCAGAGCTTCTAGGTCATAGACAATATCACTGTAAGCAGTCAGAAAGAAAGAATTCAAGGACCAAGGAGTCAGAATGAGGAAGATAAAAAGGTTAGCTGCCACCACTGCAAAGGAACAGAGAGCATTGGAACATGATATTCCAGAAGGCAAAAGTGTTTACAACCAACAAAACTTACCTAGCAAAACTGAATATAACTCTACAGAGAAAAAAAAGGATTTTTAATGAAATAGAAGACTTACAAATATTCCTAGTGAAAATAATAGAACCGCATAGAAACTTTGAAATACAACACAAGAATCAAGAGAAGCAAAGAGATAACTGTGAGTAACCATTAGTCACAAGGAATTAAACAAGGCTAAACTCTATATTTTAATATGGGATGATGCCAGATGTGCCCCTTTCTGAACTCTATCATCCAGGGTCATAGAGGAGGTTTAATAAGACAGAGGACCTAGGAGTCAGCTTGTTTTTTGTTTGATCTTAAAAGAAAAAAGGAAAAGCCAGGGGAAAAGGTGAGGGAAATTACCTCATGTAATTGTGTTATACAAGTAAAATTCACACACACACACACACACACACACACACCATAGCAACAACATTGCAAAGACAAATGACTGACTACAGTTCTAGAATATGGTTGGATGGGGGATGAAGAAAGTTACCTATTTCCTGTAAGAGGTGATAGACTCAAGACACAGAAGCAACATATATTTTTACATGCCCAATGTGGGAATGTTTTTGCTTTATTATGCATATTTGTTAAAAAGTTTTGTTTTTCTCTTTTCAAAGTGGGATGGGAGAGAAAAAAAGCAAATGTTTGTTAATTTAAAAAATTAAGTTAAATTTTGAAAAATTTAAAAAATAATTTAAAATAATTAAATGTAAAGTAATTTTAAAAATTAATTGAAAATTAATTAAAAATTTGAAAATAAAGTTTGAAAATATTAAATGAAAACTAAAACAAAAAAAATGACACAGGTGATGAGAGTGGCAGCACCAGTGTTCTAGGTTTGTGAATTTCAGGGGGACCATTCAAATAGCAACAAGCCACAGCTACAGGCTGGGTGGCAACAAGGGCTGGCAGCTCTAATGAAGGCAGCTCACCTACCCTCCTCCCATCACTCACAGGAGCAATGTGAGTCTTTACAGGAACCAGACCTGAAGATGAGAGAGCTCGAGGGTTTAGGGGGCTCCTTTTTTCTATTCCTTTTATACATTGTAGTAAAGTTATCTCAATTCAGAAGTCTTGGTAGCTTTAGCTGATAAACAGGAAAAATGAATCATACCCTTAAGGGGAAAATTTTAAATGAGCTAAACTCAGATATTGCCAGGGGAAATTTTGGGTGAGGGCATGAACCAAAGCTTGTTGAGGAAAGGGATAAAGACTGAACCTGTAATTTTATTGGAATAGGGAATTTCTGGTGAGGTAAGTCCCTCTACTCCTGCAGGTTGATGTCTTTTCTCCAAGCTTCTTGGTCTGATAGTTGCCTAGTGGCATCAAATGACTTTCCCAGGAAGAGATAGCCAGAGTATGTCAGAAAGACTTGAACTCAGATCTTCCTGGCTAGCTTTCTATCTACTATGCTATTCTGCTTCTCTCTACAACTATTAAGAAACGTGACATACATAGATGTAAGTGCACATAGATGTATATTAATTTTATATATACACATATATTTATGTGTCAACACACACTCAGACCTATGTGAATCCAGAGCTACTTTCAGGCATGAGTTACAGAGAATTGAAGGGTATTTGAATTTGCTAGAGCTCTCTGACAAAAGTTGTTGAGTTGTTCACCATTCTTCACGACCTTTTTTTAGGATTTTCTTGGCAAAGATACCAGAGTGGTTTGCCATTTCCTTCTCCAGCTCATTTCATAGATGAGGAAACTGAGGTAAACAGCGTTAAGTGATTTCTCCAGGGTCACACAGCTAGTAAGTGTCTGAGGCTGGGTTTGAATTAGGTTTTCCTGATTCCAGTCCAGACAAAAGTTGAGCAGCTAATGATTTCTGACTTAAGTGATTTTATCTTTCAAAAGGTGAAGTAAGTAAAACTGCTCTCTTGGACCAGATTCTAACCAACAAGAAGAATCTGATGTGGAAACTGTGGGAACCTTGGGGGCAAGTGAGCATTCACCTTACAATTTAGCCACATTGGAGAAAAAAGGTAGACCTTAGATTTTGGGAGGGCAGATGAGTTCAAGGAGCTGAAAGGATTAAAATTCTATTGGAGAAGTAAGTCCAGGAGGGATGGGAAGCTCTCATGAATGAAACTCTGAAAATACCAATAAAATCAATTCCAACAGGAAGGGAAAAGAAAGGGTAGGGGTATCAAAAGAGAGTGAAGGGGATACACAGGGAACTCATCAACCAGTGTGGATTGCTAAAATATTTGTATTAGGCTTGAAGTGTTGCATTGTCCTTTAAGACATTGTCTTTTAAGAACAGTGACAGAATATGTTGAAACTCTTGAGGAAAGTTACCCACAACAGAAAGAGGATTCTGGTTTGTTCTTGGTTTTTATTTTGTCATGTTTTTAGCTTTATGAGAAAAAAGCGAAGGATCAAACAAGGAGTGAATAAAATGATGATCACAGATAACAGTCAAGGTTGATCTACCTAGTACTCGGATGTTTTATGCCAAAGAGAGTGAATTTTTAACTAGAAAAGAAAAAATGATAAAAGGGAGTTGATGCCTTAATAAAGAGATAGTGAAAGAGCACACAGCTGTCCTTGATGAGTTCAAGTCACCAGTCCCAGATGAGCTGCATCCCAAACTACTGGAGAAAAGTCATCTTTTTTGTATATGTACTTACTCCTGGCTCATTCTCTCCAGAGTCATAAATTTTTTCATCTCTGAAGCCAATTTGAAGACCTTTTATTATTCTACAGTACAAACTTTAAGTAGTCATGGCTGGAAATCAAAGTTGCCCAAAATTCCACATGGGCTGATGGAGGATAGAGGATATTTGTGTATACTTGACGAACTGGGCTTTCATTGGCCAGTCTCTCTACTACACCTAGACTTCTTTAAGCATTTGTCAAAGTTTGTCATGATATTTTTATAGAGATAGGGAGATGCGAGCTAGACAGGTGGATCTGAAACTGATTGAATAACCAGAATCAAAGAGTGTCATTAATAGGTCAATGTCGAGGTAGAGAGAAATTTTTATAGAGTATTTCACTGACCTTTCTTTGCTCCTTAAAGTTTAACACTTTTATTGATAACTTGGAAAAAGTTATAAATACCATGCCTTTCAATTCTACAGATGATACAATGCTGAGAGGAACAGCTAACATTCTGGATGACAAATCAAGATCCCCAAAGGGTAGAATATTAACCAGAATCTAATGAGATGTGTAATTGAGAGAAATGTAAAGTCATTGATTTGGTTCAGAAAATCTTGGAGAGGAATAGTAAATTGAATGAGTGAGTTCAAGTCAAGAAGCATTGATTAAGTGCCGGATACTAAATACCAGGGATGCACTAAACATTACAGATGCAAAGAAAGACAAAGTAATAGCCCTTGCTTTCAAGCAGCTCACAGTCAAATGAAGGAGAAACAAACAACATGTACAAACAAGACATCTATAGGATAAATTGGGAATGGTCTCAGAGGGAAGACACTAGCATGGAGACATTAAGGAGGATTGGGAAGAGCTTCTTACAGACGCTGGGCTTTCCTTCTTTTATTTATTTATTTTATTTTTAATATATGAAATAAAATAAACATTTCTATAACATGGTAGAATAAAAAAAGATGATTGCACGTGAAACTGCCAATGTATTATGTATAATTTGCTATGCCTTTAAAATATATAATAAAGTTCTCATGTAAATTTTTTTTTCTTCCCTAAGCCAGGAGATCCAGGACTTGCATATGAGGAGGGATAGAGTTCCAGGCATAGGAGTCAACCAGTGAAAATACCCGAGGCCCACAAATGGAAAGTTATATGTGAGGGACCATAAGGAGGCCAGTGTTATTGGATTGCAGATTACTTGGTGGGTTGCAAAGTTTAAGAAGAGTATATGACAGTTCACAAATGTCTAAAAAGAGTGGGAATGTAGAAAGGAGCTGGGTGATGAAGGGCTCTAAAAGTCAACAGAAGATTTGATCCTGGAGGTAACGGGAATCAGTGAAGTTTACTGAATGGGGGTGATATGACCAAACGTGCCTTCAGGAAAATCAGTTTGACAGATGAATGAGGTAATACTCTCCTTTGATCTCCCTGGTCAGAGCACATCTGAAATATAGTAACCTTACATTTTAAGACTGACATTGATAAACTATAGAGAGGGCATAGAAGGAACAGCTAGAGTGGTGCAGGATTTCATCATGGTACCACATGAGGATTGGCTGAAGCCAATGGGGTTTCTTAGCCTGGAGAAGAGGAGACTTTTGGTGTAGGGAGGATAGGGGAAAGGGATAAGGGATATGACAACTGTCTGCAAATATTGGAAGCCCTTTCATATAGAAGAGGCGTTCAAATGATTCAGATTGAATCCAGAAAACAGAAATAACAAAAGTAAGTAGAAATGGAGGAAGCTATTGGGCATGGCGGATAGAGCACTGACCCTGGAGTCAGGAGGACCTGAGTTCAAACCTGGCTTCAGACATTTACTAGCTGTATGACCTGGGCAAATCACTTAACCTTTTGATTGCCTCCAAAAAAAAAGTGAGTGGGAATGGCAGGGGCACATTTAGTTGTTAGGAAGGAACCATCTAATAATTAGAGCTATCCGAAAGCTGAATAAGCTGTCTCAGGGGGGCAGTTGGTTCCCCTAAGCCAGAGGTTTCAAACAAGTTTTTGATGATCCTTTATTTACCTGGTTCATTCTTGTTCCAGTGTTGATTGCATGAAGACGTCCTATGAGGTCCCTTACCACCGCGAGGTTCTAGCCAGCTTTGGGAAGGTTCAGGATGAGTTACGATTGGCATCCTTCTCACCTAGAGCTTTGTCTCCATTTGATGGAACCGTGGGATTGTCTTCTATAGGGTGAAGGGTCCCCGAAATGGATTCTTCTTACTACCACTAGGTTCTTTCATTCTCTGGCATTCAGGGAGATATATATTAGAGATGGCTCAACACGCCTTTATTTGTTAAGGGAAAATCAATTTTTAAATGTTATCACTTGTCAGATGGAATAATAAATAAGCACTCTGGACCACTGCCTAATTCCCACCTATGAGTTGTGTCAAGCGTACAAATGTCAGAGGAGCTCTATGGCACACAGGACCGGGGTTGTTTTTTAAAGATGCCCCTTTTTTAATGCCTTAATTCTCCATCCAGAGATCTGGGAAATCTATTCTTCTTTGTAGCTGGTACTTTCCCAAGTTGATGACACACTGGTTACAGTGGCTCAAATAGAAATAATAATAAAGCACATTTTCATATCTCTTTTAAGTTAACAACAATGATAACTCATACAGATACAGTGCTTGATCCTCACAAGAACTACAGGAAGTGAGTGCTATTATTTATCCCCATTTTACAGACAAGGGAACTGAGCAGAAGTTACGTGACTTGCCCAGGGTCACACAGCTAGTAAGTGTCTGAAACTGGATTTAAACTTAGGTCTTTCTGGTTCCGGGGCCAGCACTCTATCTACTTTTTCACCTAGATTTTCTACTGCAGCTTTCTCACAAAGACCCCACTGAGATGGAGGAGGCAGAAGAATTCTTACCCTAAGACAGAAAAACTGATGATGAAAGGAGGTAAGTGAATTGCCCATAGATGTACAGAGAGGGTATAGACATATTTTTTACTCCAAGTCCAGAGCTCTGTCCACTAAATCAGGATGTCACTCTGTTTTCTGAGTTCAAAGCCCAGCATTCTTTCTATCACATTACAAACCCACAGCACAAATCTGTGGAGCCCTTGTGATGGCCCAGCTCGTGCTGGGAGTTCCAGGTATTACAAAGATGAATACTAACACGAATAAAACAGTTATAATAAAGTGGCCTCTGCCTTCAAGGAGCAAGGGCATAATACAAGGATAGAAATAACTATAACATAAGTCAGAAGGTCAGTCAATCCATAAAAATGTGTTAACCACCTTGTATGTGTCAGAACTTCGCTAAGGGCAGCAAATACAAAAATAGGCGAAAGGGATAGTTTTTGCTCATGAGGAGTTCATATTCTAATGTAAGGGACAACAGGCAGATAAATATGGATCGATCAGCTACATCTAGGATAAGTAGGAAATAATTAACAGAAGGGAAGGCACTGGAGTTAAGAAGCAGTGGGAAAGGTTTCCTGTAGAAGGTGGGATATTGGTTGAGACCTAAAAGAGACCAGGAATGTGATGGGTGGCATTAGACAGTGTATAATTCTGTGCGAAGTCAGAGGAGGGATAGATCACACTAAGATGGGCAAAAGAGGAGAAAACCCCAGGGGGACAGTCTATCCTCCACACGGCTACCAAAATCATCTTCTTAAACCACAAATCTGACGAGGTCACTGCCTCGATCTGAAAACAACAGCAGCCCCCAGTTCTCTCTCGGACAAAATTCAAACTCTCCAGGCTGGTATCGGAAACCTTCCATAGTTTGGGCTCAATTTACTTTTCCAGACAGATTTCATTATTACTCCTTTTTACAAACTATATGTTCTAGGCTCAGAAATCTACCCGTTATCTGAACTTGATACTCTTTTAAAAAATTTATTATCTTGAATTTAACAAATACCAAAAACAATGAACACTTTCATGTACAAAGTAGGATGTTAAAAAGATGACTATTTGTGCCATCATTAATTCCATATAGTGTGACTTTTTTAAAAGAATATGATAAGTTTAACACATTTCTTGCAAAAATATCTTGCTTGTCTGCTTCCTCCTGAGTTTCCTTATGTTTTGCTTTATATTGTACCTTTGAAAATTTTTCAGGTGATGCAATGGATAGAGTGGCTTTGGAGTCGGGAGCACCTGAGTTCAAATCTGGCCTCACATACTTACTAGTTATGAGACACTGGGCAAGTCACTTAACTCCAATTGCTCCTTAAAAAAATTTTTTTTTTCAGGAATCTTTTCTTTTTATTTCATTTTTGTTTTCTCTATGGCTAGCCCTCTTTTTCCTCCACCCTCAAGTTCCACCCTCTCCTGTTGAAAAGGAGATCCTTGCAACAAATAAGCAAAACAAATCCACTTGGTGGCCATGTCCCAAAATGTTTCATTCTCTACCTTGAGTACATCTCTGTTGGGAGATGGGTTACATGTTTCAGTATAGGTCTGCTGGAGTTCTAGTTGTTGTTCAGAGTTCTTAAGTACTTTGAAGGTATTTTTCTTTAAAATTTCCCCATCCTTTTAAAGTTTGTTCTGTTGGCCCCGCTCATTCCACAGGGTATCCATTTCCACCACCCAAGTTTCTCTGAGATTGTCTCTTTTGACATTTCTTACGGTGCAGTAATATTCCATAACATCCACATGCCACAGTGGGTTCAGTCATTCCCCAATTAATGGCTACACCTTTCGCTTCCAATTTTGTTTTGCCTTTTCTTTTTCCTTTACATCATTCACAGCTGAAGTGGTATCATCTTCCTTCTTAGTGCCATCTCTTTCCCTATGCTTGACTTTCCCAAATAAGTTTGATGTATTTCTATGATCTATGTATATGTATATATGTAAATTTGTGTATCTATGCAGTTCTCCTTTGCCCAGTTTAGCCAGAGATTTATTTAATGCCTACTCCTACCAGGTAGTTCAGTGGATAAAATGTCAGACTTGGAGTCAGGAAGACTCATCCTTCTGAGTTCAAATCCATCCTCAGATACTTACTAGCTGGGTGACTCTGGGCAAGTCACTTAACCCTGTTTGCCTCAGTTTCTTCATCTGCCAAATGAGCTGGAGAAGGAAATGGCAAACCCATCCAGGGTCTTTGCTGAGAAAATCCCAAATAGGGTCACAAAGAGCTGGACTCAACTGAAGTGATCAAATAGCAACAAAAACCACCTTTTCCTCAATGTTTGCATAGTCTTTCCATCCCCTTCCTCCTCCTCTCCCTTGCCAGTGTTTTCCTCTTTTTACCTCTCTTCTCTTTCCCCTCTTTAGACCCTTAGAACAGAACCATTCCATCTCCATAAAACCATTGTTTTATTTAACTCCCTCACTGACCTTTAGAGATACTCAAGTCCTGAAAGGACACTTGATTTTTCTCCCTGTATTCAAATGTGAGCTCTTCATCACCTTAAAGTCCCTCCCAATCATTCAAATATATTTACCTTTCTAGGTTTCTCTTGACTGTTGTGTTTTCTGAGAAGGCAGGTTTTGATATAGTTTCTTCCTCAGTCTTAGTCTTTTCATCAGGAATGCTTGTGAGCCTCTCTTCTATTAAATATCCATTTCCCCCCTTAAGAATTATACTCAGCTTCTCAGGGTAAGTTATTCTTGAATCTAAATTTATGTCTCTTGCCTTTGGGAAAACTGCATTTCAATACCTTCCCTTTTTAATAGTTAAAGCTACCAAGGCTTATATATTGAAAAAAAAAAATGGTTCCTTGGTACATGAATTCTTTCTGACTGCTTACAGGAATGTGTGTGTGTGTGTGTGTGTGTGTGTGTGTGTGTAAATTTTGGGATTTTGAGTATGACATCCCTAGACATTTTGACTTTAGGATTTTGTTTGAGAGATGACTGGTAGAAGTTGGGCTGTTTTCCTCATTCAAACCACCACTGTAGCTGGAATTTGAATATGACATTCCATCTCCCATCTTGTACACTCTTATGGGCTGAAATGCAGTCAATTTCTGCCTCAAGCTCTCAAAATCTTAGCTTCTTTCAACATTTTGTTCAGGAGAGGCTTCCTAGGGGAAGTTTTGATCTCTCCTCCCATCTCGTGTTAACTCTCTCTTACTCCTCTCATATTACATTGCGTTTACTTTCTGTTTATGTGTAGTGTCCTGTATTGATAATGCCTTTTTGTTTATTGTTGGTATAATTTTGCTTCTCAATGGGAAGATCTTCCCCACCCATGAATGAGCCTGCCCATTAAGGGGAATTTGATCAGGGAAGATTTGTAGGAAGGCCCACACCTTTTGTTAATGAGGCATTGGTTCTCAAGGGCTGTGATGCCCTCTGGCTCCAAAAGGTGTATAAAACTCTGAGGTTGTGGTTTAGATTTTGGAAGAATGTTTGTGTGCCAGATGAGACTCTGGGAAGCCACTAAGTAGCCCCCAGCTTTGAAATCTCAGATCTTAGTGCTTCCCTCTCTGGTAACTATGTTATGTATGTAATGGTCAGACATTTGGAAACCTATCTGTTGGTCTTCATTTCTCTTTTATATTTTTCTCTTTTGGGGAATGATATATATTTATTAAAGTGATTTTTGGCCCCTCCAAAGTTGCCTTTCCTTTTAGAAAAGTAGATCAAAAAACCTATGATAGCAGACCCCCTGTACATGTCGGGGTACTTGCTATTACATGTCCTTAGTAAAATGGAAGTTTCTTGAAGGTAAGGACTGTTTCATTTTTGTCTCTGTATCCCCAGACCAACTAGTATGCTAGCTTAATAAATGGTAAGTGACTTAAATTTTATGCTTTTTCCATTTTTCTTTTCAAAGACCATGCACCAGTTCCAAAGTCTTGCTGTTCCTATCTAGTCCCTAGGCCAGCAGCTTGAGGAAACAGCAATTTGCAGTGGACACCCTAAGCACAGGCCTCAGTCTGCCCTTATACATCCCTCTGCATTTGGGGGGCATTAGAATGTGTTCTGCCCCAGACCTACAGTTTTCTCCTGATCTGAATGGATGGCTAGCTTTAAGCAACACTAATTGTTTTGTCATACTTCATATTGGCCTAATTATGGTCCAATGCAGATAAGGCAGAGTGCCAACTTCTGCCAGGCCCTCAATAGTAGCATGCCCTCAGGGGAGCTAAGCTAATTTCCCTGAGGATAGTGCCCCTCTCCCTTGGCCAGTTACAGACATTAGCTCATTCTTGTCTCATCTCAAGTGGCAGCAATCTGCTGATGAAAAAAGATTCCTAAAGTCCTCCCTCAATGACTCATAGCGCCATGGAGGTGACCCCAGCTTCTTGAAGACTCTGCCAGTGGACCACAAGACTTGGCAGGTCCTGTCAGGCAGTAAAGGCTTCCAGTCTGGGTCAAGGGATGGTCTGCTGGGCTGCTGTGTGAGAACAGGCCCAGCAGAGTCTGAGAAGACAGCATCAGATTTACCAGAAAGTAATTATTCCTTCTTCCCTCTATCACCCGCCCCCCCTGCCCCACAGTCCCAGTCACATGACTAAGTCACAGAGAGGCTGCAATCTGCCTTGGTGAAAAGAAAATTCATGCTATTTTCTTGGAGTAAGCCTTTGGCTAGGTGATAGAGCTATAACTATAGGATGTTAAACCATTACCCACTGGGTTCCTACCAGAACAATCTCCCTAAGGTACAGGGCTGGCTGTGTGACTTCTCACAACCCTTTGAAAAATACCCATTTCCTCTGGATAAAATGCAAACTCCTTGGCCCTACATTTTCAGACTTATTTACATTATTTATATACTCTATATTTCAGATAAACTGAACTCCTCTCCTTTTTCCTAAGCTTGATATTCTATCTCACTGTTGCATATCCAAAAAGATCATGCCCACATTCTGCCTCATAGAATTCTTATCTCCCTTCCGGGCTCACCGCAGATGCCATGTCCTCCATGAAACCTTTACTCATCTGCCCAGATTTAAGTGTTTTCTTTCTCTCCTCAAAATTGCCTTCCTCCCTAAAATATTCCACTGGGCAACTATGTGGTATAGTGGGTAAAGCCCTGGATTTTGAACCAGGAAGATCTGAATTCAAATTCTTCCTTAGACACTAACTAGCTTCCTAGTCAAGTTACTCTCTGTGCCTTGGTTTCCTTATCTGTTGGACTGGATGACCACTGAGATCCCTTCAAGCCCTAAATCTATGGTCCTATGATGTCAGTATTTGTGAACATCTCTTCTCAGTAGAATCTAAGCTTGAGGTCAGGGCATCTTTTTTTCTTAGTATCTCCGGTGCCTTACATACAGCAGGTCCTAAATAAACATTTGTTGAACTGAATTCAATTGCCACACCCTATTTACTTTTCCTGGTAAAATCCCTGCCCTTCTACAATAGCAAACTTTTTTTTTTTTTAATGGCAGATGGCAGACAGTGCTCCTGGGTATCGGCAATAATGATAGCCCAGTTTCTTCTGTCTCTCATCACCCTTTGAAGGTCTCTAAATTATTTATGGTTCTTAGGGGAAGGGCCCTAATATCTACTGCCCTGTCCTCTACTGGCAAGGATGTGCTTTCATGGTCTGGCATCTTCTCACTGCCCTCTGATGGCAGCAGTGCTCAGATGTGAGCCTCCTATGCTGCTCCTGTGGGATCTTCCAATCTTGTGTTTTCTTCACAGGCCAACAGACAACCACAGGTCTCTTCAGCCATTCTGGATGTAAATAGATAGGAGTACATTTTAAAGGGGTAAAGGAGGATAAGAAACAATGGGAGCAGACAGAAACAAGAAATGATAGCTGATAGCAAAATTATAAAAAGCAGACACAAGATCTCTAAGAGCATGGCTGTTTGGCCCTATGTTTTGCTCCCAAACAGGTTTATACAGTGTTGACCCTAAATCAACAGGAAAAGATTAAATAACATTCAGTATATCATAATGAAAAAAGCAAATATATGCATCGCACATTTTTTAAGTTCATCATTCATCAATTCTGGCATTGTCCTTAATTCTTCACACTCACTCACCTCATGTGTCCAATCCTTCCCAAGTTTTTCTACCTTTCCAGCAAATCCACTACACCCCTTCTCTGTGATGTTTGTCCTTGTTCTTCAAGAGCACCAGGAACATCATGAGGGTGATGTCTTACTTTGTCCCTGGACTGGATTTAAGTGAGGCAAAGATGTGCAAAATCGTCAGCCTCACTGTCTCCTCCACAATCATCCAACGGCAGGACAAAGGTCAAGATGACAGGCCCACAATGCAGTAGGTGACCTTGGCTTTTCCAAATTAAGCCAAATTCCTGGATATCAATTGGTCTGAAGCCATATATTCCATGACTAAGGGTTAGGTAAGAATTGAGACAAAAAATGGTCCAATTTACCATTACACATAGATCAATCTGGAAGGGAAAGACCTTCAAAGTTTCTGGCCAAAAGAGAAAATAATTACTCTTTACACTCATGCTAAGCCGTCAAAATCTAAGCAATGAGCCACAGAGGCTTGGGTTACCTCCACCCTAGTACAGACTCATCAAAATACTCCATCTCCTATGCCTGCACTGGCTATCCTCCATTCCTGGAATGCTTTCCCAGCTCACCTCTGCCTCTAAGGATCCCAGACTTTAGATCTCAGCCCAACTCCCTCCTTCCTTCTGCAGAAGGCTTCTCTTTCTCCTCCCAGCTGCTATGCAGGTTGTTTCTGTCTTTTTAATATGCTGGACCCCTCTGAGAGTCTGGTGACATGCACAGACTCATCCGGATCATATTTTTAAATACGTGTTTTCAAATACGTAAGATGACAAAGGAAACCAATTACATTGAAATATGATTCTCAAAGGGCAGCTAGGCAGATAGAGAGCCTGGCCTGGAGTAAAAAAGACCAGTTCAAATCTTGCCTCAGACACTTACTAGCTGTGTGACTTGGGCAAATTACTTATCCCTGTTTGCCTCAGTTTTCTCAATCGTAAAATGAGCTGGAGAAGAAAGTGACAAACCACTCTAGTGTCTTTGCCAGGAAAACCCCAAATGGAGTCATGAAAATTCAGAAATGACTGAATGGCAACAATGCTTCTTAAAATATTTTTAAAAAATAAGTCATGGACACCACATCAAGAGATTGCCTCCTATCTACTCTCTCTACTTTCTGTATGTACGTAGATGTTTGTACGTTGTCTCCTCCATTAGAATGGCAGTTCCTTGAAGACAGGGACAGCCTTCAGCACTGCCTGGCTCACATAAATGATTATTAAAGCCTTTTTATTTTTTAAATTGAGAGATTGATTGCTCAAAAGGATAAGCTAATTGAGAAATGGTAGAATCAGAGTGCAGATGGAAGCATATTTTTTTCTGGAACATGGCTAATACATGCCTATATATGTATATATGTGTTTATATTATCATATTTTTTGGCTTATCAATGGGTGGAGGAGAGAATGGAGGCAGAGAATGTAGAAATGAAAATAAAAATAAAATTTAAATTAACCAAAGAGAGAGAGAGAAAGAAGTTAACCTTTAATTATCTGAAAATTCACTTTAGTGAAACAGCTAAATGGAATGACTCCATGGCACTGAATGTGAGGTAAACTGCATGGGGAAATCTGGCAGAGCCTTCCTCTATCCCTCAGTTAATCAAGCAAAAAAAAAAAATTAACTAGGTACCAACTTAAAAATGTGTCCCTTACCATGCAAGATGTAGATAACACATAAAGTAAGATATTGCTTGCCCTCAAGAAGCTAACACTTGATAGGGAGCTTTTGCTCTCCTTCCCAAGGCACAAGCTTTTGTGAAGAATGAAACTGAATTGAAGAATGAAATTAACTTTATATGATATGCTCAAAGATGAATACTATACATTTGACAAAAACATAAAGTTTAAGTTTGACACCACTAGTCTAAGGAATTCTAACTGGTAGAAAATGGACAAATTTTCTTTTCTAAGTCAAGATTGACTTATTTATAGGGGGAAGGAGCATGATCCAGTAGACCACAGCAGAAGAAGGTGGTCTGCTTTCTCTTTGAGCATCAGTTTCCTCATCTGTAAAATGACTTAGTCAGACCAGTTAATCTCTAAAGTTCCTCCAAGCTCTAGTTTTTTATGGCTATGCCAGAGCTATCCCACATCAGATCACTGGGGAGCTCTTTATCCTAGCACACTGAGTCACTACCGCTGAAGTTGAACACTAGGGGTCACATTTAGATAAAGGGTAACATCCTCCCAAGCACATCTGTCTGCCCTTGGTAAACACACATTCCCTCAGCAGGGGGCCATGGATGCCCATGGATTCTCATGGACTCTCACTGCCTTGTTTATGTCCAGCTGCTCGATACTGATTGGCTAGTTTCTAAGCATCATGTACCCTTTTTTGTCTACGTTGAAGATTTTGAAGCAAAGTAGAGTCAGAGAGAGTTCTGGGGGATTATTGTTATTTTCTTCCTTCCCTTAACATTTAATCCTGGTTTCATCTTTTTTGGGTAACCCTTGGCCTGAGTCCTTAGTTCTCTTAGGCGATGCTGCCTTGGACATTGAAAGTCTATATCTGAACAAAACCCCAAGGACTAATTCTCCACCTGATGCTGTTTTCACCAATTTTGCCTGCAAATAAACCGTCCTCCCTTAGGTTCTTTAAAGAATTAGACATGAAAGTTAATATTTTATTTTCATGACTGAGCTAGTCCATATGTCTACTTTCAGGACTGGCCAGTTCTAAGTCTTCTTACGCAATTCA
Source organism: Potorous gilbertii (assembly GCA_028658325.1). NCBI lineage: Eukaryota > Metazoa > Chordata > Mammalia > Diprotodontia > Potoroidae > Potorous > Potorous gilbertii. The sequence continues at coordinate 693,734,596 of CM053769.1, read as the reverse complement.
ATACTTCAAGGATCCAGGATTTCATTCGTGTGCATGTTGTCTGTACTGACTCATGTGCCACAAGCCCATTAGTATTGCAGTAGGAATTTTAGGATACAGTTACTGTGGCTGAAAATTTTGTGCTCTGATGTGCAATTGGTGATAAGCAAGTTTGTCTTTGGACCACAGACAGATATGCAGGTTATTAGGACTGGTCAAAATCTTTGTTCCATGGTCAAAGTCTTTGGGAGCCCAGAAGAAGCTCCAAGTAGAATGGCTGATGGAAACTCTCTCACACAGATTGAATTCCCTCCCATTCCATGAGACCTCCAGACAGAGACTTGCTACAAGGCACAATTTTTTGTTTAGCTCACAAGCCAATCACTGAAGCTTAGGGCATTTCCTTATGCTTACTACACAGGGGAATGAATTCATGAATGTATGAAAAAGTATTTATTAAGCACTTACTATGTACCATGTACTGTGATAAATGTTAAAGATACAGATACAAAAAATAAGACAGTCCCTACTTCAAGGAGCACAAGCACAGGGTCCACCTGGATTCTTCCCTCTAACATATCATCTACATGAAATCTCTTACCAAGTCTTGTCAGTTCTAATAAGAGAAGACAATACACAAAAGGGAGAGGTAGCCAAAGAGAGGCATGAGTTTACTGGCCAGTTTCCCTTTCCTATTTCCTTCCCTTCCCTTCCCTTTCTGTCATTTCCTTTCCCAAAATCTTAAACCTACTGCACTATGAAGCTCATACATTGGACAACACTAGACCTAAGAGCCTAAGGGCTCTCCTGGACCCTCCTGGCTTAAGAGTGAGTATCAATAGTAACTCTTGCTGTTTCCTCCCCAGCCTGTTGTCTTTCTTTTTCTTGGCTTCATTAAAGGGACCATGTCCTGGCTACTTCTTAAACAGGCCTATCCAATGAATGGGTGTTGCCTCACCTTAAGTGAGTACCTGCAAAGACATTGGTCTAAAGGGCCCAAGGTCTCCCATGCATCCTGGGTCATCTCCAGTCATCCTGATGAATATCTGGTGACTGGATTCAGATGGCTCTGGAGAAGACGTGAGGCTGGTGACCTTCCACAGCCCTCCCTCATTCAAAACAAAGTCAACTGCAAGTCATGTCATCATTTCTCTGATGGCAACGAAGGATGAACACAATCCTTCCTTCCATTCTTCCTTCCTTTCTCTCTCTTCTTCTTTTTCTTCTTATTCTTCCCCTCCTCCTCCTAGTCCTTGTTCTTCTTCTTCTTCTTCTTCCTCCTCCTCCTCCTCCTCCTTCTTCTCCTCCTCCTCCTTCTACTTCTCCTTCTTCTTTTTCTTCTTCTCTTTCTTCTTCTTCTTTATCCTCCTCCTCCTCCTTTGGTGAATTTTACCTCTATCTCTGGGCTCAGCCATCTCATCAATGAGTACCAGTGATCATTAGAGGAATCAGGCAACAGAGAGGTGGGGGGTGAAATGGGAAGAGAAAAGGAAAGAAAGCGGAGGGTGGGGAGAGAGAGAGAGAGAGAGAGAGAGAGAGAGAGAGAGAGAGAGAGAGAATTGAGGTATCTGTCCAAATACAATGGCCTTCTTTTTAACTCTTGAGACTTTGGTTGGCTGTCTTTCAACATAATACATGAGAGTAGTATAATGAGAATCTATTAATTCCACAGATGATCCCCATGCCTACTTGTTTACCAGGTGATATCGAAGATCAGGGGTTCATCTCCTCAGTCAGGTGACCAGGTACTTTTGAATCTGGAAGGCATTTGTTCTGAAAAAATAGACTAATTTTAAGAAAACTTGCAAACTGAGTTATTTCTGCTTTACACATTTCATAGTCTTTTATTTCTACTTTGAAGAGAGCTAGTAATTCATTTCAATAGATCTGCAACGATCCTGTTGATATTAGCCAAACTTCCACTGCCCTGATAGGATGCCAGAAGAGAATTGTAGTACTAGATGTTGATTCTCTCATTCTTCCTCATCTCATATTAATTCAGAAGAACCTTTGACTTTTTTTGAAATTCCATTTCATTTCCATGAGGTAAATGAAATTAAATACCTTGACACATTAAAGTAACTTGGAGGATTACTGTAAACTGAAAGCCTGATGTTATGTTCCTGGAACTGAAAAGCAACTGAAAGCTCATTCCTTGGCTGAGTTCAGAGTCCTTCCTTTTGTGATGGGTGGGGTTAGCACTGTGTACCTCAGAGGACAAGCCTGTCTTCCCAAAAGCATCTTTTTGATGTTTTCTACAAGGGGAGGGGAAGAAGAAGGTCAGATTCACTAGGTCTAGGAGAAGACTGCTTGGGTACTGCTCCTCCTCAACTCCTAGGTATTGGATCAGAAATGCTTTTTGCATGAGAGCAGAGATCTGGTTTCTAGTTCTGTTTAATGTGACTAAGTCGATGACTAAGATCAGTCCTCAAACTAAAACTCAAAATAGGTACCTTGAGCTTCAGATTTTCCCAGAAATCAAGGGGAGTGACCAGCAGTTATACCAGGTGGACTGTGCTCAGGTTCTTCAGAGCAATAGATATCCCTTCCAACACAAAATTCTGATTATGTGGCCTACAAAGTAGAAGCAAATGTCTTGACTGGGGTTTAGCAAGCTGGTTGTTGGGTTGTTTCCATCATGTCCAAATCTTGGTGATTCTGTTTGAGGTTTTCTTGGCAAGGATACTGGAGTGGTTTGCCATTTCTTTCTCCAGTTCATTTAGGAGATGAGGAAACTGAGGCAAGCAGGGTTAAAGGACTTCCCCAAGATCACAAAGTAAGTGTCCAAGACCAGATTTGAACTCAGGAAGATGAGTCTTCCTGACTCCATGCCAGGCCCTCTATCCACTGTGCCACCTAGCTGACCTAATAAGCTTGTTAGCCTTAAGTTATAGGACTAATGGGACTGGACAATGGCCATAAGGACTATCAGATAAATATAGTACAGTGGAAAGAGTAAAGATTAGAATCCTACTAATACTGGCACCTGTTAACCTCTATGTCAAATCCCTCAATCTGTCCAAGCCTCAGTTTCCTCATCTGTAAAATGAGAGGGTTGGACTAGATTCCAGGACAGAGCTCTAGAGCCATGCGATCCTATGAACATGGCAGAACTCACTGCATTCATTGTTCCCTTTTCCCTTTTCATTCTCAATCTCTATCCACAGGTTCCTTCCCTGATACCTATAGACATGCTCAGGATTCCCACACTCTAGTATATGATTCTTCTCTCAACCCTGACATCCCCTCAAGCTGCTGACCTGCATCTTGCTTCTCTTTTAATGACAAGCTCCTGGAGTTCCCTACATGTCAACCTCTATCTCTCCACTACCCACTCATTCTTCAACTCTTTCTACTCTGGCTTTTGATCCCATCCCTCTATTCTATAAATGGTTCTCTTAAAAGCCAAGTGCAGGGCAGTGGATAGAACATCAACCTGGAGTCAGGAGGATCTGAGTTCAAATCTGGCATCAGATACTTAACTGTGTGACCCTAGGCAAGTCACTTAGCCTTGGCTGCTTCCAAAATAAAATTTTAGTGAAAATTGTAAGTTACCAAATTCAATGGTCTTTTCTAAGACTTCATCTTCCTTGACCTCACTGCCGCTTTTGACATGGTTAGCTTCCTCCTCCTTCTGCATAATCTCCTCCTTGGTGTCTATGATGCTCCTCTTTGCTAGGTTTTCAATTTCTTAGCCTATGTACCTGGATTGTCATCCATTCTCTGCCCACAATAGGTGAGTGTCCTCCAAGTTTCTATCCTGGGCCCTTTCCTCTCTCTCTTCTCTTCCTCAAATGAGCTCATCTGCCTTCATGGGTTAAATGATTGCCTCTATGCTGATGGCTCCCAAATTCATATACCTGCTCCCAATACCTCTCCCAGTCACCAGTTCCATACAGTTAATTGTCTACTGAATATTTTAATTTAGATTTCCTATTGGCATCTCAAACTAAGTCTGAGTAAAATGGCATTCTGCTTGCCCCCTTTTTTTTTAGGTGGGCTAAAAATGGGGAAAAAATGGAAAAAATATGCAAACTGTTTTCTCCATCATGCATGATGAAACCACAACCAAGGACCCTAACAACACAGTATTAGGTGTGCTTTTAGAGGAGAGAGAAATGACATTACAGAAAATAGAGATGGCAAAAATGAACCAGATTGAAACAAATACATAGGGAGGAAATCCATGCTGAAGATGACAAATTGTATGGGCATTGAGGGTCCTTCTTATAGGTGAGAAAGAAGGGAAATACCAAGAGTGTGGAATAAAAAACCCTTAGACATTATTAATACAGAAAAAAGATAACGTCAGCAGCTCCTGACCCATATGCCTATTCTCCCATCCATTCCAAATCTTTATGAAAGCCCTCTATACATGAATAGAGGACATCCTTGATGAAGGCATTAGCAAGAACAAGTAGCCTTTCACAAGCAATATTCAACAATGGATCACATCTTCACTATCTTACAATTACCTAAAAGCCATAGAAAATATCACATGCCATTTGGGAACTTGCTTTTAGCTTGGTAGAACAAAATGCTGTTCTATAGAGTCTTTTGCAAAGCAACTTGCATACATTACCTCATTTTATCTTCACAATAAACTCAAAGTGAATAGTGCAGGTAATAGTACTTATATTTATATATATATATATATATATATATATATATATATGCATATATATTCATTTATTTATAAGAAATAAGGAAACTTAACCACAGAGAGGTTAAGTGACTTGCCTGGGGTCACACAACTAGGTAGTGGCAAATTTGGGTTTCCAACTCAGGATTTTGGACTCCAAATCCAGGGCTACTTTGCCACAGCTATATTGCATGTATGCATACGCACAGATACAGATAGAGATATTTACATGTAGATATCTCTATTAGCTATGCTATTGCAGAACCTATCACTTGGATAGTTCATGAACTGAAAGGTCTCTGACTCAGTGTTTGGATATAGATATGGATAGATATAGACATATCCATATATAGAGAAAGATATATGTATGTCTTTCTCTATAGATATATCTATTTTTACCTCTGTCTATACATTGAGTCAAAGAGACCTTTCAGTTAATGGACCATCCAGGTGACAGTTTCTATAAGAATAGTACAAGTCATTTAGGAGTTTTAAAAACAGGAAAACCCTTTTGGAAACTTCTCTCAATCAGCACGGTCTTGCCTTCAATATCAGGTGTATACAGTCCAAAATCTAGAGTTTGGGAAAGGCCAGAGGCCTTCAGAGCAGCGACCCCACCCAGCTAAAGCATTTTCCTGGAGATTAAACAATACCTAGAGGGACCAAGAGGAGTAAGGAATCCTAACCACCATATGATCCTGGAAATGAATTGAGAAGGAATTACTTGTTGTAACCCTAATAAGGACTTAGGAAGCTTTGGGACTGTCCTGGACTGGGTTAATAACCAGCATGAGCCAGCTAATGTGCATTATTGCCAAGATTATGTAGCATTTCCTTAGGCTGTAGACAAGAAAACTCTCTGGTAATACCAATAGTTTTAAGAAGTTTCTCTTGAAAGGCTTTGATCCCCAACAGTAGTGTTCCAGAACTGAGAAGGTCCATTAATAGCTTTTCCTTTTACAGAATTTCACCAAAGTGAAAAATAGGAAATGGCTCAGATCAACTCAGGGACACAAAAACTCTCTCCATGGACTTATAGAACAAGTTTTAATTATGCTTTTCTAATATGACTTTTTCAATATTTCATTAGACTTTTTGAAAGCAGCCTTTTGAAAGCTGTATTCCTTACATACGTAATAAATGTAATCACCACCAACCGTGTATTATGGCTGTCTTTATATTTATAGTAGAACCCAGCACAGAGCCTGGAGGGTACTTAGGAAAGCTTTTGCTGAAGCACTTGGTAATTTGACTAACTTCTTGGGGCCTCAGTTTCCTGTACTGTAAAATGAAGGGGTTAGATTAGGTGACATTCAAGTTTTTTTCTAGCTTTAAATTCCATGATCCTATGAATTTTCCTCCTATCTAGCATGTCAGCAATTCTGCATTTGTGGGTTTTTGGTGATTTTAATGCCTTAAAACTGAAATTCTAATTGAGGTCAATTCTGAATACTTGAGTTTCATTATATGTATGTATATGAAGAACACACACATATGTGCATAAGTATACGTGTATGTGTGTGCATGTGTTCACATGTTTAAAGCCACACTGAACTAGATTTGAGCTGATTAATCAGCCCTGGGTTTCCCTTTTTGTTGTACTTTGACAGCTGGGCTCCTTTGTCTTCCAGAAAGTCTCCAAAGGATTCTGTTATACATTCTTATGCTTCCATTCAGTCCCATGAACTCCCCAATACCCTCAGTTTCAATTCACTCTACAGCTCAGATCGAAAGGGAAATTTTACCATGTACTGTTTTGCATTCTCGTAATAGAATTGCTCTCAGTGTTCAAGTGAATGAAGTGGAAGAGGAAACATTAGTTGCATTTTTCAAAATCAGATTTCTGTTCTAAGCACCCACTAGTCATGTGTGATGGTATACTAAGGTGCTCGGCAGTTATGAAATTAAATTCAGAAAGCAAATCTTGATTGGTTGGATAATCTACTCTGGATACACCAGGGGCAGAAATGCCTGCAATTTTTAAGGTAGAAAGGGTCTTAGACATCATCTAGTTGCTCATTTTATAGATAAGGAAACTCAGTCTCAGAGGTGAAAGGCACTTGCTCAAGGTTACACAGTTAAATTGTGTATAACAAAGACTACCTCAGGATCTAGGAACGGCTAGGCTGATAAATGTTTAACAAGCAGTTCTCCCCCACCAAAAAGGTATGCAAGACAGTGTCTGGAACGTAGTATTTAATAATTGCTCATTGATGACATGATGTGTGTGTGTGTGTGTGTGTGTGTGTGTGTGTGTGTGTGTGTGTGTAGGCTATTGGGGATAAATGACTTGCCCAGGGTCACATAGCTGTAAGTATCTGAGGAACTCAGATCTTCCTGACTCCAGGGCCAGTGCTCTATCCACTGCACCATCTAGTTGCCTGCCCCCTGTGTGATGTACTTTTAAATTTAAATTTAAATTTATTTTCCATTATTAGCATTTTCTTCATCATATTTTTTTATGTCTAGACAATTCACAAAACAAGTCAAGTCTCCATTTGTTGTGTCTGTCAATTTCATACTGAAAATGGAGTCATTTCTTTTCATGAAACTGTAAGAGCCAGCTCTAGTATACCAGCTGACTGAGGTCTCCAGCAACAAAACTTGAAATATAGAGCCATGATTCAGAATTCCTTCCCTAAGGGGTATGTAGGGAGCCTGAGGTGCTCAGGTAACAGTTTCAGTGTTGGGGGGGGGTGTAATGATAGTACAGAGGATAGTTGGTGGTTGGTGCCCAGGCAGCCCTCATATAGATGACAGAAGAGGAGAGCAGATATATAGAAACTCTGAGGGGGGACAGCTGTGCTGGGAGAAGAGGCCAACTGTAAGTCAGTCCCCTAGAAATGCCTGTCTATATTCTTCGAGGATTGGGAGGGAAAGGAGTAAGTATACTGGGAGAGGTGTGGCATGCTGACTGGACCCTGGAGGTGGGACTGATAGAAGGCGCAGGATTGGGTGAGAGAAAAGTTATGGACAATGTTCTCTAGACACTTCCTTGGTTAAGAACCTACCCTTTCTTCATAGGGGTAGGGTGGTAAGTATCCCTGACGTGCTAGCTCAAAACCCTGGTAGACTCTCTTTAGTTGGGGTTCTGTTAGAGTATGAGGATACTTCTAATGGCATCATTCCATGTTTCATGCAAGTCTTTACAGCTCTTGGTGCTGCTGAGATCCCATCATATGAACAAATCATCAGGCTCTAACAATACATAATAGTAACGCTGTCCTTTATGTACGAGGATAGTATTACTGACATACCATCAATATGGGAGGGAGTTGGAGATCTTTTTCCAATAAAGGTGATGGAGTTGTATGGTTATCCAGTCTCTCACTCCAGTTTCCCTTCTGATCACTGGCATGCATTTTGGAGATAGTCAGTTGGGCGCACAGTCTGTACTGTACCTGTGGAACTGAGAGGTGCCTAATGGCTGACAGGGAGTCAAGTCCGTGACTTTGATTCATTCATTAACATGGCATCCTGTGACCATGACCAAGTCACTTAACCTCTCTGGGTCTCAACTTCTTTGATTATAAAATGAGGGGATTAGATTATATGACCTCTAAGTTTCTTCTAGCTTGAAATTTAGGATCCCCAGGTGACAGTGAGAAAAGAGCACAGGGTTCCCCTCCAATCAGATCTGACACCTAAATTTTATCCTGATACTTCCTTGAAGACCGTGAGCTCCTTGAGGGCAAGAACTCAATTTTACCTTTCTTTGTATGCCTACTACTAGCACAGTGTCTGGAACGTAGTATTTAATAATTGCTCATTGATGAACTGATTAGGCATAGTCTAAATTTCCCTAAAAACACAGAGGTAGCACACATGTACCTATTGATGCTAGATGCCCACACTTATCATTAACCAGAGGCAAGTTACATAAGGCACTAGAAAAGAAAGCTGAAAGAATTTCAAAATACTGGCTTTGTGCTTGTATTCCCTTTCATCATTCCAACTTTTGATCCTTACCCAAAAGCTTTTCTAAAAGCTTCAGCAAAGCTCTAGGTTTTAAAGAGGAACCTGAAATAGGAAAGCCAGGAGAGTGATGATAAGAAGAAAGCTGGTCTTGCTGCAGAGGGAAGGCCAAGGAAAATACCCAAAACGTGGATGGTAGAAAGGATTCCAGGGAGTCATCTGGAGACAGACTTGGGGTGAAAGGAAGAAAGAATAAAAAGGGCAATTCTGGAGGGAGGCAGAGGAGCGATGGCAGTTGAAATAATGATATGATTATACAAGAAAAGACAAAAAGCTTGGATCAGATTTGTAGGAACAGGAATGGGTTTATGTCGAGAGAGAAAAGTCATTTAGTATAGAAGAATGCTTAGTGAATACCCAGACATCTGCTTATGGTAAGCAGGGTAACAAAGAATGAAGACATACTGAATCACTTAGCTGGAATTCCCCTCCATCAGGCACCACGTTCTTCCCTACAGAACACTACCTCATCTTCTTGGTCATTTCTTAGAGCTCCAGCAAGAAGAAGCCATACCTTACTTTGAGTGGTCGTTCAGTCTAGTATCCCTCTGCAATCCAAAGGATTTCCTTCAGGAGAAGAGAAAGGAAAAGGTGCAATTTAAAGAGAAATAGCAAGGAAATATTGGCAGGATTAGAAGATGGCCCGGAGGTAGGAGGTGGTAACTGGAGGATAGCAAAGATAGCCTCCATTATTTTTTTTTTTTTTTGATAGCCTCCATTATTGCACCAAATCTTGGCTATTTTTACAAGCTCTTCCACAGATCATTTACTAGAATGCCATGAACGCTCATCAGCAGACATGGGAACAGTGTGTGGTGCGGTAACCTTGGGAGTTGAACATATTTTCCCCACACTTGCTAATTAGAGAACTAGAATAACCTGCCATCTTCTGTGACTGAGGCTCCCCTAAGCCTCCTCTGCAAGATGGAGAGCAGGTGCAAAAGATTTCCACAATTAGAGAAGATCCTAAGGACGCATCAAGATGCCAACAATTCTGTTTCTTTCCCTCCTTGCATTTGTAGCCTTTCCAGGAGGCATGTGGGTGTTCAGAAACCTCTTGGTAGCCATCATTTTCAGCACACCCCACTGGGAGGGTTAAATTCGGCTCTTAGCCCTGTTCTGTTACAAATTTTTATTAAAGATTGTCTCCATTGTGGAGGCAAAAAACTGGAGATAAGCAAATGTGCCACACTTGAGGAAGGCAGAATGCATTATGGGACATACATGTGATGGAGTATGTTATATAAATTTTATTTTACAATTTATAATTTTTAGGACTTTTATAAAGTGAAAAAGAACACAATGAGCACAGTCAGAACAAGGTATACAATAACCATCCTGCAATAAAAAAAGACTTTAAAAGCTAATGAACTATGATCAATATAACGACTGCCAGTGACTCCAAAGGACTGATGATGAAACATGCTATCCATGACAGAGGTCATGGATTTAAAGTGCAGATTAAGACACACATATTTTTGCAAACATCCATTGAGGGAATTTGTTTTGCGTGACTGCAGACGTTTGTTAAAAGAAATTTACTTTTTCCCCCAGTGAAGTGATAGGTGAGAGAAATTAGATTTCGGGTTTGTTTTTTAATAGAAGGGGAAATGGGAATTTAAAAAAAATTAATGAAATTCTCAGCACCTGGCACATTGTTGCTGTTCAGTCATGTCCAATTTTGTGACTCCATGGAATTTTATTGGTAAAGATAGCTACTGGACTAGATAGCTGCCGGAGTGGTTTGCCATTTCTCCATTAGATTAAGGCAAACAGAGGTTAGATGACTTGCCCAAGGTTGCATAACTAGTTAAGTGTCCAAGGTCAGATTTGAACTCAGAAAGATGAATTTGAACTCAGGTCTTCCTAACTCCAGATCCAGTACTTTCTCCACTGAGCCAGCTAGCTGCCTCTACCTGGCACATAGTGGGTACTTAATAAATGTTTTGTTTCTAAAATTCCACTCTATCTAGCCACCCCTTCTCAAATTTATCCTCCACACAGCTGCAGAATTAACTTCTTTCAAGAACAAGTCTGACCATGTCTTTCCCCTGTTCAATAAGTTTCAGTGACTCCCTATTACTACTAGGAAAAAAATCGAAAACTCCTCTTTTGCTATTTAAAGTCTTTCACAATCTGACTCCAACCATTTTTCTAGACTGATTATGTAGCACTCCACCTCAAATGTTTCATGTTCCTGCTGTATTTCACTCTTGCTCTTCTTAGTATATGACATTTCAAATAATATTTTATTTTTTCCCAATTACATATAAAAAAATTAACATTCCTTTTTTAAAAATTTGAGTTCTAAATTTTCTCCTTCTCTCTTTCCTCCCCCCCTCCCTGAAACAGCAAGCAATTTGATACAGATTATGCATGGGCAATCTTGTACAATATAGCATGTGACATTTTCTCCTCATGCACAAGACTTCCTTGCCTGGAATGTTCTTTCTCCTCACCTCACCCTCCTGGAATCCCTAGCTAGCTCCCAAGCCTCGGCTCAGCTACCATGTCCTAAAAGAGACTTTTCATCACTCCCTAGTTGTTAGTGTTCCACTGCCCTTAGCCTCCATCTATTTAATTTAATTTTTTTATTTTCAATCTATTTTGTCCTTTGGGGTTGGGAACTTTTCAATTTGTCATTATTGTGTCTTGAGAAACTAGTAAAGTGCTTAGCATGTGTTGCCTGCTGTTCAGTCATTTCAGTTGTGTCTGACCCTTTGTGACCCCATTTGGGGTTTTCTTGGCAAAGATCTTGGAGTAGTTTGCCATTTGCTTCTTTATCTCATTTTATAGATGAGGAAACTGAGGCAAACAGGGTTAAATGACTTGCCCAGGGTCACCCAGCTAGGAAGCATCTGAGGCTGGATTATGAATTTAGGTCTTCCTGACTCCAGGCTCAATGCCCTCTCAACAGAGCTACCAGCTGCCTCTTATGTACTTAGCACACCAAAGGCCCTTAATTATTCAGTTGAACTGAATTACTCTAATCACACCTTTCAGGTTCTCATCAAAGCACCAAGTGAACTATGTCTTTAGGGCAACACCAGGCTCCGGCTGATAGTGATAAGGGAGGTGATGGAGGCAATGATGATGGCGATGGTGATGATAAAGAACTGCCTTGGAGCTCCTATATATCTTGGATTTTAGCAGCTTAATCTTTTACATTTTAAACAAGGTTGAATAGGTCACGAACCCAAGAGATCTGTGTAGCCTGCCAGCCTGTAGTAAACACCCACAGAGGAAGGCAAAAGGTCACAGTGACATGCCCATTCAGTCACTCCAAAGCCCCATGAGCTTTACTCTGTAAACAGACGGTTAATGCAAAGGCCAGGCAGGGACGTTCATGGAGCAACCGCCTAAGACTCAGGATGTAGAGTTACATGGGACAAAGCAGGCATCCCCTGGTCCCATCCAGAGAGGTTAAGTGACTAGTGTAAGGTCACACAGGTAGTAAATAATAAAGTCAGGATTTGAACTCCTATCCTCCAACTGAACTTGAGGGTAGAGGTAGATAAACAAGAAAGGAGGAACCTTAAAATTTCAAGCTAGAGGAGAAGCTGGTCAGCAGGAATGGGTGAACAAACTGAGAGTGTTGGATAGAGACTGTTTAAATGAACTGCACCTCTGCCAAGCTAATTGAGGAAGGAAGCTGTGTCCTTGAAACTCACCTTGACCACCTACAGTTTAACACCTGAAATGTTCTTGGGCTGTAGAAAAAAACTGCTGTGGATTCATGTTTTGTATTTCAGTAGGCCAAAAGGCATTTATTAAGTACTTACTTTGTGCCAGAAAGAAGATAGTCCCTGGGCTCAAGGTCTCGGAGGAAGACAGTACATGATAGAGAGCTGAAAATGGGGCAGAGGGAGGGAACAGTTATCCACTTTAGGGGTATGATAGAGAAAGCCCAGAGAGTCAGGACTTTCAGGGAAAGTGAAAAGAAGACAGTTGACTTGAACACTTTCCTTAAAATAGAGGTTCTGGAAGTAAACAACCAATCAGGAAGGGGTCAGAAGGGCAGGGTAATTTCCATTGTGAGAAGGAAAAGGCCACGGGAGAGAATCAACTTGAAGCATGAGAAGGCAGCTATGATATGCTGGAGAAAATCTGGAGGATGAGAAGTGGAGCCCAGAGGGAGATGGGCACAGGAAAGGAGGGGTGAAATTGGGGAAAGGTAAATCATCTTTGGATGAGAACTCTCTTTCTAACAGATGGGTGACAGTGGAAAGCTACTCAAGACAAGTAACCATGGAAATCAGGCCAGGGGAGCCTTCTCTTTGAGGATTCCTCTAGAAGTTCAACCATCTTTTCTAGTTTCTAGTTAAGAACATAGCTAAGAACACAGAACAGTAGAACTTTAAAAGATCATAGAAGTCTTCATTAGAAAGCCTGCATGACCACATGTCAAAAATATTCTAGATAGGATTATTCTTTGGATAAGGGTTGGCAAACTACAGCCCATGGTTTTGGTTTTTGTATGGTTCACAAACTCAGAACACTTTTTATGTTTTTGATCGGTCCCTTAGGCCATAATTTGCTGGCTCTGAACTAGACAATGACTGTGATGTTTTCCCCGCAGTGCAGGGCTAAAGGAAATATGATTAGAAATTGTCAAGGACATTTGATTAGGGAAAGCTCCTGAAAATTAAGAGTAATGGATGCAAAACCAGGCTACAGTTAATAATAGACTTCTCAGTGACTGGCTTAGTGTCCTGTGCTCATGATAGGCACTTGGTAAGTTGGTAGTTGATTTAGTCATGAGATTGAGCATCAACTAAGAGGCAATAAGCATTTTTAAAGCCTACTAGGTGCCAGGTACGGTGATAAATGTTTTTACAAACATGTTTCTTGACAGTAACCCTATGCTATCCCCCTGCCATTTCACAATTGTTGAAATGGAGACAAACAGAAGGTGAGGGACTTACCAGGGTCACACAGCTAGTAAGTGTCTGAGGACAGATCTGCACTCAAATCTTTGTGACTCCAGACCCAACCTTCTATATATTGTGCCACCAGCTGCCTCTAGCAGTGAGACACAAAATGATGGAAATAGCATTGGTCTTACAACGCAGAGACACCCAGTTCAAATTCAGCCTTCTTTAATCTCTAGCATTAATCTGTAGCACATGACTCTGTGCAAGATGTTCCAACTTTCTGGGGTTCAGTCTCTTTATGTATAAAATGAGGATCTTAGCACCCACCTCTTAGGTTGTAATGAGGAGCTCATGAAAACGTGCACATCAAGTGCTTAGTGCATCTTAAAGCACTCTTGATATGTCGTTTACTGTAATGTGTTATAATTATACACAGAGCCATGTGCAACTTTCTTCTGCATGTATATATGCAAAAATGAAGACACAGTCCCTGCCCACAAGGAGCTTCTCCTTGCATTTGTTGTTCCCATCCACTCTGGACCTTGCTCCATCAATCCTCCTCTCTAGCTGATTCATTTTTTTCCTTTACTAGTTCCTTTCTCTCAGACTATAAACATGATGAGACAAAAACTATTTCTGTGATTCAATAATCTCTATCTCTCTCCTTCTTCCTCTCTCTGTCTCTCTGTCTGTCTCTGTCTCTCCCTTCCTTCTCTCCCCTCCTTCTCTCCCTCACTTCCCTCCTTCACTCCCTCCATTGCCAATTCAATGCTCATCATTCCTGAAATTCTGGAAATCTTCCCACCATTCTGCTGAAACATCAATCAATCAATAATATTTATTAAACACCTACTATATGCCAGGCATTATGCTAATATCTCTCTCCAAAGTCACAAATGACCATTTTATTGCCAAATTCAATTATCTTCCCTTGTCCCCTCCCCGCCTCTAATCTTCCTTACTTCTCTACAGCATTTTCTCCCACTGATTGCTCCATCCCTGATACTTGTTTTCCAGAATATCTTGTTCAACTCACAGTTCCACCAACAGTGCATTAGTGTTCTGGGAGACAACAGTTCCTCCAACAACTGTCCTTTTCATCTTTTGTTATCTTTTGCCAATTGAATGCCTATTTTCAATTATTTCTATGCATATGATTCCCTCTCCTCAAACCCACCCCAAAGCAGGGCTGTGCTAGTAAATATTTAACAAGTAAAAAAGTATATTTTTTTGAAAACTAGATCTAACTGGTTCTGGAAGAGCCTTGCCTAATAACTTCAGTTATCCCCTGTCTATCTCACTGGGATATTTCACTATCATCTTAAGGTCAATATATCCAAAGCAGAACTCATTCTTTCTCCCTTCCCTTTTACCACCCTGTCCCCACCTTCTCCATTTCTTTTGATGGCATCACCATACACCCAGGTCATCCAGTTTCATAATCTTGGGGTGATCTTTGACCCTTCCTACTCATCTCTACGCTCTTCCTCCCCCCATAGATCATTTGGTCACCAAGTCCTCCTCATTTTACCTCCACAGAATCTCTCCAGTCCCTTTCTACCATCCTAGTGTAGACTCTGATCCTTTCTCATCTGGACAATAATGACAAAAATGACCTATGGTTTTATAGCACTGAGGTTTGTACAATGCTCTACATGTATTTGCCTCTCTTGCTTCTAGTTTAGCCTCTTTGCAGTTCATCCCTTACACTATGGTCAAAATAATCTTCTTAACATGTTACTCTGACCACCTCCACACACTGGCTGCCTCTGCTGTGTAAAATCTCCAGAGGTTACCCTAGTGATCCTAGCCATTAAAACCTTCTCCAATCTAAGTCCCACCTACCTTTCCATTTTTATCACATATTAAGTCACATGATTGGTTCCACCAGACTGAATTACTATGTCCTTTCTTCCCCTCCTGCCTTCCCTTGTTTCTGTGCCTTAGTTCAGAGGTTCCTGTCATATCTGTCTCTTAAAGACTCTTAAGGCCAATTCAGTTATCATCCTGGGCCATCTCCAGTCATCCTGATCCATATCTAGCCACTGGTCCCAGATGACCCCAGAGAAGAAAGTGAGGCTGGTGACTTTGCACAGTCCACCCTCACTTAAATCCGATTCAATCGCAAGTCATGGCATCACCTTCCTGATGTCATGGTCCTCTTTAAGAATGAAGGACAAAATGACAAGTTTCATCTTCTTCATGAAGTCTTCTCTGACCCAGGTGCTTTCCTCTGTCTTTCTAACCCTGTCTCTTTCTGTCTGTGTTTCTCCCTGTATCTGTCTCTCTATCTCTCTTTGTCTTGAATTGTCTCTCTGTCTCTGTGTCTGTCTTTTTCTGCTTCTCTATCTCAAATTATCTCTGTGTTTCCCTTGCTCTGTCTGTGTCTGTCTTTCTTTTCTCCTCACACTTCTCACAGCACTTTGCCTGGACTTTTCCCTCATAATGAACCACATTCTGCCTCGCGTCATTTGTATACATCCTTCTCTCATATCTCTAATAGATTTTAAGCTCTTTGAGAGCCAGCCTGGGTCTATCTTTGTATTCTCAGCACATAGCGCATGCCTTGGACATCAGTACTTCAACGATTTATGGCATTGCCCATGAGGGTTTTCTTTCTTCACTAATGAAGATGAAGAACCACCTTTGGCTTAGTAGATGGATTTTGAGGGGTGCTGGGGCCAGAAATTCTTCACTCTGTTTCCCATTTGATGCAAGGCTTCTCAGATTTAGTTCTGCTGGTCATTAGACAGCCCTTCGGCTACTTCCAGGGATTCTTCTGTGTTTACATGGTTTTATAGAATCCAGAACCACCTTCATACTGTAGAAAGTCTTGGATACAGTAGGTCCTAACACATATTTGTTAAATTGAACTGAATTTACCCATTAAAACAAATACCCAGAAAAAAATTTTAAAGGTCATTTGTAAAAAGGGTTTTCAGGGAAGAATGCTAACTAATTGTCATCTGCCTATGGAAGACACAAAAAGAGTAAGGTAAGCTGCGTGTGTGTGAGAGGGGATTTCTTTTTCCTAGACATGAAGCCCACTGATGGTAGTACAGTGGAGAGTTCACCTAGGAGTCAGGAGAAAAGTGGGTCAAATCCTGCTTCAGATATTTACCAGCTGTATGACCTTGGGTAAGCATACTTTCTCTGAGAGTGAAGCTGAACTGAGATGATGCACTAAGAGTGTTTTGCAAACATGAAAATTTCAATAAATGTCAGTTATTATTTCCTGTTTCATCTTAATTGAAAGGGTTGCTAAATGAAAATTTTAATGAGTTTTATTAAGGGCTTTTGTTTTCATATCACAGTCATTTTGGGATATAGCTACCAATGCAGATAAGCAATTATTACACAATTTATAACCTTAGAGAACTGGAGGGGGTGGGGCAGGCACCTTGCCAGGGTCATACAATCAGTATGTGTCAGAGATAAGACTTCAACCTCATAGACAATTTTGGAGACATAAAATTTAAAAATTTCCTCTTGCCAAGGAAATGTCAAAATATATGAATATTTACTTAGCTGTCTCTCATTTCTCTTTCCCTCAGCTGGAGTTTCTTAATTCTTCTAGGATGAGAACTTCTGCCCATCTTACCTAATGCATTTTCTATTGTCCCTCATAGCCTAAAGTTGATCAACTTTCTTAAATTTATATAGAGCTTTCTTTCTGGTCTTTAAAAAAAAAACCCTCCAACTATGGCTCAGACTAATCCTCCTATTGAAATTCTGACTTCTCCAGATTGACCTCCTGGCTAATATCGCTCCCAGAAATTAGCTGAGTCCTGAATTCTCTGTGGATTCAATTTCTCACCCCAGCTGAATATCTTTTGTCTTGGCAACTTGCACTTTTCATAGATGGGCATATATCCTGTTCTCACTTCTTTGCTAAGAGTGTGTCTCTACCCCAGGACAATTTTTTTTTTTATTTGGCATTTCATTTCTGTCAGCATCCCCATCCTGTACCTGATGATTTCCACCAATTCCCTCCTTCCTGGAGTTAACACCTCAGAGAACAAAGGTTTCTCCAATCTACTTCTGAGCTTCCTCAATCCCAAAGTCCCCTCTTGAAAATTATGCATGCCATTTAGCAAGGACAGATTGTTTATTAAAGGGCTGAGGTTTCTTCCTTGAGATGAAATCTGCTAGATTTGGACAGGAAGATCAACCTTCAGAAAATGACTCTACACCCATCCTCAGTACATTCAGGGAGAACTTCTTTTTGGTGAATTTATCAGAAAAATGAAGACAAAATAAAAAACAAATCACCTCCTATACATGCGGTTTTGGGTATAAATTGATGAATTTGAGAGAGTCCCTAAACAATCGATCTTAACTGCCAAACAATCCACAGTAAGTTATCTAAAGTCCCTCATTCATTCATTCATTTATATCACAGATATTTATCAAGTGCCTATGTGTAAGGCACTCCATCTCCTGATGAGTCTTCTCCTGGTTATTCTACACTGAGAATAAGAGCAGAATGTTTTCATGTCTACAATGAATTTTATTCTGGTCACGACTCTGCCACAAATCACACGCTCATCATGTGAATCATGTGTCGGTCTGGCTGTTTGCTTCCTCTGGTCCAGAGGACATTATCAGCTCCAGCAAGAAAACTCCCTCCCTCTGCTCCCTCTGCCTGTGAGTCATATTTCACTATGGTAACCAGGTATAGGAAATGGCCAAGGAGACTTAAAAGCCAATCTAGAGAGATCTTTATTTTCAAAATTCCAAGCAGAGGTTTAGGGAAGAGAATACTGACTCTGCAGTCAGAGGATCTGATCCTGAGTCCTGGCATTTGATGTTCTGGACAAGGAGAATATGTCACCCTAATAATAAGTCTGAAGAATATTCCAGGAGTATAACAGTATTTTGTTCAATCCTATTCAACTCTTCATGACCCCATTTGGGGTTTTCTTGGCAAAGATGCTGAAGTGGTTTTCCATTTCCTTCTCCAGATCATTTGACAGATGAGGAAACTGAGGCAAACAGGGTTAAGTAACTTGTCCAAGGCCATACAGAATGTGTCAGATGTGAACTCAGGAAGATAAGTCTTCTTTCCTCCAGGCCCTGATGCTCCATCATAGCTACCCGTATTATAGTATAGTAGAATGGAAATAGAATCTGCAGTCAGAACTGGGTCCAAACCTCCCCTTCGTCAGCTACAATCTCTATTGTGGAATTTTAATTCACTTCATTTGCCTGGGCCTCAGTTTCCTGGACTGGATTATGGATAAAGTCCTTTTCAGCTCTAGATCTATAACCTAACCCTTCTCTATGACCTTGGACAAATTACTTGTCCTCCCTTGGTCTAGGTTTCTTCATCTGATAAATGAGGGGATTAGCTTAGATGCCTTCTAAGATCTCTCCCACCTCTAGCTAACCTATTCAGAGAGGTGGCGAATGTCCCAGGGAGCAGAGACCAGTTGCCTTGTTGCTGCTTCCCATATGATTCCGACTCCCTCCTTGCGGGTTGAGAAGCTCCTCACTCCACCCCCTCTCGTTGTTGTTGGTTCAGAGTGTCCCCTCCACCCATTTCCTTCTCCTCCTGCTTAAGCCTGAGGAAATAGAATAAAGACCTCTCCGACTTTTCCAAGTCAACAGGGGAGGGAACTCCTGGTAGGAACTCCAGCCTTGAGATCTGTGTTTATTACTTGGCTGGGTTTCTTCCCTGCCCCCTGCTCGATGTTGCACTGATTTTGAAGTGACTACATTAGCATAAGGCAGCCCAGGTTTCAGCTCCTGCATCACTGATTCTACCTGAGCTCCATCCGACCCGTTTTTATTACCCAGATTTGGCAGCTCAAACCAGGCCTATCCAGCTCCCAAGTCCATTAGATATTTGAATTTGAGATCAGCTAAATCCCACTAGCTTGATATTTATGTGGCTGAATAGCTAAAAAAAAAATATGAAAAAAATGAGGCATCCAACCCTCCTTCAGTTTATTTATACACAGTAGTCATGATGTAAAGTGGACAGAAAAGACATATAAAATCCAGGAACAGTATTTTCAGAAGGATGGAAACCACACAAACAGGAAACATAAAGCAAATATTAGAGAAGCCAGAGGCCAGCCTTACCTTACCACTGCCTCAGTCCCCAAGGAGAAAGGAAAGAGCTCCTCTTACGGGAAGGGTCCTTGTGTCATGGGGCTCTTTGGGAGTCTGGGGAAGTCTTTATACCCCCTTTCAAAATAACATTTTTAAACTCATTAAAATAAAAGATGTGAGCTTACAAAGGAAATGAGTTATATTAAACTCAGCTATCATAATATTTTAAAAATTTAAACAAAAGTAAGTTCATGAACCCAAGGTTTACAAATCCTGTCTTAACGTCTGAGATTCCATCCCTGTACCCAAGCACATATATATTTTTTGTGTCTCTAAGGACCCTTCCCAGGTGGCACAATTGAATCATTCTCCTCTGGAAGTTTAAAGAGAAGTCAGAGTCATCGGGAAGACCTGAGGAACGCATGATCTCTTGCCCATCTCAGCCCCAGGCAGGCTGCCCTGACAAAGAACTCAAATAGGTTGCCTTGGCTTAATCTCATGTACTTATCATTTCCTAGTGGTGGAGCGGTGACTAGTTAGTTGCTGTGAGACCATTTGCTGAGACAATAACTTTCACTGTACCTGAGAAACACCCATTCTTAATGTTTTAATAGATCACTAGCATCTATATTTCAGTTTGAAAATTTGGTATAATTGTGGAAAATTTGGACAAGGAGTTGTTTTTGTTTGTTTGTTTTGTTTTGTTTATAAGGAAAAATAAGTAAGACCGTACAATAATCCTTATACCCAGAGAATTGGCCAGACCATCCTAACCTAGTATCCAGAAGTTCATTTTGAAAATAACTGATATGAATGTGATGAGTAGGAGGTGGGGGTATCATGAGGAGACCATAACTTTATAATTGGGTAGTTGGAGATATATTCTGGGAGGGTTAGTTCATTGTAGGGTGATACTGTAATATACTGCTACCATAACCTCTCAATGTTCAATGCCCAAAAGTTTGGGTTTACATGACTTGGTTGGTTCTTGGGGGCAGTTTCTAAAATTAGATCTCTCTGGTTTGTTTTGTCCTTACCCTGAGTTCCCACTGGGAAATATTAAATTATAGATTGGATATAACTCATATTTAGACAAGCTATATGCCAGTAAATGTTTAACAACTGATTCTCTGGGAATTAAAAAAAAAAGTGTAGCTCTGACATACTTTTAAGTTTAATGTGCATTATTAACATTTTCTTTATCACTTTCATGAGTCTAAACAATCAACAAAGCAATCAAGCCTTGATTCCAGCTTTCTGAGTACAGTGATTCTAGAAGCATGAGTCTAATTAGTGTGGGCCAAGGTGTGAACGCTCACGGACCTAGATAGAGCAGGCCCCAGCATGCCTCTTTTAGGTCTCTACTGGTGGCACTAGAAGGGTCAGCATATCTCCTTTGAGCACGTAAGGCACCAGTACTTATGGAGTAGGGGAGAGCTTTTTTCTCAGCAGAAAATGCATTAACGACTCAAAATAGCCCATAAACAATAAGTACTTTTCTCCTTATTCAGTGAATCCTCCCAAGGGCCTTAGATAGTACTGGAGACATGGTTGAGACTCTCCTTGGAAAGACAAACAAACTTAAATTTCCTCTATTGGCAGCCCCTTGACTTTGGGGTGAGTATCCCTTTCACCCCAGTTAGCAGACAGACAACTACCTTCTGGTCTTACCCTTAAGATTTATTTTACTCCAACCTCAGAAGGAAAAGCAAGTTGGGGTTCCTTAGAGGGGGCCATTTTCTTCTCATTATGTCTGAACCACCTGACCACCTGTCACCTGTGGTGACAACAGGGAGCAAAGTCTAAGACTTTTAATTCATTAGGTTGTGATACCCTAAATGCGCTCTGTTTATGCTCTTCCAGATACCAGGGCCATAGGGTTAAGAGCCTCAAGGGGCTGGGCCACTCAGGAAATAGCATTCTTTCACTCAAAAGAATGCTAGATTCTGGGATTGTCTTCTTCTCAAGGGACTGGTATTGACCAA
>CM053769.1:693705584-693710584 GCA_028658325.1 Potorous gilbertii | reverse complement strand
GACTTAAGGCTTCTATAAAATGACGATAGTGGGAAGTTTTGTGGTGGAATGCTTAGCATGTTGGACCCAGAATCCAATGATCTAAGCTCAACATTTGGTGGTCCATAACTTTTCCTCCAAAACAGATGACTACAATCCAAAATGATTTGTAATATATGCCTGTGAGAGATAAAAGCAGAGTGATGGAAAGGGCCATGCTGACTGGGATTATTTGGAAAGGCTTCTTGAAAAAGGTGGGGCATTTAAACTGGGCTCTTGGGGAATGGGTAAAAATGCAGATGGAGCAAATTGAGAGAAGATATTCCAAGAACATGGAATAAACAACCTAAGCCAACTTCGGGTGGTCAGAATTTGCAGAGAATATCAGGGAACAGAAAGCAGTCAAGTCTGGCTGTAGTTTAGAAGGGAGGAGAAAGGGACAAGATTAGAAATGAAAGTGAAGGCAGATTGTGGAGGGCCTTGTATGCCTGACAAGAGTGTGACCTTGACTCATTTAGCACTAGGGAGTCAGTGAAAGTATTGAGGACAAACATGCCTAAGGCTCTGAACAAGGAAGATTAGCCTGGAAGCAACGTGAAAGACCATTTGGAAGCGATTGCAGCAGGAAAGGGCCTTTATTAGGGAGGTGGCAAAAGGAACGGACTCAAAGGCAAAATATTGATTTTATTTTAGGGAAGATCTTAGGCTGGCCAACCTTCATTCCCCGATCAGAATTTGAACTCAGAGTCAGAATTCAAATCCAGTATTTCTGACTTTTCCAGGCTTCAGCACCATGTATCAGCTGCAATCTTACTACCTGGGATTTCCCCATCCTGGAGCATCCCTCCTCCCCTGAGACCTTCTCACTCCAGAACATCCCTCCACTGTGCTGGTCAGCTCTTCTCTTTCATTTTAGAGTTCAGTCCAGGGGAATCCAACTTTCATTACTTGTAGAGCTCTGTTCTAACACTCTATGTTCTATGTTCCCTGCCCCATCCTCAGCACCTTCTGTGCCTTGTTTTCTATCATTACAATGTAAACCCGTGAGGACAGGAATGGTTTTTGCTTAGTATTTATATTCCCAGTGCTTAGCACAGTGCTAGACTTTGTAGGTGTATGATACAAGCTTCCTGCTTTGCCAATATGATTTGGAAGTACAGGCATATTTTTTTTTGAAGTACAACAAATTTTGTTGTTTTATAAATATCCCTTCTATTTGGTAACTATAGTGAAAGAGATTACGAAGATCAGGGATTCCTAATCTTTTTCATTTCAGGGATCACTTTAATAGACTTTGGGGAAGTCTATGGACCCCTTCTCAGAATATTGTTTTTAAATGCATAAAATCAAATATACATAATTACAAAGAAAGCCAATTATATTTAAATACAGATACATATATACACACATACATATATGTATGCACATATGTACATACATATACATACACATACACACATATCTCTCTCATCTCATCTATCTATCTATCTATCTATCTATCTATCTGTCTCATACCCTGGAATACTAGTGTCTTTATCTTCTTGGTTTTTCTCATGTGGATGGTTAGGTTGAACATAGTATTTTGAGAGGATGAAAATTAATATTTATAATAATGTCTTTGAATCATCAAGGTAAGATTGGTTTTTTTGGGGGGGTGGGGTATAATCAGTCAGCTAATTTATCAACCAGCATTCTTTAAGAGCTTATTATGTGCTAGGCACTGAGGATACCAAGAAAATAAAAAATGCCATCTCTGTTCTCAAGGAGCTCATGTTCTAATTGAGATACAACATGTATGTATGTACAAGATATATGCAGTTTAAATGGAAGGTAATCTCAGAAAGAAGGCTTCAATAGTATACGCTTGTTGGGCAGGGAGCAGGGTACTGGGAAAGGTACTTGCAGAAAGAGACACTTAAGTTGAGACTTAAAGCCAGGAGGCAAAGGTGAGAAGGGAGAGCATTTCAGATATGGGGGGATAACCAATGAAAAGTCAGAGTTGGGAGATGGGTATCCTCCATAATAGTTTTCATCTGATACCTCATTGGATTGTAGATGTAACTTTGGGTTCCTAAAGGCTATATCAGGAGAGTCTGTCAGAAATGATACAAGGACACTCTCTAGGTCTCTCTGAAGAACTTTGGAATTGATTGTGTGACATGGGAGACACTGGCACAGAAATGCCCAGCATGGTGTGCCCTCATGAGCAAAGCAGAATCAAAGTAGCTCAAAAGAAATGCGAGATGCATAAATTTAGAGAATTCACCCCAAATGTTCACAGGGGCTATTGGTACCTGACGTGTAGAGTATTATGAGCTCAAAGCTAAGGATGGAGTTGTTCATTGTTGGTAGACTGATCACTTGGTGATGAATTATTTGACCATGGCAACCCATGTCCTATTTAATAATCCCTTGCTTTACATCTTAGTCATAAAAAACAGTGAAATCAAAAGTGTTGACTTTGGGCAGCAAGCTGTAAGGCAGAACAATATAAGATGTGATAAATTATGTTGATTTTTCAAAGTTGTCATTTCCTTTTCATTCTTGCTACCACAACCCTAAATCTAGGACTTTATTACCTCATTTTAGCGTATTGCAACAGCCTCCTACCTGACCTATATGAACCTTCTAAGAATAAAAAACAAAACAAATCCAACACTACTTCCCCATTCAAAAAGCTTTAATACCTGCCTATTGCTTGTTAAGTCAAGTACAAACTCGTTATCGTGGAATTCCAGGACCTTTGTTAAATGGGTTCCAATTGTCCTCATCAATCACTATTCCTTGTCATGATGTCTTCATTTTAGCCATTTTGGTCTCCTCGTTGTGCACTTCATACCTCAGTTCATTCTCATGACTTAACAGACTGTTCAATAAGGATACATTTACTGGATGCTCCATGGTCTGTCTTCAAAATGTTTTTATACCAAGATGCTTTCCATGAATAATAATAAGAAAAGCCTATACACACACATACATATATACATATACATATACATATATATAGAAAAGTATAGATATAATTAGATAGATACAGATATATCAATATATGTGGCATAATATACATATATCTAAGTATATCATGTTCTTGGATATTGTGTTCATACCATGTCAACTTCTGTGTAAGTAAAATGGTATCTTTATATGTTACTAAGTCATGGGCGATAAGAAAGGAAAAATTAGTGCCTAACAACCTTAAATCATAGTCCTAGTTTTAAGACTTAAATTTGTGCAATCTCCTCAGTTTACAAATAAGTAAACTGAAATGCAGAGTAATAAAGTGATTTGCCCTAGGTCACACAGATAGTCAGTAGAAGGATTCGAATTCAGAGTTAGAGGATGCAGGTCTTCAGAACTCCAAGGCAGCGCTCTTTTAGGTGTAGATGAATTACAGTCCAGGACACCCAGTTCTTGTGAAGGTGCTTGTAAAGTCACTCTGAGAAATCATGAAGAATGGGAAGGGAACAAGAAGCCTAGGTATGGGCAGACATCTCACTTTTCCCCTGAAAAAGAGAAGACCCAGATAGACCAGGATAGCTGTTTTCAAATACTGAACTACAACAACAAAAAGGCTTAGAGAAGATGTGATAGCTGTCTTCAAATTCTAGAAGGGATGTTAGGAAAAACATAGTATGTGTAGAAAAAAATAGATGTGTGTGTGTGTGTGTGTGTGTCCAAGAAGACACATGGATGGACCAGTGGTGGGATGAATGGATAGCAGAGAATGAGAATTCAGTTCAAGAAAGAATGTTCTAGCAGTTAGAGATGTCCAACAAAGGAATGGATGGTCTCACAAAGCAGTCAGCTGCCTGTCCCAAGAAATATTCAAGTGGAGGGTGAATGATTATTTATCAGGAATGTCAGAAAAGACACCTGCATTGAAGAGGTTGAACTAGATATCTTCTAGTTGTGGCAATAGCCACAACAATTCTCACTATAGCAGCTGACATTAGCTATCGCTAGACCCATTGGCTGAGATTTGCAGAAGGCTACCTGTTAGATGTTGATACTGTGGGCTATGGCAGGGAAGTTTCTTGGGGATTGATTTTGGTGTGAACATGAGGGCAGCAGCTGGAGCACAAGACAGGAAACACCTAATTTTTAGTGATTAAGGGAGCTTAGGAAATAGAACTTTAATTTTTAATAGAAACAAGGGGAACTAATAAGTTAGAGTTCTCAGAAAGTCTGGCAGAGAATTCATTGGACAGTAGTCAACAGGGAATTATTAAATACCTACTCTGTGCAGAACACAATGAGAATCATTGAGGAGACAGGAAGTTTAATCAGAGCATCCTCTGTCTCCCCGTGATGAACTTGCAGTCTTGGAAGAGTGCGAGAGCTGTAATATAAGTAAAATGACAAAGAACACTGATAACTATAAGATGGGATGTTACCTGATAGCTATGCTACTACTACATAAAGTGCCATGTGGGGTGCAATGAATGGAGGTCATTACTGACTGACCAGATCAGGGGAGGTTGCATAGAGGATGTAGCATTTGAATAGGGCTTTAAAAGATGTGAGGAATTCAATGGACAAAGACAGAGAGGGAGGGAATTTCAAGCATAGGAAACGGCCTGGGAAAAAGGGTAGAGGTGGGAGGGTTCATAGTTCCCTCAGGGCATAGTCTGGATTAGCTAGACAAGAGTGCATGGTGGCTAATAATAGGAGAAGAAGGTGGAAAGATAAGGGGGCACCAGATTGTGGGGGATCTGGGATACCAAACCAAAATATTTGTGCTACATTTGGGGGCTGGGGCAATGTGGAACCAATCATTTTTTTGTTTGTTTCTTTCTCCCTTCCTTCCTTCCTTCCTTCCTTCCTTCCTTCCTTCCTTCCTTCCTTCCTTCCTTTCTTCTTTTCTTCAGCAGAAGACAGATTTAACCACACCCCTGCATAAAAGCAATTCATCAGACAACGGTATGAAGGAAAGATGAGAGGAGACATAGAGTGGAGGTGAGAAGACTTTGTTGTAAGGTGGGAGGGTGCTGATGAGGATGTGACTTGGGGAGGTGGTAGTA
>CM053769.1:693638666-693705084 GCA_028658325.1 Potorous gilbertii | reverse complement strand
CAATCAGAGGGAGAGCTGTGTATAAAACTAACAGGCTAGAGTCCTCTGAATCCATCTACAAATTCATCTTCCTCCCTCTTTGATGATGTCTTCTAGGAAACAATAAAAAGCTTAGGGGAACAACAATATCAAAGAACTGTCTTCTATTTATTTTAATTTTTAATATTTACTCTATTTATAT
This sequence comes from Potorous gilbertii, assembly GCA_028658325.1. NCBI lineage: Eukaryota > Metazoa > Chordata > Mammalia > Diprotodontia > Potoroidae > Potorous > Potorous gilbertii. The sequence continues at coordinate 693,704,903 of CM053769.1, read as the reverse complement.
TTTATTTAATTTAATAATAAATACATTATATTTATATTTTATTTTTATATTTATAAATACAAAGTTTGTGGCCTATTATTTTGTGTTCCTCTCAGGATCCCTGAAATACTATACTTACCTTTGTTCTTATTTCCTTCCAGTCAGAGTACCCAGAACATAGGTTATGGTAGGCTTTGCTTGACCCTCTTTCCTTTCCTGGACTTCTCAGCTCCCATTCCCTCTTTATGGCTCTCTCTAACATCCCAGGACATCCTCAGAAACGACATGCTGCCCATGATAAGGCTATAGAAGCTAGCAACTCTAAAATGATGTAAACACATTTGACTTCACTCACAGAACCTTATTGGTAACTTTCCCACCTCAGAGAAATTAAAATAATACAATCTTTAGGCCACATCTTTCTAATTCTTCCTTTAATTGTAATCTTCCTCCATTAGAATGTAAGTTCCTTGGGAGTAAAGTTGTTTCACTTATATGTATTTATATCCCCATGCTAAGCACAGGGCTTGGCATACAGTAAGCACTTAATAAATATTTATTGAAAGTACTGTTTGTAATTGTTCATGGATAGGCTGAGCCGATATAATAAAAATGGCAATTCTACCTAAATCTAGTTATTCATTGCCATACCAATCAAATGACCAAAAATTATTTTATAGAACTAGAAAAAACAGTAACAAAACTCATCTGGAAGGACAAAAAGTAAAGAAAATCAAAGGAATCAGTGAAAAAAAAATATGAAGGAAGATGGCCTCGCTGTACCAGATCTTAAAATGTTGTATAAAGTGGAAATCATCAAAAGTATCTAGTAGTGGCTCAGAAATAGGCTGGCAGATCAGTGAAATAGATTAGGTACATGATACATTGTAGTAAGTTACCATACCAATCTAGTATTTGATAAACCCAAAGATCCAAGCTTTGGGGACAAAAATTCACTGTTTGACAAAATCTGCTAGAAAAACTGGAAAACAGCATGGCAGAAACAAGGTATAGACTGTCTTGCACCGTATACCAAGATAAGATCAAAATGGACACATGATTTAGACAAAAAGGATGATACCATAAGCAAATTAGGGGACCAAAATAATTTACCTGTCAGATCTATGGATAAGGGAAGAATTTAGGAATAAACAAAATATAGCATTACAAGACATAAAATGGATACCTTTTATTATATAAATTGGATACATTTTATTACATAAAATTTAGTAAGTTTTTGCACAAATAAAACCAATGCAACCAAGATTAGAAGAAAAGGAAAAAGCTGAGGGAAATTCTTTATAGCAAATATCTCTTCTAAAAGTCTCATTTCTCAAATATACAAAGAACTGAGTCAAATTTATAGGGATACAAGTCATCCCCCGGTTGATAAATGGTCAAAGGATACAAACAGACAGTTTTCAGATGAAGAAAGCAAAGCTCTCTATAAAGTCATGGGTGAAAATGCTCTAAATCACTATTGATTAGAGTAATGCAAATTAAACAACAAATTTTAAACTCACATCTATCATATTGGTTAATATGACAGAAAAAAATGATTAAGGTTGGAGAGGATGTGGGAAAATTGGAAGACTAATGCCTTGTTGTTGGGAGCAAGGAGCAATTTGGAACTGTCCCAAAGGTTATAAAACTGTACTTATCCTTTGATGCAGCAATATTCCTACTAGGTCTGTACCCCAAAGAGGTATTTTTAAAAGGAGAGGAAAGACTAATTTGTAAAATAATCTTTAAGACAGTTCTTTTTAAGGTGGCAAAGAATTGGAAATTGAAAGGAAATCCATCCATTGGGGAATGGAAGAACAAGTTGTGGTATGTGATTGCAATGGAAGATTATTGTTCTATAAGACATGATGAGCAGGATGAGCCTGGAAAGGCTGACATGAACTGATGTAGAGTGAAGTGAGCTGTACCAGAAGACTGTACACCGTAACAGCATTATTGTAGGATGAACAACTGTGAATGACTTAGTTACTCTCTGCAATACAATGACCTAAGACAATTCCCAAGAATTCATGATGAGAAATGCTGTCCATCTCCAGAGAAAGAATTGATGGAGTCTGAATACAGATTAAAGCATACTATTTTTCACTTTCTTCCTTTTTCTGAGGATGTGTGTGTGTGTGTGTGTGTGTGTGTGTGTGTGTGTATGTATGTATGTATGGAGTTTTCTTGCACAAAATAATTAATATAGAAACGTGTTTTACATGATTGCACATCTACCCTAAATCAGATTGTTTATTGTCTCATGAAGGAGAAGGAGGGAGGGGGAGAATTTGAATTCAAAATTTAAAAAAATGAATACTAAAATTGTTTTTACATGTAATTGGGGAAAAGTAAAATACTATTTTTTAAGAAGTTCTGTTTGAGGCCTCAGACACCTGACTCTTACTAGCTGTGTGACCTTGGCAAGTCACTTAACCCCAATTGTCTTGCTTTTCCCCTCCAAAAAAAAAGTGTTATTTGAACTTGATCCAGTGAGAAAGCTTTTCCTTTCCTCCTTCTGTTTTACTCCTACCTTAAATTTTCTTATTCCTCCCTATCCTGATGTATTTTGCCCCTCACTTTTCCAGAGTGCTTTTCATTTGAGAAAGTTGATGAGCTGCAAAAGAAAGCAGAGCAGGGCTTTGCTCAGGTCTGCACCTCAAGGAGAGCTCATGTTTAGAATATTGATATCCAAGGGAAAGACCTGCCTCCTGGCTCATCCAGAATGCTGATTAGCATGAACTGAAGTCATGCACTGGGAAAACCCCACTCTGAATGGATTTGTTGTTGCACAAGATCGTACATTTCCTGGAAACCAGACATGGCACATCAGAAAGAGAGTTGGTCAATCATTTTTTTTGGTTGTACCTGACCCTTCATGACCCCATATGGGGTTTTCTAGGCAAAGATGCTGGAGTAGTTTGTCATTTCCTTCTCCAGCATATTTTACAGATGAGGAACTAAGGTAAACAAGGTTAAGTGACTTGCCCAGGGTCATACAACTAGGAAGTGACTGAGGCCAGAACTCAGGAAAAGGAGTCTTCCTGATTCCCAGCCCAGTGCTCTATCTATTTGCCACATACCTGCTCCATCAGAAAGAGAACTGGCTTTGAAATGAGAGTCAGAAAAGATGTGTTCAGCTCCTGCCTCTGATGCTGCTGCCTGAGGGGCATCATTTACCTTTCCAGGGCCTCAGTTTCCTCGTATGTAAAATAATGGAATTGGATTCGTTGGCCTCCAAAGTCTCTTTCAGACTTATCTGCCTGTATGTAACAGCACATAATGGAAATAGTCATTGGCTTGAAAACTGCAAGAGGCTTGAAGAGAGATGATAGTCTAGTTCGGCCTTCTCACTTCAGAGGTAAGACATCCTTAACCACATTTAACGGAAAAAGTAAGTGAGGACTGACATAGACCTCGCTTCCCTGGCACATTCGAACCACTCTAACTCCACTCTGGCCTTCCCATTAGAAATCTGGGGTCATGTCTTTATTCCCAAATTAATATACTAGGGGCTTTGGGGAATTTCCCTTGGGTGAGATCTGGGACTCTCTCTGTCTCCGTGTGCGTGTGTGTGTGTGTGTGTGTGTGTCTGTCTGTCTGTCTATCTCCGTCTTTCTCTCTCTGAATTCCCACAGACTTAATTTTCTGTGTATTGTCTGATATATAGTCTCCTGTGTATATTTTCACTGATTTTTGCTTTACTATTGCCTCAGATGGGTTTATCTGCCACTTGCCTCAGGTGTTCGTTGTGGAATTGGCATATGGCAAAAAGAGAGTCAGATGAGGAAACTGAGGAAGATAGAAGTTAAGTGACTTGCCTAGGGTCACACAATCCTTTGACTCTCTGGACCTCAGTTTCCTCACTTTTAAGATGTAGAGGTAAGTAGGTGGTACTCTAGATAAGAACTCTGAGCTGGGTTCCAGGAAGATCTGAGTTCAAATCCAGCCTCAGACTTAACCTTTTCCTGCCTCAGTGGATGGGGATCAACTCCTCTAAAAATGAGGGTGATATTAATTGCACCTGCCACTCAGGTTCATTGTGAAGATCGAAGGAGATAACATCTGTGAAACACTTCACCTAGTGCTTGGCATATAGTAGATGCTTGCTCCTTTCCCCTCCCTCACTTCCTCTCTAAGCTTTCCTCCATCTAGGCTGTAAATATCTTGTACATAACGATACATCTGCATGTTTTCTCTCAGGCTGCATCCCGTTAGAACACAAGCCTTTCTTTGAATGGCCAGTGCTTAACACAGTGACATAAATGTTTACTAGACCAAAACATTAAGCTTCGTCAGTCAGGGAGTATTTCTTAAGTGCTTACTACACACCAAACGCTATGCTAAGCCCTGGGGATATATAGAAAGGCCAAACCAATCCCTGCTGTCTCAGAGCTAGCGTTCAAGTCAGGGAGAGACAACCTGTAAATAGTGAATGAAAGGTAATGTTAGAAGGAAGGCACTAGTGTAAGGGAAGACCAGGAAAGGCTTCCTGCAGAAGGTGGGAATTGAGCTGAATCTTGAGGGAGGTGGGGGGGGATGCAGGGAACTGAGAGGGAGACCCAAGTTCAAATTTGACCTCAGACACTTACTAACCATGTGACCCTAGACAAGTCACTTAATCCCGTTTACCTCAGTTTCCTCATCTGTAAAACAAACTGGAGAAGGAAATGGCAAACCCCTCCAGTGTCTTTTCCAAGAAGTCCAGAATGGGGGTCAGGACTGAAAAATGACTGAACAACAACAGAGAGTGCATTCTAGGCCTAGGACACAAGCAATACAGAGGCAGAAAGATGGGAGTCTCGTATAAGGAACCACAAATAGGCCAGTGTAACTGCACCATAAAGAGCAGAGTGGGGATTAAGGTGAAAAAAGACTGAAAAAGTGGGGAGGGAGAGGGCTAGGAAGGGCTTTTAATGCCAAATAGAGGACGTTGTCATTGATCTTTGAGGTAAGAGGGAACCACTGGAGCTTTTTGGCCTTATTGAAATGGGGGAAGACATGGTCAGATCAATGCTTTAAGAGAAACACTATGGTAGCTGAGTAAAGGGGCTGAAGGGGGAATCACCTGAAGCAGGGACACCAATTCAAAGGCTACTATGATGGCCACGGGGAGGTGATGAGGGCCTGTACTAGGTGGGACATCTGGGGAGAGATGGAAACCAGGTGACTGGTTGATTTATAAATATATGTCATTTAAGGAAGGAAGGAAACAAGCCTTTGCTAATGGCCTGCTATGTGCTAGGCATTGTGCTAAGGGCTTTACAAATATCAGCTCCCAACATCTCTGGGAGATGGGTTCTATTATTATATCCATTTTAAAGTTGAGAAAACTGAGTCAGATCAAGGTTAAATGGCTTTCCCAGGGTCACACAGCTAGTTATATATCCAAGGCTAGGTTTAAACTTAGGTCTCCCTGACTGTAGGCCCAGAGCTATATGCACTGAGTCATCTAGATGGCTTTAAGAAAGTTAATACTGTGTAATCAGGTCTGAAAGGAAAACCCAGGTAGTTCAGGGTTCCAAAATAGAATCATGACAGTTCTGTAACTTGATGTATGTCCCCATTCCACCCCCAATCCCTATCCCTAGAGTATAGCTCCCCAGTCCCGCTTCATAATAAACCACCTACAGTAAGAGGGTGGGATGCTATCATGAAGGAGTATAGGGGGACTGGAACTTTAAAAGCAAGCTTGTGTGTCCTTCCCTCTTCAGTGAAGCAGCGGAGAAGGTGGCAGCATTAAACATGAAAGAGGAAAGAATGAGCCTTGAGACCCAGCTTCCGGGGTGGGAGAAACATAACAGGGTTAGGGGAGCATGGGAGGAGTGGTGTACTCAAGGGCACCTGCTTTTGAAAGCACGTTTGTTCAACTTGCTTTTAAGGAATCTGATACTCTTGGAAGCAAAGCATTTCATCAAACTTGTCAAAGTGATGAGACTCAACCAGGCCCCTAGACTCTGGAGACCATTAAAAGCATTGAGGTCCAGGGGCCAAAGTGACAGTCACTGAGTCACTTCAGAGCTCCAGGGGAGTGGTGATTTTTTGTGTTGTTGGCAAAAGTGACATGAATCAAAACTCAATCCAGTTGTGCCCAGACAGTCACGCAGCTTCGGCTTTCAGACAGCAGGGTTGTATTTGTGATTGAGAATTCAAATGCTCAATTTGACATTCCAAAATAAAAAGGCTCCTGCCCTGTCTTTCATTTTAATGAATCCCTTCCAGAAAGACAGGAGACATTTTGAGCCCTATGCTGTACGCTACTCATGTTCCCTCAGGAGTGATCCCTAAAGCATTTTGGGCTGGGAAGACAGTACATGAGCAAGAAGCTTGAATAGATGCCCATAAGGCAGACGCATTTTCTGCCACTCGATGTATAGAAAGAATCCTATGACCAAGGCTTTCTTTACCTCGAAGTCCAATAGGTGCTCACCTACTCATGAATGAATGAAGAAGGGATTTATTAAGTGCTCACTGTTTGACTAGCAGTCTGGCAGTCTGGATTAGGATCCTAGTTCATTTATAATCCAACTCCCTCACTTAAAAGATGGGGAAACCAAGGCAAAAAGAGGTCACTTCATTTGCCCAAGGTCACATAGGTAATAAGTGTCAGAGGCAGAACTGAACCCAAGGCATCTTATTTTAGAACCAGTGTTTTTTTTCCACTGTCTTAGGCTGTCTCTCTATTGAAGAGACACCAGAAAGATCTTCTAATTCTCCCTAACCCCAAAAATTCTTTCTCCCCCTTCCCATATATATTAGCTGAAATTTTTACTTTATTTTTCACAATACAATTAGAGATTTATTGGAACTAATGAATATCCTCTTGTAAAAATATGAATGCTCCTAGAGGGGGAGAATACAGAGGAAAGGACAGAAAGAATCTATCACATTTAATGGGAATTAGCTTAATCAGATTGATTTCATCCAAATTAGCTGAGAAATTAAAAAATGGCATTTTTCTGGCTTTAAATTGACGTTCTTATGAAAGTGAAAGAGCTGGACTCTTCTATGACCTTTCATATCAGTATCTTAATCAGAACCATTTCAAGAAGAACCTCAGTCATGCCTCCCCTTACTCAGATCTGATCTCTCTGGAGTCCTCCTCCTTATCCTCACCTGCCACATAGTCATCTTGAGAGGTCTCCATCCAGAGCCCAACTCTTCTTACTAGGGTCTTCTTCCTTTGGACCATAATTTTATTTTTTTTAATTTTCTTTATTTTTGCAGGTCTCAACATTCACTTTCACAAGAAGTTGAATTCAAAATTTTCTCCCCATCCCTCCCCATGCCCTACCCCAGGACAGCACGCATCCCATCTACCCCTTCCTCCAGTCTGTCCTTCCTTCTATTACTCCCTCTTCTTCCATCCTCCAATCTTCTTTTTTCCTGTAGGGTGAAATATATTTCTATAACCCATTGCCTGTACATTTTATTTCCCAGTTGCATGCTAAAACAACTTTTTTCATTATTAAAGCTTTGAGTTCATATTCTCTTCTTTCCCACCTCCCCAACCAACCTCAATTAGAAAGCAAGCAATTCAATACAGGTCATACATGTGTAGTCATGTAAAACACTTCCATAATAGTTATATTGTGAAAGACTAACCACATTTCCCTCTGTCCTATCCTGCCCTTCATTTATTCTATTCTCTCCCTTGACTTGTCCTCCCACAATAGTGTTTGCTTCTGGTTATCCCTTTCTTCAATTTGCCATTCCCTCCTACTGTCTTCCCTCTCCTAACCCCTTCCTCCCTGCCTTCCTAAAGGGTAAAATAGGTTTCCATATCCAGTTGAGTGTGTCATTCCCTCCATAAGCCAAATCCCATGACAGTAAGGGTCACTTCTCCCCTTTCATCTCCCCCCCTCTTTTTTGCCTCTTTTATGTGAGATGATTTGCTACATTCTACCTCTCCCTTTCTCCTACTCCTAGAACATTCCATTCAACAGTAAATTTTATTTTTTAGGTATTCTCCCTTCATATTCAACTCACCCTGTGCCCTCAGTCTATGTATATACATATACATACACCCATATGCATATATATACCTACACATATATAATATACACATCCATACTCATATGCATATATATGTATGTATGTACGTATATTCCCTCTACTCTAATACTGAAAAAGGTCTCATGAGTAATGAATAACATCTTTCCATGTAGGAATACAAACAGTTAAACTTTAATAAATCTCTTATGAGTTCTCTTTCCTGTTAATCTTTTTATGTTTCTCTTGATTCTTGTGTTTGAAAGTCAAATTTTCTATTCAATTCCCATCTTTTCAACAAGAATGCTTAGAAATCCCCTATCTCATAAAAATTCAATTTTTTCCCTGAAGTATTATACTCAGTTTTGCTGGGTAGGTGATTGTTGGTTTTAATCTTATCTCCTTTGACCTCTGGAATGTCATTTTCCAAGCCCTTCAGTCCCTTAGTGTAAAAGCTGCTAAATCCTGTGTAATCTTGTTTGTATTTCCATAATACTTGAATTGTTTCTTTCTTGGCTGCTTGTGATATTTTCTCCTTAACCTGGGAACTCTGGAACTTGGCTACAATATTCCTAGGAGTTTTCCTTTTAGAGTATCTTTCAGGAGGTGATCTTTCAATATTTATTTTACCCTTTGTTTCTAGAATATCAGGGCAGTTTTCCTTGATAATTTCTTGGAAGATGATGTCTAGGTTCTTTTTTTGATCATGGTTTTCAGGTTGACCAATAATTTTTAAATTCTCTCCTGGATATGTTTTTAGGTCAGTTGTTTCCAATGAGATATTTCACATTATCTTCTATTTTTTCCTTCTTTTGCTTTTTCTTGATTTTTCATAAAGTCATTAGCTTCCATTTGCTCCATTCTAATTTTTAAAGAACTATTTTCTTCAGTGAGCTTTTGAACCTCCTTTTCCATTTGGCTAATTCTGCTTTTAAAGCATTCTTCTCCTCATTGGCTTTTTGGACTTCTTTTGCCATTTAGGTTAGTCTATTTGTAAAAGTGTTATTTTCTTTAGCATTTTTTTGGGTCTCCTTTAGCAAGCTGTTGACTAGCTTTACATGGTTTTCTTGCATAGCTCTCACTTCTCTTCCCAATTTTTCCTCCACCTCTTTTACTTGATTTTCAAAATTCTTTTGGAGCTCTTCCATGGCCTGAGACCACTGCTTATTTTTTGGAGTCTTTGGATGTAGGAGCTTTCTAACTTCCTCCAGTTGTATGCTTTGCTCTTTCTCCTCCAAAAGGATGGAAGAAAATACCTTTCCACCAAGAAAGTGACCTTCTATAGTCTTATTTTTTCTCCTTTTTTGGGGCATTTTCCCAACCAATTACTTGATTTTTGAGTCCTTTGTCAAGTGGAGGGCATACTACCCTAGGCTTCAGAGATTTTGTGCAGCTGTTCTCTGAGATATCTCTAGGGACCTGTAAATTTTCAGTTCCTCCAAAGTGGCACAGTCAATGGAGAGGTCTCTCCTGGCCTGTGCTCTGCTCTGTGAGCAGCCAAAAGCATTCTTTTCTGCCCTGGAACTGCAAGTGAGATTCTCTCTCTACAGTTGCCACCAGCTCTCCCAAGTCAGTGCTCTTCCTCACCCCAGGACTGCCACTCAGGACTGAGACCCAGGTTAGCCATATGATTCCACCAGGTTCTGTAGACTGAGAGCTCCAGAAGTGGATGCTGCTGCTGCAGTGGGTGCAGCTGCTCTGGGGTCCCACCAAGTTCCCCTCTTACTGAGTTTTCTCACTGACCTCTGAAGCTTTCTTTGGAATTTGTGGGTTAAGAAATTTGGAAACCACAGCAGCTATCCATGATTCCACACCCTGAAGCTTGCTCCAGTCCCAACTGTGCCAGCATGGCCCACACTGGGCTGTACTCCATTCCAAGTCCTGTGCAATAGACCTTTCCTGTCAGCCTTCCAGACTGTCTTGGACTGAAAATCTGTTTCATTCTTTCATTTTGTGATTTCTACTGCTCTAGAATTTGTTTAGAGTCATTTTTTTACAGGTATTTCAGTGGTTTTTCAGGGAGAACTTGAGCAAATCTGTACTTCTGCTCAACCATCTTGGCTCCACCCCTTGGACCATAATTTTAGAAAAGACCCCAGCCATGCCCAGCCATGCCCAGCCAACTCTCTCCAGAATCTTCTTCCTCTTCATTCCTATCCTGAGGATGCCCTTCTCCTCTCTCCCACTTAGTTCCCCTTTACATGTTGTCTTCTTTGGAATGTAAGTTCCTTGAGGGCGGGAACTGTAGCTTGTTTGCACATTGTACTTAGCACAGTAATTGGCACATAGTAAACAATAAAACAAAATAAAACAAAAACTTTTCCTTCTCTCTGTCTCTCCTACTCTCTCTTCTATCTTTCTCTCCTCCCTTTTTTCTCTTTCCTTCTTTCTTTCTTCTTTCTTCCTGCTTTCTTCTCTCCTCCTCTCTCTTCTGTCAACAATAATGTGGATTTCTTTACTATCATCATCATCATCTTATCCTTCCTCCTCTTCCTCCTCCTTATTTCCTTTCTCTCTCTCCCCTTGTCTGGCTATGTGCCTCTCTTTCTCATCAAAGCACACAAATGTTAGAGCAGCCTCTCCTCCCACCCCCTACCACAAAGCACTGAACTCCTACTAATTTTTTGCCACACTTCCCATAGGCTGTTTCCCACCACCCCTGGAGTGTCCTCTTACTTGCTTCACAGAGTTCCTTACCTCCAGCAGTGCCATAATGAGCCAATCTGGGCAAAGTTGCCTAAGTGTTGGCAAGATGTCTATAGTTTCAGCTGTAGGAGAGCTATCCACATCTTTTGATTTCCTTGTTTTACCCAGGGCCCATTCAGATGCCAGGCTGCTAGGGTTGGGATATTACAATTAAATTCAACAATTCATCAAACATTCGTCAACAGTCTATTTACTGCATGATGCATTGAGTGTGGGGGAAGGGGCTGAGATAGCTGTGTGGGGTTTAGATCAGATGGGGTCAAATGCCCCTCATGGAACTGAGAGTCCAGTTAGTACCTCATTAGAGTAACCATGCAACTCCACCCTCTGAAATTCCTCCTCTCTCTCTCCTCCTTCCCATTTCTTGAATGTTTCACTTCCTTGCTACTATGAGAGGAAAGGGAGAAGAATATGGCCCCTTACTCATGGGACTTATTATAGTTTTTGTATACTGAGTATAGTATAGGGATTGCAAACTGCTTAAGGTCATAAGGAATACAGTGCCAGGTACTCTCTGGGGGCCCAGCCAGAGCTTGCGGAAAAAGAGGAGGAAGGAGATGATGCACTCTTTTTCATATGTCTGCTTTGCTTTTCCTGAGTCCTAGTCTGATGTCTGATGTCTTCCAGCTATAATATCTTAGGATACCTTAGGATACCTTAGGATGTCCTTCTCAAGACAACCCCAAAATTTACTCTAAGTGTAGTAACTGATTAGGGAAGGGAAAGGGGAGGAATGTTAGATACACCTGGTCAAAAAGGTGGAATCCACCCCTAGTGACTATCTAAGATTCTTTTGTGGCAAAACATGGAGTTCAGAATGGCTAGACAGAATGGAGGTCATCACAACTCGATGATGAATTCCATCAGTGGTTAATGTTAGAGGAGGGTTTTCAAAATTCTTCCAAATCACATCAGTCAAATTCTGGTGTTATTTTCAGTGTACTTCAGAGAAGTCCTATTAGCATCTGTTTCCCCTTCAAAGGGAAAACTAGGGCAGGAATACAAGAGGGAGATAGAGAACTGAACTTATGCACAAACAGCAGAGGGAGTGGATTCCAGAGGAAAAGAAGCTGAATTTGGAAATTGGATTCTGAGGACCTGGCTTTGGATTCTGTATCTACCACTTACTATTCAGATGATCTTGCAGAAGGTCCTTTACCTCACTGGACCTCAATTTCCTCACTTTTAAAATGAAGAGGTAGCTAGATGGTGCTGTAGATAAGAACATCTGGCCAGGTGCCAGTAAGAACTAAATTCAAATCCAGTCTCAGAAACTTACTAGCTACGTCACCTTGGACAAGGCATTAACCTCTACTTGAGTTGATAGGGATCAACTCATCTGTAAAATGGGGATAAAATAGCACCTACCTCCTAGGATTGTTGTGAAGATATTCGCAAAGCAGTTTGCAAACCTTAAAGCTCTCTATAAATGCCAGCAAATGTAGCAAGTAGATGGACTCTAAAGTCCCTTTCAATTCTTAATCTATGAATATATAGACTATTGTTGTCATTTCCATTGTGTCTAACTCTTTGTGTCCCCATTAGGGGATTTCTTGGTAAAAATACTGGAATGGTTTGCCATTTCCTTCTCCAGTTCATTTTATAGATGAGGAAACTGAGACCAATAGTGTTAAGTGACTTGCCCAGGATCACATAGCTAATAAACGTCTAAAGTCAGATTTGAACTCATGAGTCTTCTTGATTTCTAAGCACAGTGTTCAATATACTGCACCACCCAGCTATTCCACCAAATATGTGGTGCTAGGTTCATATTAAGATAGAACTTGTTATACTAGGTAAAAGAGAAAAAAGAGTATCTTGAGGAATTATTAAATTTTCTTTTGTCTTTGTACAGTAGGCACTTTAGGACATCTTCAAAAATCTAATTATACACAAAGGGCAACCAAACTGTACATACCCTTTGATCAAGCAATACCCCTACTAAGTCTGTATCCCAAAGAGAACGTAAGAAAGGAGAAAGACCCTATGTGTACAAAAATATTTATAGTAGGTCTTTTTGTGGTGACAAAGAATTGGAAATTGAGGGGATAGTCATCAGTTAGGTAATGGCTGAATAAGTTGTGGTATGTGAATGTAATGGAATACTACTGTGCTATAAGAAATGACAAGCAGGAAGATTTCAGAAAAATCTAGAAAGACATGAACTGATGCAAAGTGAAATGAGCAAAACAAGGAGAATATTGTATGGTGTAATAGCAACATTGTGCAGTGAAAACTATTATTGACAGCTCTTCTCAGCAGTACAGTGATCTAAGACAATTCTAAAGATTCATTATGGAAAATACTATCCATATCCAGGCAAAGAAAAGGATGGCATCTGAATGCAAATCAAAGCATACTATTTTCAGTTTCTCAAACTATGTTTTGTAAACTGTTTTTTCTTTCATTATTATGATTAATACAGAAATAGGTTTAATGTGATTGCACATATATAACCTATATCCAATTGCTTATCATCTTAGGGAGGTGGGAGGATAGGAAAGGAGAAAGTTTGGAACTCAAAATTTTATAAAAAAAAAACAAATGTTAAAAATTGTTTTTATGTATAATTGGAAAAAAAAACACTATTTTTAAAAAGCTCTCCAAATCTGTATCTATCCTGAGTTTAGTTCTGGTACATTGCCAGATCTAAAGCATGTTGTTTTCCCTGGTAGGTACTGACCAGGATTGATTGTTATAGAACCAGAGTTAGAAAATACTAGCACTGGAGGGGGCCATCTGGCACACATCCCTCACTTCACAGGTGAGGAAAATCAGGTCCTGAATCTTAGTTTGCTTAAGTCAGATTGCAAACCCTGGTCTTCTAATGCCAAGTCTAGTATTCCTTCTGTGATTCCACATTTCAGAATTTCTGTAACCCTCCAGATAGGACTTAAAAGAGACAGAAGTTTGCAGTTCTCTTATTTCTCTGTAAAACTCTCATTTCCTCCCTCCTACACTCACAAGTGTTTCTCTCAAGATGATCTCCCCATTTTCCTTTTTCCTTTTTAAGGTGGTGCTTCCATTTCAATTAATGTACCGGTTCTTAGAGGTCTTTCACTGGTGCTCCTGGCTGATGTCTCTGATTGGGATCTTCAACCTGCTTGGTTTTGCATAAATAAAGCAGCCTAATCCAGTGGAGTTCCCTTTAGAAGTCTGACCTCTAGGAAGTAACTACAGGAAACTGCTTCATCAATGTGTTCAACTGGCTTTTCCTGAGGTTGTGAAGCTCATGAGTTACCATTACATCCAGAGGCACTCCAGCTGTCTGGTTATCATTGCTGTCCTCACACCGGCATACTGACCCAGCATGCTTATACCTCCAGGTTGGAAACATCTCAAAGAATCTATTTTGCTCAAGGAGAGGGATCTACCAGCTAGCTGGGCACTGTGAGCAGGGAATAAAAGAGAAATCCAGTTGCTGAAGAGTCCAACCAGACACTTATCTAATTTGGACTCATCCTTATAAATTCCTTAGTTCAGTCATTCCTTAGTTCAGTCATACTCACACACACAAACACACACACACACACACACACACATTTAGAAAGAGAGAGAGAGAGAGAGAGAGAGAGAGAGAGAGAGAGAGAATCATTTATTTCTCATTTGTTGTTAATTGTAATTTCATTGATACATGAAATCTGGTGAAAACACCAAACTCTGCAACTTACAGACCAAGAGAGCTGTTTGAAGTGCTAAGAGGCCAGACAGAGACTTGCTCACAGTCACACAGCCTTTATATGTTGGAGAAGTAACTTGAATCCAGGTCTTCCTGACTCATGTGCCATTTTTTTAAATGACTAGGTCTCCTTTCCCTGCCCAGACGAGAGGTGCAGTGGCTACTCATAACCCATTCTCCTTATGTATGGGCAGAGGCACTTTAACCAATTCTCCTCTCCTTAATAAGTCTGGAGAAGAGAATGAGGATAACTTCACACAGCTCTGCTTCACTTAAATCCAGTTCATTTGCAAGTCAAGACATTACCCTCTGGATGTCATTGGTCCTTTTCTAGAATGCAGGATGAACAATGACAGCAACAATCTATTCCTCCACTCACATACTGATGCCTGAATTAGTGCAGACATTAGATTGGCTTAACCCACTCCAGGTCAGAACTCCTGAGCTCCAGCAATCACTTGCCTCAGCCTCCCCAGTCATAGGCATTTCAAATATTCAGCACCATGCCTGGCTCTTCAAAGCCAGATTTCTGACTGAATATTCCATCTTATATATAGTTTAATTAAATTATTTTTTAAAATCACATTTACATTGGCCCCTCCACATTCAACAAGACTATGGGTTCACTTCTCTTAACCACTGCCCACTGGCTTCCTCTACTTAGCCTATCACTAATCTAGGAAAGCTCATTATTACAGAAAATGCACTGGGTAAAAAACTCTCTTTTGCCTTCCTCTAATCCCAAAGCTAGGAAACATCCACTATTTCATCTTATTCTCAAAATAGCCTAGGGAGGGAACCTAGGCAGGGATAATTATCCTTGTTTTACAAATAAGAGTGACTCTCCTGGTTTGAGAAAGAGATCTGGTGGTAGAGCTGCTGGAGGCTCTAGAGAGGGAACCCTGTAGACAGATCCTGGGCAGAACAGAGTCCCTATGGTTGCTCCCAGACCAGAGTGCAGACTAGGAGAAGAGTAAATTCCTCTCCCCTGATTGTGCCACCTTGGAGGAACTGATATTCTAGAGCCAGAGGGCAAAATAAATGTTGAAAGAATTCACCAATCACTTCCAGAAACAGAACTGAAAAGAGAAACTCTTAAGAATATTGTAGCCAAATTCCAGAGTTCCCAGGTCTGGGAGAAAATATTACAAGCAGTCAGAAAGAAACAATTTGAGTACTATGGAAATACAATCAGGATAACACAAGATCTAGTGGCTTCTACATTAAGGGATTGATAGTCTTGGAATATGATATTCCAGAAGTCAAAGGAACTAGGATTAAAACCAAGCATCACCCATCCAGCAATATTGAGTATAAAAATTCAGGGAAAAAATGGTCATTCAATGAAATAGAGGACTTGTAAGCATTTTTGATGAAAAGACCAGAGTTGAATAGAAAATTTTACTTTCAAGCACAAGAATCAAGAGAATCATGAAAAGGTAAACAGGAAAGAGAAATCCTAAGGGACTTACTAAAGTTGAACTGTTTACATTCCTATATGGAAAGATAATATTTGTAACTCTTGAAATTTTTCTCAGTATTTGAGTAGTTGGAGGGATTATACACACACACATACACACACACACATATCATATATACAGAGAGCAAAGGGTGAGTTGAATAAGAAGGGATGATATCTAAAAAAATAAAATTAAGGGGTGAGAAAGGAGTATATTGGGAGGAGAAAGGGAGAAATGGAATGGGACAAATTATCTCTCAAGAAAGAGGCAAGAAAAAACTTTTTCAATGGAGGAGAAAAGGGGGGAGGTGAGAGGGGAAAAATTGAAGCTTAAGGAGGGAATAACATGCACACTCAATTTGCTGTGAAAATCTATCTTGCACTACAGGAAAGTATGGGAGAAGGGCAAAAATGGAGTGGGGGGGATGATAGAAAAAAGGGCAAATGGGAGGAGGAAATAATTAGAAGCAAACACTCTTGGGGAGGGACAGGATCAAAAGAGAGAATAGAATAAATAGGGGACAGGATAGGATGGGGGGAAATATAGTTAGTCTTACACAACATGACTATTATGGAAGTCTTTTGCATGACTACACATGTATAGCCTATATTGAAATGCTTGCCTTCTCAGTGGGGATGGGTGGGGAGGGAGGAAGGGAGAGAAGTTGGAACTCAAACTTTTAGAACAAATGTTGAGAATTGTTTTTGCATATATCTGGGAAATAAGAAATACAGGTAATGGGGTATAGAAATCCATCTTGCCCTACAAGAAAAGAGAGAAGATGGGAATAAGGGAAGGGAGGGGTGTGATAGAAGGGAGGGCAGTTTGGGGAAAAGGGTAATCAGAACGCACAGCGTTTTGGGGTGAAGGAGGGGAGAGATGGGGAGAAAATTTCAAACTCAAAATTTTGTGGAAATGAATGTTAAAAACTAAAAATAAATGAATAAACATTTTAAAAATCGGGATAGTGATACCTCGAGTATCTACCTCAAAGAATTGTGGTGATGATCAAATGAGTTGATGGATATAAATTTCTTTACAAAATCCAATAAAGCCTAATATAAATACTAACTCTTATAGTAGACATTTGATAAATTATTGACTTAAACCCATGGAAAGAAACTTTTAAGCTCTGGGTATAATGATAGAAAACATTTATATTGTGCTAAATATTATTTCATTCAATCCTCCCAAACGACATAATGTATCCTCATATATAGTACCTACCTCAATATGAAATAGATGCTATTATCCTCATTTTACAGATAAAGAAACTGAGGAAGATAGAGGTTAAGTGGTTTTTCCAGGGTCATACAGCTAGAAAGTATGAGAAGCTGGATTCGAATGCAGGACTTTCTCACACCAGGTCCCTCTCTCTCTATCCACTGTACCATTTAGTTTAATAAGTGGGCCAATATTTATGTTCATGACCAAATCAAGTGGTACGGACTAGATAGATAAGTTCTATATAAATATAAGCCTAGAGAAATGAACTTTTGAAATATAATTTTATAAGAACTTTTAGAAGATAATTTAATTTACATAGCCAAGTCAGACCTAAATTCTATTTTATCACTGAATAATTTTCACTATACATTTGGATATTGGTATATTTTAATATATTTGTTAACACCTGACATGCATGAATATCTCATTGCAACATCATTGCAACATTGCAAACTAAAATTAAAGAGTAGCAGTGATAAGGTAGTACTAATTGTGGACAAATTCTATACTGGAAAGTTTCATTCTGCCAGTAGTTTCTTTCTCTTTCTTTCTTTCTTTTTTTTTCTTTCTTTCTTTCTTCCTTCCTTCCTTCCTTCCTTCCTTCCTTCCTTCCTTCCTTCCTTCCTTCTTTCTTTCTTTCTTTCTTTCTGCCCATTCAATCTCCTAAGCCCTCATGATCTGTGGCTATCTAATAGATCAAAAGCTCTACTGTACACAATGGTATGAAGAGGAAAAAAAATCAAAATATTGATTTAGAAGATCAAGATCCTTGATCAAGAAGTTCAAATATCAATTCAGCTATGAACATGTTAGGATTTCCTGGGGTTCCTAGAGTTCCTCTCTAGGCCACAGATTCTTAAGCTCTAAAACAAGAGTCACCACAATTGCCCCTATCTACCTCAGAGATGATGAGAAGTAGAGAAAATATGTAGTAGTCCTTTGAAAACTGAACAGTATCAAATTGATTTATAGAAGCATCACGGAGTAGTAGCTACGGAGCTGACTTTGGAGTTAGGAGGATCTGGGGTTAAATCCCCTCTCTGACATATACTCTCATGCATTGTTGTTCAGTCATTTCAGTTGTGTTTGACTCTTCATAATCCTATTTGGCATTTTCTTGGCAAAATACTGGATTGTTTTGCCATTTCTCCAGCTCATTTGACAGATGAGGAAAGTGAGGTAAACAGGGTGAAGTGACTTGCCCAGGGTCACATAACTAGTAAATGTCTGAGACCAGATTTGAACTCAAGAAGATGACTCTTTCTGACTCCAGGCCTGGCACTCTATCCACTGTGCCCCTTACTCCCATGTATACCTACAGACAAACAACTCAATTTCTTAGTTCTCTATGTAGGCAGTTTTCTAAGACTAAGTTGTAAGTGAGTTGTTAGATTTACTAGTTGCTAGTGGAGGGAATTCCCCACACTGATGAAATAACAGGTTTGGACCAAATTTCGATCTTACCTGTCTTTCTATCTGTTGGTGCATCTCTCTCTCTCTCTCTCTCTCTCTCTCTCTCTCTCTCCCCTCCCCTTTCTACCTTCTCTCTAACTGTCTTTCTGTTTGTGTGTGCATGCATGCAGCTGTCCATCTATCTGTCTATTGGTCTATCTTTGTATTATTAACAAAAGGACTTTTTTCATCTCCCTCCACTAAGAATTGTCTATCTTTTAATGAACTGTTTTTATTTATAAGGCAATAGAATTTCTGGATCTGAAGGTACTTTAGCAAAAGAAATATCTCTAATAGGTAATCTCTTATGAGTGGTCATTCAGCTTTCTTGCATAATTCCAGCAATGGGAAACTCATTACTTCTCTGGACAGTCCATTCCTCTTTTGGACAGCTCCATGTTGTCTAGCTCCTTCATGCTGAATACTTTGCCCCTAATAATACATATCACATTAGATTTTTTGGTTGCCATAGCATACTGTTGACTCATTTTAAGCTTGCAATCCACTAAAACTTTCCAGACTATTTTTTCAAATTGAGTTGTTGTTTAGATATGCCTCTCATATCTGAAACTTGTCAAGTTGATATTTTTAAACCTAAGTTTAGACATTGACATTTATCTTTATCAAATTTCATCTTTTTTTATTTAACCCAATGTTCTAGCCTGTCAAGGTATTTTTGGATACCAGACTTTGGCATCCAATATGTTACCTATTCCATTCCTATTCATTTGTAAATATATCAAGGATTCTTGTTATCCAAGTTACTGATGAAACTGTTAAATCGCATACAGCTTGAAACTGCCTTCCAAGTTGACATAAAACTATTGGTCACTGCTTTCCTCTGAATCCAACTATTAGTACTTTTGTCTAGTCTATATCTTGCCATCTTGTCAGAAAGGCAAGGGACTTTACCAAATGTAGGTTAACTATATCTATGCCATATACATTATATATACACATACATACACACATATACACATGTATTATATGAGAGAGAGACAGAGGGAGGGAGGGAGGGAGGGAGAGAGAGAGAGAGAGAGAGAGAGAGAGAGAGAGAGAGAGAGAGAGAGAGGGAGAGAGAGAGAGTCATTATAGATGATGGTATAATAGAAAGTCAGACTTGAAGCCAGGAAGACTTGGATTCAAATCCTGCTTCTGACACATAATGGATGTGTGACCCTGGGCAAATCATTTAACCTTTCAGATCTCTAGGAAACTATCTATGACAATAAGTTGCAGAGAAAGTACCAACCTGGATTGATAGAGGGAGTTTCCTCAGCTAAGAATTTCCTGTACCAATGAAATCACAGACCCAGTTCCTATCTCATTATAATTAGTATCTTGATCTTTTGGCCTGGTCAACCTTGTCAAAAGAAAAGAATGAAGGAAGGAAGGAAGGGTAGTCGGACACGACCTATTCTTGAAAACATACTGGCATTTTATGATCACTGCTTCCTTTTCTAGATATTTACTAGCCATTTCTTTAGTAATATATCTTAGAATTTTGCCAGGAATTCAAGGAAAAAATTATTTAGAATTTGAAGACTCTCTCTCTCTCTCTCTCTCAATTGAGATATCAATTTTTTCTCTTCCAGATCTTCAATTCCTCTTTCATTCTCTAATATCTTCCAAAGTCATATTCACATCTGCCAATTTTTCAGTTCCAGAGTATAGCTTCTTTGGGTCTCGTGCTCTGGACTCATTCAGGAAAGCTAAGTGCCATCTTTTTAATTTCCTGCTTATCTTGAGGTAAAGTTCCTTATAGCATTCTCCTAATCTCCCCTGCTCCTCCCACCCTAGTAACCCTATCAAAAAAGGAAATGGGTTTTGCTGTAATAATGCCTTATTCTTGATGAAGTCACGCTAGTTCGTCGCAAGCACCACTTCCTTTTCTAAGGAAGCACAAACCATCCCTCAAATAATAATACCTAGAATTCTGCCAGTAATCAAAGGCAAACTCACTACCTTTTGGTTTGCAGACTTCATCCTATTTCCTTTTTTTGATATTTCAAAGGGTATTCTGGTTCACGCACATCACAGCTATGCAACAACTTGTGGAGAGACAAGTATCCTGGCAAATACTGACAAAGAATAAATGCCAACTTTACACTACTTTATGGACAAACTCCTGGTGGAGGCTGTGTATTTTAATGCTTAGCTGGAAGTTGGAAGAACTTGGCTCCAACACTGTCTCTGACTCTTTGTTCTTAATCCAGTTACTTAATTTTCCTGTGCCTCAGTTTCCTCATATAAAATGGTAGCCTTATAGTAGTTCTGCTTTAAATAAGAGATTTGTACAGTGAACAATAATCATGAAAAAAAACCCTCACATTTACACAGTATTTCAAAATTAGCCATGAGCTTTCCTCACAACATCCCTTTGAGATAGGTTTTACACGTATTCTTAACCCTATCTTACAGATGAGGAAACTGAAGTTCAGGGTGGTTAAATGATATCGGTCCCATAGCTAGTAAGTGGCAGGGCCAGGATTTGAACCTTGGTCCCTTCTGACTCCTCTTTCTGGGAAACTGCTCTCGAGGAAATATCTTTTACTTCTTAGGAAGAAAGAAACTATAGGAACCCAAGGTATTATTACTGTGTTATAGTATCCAAGATTTGTTCTAATTGTTACAGTAGCCAATGTTTCTTCTTTTTCTACTACTACTACTACTACTACTACTACTACTACTACTACTACTACTGCCACTACCACTACCACTACCACTACCACTACCACTACGGCTACTACTGCTACTGCTACTTCTGCTATTGCTGCTGCTAGTACTAGTACTACTGGCAACGAGTAGGCACAGTGAACACTGGCCCTAGAGTCAGGCAGCCCTGAGTTCGAATCCATATAAGACACTTATTAACTGTAGTATTCTACTCATCATTTTGTCTCTGGCTGCTTCAGTTTCCTCACCTCTAAAAAGGGAATGATAACAGCACCTACTGTTATAATGTTAAATATAATAATATTTATAGAGTTGCCTTGCAAACCTTGAAGTACTCTCTAAATGCTGTCATCATCATTATTTACTGCACTGGAACTTTACCTTCACAGCTTTGTAATAGAGGAGAAGGGAGTATAAAATGGGTGGTCTTAGCTCCCAGAATCCCAGAATTCTTGACTTATAGACTTGAAGGGACTTCAGAGTCCCTCTATTTCAAGCCATACCTGAACAAGAGTCCCTGGCAACAAGACATAAGTGATCAGATTTTTCTGGAAGACCCCAAGAGCTAAGGAACCTTTCTACCCTCTCTGGAGGCTGCCTCTTCTACTTTGGGAGAATTCCAAGTGTTAACAAGTTTTCATTGCATCAAACCCAAATTTGTTTCTTTTCAGCTTTGACCTATTCCTGATTTTGTATTTTGGGGCTAAATAGAACAAATCTAATATCTCTTTTCTGGAACAACCCTTTAAATACTTGAATGCAGCCATCATGCCCCCTCTAAGTCTGCTCCAAGCTCCTTTGATCAGACCTCAAATAGCATGAATATGAAGCCCTCCCTCATCCTGGTTGCTATCCAGTGTCTCTGAACACTCTCTGGTTTACCACTTTCTAGAAAAGGACAGAAGATTCCAGGTACAGCCTAACCAGAATCCTGTCTTGGTCACCATGCTTGTCTTAATATAGCCTATGATTATATTCTCTTTCCTGGCTACTCTATCAAACTGTTGACTTGTAATGAGGCAGAGCAATTCTCTTGCAAGTCCTGATATCATTGGCCCTCTTTAAGAATGAAGGACAAACCACAAACAACAACAATCCTGTAATGAATGACCCTGAAGTCCACAAAGACCTCCAGCTCTTCTTCAGAGAAAGGCTCCCTAGTATTATACTTGTGAAGTTGATTCTATTGCTGTTAAATTTTATCTTATTTGATTTGACGCTACTTTCTAGTCGGTCAAGATCTTTTTGATTCCTGAATGTCATCCAGTGTTAGTTTAGTTATCATTTCAACGTTGGGTCATCTGAAAACTTGATACACACAACACCAAGGAATTTCCCTAAGTTGTGAATAAAAATTTAACCATTCAGTCGTTCCTGAGGCTCCTGGAATCCTAGGGTCTACAGCTGGCAGGGTCCTCAGAGGCCATGCAGACCATTCTTGTTGCTAAACACACACTGTGCTCCCCTGGAACATTCCCCTGGACACCGCCTTCCAAGCTGACCTTGAGCTATTCATAACCACTTCCTGTGTCCATTCCTTTGCCCAGCTACAAATCTCCCCAATCATTCTACCATTCAGCCTTTATCCCTCCATTTTTTTGACAGGGCATGAAAGACCTTATCAAATATTTTGTTCAAATCTAGGTAAACCACATCTAAAGAATCCCCTGATCTGTCAGATTCAAGAGGGGCTATTTATTGATTTTTCAATATATTTTGATATAAAATCATCTTGCAAATAAATTATTTGCACAGTCTGGTCTCTACCTGTTGTCGTATTGAGGCTTTGGTGCACTATGGCTGTGGGGTTTTGGAAGGGGGTGGGGTTTGTGATTCTTGTAGTTGTCTAGGAAAAAGAAACACTTTTTCATTTGTACTAAAGTGAAGTAGTTCAGGGAAACTAGAAGGTTATGATAGGCTCGGATATATAGGCTCACTGCCACTTTAGATCAGGGAAAACTTTTACTAGAGGTGGTTTAAGAAACTCTTTGAGACAAAAGAAAGCAGAGAACACACAGTAAAAGGACAAAGAATGTAAGCAAATATTTTAAGGTTAAAAAGAGGTGTGAGGAGGAGAGGGGAGAGGGAGGGAGAAGTGGGGAGGAGTGGGGAGAAGGAGGAGAGAGAGGAAGGGAGAAAGAGGGAAGAGGGAAGGGGAAGGAAGGAAAAGGGAAGGAGGGAGAGGTAAGAGAGAAGAGAAGAGGTGGGGAGGGGAGGGGAAGGGAGGTGAGGTGAGGGGAAATCAGGGGAGGAGAGTAGAGGAGATGAGAGAAGGGAGGAGAGGAAAGGAGATGAAGAGAGAAGAGAGGAGAGGAGAGGGAGAGAGGAGAGGGGAGGGAAGGGACGGGAAGGGAAGGGAGGGAAGAGAGAATGAGAGAATTTTCTCAGAAAACTGAAGAACTACTTAACCAGTAAAGTCTAGGGCAGGGCTTCTCAGCCTCTCTTGTATCATAGATCCCTTGGGTAGTCTGATGAAGCCTATGATGCTTTCTCAGAATAACAGTTTTAAAAGCATAAATTAAAATACTAAGGAAATCAATATATTGAAATGGTTATCTATATCTAATATATGTCTATATCTCTATACCTATATTATCTATCTTTCTATCTATCTATCTGTCTGTCTGTCCGTCCGTCTGTCTATCTATCTATCTAACCAAGTTCATGGACTCTCAGTGAAGAACCTTTGGCCTTGTAGTGAAAATTCTGTGGCTTCCCAGAACCAGGAGATTCCTCTGATGGGATCAGAGGAAAGGAATTAGAAAGGAGGGAAATCATACCAAGGAAACATAAAGCTAAATGACTGAATCTTCTGGGTCTTTCCTGAACACCTCCCTTTCCCCCGACTTACCCATTTCCCCTTCTCCCCAATAAAATCACAGTTTAAGAGTCAACTTCCCAAAGACAGAGCTTTCCCTTGGAAAGAAACTGAAAAGGAAGCTGTTTGAGTATTTCTTCGTTGATAAATCCCTGTGCAGTGTTGGAGGTAGCTATGAAGCCAGAGGTCCCTTTTTACCAGGCAGATTTGTTTCCCTACTTTTGTTAAAGTGATCTCTAGACAAAGTCCACCACCCCTATCAAGTGTCACTTCCTGAACGGCATCATTTCTGAATGTAACAGCCATGAACAGGAGAAGGCTTGACCAATGGGAATGAGTCCCTTCAGTTCACATGATGAGATTTCAACCTATTAGAGCTTTCCCTGATCACTGCCACAACCCAAATAAAACGCAATCCATCAAAAACCAAGAATCCCTTCCCTAAATTTGCTGCGAAGAATAAAACTGCTCCCCTAACATCCACAGCACCTCTTTTCTTTTAAAAAATCACTAACAGATTGTAGGGAGCTTTGTTTTATTGTTAGTAAGATTGCCTTCTTTTGCCATTTTCCCACCAGTGGGATCACCATCAGTATGGAAGATGATCTCTTAGCTTGCTTATGGGATGCCCAAAAGTCTGAGGGTTCAGCTGAGAGGAGAGGTTATGGTCAAGGACCCACAGGAGGGAAATAGGCAGCTGAAACCCTCCTAATAGCAAGACTTCCAGGCAAGTCTATGGCTCTTCCTGTAAGAGAATGCTTTTTCCTGTGCTTTAATTCACCACCAATGGTCATCTTACCAAATATAAACAACAGCCACACAAGCAAACTTCTTTTTCCCAAAAAGAAACCTTTCAACTTAAAAAAAATGTTGTAAGTTCCCGCCCCCCCCCCTTTTGCAGCAGGGAGTAGAGTGAAGAGGGAGTGCAGACAAGAGGAAACCCAGCTGACCTTGGAGCCCCTCTGTTCTTTTCACCTCATTCAGTATTCTTGGCAGAGACCTTTTAGAGGCCACTTACTTCTGTGCGCTTATAACTGCTTTGAAGCCCCGACATCAATTCTGCGGGTTCATTTGCCAAGCTGAGCAACTGTTAGTCACATCCCTCTGAAGCAGGAGGGAAACAATTCTTCCCATTTGTCATCTCAAAGTACTTTATAAGCCCTAGCAGACCCTCTAAAAGGGCTATATAAAGAGAAGAGATAGTGGTATGGTCAGCAAAAATTGGAGAGTCAGAAGGAAGAACAGGAAATCGGCGGGGGTGGGGGGGGATTTTAAAATGTTGTCAAGCCCCTAATTCATGCAGAGCACAAAGCTCGACTGTGGGGGATGTTCAAAGCTGATAGTGTGGTGCCAGATGATGGGAAGCCTTGAATGTCAGGCAAACTTCATCCAGGAGGTGATAGAAAGCCTCTGGAATATTTCTGAGCAGAAGGGAGATCCGTCAGGTGACCTAAGTGTAAGAAAGACATTCTGGCAATGGTGGGAAGGGTCGGAGGTGACAATAGAGTGGAAAGAACCAGACAGAGGCTATTATGACTTTTATTTATATATATAATACCACCATGGCAGACGTAACAAGGACCTGAATTAGGACAGTGACAGAGTGACAGTGGGGATAGAGAGGAGAAGGACACAAGAAATACTGTAGAATGGAGTCAATAGGAACTAGTATCAGTGAATGTGTGGGGACAGAGAAGGAATATTCAAAAATACCCAGACAGGCCTGAACATGGGTGACCCAGGAAATAGTGAATGTTTCTGTTTCTATTTTACAAACAGAAATAGTGGTTTCAAAATGAGGAACAGGTTCCGGGAGAAATTCCATAACTCCACCTTTGAACCTATTGACTTTGAAATATTAATGGGACACTGGGGTGGAGATCTCTAGTTGGCAACTGAAAATTGCAAATTTAGAGGACAAGAAAAAGCTTAGAGCTAGAGATATAAATTTGGGATTCAGTCATAGAGATGTGATTGTTAAATCAAAGGAATGGACGAGATTTCCAAGAGAAAACAGACAGAAAAGGGGGTGGAGTGGACAAGCCTTGGTGAATACTAATGTTATGGAGTTAGGTGGAGAAAATCAAGTCAGTGAAAACAGACAGAGAAGATAATCATGAAGAGAATCAGATGACTGGGCAGTGAGGTGACTCGGTAGATGGAGAGCTAGGCCTGGAGTCAGGAAGACCTGAGTTCAAATCTGATCCCAGACACTTACTAGCTCTGTGACCCTGGACAAGTCACTTAACCTTATTTGCCTCAGTTTCTTTATCTGCGAAATGAGCTGGAGAAGGAAATGGAAAATATTCTAGTACCTTTGTCAAGAAAACTCCAAATGGGGTCATGAAAACTGAAATGACTGAACAACAGAGGACCATGAAATTACAGTTATTTCAATTAAGAGAGAAAAATATCACGAAAAGTGAACAATTAAGAGTAATCAATATTATAGAGTTGAGAAGGATGAAAACTGAAAAATTCCACATGTGACAATAAAGAGGTTGTTACAGAGCCTTGAGAGACCACTTTGAGAAAGAGTAATGTGGGCACAAGCCAGATGGCAAGGCTTTGAGGGGTGAGTGAGTACTGAGTAAGGACAGGAATGAGGCTTAAAGACTCATTCAAGAAGTCTGGCAATGAAAAGTAATGAGAAAGAGGGGAAAGGAGGTCCAGGGTCACTACGTTATGATACCTACTACAGTAATACCACTGAATCCAGCAGTGATCTAGAAACCAATCTTGTGTGTGACCTTTCTTCTAAATGCATTCCAAGCTCCAACCTGAGACCCCAGGAATTCATTTTCCACCCTGATGTCTGTGGCAGGATCTCTGCTTCATTTTCCAAACTGTCTTCGCTATAGCAGAGGCTCTAGCTATGGAGACGTTGGGGTGGGGCAGTTGTTTCACTGGATAGGTGGAAATGACTGGAGGATTTACCACTGGAATTCCTATGGGAATGATGGTACAGCTAGGTGGATAGGATAACCAGCCTGGTGTCAGGAAGACTCATCTTCCTGAATTCAAATCTAGCTCCAGACACTTACTAGCTATGTGACTCTGGGCAAGTTACTTAACCCTCTTTGCCTCAGTTTCCTCATCTGTAAAATGAGCTGGAGAAAGAAAAGGCAAACCACTTCAGTATCTTCGCCAAGAAAACAAGTGGGATCACAAAGAGTCAGATATGATACACAAAAAAAATTATTTTTGAAATATTCATCTCATTAGTTTTGTTTGCCAACTAGGATATCAGCACATTGGAAGAAGGAACCATAGATTATGTCTTCTTTTATTCCGTTGCCTTGCATAGTGCTCAAGTAGTCAGTTAAGTGCTCAGTAAAGACTTATTGAATTGAAATGAATGTTCCACATTTTTCTTTTTTTCCCTGAAAAGAAAAGAAGAATCCTAGCTTTGTCTATCAGCCTATCCTTCTCCTCCTGTCCTTTGACTCCTGAGGAAGCTGAATCCTGGTCAGATTGAGATTTGAGGCAAGAAAACAAGCAGATCCAACACTCAGAAATTCTGACACCCAGCCCTTTCCCCAGGATATCAAAAATGTCTCCAGCACTCTGCTCACTATCCCAGCAGTTAGGTGGATAGAGCACCGGTGCAGGAGTCAGGAGGACCTGAGCTCAAATCTCACCTCAGACACTTGACATTCACTAGCTGTGTGACCTTGGGCAAGTCACTTAACCCCAACTGCCTCCTCCTGGGTCATCTCCAGTCATCCTGATGACTATCTGGTCACTGGATTCAGATGGCTCTGGAGGAGAAGTGAGGCTGGTGACCTGCACAGCCCTCCCTCACTCAAAACAAAGTCAAGTGCAAGTCATGTCATTATTTCTCTGATGGCATGGTGTTCTTTGGCAATGAAGAACGAACGCACACATACGCTATCCCATCCATGAGAGTAGACATCATGGGATGTCTATGGGGCACAGCTACAGATAAAAGAGAAGTACTTTATATTCAGGTTTGTCAAAAGGATGAAGAATCATTTAAGAGGGAATTTGAAACATAGGGAAAGAGGATCTCAAGGCTAGATGAGTCAAAGGAAAATAAAAGAGAATCATGTTCTGAGCCCTGGTTTTTATAGCAACCCAAGGTCCGAGGATTTAGAGCTAAAAGGAAGCTCAGCAATCATCTCACGCAGCCCTCTTTCACTTTACAGAAGGGATCTCTGAGACTCGTGACAAAGGCAGGACTGGATCCCACAGAGCAAGGAAGAGATCAGAAATGATGGGAGGTTGTTTCTGTCATTACTCAGCGTGTCTGGCTCTTTGTGGCCCCCACTGGGGTTTTCTTGGTGAAGATGGTGGTTTGTCATTACCTTCTGCAGATCATTTTACAGATGAGGATCTGAGGCAAACAGGGTTATGTGATTTGCCCAGGGTCACGCAGCTAGTAAGTGTCTGAGGTAGGATTTTAATTCAGGTCTTCCGGACTCTAGACACAGTACTTTATCCACTGCGTCACCCAGCAAAGTCAAGGAGAGGCAACCCATAAAACTGGAATCTGCCTCCAAATTCGTAACTGTTTCCACCACACCATGATGCATTTTCCATATTTCATTAGTAAGATATTGAATGCTCCTTCTATTACTGATTTTCTTTGTGCAAGCCAGTCAATCTAGCCATTTATACATGTTCTAGGTCATCATTAGATATGAAGATACCTAATATAGCTATCTCTTATTGTCAGTAATATGGCAAGCACGACATAATTCTGTGAGCAGTATTGCTACATCTGGTTATCTCAAGGGACATTGCCATAATCTCCCCAAAAAAACCAAACACCTCAACCTAAATTTCATTTGAACTTTTTAAAAATGCCACGTGACACTTTTTAAGAAAGGTGGATATTATGAAATCCAACAAACAGCTTAAATGTTCCAACTTCCAAAAGGTGGAGAAGAAATAAGCATGAGACATAGACCGCCTTTGTGAAGATGGGGTCTACACATGCCTGTAACTAACTCAAAAAGTTTGCTGTGAGAACCAAAATAACTTTCTAGATTAGCAATAACTTTGTAAAGATAAGCAACTTTGAAAACTGTGAGAACTATGAATGATACCAAGGTCATCCTTGACCTCAGATGATTGACGATGGAACCTAAGGTCCACCACCTGATAGAGAGGGAATGGCTTGAGGGGGCAGAATAAGACACAGGTGTTTTTGTAAACAGCCAGTTTCCAGAGGAGGACATTTGTTTGGTTTTACTGTATCTATTTGTTGCAAGAAATTTGTTTTTGTTTTTTTTTTCCCTCCTTTTCAATGGGTGGGGGTGATCAGCAGAGAAAATAGATTTCTGTTCATTTGTTTTTATTTCTGTTCATTTTGTAAAAATAAAAAATAAAGAGATTGTGGAAAGAGGTGCTATAGGAATGGAATTTACACACACTTTCAGATGCAGTCTGAAAGTTAGTTTCTCTTAATTGTTATACTTTATTAGGAAAGACCTCTCAGGGAGTGGGGGTGGGGAGCGGTAATCTGTAAAAGATGTTAATGTACATACATCCATTAAACTTCTTTTTTTTTTTAAGTGTACTGTTCTTGAAGCGCTTCCAGGCAGCAGATGGCATGGTGGCCCTGGACCAGCCTCCAGTTGACACACTCTGCTCCTCCCTCAAGAGGGAAGGACCCTTTAGGCCAGTTCTTGCTTTGGGGGGGGGGTCTGACTCTCCTTGTGCCTGCCTTGCCTTTCTAATGATTCTCATAAGGGAAGGTCTTCAATACCTACTTCTCCCTAGGGAATTCCCCTGGGATTTCACAGAAATGTAAGAGAGAGAATGGCAAAGCAGAATCTGTTTCTAAGCAAGCCTGTCCCTTTAATTGTCTAGACTATAAATCTTCATTTCCTTCACTTGTAATTAGTATCATCATAAAATGTGAGACTGCTGAAGTTCATGCCTTGTAAAATTCAGTGGTCTGATGAGGACTGTCTCCTGTGACCCTAAAAGCAGGGCCTTGGGCATCCTACCATCAGGCTTTATCAGCAGTGATTTTATGCATGCTAGATAATTATTTTTGAATTTTGAATGAAGTCTGGAAGAATAAGGCGAAATGGAAAGACCTCTCCACTGAATCTCTCCTTCTGTAGCACAATAGATGCCTTGGATGAAATAGTTTGGCACAGGGCATGTGCCAGCATGCTCTGGGGAGGCCATCCAACCCTGGTTCATATGATAAAAACCAAACTTCTGTAGGCATGGACAGGACATACTGTAATTGTGGTTTCAGTCCCGTCCAAATCTTTGCAATCTCATTTGGGGTTTTCTTGGCAAAGAGACTGGAGTGTCTGCTATTTCCTTCTCCAGTTCATTTGAAAGATGAGAAAGCTGAGGCAAACAAGGTTAAGTGACTTGCCCAAGGTCACACAGCTAGTAAGTGAGACCAGATTTGAACTCTCAAAGATGAGTCTTCCTGACTCTAGGCCAGACGCTTTATCCTAGATGTGACATATACTGTAATGCAATTCAATTCATTTCTGTTCAGTTCAACAAGCATTAATTATCGTCAGGTCCTGGGGGTACAAAGACAGAAATGTAACGGTCCCTGGCTTCAGGGAGCATAGATTCTACTAGGGGAAACATCATGTAGACAGATAGGCAGAAGCAGGATATGTAAACAGCTATAGGGGAGAGGCCTAGCAAAGGGGTGGAGGGTAAGGGCATAGGCCAAGAAAGGCTTTAGGGAGGAGGTAGGTTGGGATTCTAGGAGACATAGGTGAGGGAGGGTATAACCTTGAATATTGGTCCTTAAAGGCCACAGGGATCATTTGGCTTCGAAACAACAGCAGGGGCTAAACGTGACAATCCCCACATTTCTGGGTTCCTTGGAGGGAAATCCTTTGGATTCCACCCGGACTCCTGCGGCTCTTCATGTTGAATGACTCAAGTCAGTCCAGTCTGGAATGTCACAGAAAGGAATAAAGATACACAAACAGCCCTATGCTGCTGCTCTGACAATATTCTTGGGGTGGCTGGGACTTTTCAGAACTGCTTTGTCATCAAGAGGACTCTGCAGGCCAAGTTCGTTTTGTTCCTTCTCATGCCCTGAGTTCCTACCCTGATTTCTTGTTTACTGATCACTGACTGACTGACTTTGAAGTCCTCTGTCAGACGCCACTGGCTACGTTTCGCGTTTATCCCAGTCACCTCCTTCTCCGTTAACTTCTACAGAATGTTAAATTCAACATCCAATAGTCTCTGGTTCCAGATCCAAACTGTCCCATCTCAGAAGTGAACCTTGGGTCTTGTTCCATTCCCCCAACATTCTTCCCTCTTCTCTCTCCCCTAGTCTTTAAACCTCTTGCTTTTCTTCTTTGCAATGTAATTTTCTTGCCACTATTTCTCATTCTGAGAGGTTAGGGAGGCTTATATATGATCACGGAGTTCTAGACTCAGAACTGGAAAGTGTTCACATAGTCCCACCTCCTTGTTTTACAGATGAGGAAACTGCAATCATGATAGACTTCCTCGAAGTCCCCCAGTAAGTGGCAAAGCTGGGATTTGAACTCATATCCTGTAACTCCAAATCCAGGCCTTTTGCTAGTAGTAAAAGTTTTTTTCTTATTGTAACTTTTTTTGTGGGTAGCTTAATTGTCATTAGTTCAGTTATTTTCAATCACGTCTGACTCTTCATGATCCCACTTGGGGTGTTCTTGGCAAGGGTTCTAGAGTGGTTTGCCATTTCCTTCTCCAACTCATTTTACAGATGAGAAATCTGAGGCAAACAGGGTCAAGTGACTTGCCCAGGGTCACACAGCTAGTAACTATCTGAGGCCAGATTTGAAGTCAGGAAGATGAGTCTTCCTGACTGAACTCATCAGTGGTCTCTGTATTATACCCAATGAAGCAGGTGTCTAGAAATTTAAATTTCTAAATTTGTTCTTGAGTTGCTTTATAATCTTAAATATGACATTGAATCCCTTGGGGCCTCAGCTGTTTGTTTTTTTTTTTCCACCCAGAAAGTGGAGAAGATAAATCCGCTGGTTCCCTCTATCTCCTTGCTACTTTGGAAAAATACGACGAATGGAGCTTGTTTCTGTCAGGAGCACCACTATTCATCTGGTGTTCTCTGTTGCCATCTTGGTGCTGTCCTTAACTCTTCTCTCTCTCCAACTTTTCATAATCAGTTGGTCATCAAGTCCTATAATTCCCCTTTCAATATTGTGGCAGCTGTCTTCTCACCCTCCTCTCTCTCCCACCATACCAGCACATACCCGTTACCTTTTACCGGAACTATTGAAACAGCCTTTGGACGGGTCTTGTTTGCATTCTTGACTCTTCTCCAATCCATCCTTTGTACATTGGTAAAATGTTTTTGCAAGAGTTAAGGAGAGATCTATATAAATCGTCGCTGCTGTCCTCATCATCATTACTAACACAAGATTTGTTTTCTTGTGGCCCTGCCCAGACTACTCCTCTACTCAGAATCATTCAGTAGCTCCCAACTTAGTGCCGAGAAAAGTTTAAACTCCTTTGCATAGTATTCATGACCCTCTGTAACCCAGTGCCATTCTGTGTTGTTGTTTAGTCGTGTCCAATTCTTTGTGATCCTGTAGGGAATTTTCATGGCAAAGATACTGGATGATTTGCCATTTTCTTCTCCAGTAAATTAACACAAACAGAGGTTAAGTGACTTAGAGTCACACAACTAGTGAGTGTCTAAGGTAGAATCTGAACTCGGGTCTTCCTGACTCCAGGTCCAGTACTCTATCTACGGGCCCTCAATAGGGCCATTATACTTTCTTTATACTACTCCCCTCCATTTTCTCCTTTTCATATATGTCCTGCAGTCACACCACACACACACACACACACACACACACACACACACACACACATCTGCCAAGTTCCTACCCATCCTTAAAATTCAACTTAAAATCTGCCTCTTCGAAGAAGTTTACCCGGATCCCCACCTTTGGTAATCATCATTTCCTCCTTAGGCCTTATGCACAGCTTTGTTCCTTTCTTGTACATTTAGCACAAATTATTTTGTATTTATTTGTGTATATCATATTCCTCAACCAGACTATACATTTTATGAAGGCAAGGGTCCCGTTTTTCTACCCTTTGCCTCTTACCTAGTGCTTAGCATGGTGTATTATTACACCTACTAAGAACCTAATAATCATTTTTAATTAAATTAAACTGACTTCAAAGACTTTTGGATGAATCCAGGTGAGAGATGTTACATGGAACAAAGAAATGATCTTCCAGAACCCAGGATTTCAGTAAGAACCGTGTCAAATTACGGCCCCTGCTTCTCAGTCTCCCTTTAGACTCTGAACAATAATTATAACCCTGGCTCACATTTATATAAATTTTCAAGGTTTAGAAAGTCTTTGATACACATGCTCTCTTTTAATCCTTGTCAGGTAGATGCTCTTAGTACCTCCATTTTACAAATGAGGAAACTGAGGTTCATAGAAAAGAAGTGACTTTCCCAGGGTCGCAGTCTTCTCAGCTCCCCACTCTGTGCTCCACTTACTGCCTCCTCCAATGCCCCCTTCTCCTAAGCTCGCTTCAGATTCTTGCTTTCAGGTGTAACTTCCCTACCCAATTTTTTCCCCATTTTGCTAAATAAAGGAAGTAGCCCCAAGGGCTGGTTTTCCTCCTGCTACCACAAAGGTCTGTGTAAATGCTTGTTCCTCTAAGTGGTGAAAATGACCTGATACATTTACCTTGAGGCAGTTGATGGAAGAGGCAGAAAGATTCAGAACAGGAGAGCAGAAGCACACCGACGAAAGCAAATGGGGAAATCTTCAGCCAAGCTTCTTCTTGGTAGGAAGCTGACCTTGAGCAGAGCTCAGCTTCCATGTTTGGCCATGTCACATGATAGATAAAGCAGAACACTTGGATCTTTCCTTCTGTTTTCTTCTTTTCTACCCTGAACCACTCTCTCATTGATTCTTTTTAAAGATAACTTTGATTTCCTATCAAAACAGATCCCTTCCCATCCCCTAGCCCAGGAGTGGGGAACCTGTGGTGTCAAGGCCCTTTAGGTGCTCAAGTGTGGCCCTTTGACTAAATCCAAACTCCTCCCTCCCCCAGCTACAGCCACTGTATCTCATAACAGAGACATAAACAGAAATTAAAAACAAGGATTAGAAAAATTGAGTAACATATCAACTGAATCTTCCAGTATATACATTGTTCCATGCCCCCAGGTGCCCCACCTCTGCCAAAAGGAGAGCAAGCAGCACTTTCTTGTCTCTTCTCTGAGGTCCTGCTTGGCCATTATTATTACACGAATGTCAACTGTTCTTTCTCTTTCCACGGTTGTGGTCATGCTCTTTCTCCAGGTTCGGACTACTTTGTTTTACAACCCTTTATAAAGTGATGTCTTCTCATGCTCCTCGGTAGTCTTCATACTCGGTTTTTTACGGCACAATGATATTCTGTTACATTTATATACCACCGTTTTGAGTCATTCACTAATCAATGAGCTTCTCTTTTGCTTCCAGATCTGTCTCCAAGGCAAAATATGCTGCTATAAATATTTTGATGTACATGAGATTTTTCTTTCTTGTACATGTCTAGCAGTGAGATCTCACTGGGAAGAACTTCTGGGCCCAAAGGCCAGACATTTCTCCCAATTTCTTATCCCAATTCTTAAATAGTTTTCAGAATTGTTGGGCCAATTAAAGCTTTGTCAACAGCATAAGAGCATGCCATTCTTTCCATGAACCCCCCCAACATTGACTGCCTCCCCATTTTTCTTGACTATCTTTGCCTATTTGTACATTGTCAAGTGAAACTGTTGGGTTTTAAAATTTGTATCCTTATCAATTCTTAGGAAGTTCATTTGATTTTATTCATTCAGAAGTCTTCCTGCTAGGAAGCTCTGTGGGGACAAGGTCAGTATCTTATCTCAGTGTTGTATCTCACTCAGTGCCCACCATAGTGTCTCATAGTTCCTTAAGAGTTAGCTAAAACTAAGAAGCCTTAAGGATGTGAGGAATGATATATGTGAAACAATCAGTCAGGCTTGGTGGCATCTAGTTGTTGGATCCGAGTGCATTTAGGGGTGCGGGAAAAACTAACAATGTATTGCCAAGTCAAAATCAAGA
Organism: Potorous gilbertii; assembly: GCA_028658325.1. NCBI lineage: Eukaryota > Metazoa > Chordata > Mammalia > Diprotodontia > Potoroidae > Potorous > Potorous gilbertii. The sequence continues at coordinate 693,669,836 of CM053769.1, read as the reverse complement.
TTGGTGTAGTGGATAAACCCAAATGGTCACAGCATTAATCCCACATCTCTTACCAAGAGAACTCTAAGAATCTGCTTCTGACTACACAACTCCACTAAAATGCTAAGCTCGTCTTTCACATTTTTTTAAAGCTCAATCAAATCTACAGTTCCGTAATTGCCCTGACTGGCCGCTTCCATATCTCAATGGCCACCGTCTCTCTAGAGTCAGACAGACAAAACTTTCCCTTGCTTAGAGTCAGGATGAAGTGATTTGTTCCCCTCTGCCTGGGTTGGTTCTGCAAACCAGATAGCAGCCAGTCGAATGAGCTAAGGAGTCAGGCCCTTCTGGAACTCCAATTGTTTGGACAGGACAACACTCTGGACAATCAGCCTCTCCAGGCAGGAGCCGGGTGCTCCCAGCCCCCTGGAGGTATTCCTTTTTTGGATTTTCTTTTCTTTTTTCTCTATGCTCCCCCCCCCCCCAACATTTTGTTTAAGAGAAAACGAGATGTCTATCTTCTGTTTCCTTATTTTTTTTCAGGAAAGCAAAGGGTTGTTGACTTCCTCCCTCTCCCCTCCCTTCCTTCCTTCTCCCCGAAGGTACTCATCTGAGAAAAAGAGAACGAAGTAATTGTTCCTGTTCTCTTTCTTAAGTCATTTGAAACATTGTCCCAGCTCCTTCTGTAAGTTCACTGCAATCTGTACACAAGAGAGAGAGGGAGAGAGAGGGAGAGAAAGAGAGAGTGCATGAGAGCAGAAAGCAGGTAAAGAGAGAGCTTGGTGCCGCAGCTCTTCAGACCTCAGGAGCTGGTAAGTTACCCATCGAATCACTGTTGCTTCTTTTTCAGTGTAACTGACACAGACTCTCTGCTAGGCATCTTTCGATGAAGATGCCTCACTGGCCACATACTTGACTCAGAGACTATGAAGGATGGTTGACCCAGAATTAAAGTAAGACATTTTTTTTTAAGGGAATACTGATTTTTATTAGAGTCCAAGATCTGACAGCAATGAAAAGAGTATTGCGTTGGGGACAAGGAGGCACACTGTGGTTAGTCCGGATTTGGGCAGAGAAGATAAAACACGAGCCACTAGACTCTGTTACACTCTCCTGCTGGAAACTTGGTTGTCTTTATTCTGGCTTCAGGCAGCTTGGTTGTCAGGCTGCATCTGCCAAGGGCTGCCATTTGCCATAGGTTTTTGTGGGATATCACCGCAATAGAAATGTCAATACCTTCCTCCTTTTCTCCTTTCCCCTTCTTTCTACTCCCCAGCAGATATCCTCCAAATTAGGAATATGAGCTCCATTTTGGGTCAGTAATCTAAGAGAAACAGGAGAGGGCTGCATGGTATTGAGAGGACTGTGTGTTTGGGGCAGAGGTGTAAACTGACCATGAACCTGTGGCCCATACATATTGTGTGTATACAACAAAGTGCATAACCCCTAAGGTACTCAGCTTTCAGTTAAGAACATCTTCCTGGGACTGGTTTAGAAGATAAGGACTGATCTTACATAACAATAACTTGATCCAACATCAAGTTTATATTTATACCTTTACTCAGCCCAAATAGCCAATTGTTTTCCAACCACCAAGCAAAATATAATCCACTAGTCAAGGATAACCAGCTAAGAGACATTTGGACCAGCCATTCACAAAGGATCAAACCTGTAATTTGTGAGCAAGAATACTATTACTCAGAGTCCATCAGGACAGGCTAAGAGGGGATCCAAGACCACATCAGCAAAAATAGGTCATTTAAGTCACATGAAAAGACCATATGTATTTGTAGAAACTTACAACACAATATAGTGAAAGGGGCACTAGGCATGGGATGTTATGTATATCTTTTCTATATTAGTTTTTGGTGAAATTTGCTGACTGAAGTTGTTTTGTGGGTAGTGATGAGACTCAAACAGCCAGTTTTTCATCAACAAGAATAGGGATCTAATCCTAAATTTTCACTGCAGAAATGCAACTTGCATTAGAAATCTGATTAAATACCCTTAATAAATGGTAAAAATACAGTTATAGTGGGTTGTTTGGTGTCTTCTATGGGAAAAGACCTTCTGTGCTTTTTCTTTTCTTTCTTTTTTCTCTGTAGATTTTCCTTGGTAGCTCTAGAAAACAGAGTAACTTGTAAAATATTGGAATGAAAGTTTATTTTCTGGCCATTCCTTAATGTGCTCCAATATCTTTTTTCTGTCTTTAAAACTATGAGCTTGGTGGTGTGGCAATTAACTTAATAACCATCAGCTGTGGTATAAAGTCTACCTTTTTCCCTTCACTCCCTCAATTGATCTGAAGTTGAAAAGAGATCATAAATTGATTATCAAGGCAACTGTGAATTTATTTGCAATCATGACCTCCAGGAGTGAATTCTGACCTGCGATCTCCATTACTTGGACTTTTTGGTTTCATTTTTGTTTGATTCTCTACACTGGATTAAAAACAGCAACCTCCTCGACTTTTGGTTGTTGAAATATGAAAATGTGAAGTACAAATGTTGAAAAATAAAAATATGACTGTGTTTTCTGATGGAATGAAATGCATAAAACAAGAGTTTGATGATTCAGAGAGCAGATTACAGAACATGTAGAGGCAGAGACCCCAAAGCAAGATCAACCCAATTTATAAACCATCTGTTTGTTCCCATTTGTGATCTCAGATTAATGTTCTCTAGTGTTCTTTTGTATTCTTTAAAAGGTCACAAGTTCAATATTTCCATTTAAAGAGGCAATACAGTCACACAAAAATATCTCTTGGTTTCTTGAATAAAGAATTCTTCAATAACCTAAAGGGAAACCCTGACCATCATTTCATTTAATTTGTTCAATTGCCTTCTAACCTGTAGTCTAGAGACACCATACCCTGCCCAATGAACGCATCTTACCAAGGAGGTATGGATGGGATTCCATGGTGTAGACCAGCTCTTACATAGCACCAAGGTGGAGAATTCTCACATGGAATCTCTGAATACACAAAAAGCATAGCTTTAATTCATCTTTATCATGGGTGGTTATGTTACAAATTGACAATTAGGTCAGGATGTTCAGCTGGTAACCTTGTGTGCTTTGAAAATACATTCATCTGGAGTACAAAATTACAAAAGTTCTTGAATATTAATATATCAAATTAATACTTGCCTAGTCCTTTCCTTTCTTACAATACTCAATTATTAAATTTAACAAACTTTAAAAATTAATTTTATTTTTGTAATCTGCTTTTTCTCACTCCCACCTCCACTGTACCTCATTAAGAAAGCAAGAAAAACAAAATACCTGTTATAAACATGTAGATTCAAGCACAGTAAATTCTTATACTGACCTTGTCTAAAAATATATGCCTTAGTCTGCACTCTGATACATTTCTGTATCTGAAGGTGGCTAGTCTGTTTCATCATGTGTCCTCTGGAATTGTGGCTAGCTATTGTGTTGATCAGAGTTCCTAAGTCTTTCAAAGTTATTTGTCTTTACAATATTTTAACAACCATTTAGTAAGTCCCTCCAGTGTGCAAAGCAGAGGCCAGGTGGTGAAGTGATAAGGTTGTTGGACTTGGAATCAGGTAACCCTGAGTTCAAATCTCATGTCTGACACTTACTAACCTTGTGACTATGAGTGAGTAACAATCTTTGTAACTTACAGTGAGAAAAATCTCTAAGATCTATCGGCTAAGTAACAGACAGACTATATGCTGATTAGTGGGGGAAATCTCTACACCAAAAAACCCCACAAATTTTGAACTAATATGCAAAGATCTAAACCTTTAATAGTTTTCCTGTCCCTAGGGTACCTAATTCTTGGTCAATATGACTCTCTACCTCTGTCTGAGCCTAAATTATTTCTTACAGCTCTGCGGCTGAATACATATTGAGCATAGATTTTCTATACTTGGAACTCTTGTGAAATAATCACAGATGGGCTTTCAAATATTGATGGTTAGCTCTCAGCATTGCAGAAAAGCCAAATCTTTCCGCTCTGGAATAATTTGTACCAGTGGTGCCCAGCAGAGATCAATGGTGGAGAAACGGTAGCTTGGAGATGAAACCTTTCAAGTTAGATGAATGTGAAAAGAAGCTGTTCAGGTCTATTTTTAGAGCCCTATTGTCCCTTTCCCCCACTTCCCTATCCTCTCGTCCTGTGTCTATGGCGACCTTTCCCCTAGCTACAGAAAACTGGATGCAGTTTTCTCTAGAGCCCCCCAGTTCTCTTTCATGACTCAGCCAGAGAAGATGATTTGTCAATAACTTGAGAGTTCTCCCCCTCCCCCTCCCTCTCCCACTGTTACCCCCTCCCCCCTTCTAGCATAAATCAAAACAACACTCTCATGAACAACCTAGCAAGGAGAAATTCAGTTTAGGAATGAAAATTAGGCCCCTCTTGCTACCACTTTTTGGGGGAGGGTCAGGAGAGTACATCTCAACACTTTCCCCCTACAATTTGGACTGTTGAAACACATACGTTGATTTATATGCCTGGTCTAATTGAGATTCCAATTTAGGTTAGATTTAGTGCATTTCTGATTTCATTTCCCAGAAAGCCTTTGTTAGGAAGGGACTTGACCCATCCGATGGCTTATCGAGATACATCTCTCCTAGAATGAAATGATGCTGTGTTATGGTATACAAAGGGGAAAGAGGTGCCTTCTGAGGCAACCTCTCCTGGTAGAAAGAGCAGCAGACTTCAAGCCAGGGGCCTGAGGGCCTTTCCCAGATCAATAGCTAACTGACTGTGTGACCTCAAATAAACAGAGGCTGGATAACATCAAGGGTACTCTAGAGGAGAGTTCTCATCCAGATACGAATTCAGATAGACAGTGACTCAGGTCCTCCCACCTCTGAGATTTCCTGAGGCTATGAAGTCACTTAATTTCTCTGATCTTTGGAGACTATGGTTATAAGATGATAGGTTTGGAGTAGAGGCTCTCAAAGTTGATCAGTAACTAGCAATTCTGACTCCTGGGGCAAGCAACCCAAAGACTGCCTGGGGTAAGCATGAAAGGTGTCCTCCAATCGACTTCAAAGTTGATTAAAAACTTAAAAGTCTTGAAAAATACAAGTTTAGTTGGGATCGGGCCATGTAACTTTCCTACTCAATAAATTCCAGCAGCTCCAGGATCAAATATAAACTCTTCTATTTAACATTTAAAGCAGCTCCTTCCTGTCTTTCTAGTATTTTTACACCTTACTCCTCTCCACGAACTCTTCTACCCATGCCCACTGGTCTGCTTACTATAGTCATGATACTCCATAACCCTTCTTCATGTACCATCTCCCATCTCCATGCCTTAAATCCTCTCCTCAATACCGTCTCCCAGCTTCCCTGGCTTCCTTCAAAGTTCAGCTCAAATCATCCTTGCTGGGATCGTCCGTTCTAGTGCCTCCCATCACTTTGTACAAATCTTGAATATACATCCTTATCTCTGTGTTGTCTCCCTCATTAAAATGTAGATCTCTTAAGAGTAAGGATAGAGTTTTCTGCTTTTTACATTTCTTTGTATACCCAGACCTTAACGTAGTCTTTGGCAGAGTAAATGCTTAACAAATGTTTTTGGACTGCTAACTGATACAAGGTGGAATGGAAAGAAACTGAGATGTGATCCCATGATGAAGAGACAGAGACCCCAAGGGAAGGGGGAAGAGAGAGACCGGGGAGGAGGTGGCCTTGGGTAGAAGCAGCCCTTTAGCTAGCTTCCCATTCCCACAGCATTTTCTAACTAGGTGTTGGGTTCAGTTGTTTCTCCTTTTTGAAGGAGTTTAAGTACTCTTACAATACTACGCCTTTTGGCCCCCTTGGCCAAAAATTCTTTCATCTCAGTCTAGTAATGGCTCTGCATCTAAAGTCTCTTCTTTTTCTAATTTTCTATGATTTTATAAGACTGGTCTTCAAGTTCTTTTTGCTCTTGTTTCTTTGGTATTGCATTAGCAATCACTATACATAGAATTCTAGCTCTTTTATAATGTAAAGAAACCTTAAATATAAATATCTTTCTAGAGAAACATACTTTGAAATGGAATTCAAATTAAGCTTGGGATGTTTTCTTAGGAAGGAGTGAGAAGGTGAATAGTTATTACAGAGACTTTCAAAATGAGATCTGATCAATGTGAATGCTTAAAACTGCCTTAGAATGTGGAATATCTCTAGAGAGAGGTATTACTTAGAGCCAGAAAAGAAAGCTTGCGATTACACAGGGACAGACTTTTCTTTTTACTTCTTTAAGTCATTAGAAGTTTCAAGTGAGAAAAATCTTTATTTCTTTTTTTCCTTCTGCCTATTGCATGAAATTATTGGCCCTGATGCTCCTGACATTTTAAATTTTGGTCCAAAGAATGGGGAGTGTGGTGGGACTGAGGGAAATGTACAGAAACCTTTTGAAATGACTTTGGGAAAATCAACTTCCCTGGGAAATCTGAAACTGCTTCTATTGGAACAGTGGGGAGTTCATTTCCCTATTAGTGGGATTTAAAAACCTTGTTAGCCAAACTTCTCCTGATTGTGTATATACATTTTATGGTCTTTTGTTTTTTCTATTGTGTATTTGTTTGTCTATGAACTTATTTATTACTTACTCACTTGTCTGCTTCCTTCCTTCCTTTTATCCTTCTTTTTCCTCTTCCTTTTTTCCTCTTTTCTTCCTTCCTCCCTCCCACTCCATCTATCTCTGTCTCTCACTCCTCTCTCTCTCTCTCTCTCTCTCTCTCTCTCTCTCTCTCTCACACACACACACACACACACACACACACACACACACACACACCCTCTCTTTCCCTGCTATGTCTCCCTATCTCACTTAGCCTGGAAATGCAGCCATCACTAACAGCCCAACACCATTCTTTACTGCCATGGGAACTTCAACCTGCTCTATTTGTTCACCCATTCTTAGAGTAGCCTAAGGCTCCTCATTCCCAGGGATGTGCAGGGGCTCACAGACACCACATGGCCTTTAGCCCCTCTGCAGCTTAAAACCCCTGAACTCAATCCAAGCAATCCCCCAATATCAGCCTCCCTTGTAGTAGGGACTACAGGCACATGCCACCAAGACCTTCATACTATACATTTTGTAAGCATGTCTAGTAAATGTCATATACGTATACACACACATATACATATATGTGTATGTATGTATAACAGGGGGAAGAGGGTCTGGACCTATGATTTAATTGGTATAGAAAGTTCTTCTACCCACCTCCTGCTTACCTAGGTAGGAAATCTTTCTTTCCACAGAGGGAGATGAACAATTTCTCTGTAACTTCCATTATCTATTTATTTATTCATTTGTACATTTATTTACTTGTATATATTAATCATATATTAATTTTTAAATTTTTCATATATATATATATATTAGAAATTCTGAGTTCCAAATTCTTTCCCTCCTCCAGCCTCTCCCCCACATGGAGAAGGTAAACAATGTATCAATAATATATGTGAAGTCGTGCAAACCAATTTCCATGTTAGCCATGTTGAAAAAAAAAGAGCGAGAAAAATAAAGTGAAAAATAGTGTGCCTCAGTTTTCACTCAGAGTTCATCAGTTCTTTCTCTGGAGGTGAACAGCATTTTTCATCAAGGGTCCTTTGGAATTGTCTTGGATCATTGTATCCAGAGTAGCTAGGTCTTTCACAATTGATCATCATCCATAACATAGTCCTAAAGAGCTGCCATTCAGGTTAAATTATTAGACCAAAAGGTCACGTAGCCCTTTGTTAGAAATAGGACTTGAACTCAGTGCTTCCTGATTCCAAGGCCAGCCCATCATCTACTTCACCATACTGCCTACAGGTAGAGAAACTTAAAAGAGGTCACATCAATGAGTGCTTTGTGAACCACAACTATAAAGTCTAGAAGGAAGATCCAGGCAGGGCTGCCTCCTTCTTCTAACCCTGCCTGAAACAAATGCTTTAAATCTGTTCTCTGACACTTGCCTAGAAGCGGCAATGACGCTCATGAGATCTCGCAATACTGTTCATTATCATTCAGGTAAAAACATGTCTGCCAGAAAGAAAAAGAAAGAAGAAGCTAAAAGCTAAAGCCCATTTTCTCCCAGAAGTGATGCAAGTGATGAGAGCATAGAGTCAGGACTGGAAGGGACCTTAGAGGCCATCCTATACAGACTTCACTTTACATCTATACATCACTTTACACTATACATCACTTTACAGAGATATTAGCCACCTTGGCCAAGGTCCCTGAGTCAGAGCCAGTATGTAGCTGACGCACAATTCAAACCCAGATCTTCCGGATTCCACTCTCTCCTACACTGACTCCAGGCTGCCTTCTCAAGGGAATACTAGTGCTATTTATAGTGATACATGTCATTTATATAGGACAGTGCTCTTCCATTTATAAGGTGCTGTCTCCACATTATCACCTCATCTGCTCAGTCAATAGTAATTGGTTCATAAGCATTTATTAAATACTGAGTATGGATCCACCAGGCGCCGAAAAGCAAGCAGCTGTCCCTGCTCTCAGAGAGCTCACCATCTAAGGGGGAGTGAAAAGTTTTGCTCCAGGAACAGCCAGAAGACCAGAGTTGCTGAACTGCAGAATACATGCTCAGGAGAGGGAAGGATGTAAACTGCAAGAAGACTGGAAAAGCAGGGAGTTAGGGTATTAAAGGCTTTGCCCTATTATTCTAGTGTTAAGGATTAGAGTAGGCTGTGCATACATGTACCAAAACAAACATGAAAACTGAAAATGTTGCTCAGATGTTGGAGGGGTATTTTTTGCTTCAGATAAACAGCATGGTAGATTTCTTTCCACTTTGCTCCTATCTGTCCCTGTACATTAGAGTGCATCCTTGGAAAGCACCTACTTGACAAGTAAAGATTTACCGGAGAATCACAACTTCCTTATTCCCATTTTATGGCTGAGGAAACTGAGATTCAGAGTAGTGATGTTCCCTGGGTCACAAATCTTTGCCTAGTCCAGTGTTAATTCTCTGACGTCATACTGTCCTGGAGAGAGGAGTGGTTGAAGTAGAAAGTTTGTTGTTGTTTTTTTTGACCAAGGAGGTGGTAGGGGGAATGAAAGGGGGAGGTTGGGAAGGTCAGAGGGAGAACAGAATTTGGAAGGTGAAGGTGTTCATTTGTACAACCTTATAGGAAAGGAAACTTGTAGCAAATACCCAGAATTCTCTCTTTTTTTTCCTAAACCAACAGGGAAGTGCCTTCAAGTTAAAGGGATCAATCACTAAGTCAATGACCAAGCATTCATTAAGTGCCTGCTATGTGCCAGGCACTACACTAGACCATGATAAGATAAAAAACAAAATGAAAATCCACACCTTGTCTTTGATGAGCTGAATTTACATAAAAGCTGCCAGGTCAATTCAGTGAGGGAAGCACAATGACATGCTTGCTACGTGCAATTCGCTTTCCTTTGCTCAATATTAGACCAAATGAGACATCTAGAAAGAATCCTGAACAAGCAAGTGACAGGCTGCCATGGTGGCCTTAAATGGCAATGCTAAACAAAAAGGCCAAGTTCAATTCAATGGATACTTCCCATTTGGTAAAACAACATTGGGGCAGCTTGGGGACACCGTGGATGGAGCACTAGGCCTGGAGACAGGGAGATTCCTCTTCCTGAATTCAAATCTGACTTCAAATGCTGACTAGCTGTGTGGCCTTGGCCAAGTCACTTGACCCTGTTTGCCTCAGTTTCCTCATCTGTAAAATGAGCTGGAGAAGGAAATGGCAAGAAAACTCCATATGGGGTTGTGAAGAGTCAGAAACACCTCAACAGCAACAAGAAGGAGTTGCTAATTATTGAGGTTATTAATTAATGAGGGGTATATGTATATGTGTGTGTGTAGGGGGGGTAGATTCCCTTAATTCTTTTTATGTTTTTACTTGTTCATACGTCAGGAAATCTCCTTTAGCTCAGGTCAGTCATAGACTTCCAAAGATAACTCCATCCTCTCAGGACCCCCAAAAGTTCTAGCTGAGTCTCATAGCCCCTCTCCAAGCCCAGAACCTCATGCTTTGTTCTGGTCCTGTTGTAGTTACTTCAGCTGGCTGTTCTTTAAGCTGGGAGTTTCTTGTCTTTCATTCTTTTTTTTGTCAAAAATCTCATATTTTGTGACAAATCTACAGTCATGTCTGACTCTTTGCAATCCCATTTGGGTCACAGGGAGTCCTTAGTACAAATGAAATCGTAGGAATGGTCTTTGCTGCTGTTTGTCCTTTGTTGTTGAAGAGGACATCATGCAGGTGATGCCTTGACTTGTAGGGGAATTGGACTGAAGGGCCCCCTTCCCTACAGTATACTTTGGATCATGAGTTTATCCCTCAATCTATACAACAAAATTCATGAAGACACTACAGCCAATGATGAGGAGAAAGTAAAGGGGGTCAAGACCAAAGCAAAGGAAAGAGGAGGATCAGTGGAGAATCCAGACATCTAGCTCCTAAATTGGCCTGAGTTTCAATCCTATACTATGTGAGATGTCTCTTCTTGAATGTCTCATAAGAATTTCAGCCTCCATATGTCCGAAAAAGAAACTCATTATCTTTGTCCCTAAACCTGACCTACCTCCAAACTTCCCTATTTCTGTCCTGTCCATTACTGTCCTTGCATCCAGACTCATCTTCAAGTCTTCCCTCTCTTTCACGCCCATATTCAATCAATTGTCAAGTCTTGTTGATTGTTCCTGTGTAACATCTCTTGATGTAATCTTGGAAGGAGGGCTGTGATGGAAGACCCCAGAGGTCTGTGCTTGGTCCTGTGGCATATGATTATACCATATTACACCATAATTGTCTTGGATGAAGGCATAGAAAACATGCTTATTCAATACCTACATGAAAGAGTCATAATTCAAAATGATGTTGATAGACTCAAATGTTTGCTCAGTATATCATACAACAAGTATTTATAAAGTATTTACTACAATAGCTAAGGCAACTAGGTGGTTCAGTGGATGGAGCTCTGGGCCTAGATTCAGGACAACCTGAGTTCAAATATGACCTCAGACACTGTGTGTCCCTGGCCACACAGTGTGACCCTGACCTGGTCATTTAACCTCTGTGTGCCTGAATCCACTGGAGAAGGAAATGACCACCACTCTGGTTTTTTTTCCCATGAAAATCCAATGGACAGTCCGGTCCACAGGATTACAAAGAGTCAGACAGACTGAACTACAAATCTATACTGGGCATTGTGCTGAATGCAAACAAAAAGGACCCTCCCAGCCTCTGAGGGAATATAACCCATTCTTATGTGGAAATATAATGCATAAAAGGAAGCTGAAAAGCAGAAAAGGAAGGATAAGGTACTTGAGAAGTACACAGAATAGCTTGTTGTTGTGTGTGTCCTGACGTCAAGATGATGACATGACTGGCAACTGACTTTGATTTGAGGGAGGGAGGGCTGTGAAGGTCACCAACCTCACCTTCTCCTCTTGAGCCATCTGGGTCCAGTGGCCTAATATTCATCGGGATGACCAGAGATAGCCCAGGATGCAGTGGGAGACTCTGACCCTTTCCTATAGCATTCTCACTTTGAGAGAGATACACCCATTCAATGAATAGGCTTCTTTAAGTAGTTGCTTAGAGTAGCAGCCTGGGTATTCTACTTAAATGAAGGTCCGATGAGAGGAAGGGGCAGAGGGGGCTCCCAGGTAGGAATTCCTGGACTGAATTGAGCTTCCTTTCTGATGGAGAAGCCTGGATTGTAGTTTGCTTGTTGTATTCTTTCTTCATTTTTGAAGAAGTCCATGACATCAGAGAAATGATAACCTGACTTGCACTTGACTTTGTTTCGAGTGAGGGAGGGCTGTGCAGGTCACCAGCCTCACTGTCTCCTCTGGGTCCAGTGATCAGTTATTAATCAGGATGACTGGAGATGGCCCAGGATGCGATGGGAGACCTTGGTCTCTTAGGTTAAGGCCTTTTCAGGTACTCACTTAAAGTAAGGTAATGCCTATTCAGTCCATAGGCCTCTTAGCAGTTTGCTAAGAAATTAAGGAGAGAAACAGTTAAATCTAATGAAATGAAATATGTATATATGTAAGGGACTGGAATTAAGTTTTGAGATAAATTTGGAATAAAAACAGTTACCATCACCAATATAGGATGGAAGAGGCATGGGTAAATGGTGGTTTATCTGAAAAAGACCCAGTCATTTTAATGGATTCCAAGCTCAATATGAGTTAATAGTGGAGAATGGCAGAGAACAAAATGAAATTTTAGATAAAATGAAGGGAGCCATAGTGAGGGGACTAGGGAGGTTATCTCCCTGCTCTACCCTGCCCTCCCTCAGATCACACTTAAAGCATATATTCAGTTTTGTTTGCACAGTTAGGGAATGAATGAGTACTCATTCATTAAGTGCTTACTATGTGCAAAGTACCATACTAAGATCTAGGGAAACAGAAAAGGAAGGGAGCTCACATATGAGTTTACTTTTTCATTAAGATGCACTTAAGGAGTTTTCATTCTGTTAAGAGAAGGATGTAAGGGAGCAGTGACCAGGGAGGGGTAATTTGGATGGGAGGTCATAGTAAGGGTAAGGAAAGCTATAGAAAATTGATTAATTTGATCTTTCTAGGAAGGATGCATTGATTTGATCACTGTTCCCTAGAGGAAGGAGTTCTTTAGGAAGAACATTGAAAGATCTGAGAGCATCTAGAGATAGCAACCAAAATGATGGAATGATACTTCAAGATGCAGCCACATCAAACGGGTTGGAGGAAATGGGGACAATCATCTTAGGGAAGAAGAAAAGGAGGTGAGGGTAGAATTTGAGTATGTTATAAGGTGGATCTTGTTCAGGGACAAGTGTGATTAGATAAATCAAACAACATTTATTAAGTGCCTACTGTGTGCCAGGCACTCTGCTAAACCCTGAGGATACAAAAAGAGGCAAAAGATAGTCCCTGTCCTCCAGGAACTTAACAGTCTAATGAAGGAGACAAAATGCAAACCAATATATCTAAAGCAAGTCACAAGATAAAATACAGGATAAAATGGAAATAACTAACCGAAGGAAGGCACTAGAATTAACAGGGATTACGAAAGACTTCCTGTAAAAGGGAAGATCTTAACTGGGACCCAAAGAAAGCTACGGAAGTCAGAAGGTGCAGATGAGGAGGGAGGGAATTCTAGGCATGAGGTGCAGCCGGAGAAAATGCCTGGAGCTGAGAGATGGAGGGTCTTGTTTGTGGAAAACTGGAAGGCCAGGGTCTAGATTGAAGAGCGCCTGGCAGAGAGTTTAATATGAGGACTGGAAAGATAGGAGGAAGATAGTTTATGAAAGATTTTACATGCCAAACAAAGGATTTTTTAAATTTGATCTTAGACAAGATAAGAAGCCACTAGAGTTTACTGAGTTGGGGGTAGGGACATGGTAAGACTTGTGCTTTAGGAAAATCACTTTGGTGACTGAATGAAGGACATACTGGCACGAAGAGGATTTGGAGGCCGCCTAACCCCCCAGCAGGCTATTGCAACTGTACATGTTTGAGGTGCCGAGGGCCTGCACCAAGGTTGTGCCAGTCTTAAAGGAGAGAAGGGGATGTATGGGAGAGATGCTGCAAAAATGAAATCGACAGGCCTGGAAATGAATTGGATTTGGGAAGGAGGTTGACATACAGTAAGGAGTCCAAGATGACACCTGTATTGCCAACCTGAAGGACTGAGAAGATGGTGCTGGCGTGATTCTGATCATCAGAAAGTCCTGAACCATCTCAGGATACTAGGCTTTGTGCCAAACATAGTGAGGTGAGGTCTCTGGCCTCCAGGCACTTCAATTCTACAGGTAGCTGGACTGCACTGAAAGGCCTGTCACCACCGAGCTCCAGCCCATGGTTCCAAACTCACTACTCATGCTTCCTCTTCACATATCCTACATTCCAGCCATTTTGATGTTTCTCTCAAAGGACCATGTGTCTCCTCATCTCCTCCCTCAGTGTCTTTGCATAGGCTATCTATCCTCCATTGCCAGAATGTTCTCTCTCCTCACCCTGGCCTCATAGAATTCTTAGACTCTTTCAAAGCCCAGTTCTAGAGGCCTCTCTAGATTTCTCCAGTTGCTAATACTCCCCTAAAAAATCACTTTTCAATTTATATGAACTCATGCAAAGTGAAGGGAGTAGAACCTGTAGAACATTGTACATAGTAATAGCAACATTGTGCAATGATCAGCTCTGAGACTTAGGTGCTCTGATCAAAACCATGACCCAAGACAATTCTGAAAGACCTACCCACCTCCAGAGAAAGGACTGCTGGAATCTGCATGTGGAACAAAGCATACCATTTTTCACTTTCTTCATTTTCTTGGAGTATTTTGTCTGCATTTTCTAATGTGGAAATGTGTTTTGCATGACTGTACACAGTCAATATCATAGTCAATATCAAATTACTTGTCTTCTTAAGGCAAGGGAAAGGAGAAAAGGAAGAGAATTTGGAACTCAAAAAAATTTTAATGAATGTTAAAAAAATTTACATGTAATTTGGAAAAATTTAACAAAATAAATAGATAATAGAGAAAAAAAACACTTTTCATTTATTTACATGTATTTTATATTTCCTTACTTATGCATGTGTTGTTTCCCCCTATAAAATGAGAGCTGTTTGGGAAAAAGGGCTGTTTTATTTCTCTCTGTATTTCCAGGACCTGGTACGTGGTCCGTATTTTACATGGGCTTTTTGAATGAATGAAGGGACAAGTTGTGGTCAATTCATGCCTGAATTCTAATTTCTGGTCCATAAAAGCTTTTTTATGAGATGGACAAAGGAAGAATCTTCCTGAAGAGATTTACTTGTCTGGTGTCTGAAACGGATATCACAAACCAGCCATTCTAATGCCTTCATTTTTTTTGATGCAGGAAACAGGCCTAAGACAGTTAAGTGACTTACCCAAGCCACACAGGTAATAAACATCAGTGGTGGAATTTGAAGAGGGAGAAAGGCCTCCAGGGACATAAATGGTAAGAAGCTGAGATTTTCTCTTAGCTTTCTTCCAAGGCTACCTCACAAACTACCATGGCACAACACTCAAGATACTGACTCCCTTGAACACCAAGTACATCCTCTGTCTCCCCTCACCAACACCTTCCAGAGGACAGAAGACCTGGGTTGTTGATGGGGACTCTTATCTTGTTGTTACAGCCTCATCTCTAGGCCAAACATGGAATTTAGGAGGAGGAAAAAAAAAAACAGATTTGCTTTTTAAAGAGAGAAAAAAAGCTCAGTTTTAACAATACTTCACTCTGAAGTGTGAAGTCCCACTTGGTATGTGTTCCCAGACTACACATGCCCAGGCTCATCCAGCCTCTGCTTGCTGTCAGCACCTATGGATTCCCACTGGGCCTTGCAGCCAGCATAGAATTGGGACCTCACTTCCATTTAAAATGTACTGATTGTAAGGTCATTTAATTATGGACAAATCATTTCCCAGAACAACTAGGAGAACTGAGCACCAACCAGAAAGTAGTGAGTTTCTTTGCCCACCAAATCAGAGAAATTCAATTCCCTATTTTAACCTAATAAAGTACTGACCCTTTACTTCTATAAAACCCTTCTCCTCCAATCCCTCCATCTTTCCTCTGAATTACTGTGCTATAGAAGAGAAGACTAGCCAATCCCCTGCTTTGCTTTTGTTTGGCTTTGGACAGCAAAACCTTTACTGAGGAGATTTATCTTCCTAACCATAAGTTTTTAAGCTGATAGGAAAATATGCTTGTAATATACGTACTCATAAATATATGTGAATATATATATAAATGCACATATATTAACTATATTTTTAAGTTGATGAGAAAATATTCTTATATTATACATGTATAGTTATTTTATATATGTGTTATAAAAATGTATATATGTGTGTATATAGTAAATACATGTTTTTAAGCATATAGAAAAATATTTTTGTATTATATATGTATTTAAGCTGATGGGAAAATATGCTGGTATCATATATATATCATATATAGATTCAAAAATATATAACACAAAAATTAGTTAGAAAAATGTTTGTATTTTATATATGTAGTATTTATTTATATTTTTTATATATCCTAACTATAATTTTTTAGCTAATAGGAAACTATACTTGATATAGATAGACATAGCATATTTATATACAATATGTAAAATACAATTTATATATCAAACATATATGATATATAAAATATAAGCAAATATATATGTATGTATACATGTATGTATATATAATATACGTACACATATATATGTATACATATGTGGAATGCAAGCCTATTTTCCCATCAACTTGAAAAAATGCAGTTAGGAAGATAAATCCCCTCAGTACAGATATTGCTATACAAAGCTAAACAGAAGCAAAATAGGAGTTAGTCAATGCTCTATAGTTTAAGTAATTTAGAGGAAGGAGAGAAGGAGAGATTAGGAGAGAAAGGTTTTACAGAAATAAAGGAGAGTACTTTAAGTATGTATTAACACTAGTTAATTGTTAATTAAGTAGTCATATATAGCTCTCCTGTAAAGCTATGGCAAAGACAAACCTCTGAGAAGATAGCTCAGTGGAAATCCAGCCTGTAGATGACTATCAAAGTGGATAATCCGCCTACAGATAATTGAGAGCTGACTGTCAACCCTTTAAAGAATAAAAATAAAGAAGAGAAAAAGCCAGTTAGAGATGATACCTTGTTAAAGACCAGACTAGAAAATCTTATCCTTAGATTTTTCTCCATTTCTCATAGTCTGTTCATAACTTGAAGTCACCAAACCCTATACTTAAAGGCCAAGGCACCAGGGAGCCATTTTTCATTGAGACTACTATTCTCCAGGGACAGTATTTTCAGCATATTTATAATAATAGCTAACAGTTACGTGCCATTTTATGGTTTGAAAAGAACTTCACATACAATATGTAATTTGATGCTCCCAACAAGGGTTGTTGATGCTATTATTTATTTCTATTTTACAAATGAGGAAACTGAGGCAGAGGTTAAGTGACTTACCCAAGGTCATGCTGTGAGGATTAAGTGAGATAACATATATAAATTTCTCTACAAAGCTGGATGTGCTATATAAATGCTAGCTATTATTAAGAGTCTGAGGCAAAGTTTCAAATTCAATTCTACTTGACTCAAGCCATAGAGATCAGTGAGCCTGCTCATCTCCAATCCCTGAGCAATCCTAGACTCCTCCTTCTAGCAGGTTGGGCAGGAAGATGGAACATAAATCTTTGGGCTGCCTCCTGATAAGGTACTGAGAGTTTGCAGGCCTTGGGGTGAGAAGGGTCTTGTCCCCTCTCCAAAGAGAAAAAACAGACAAGAATACATTTCGCAGCCTGGGTGCCCTGGGTCATTGAAGAGAATTCTTTTTTCCAAAGACTAGTCCCCATAAGTCAATTTTATGCAGAAACCATGATCAATGTAGACTGCAAAATTGTGAAAAATACTGCTGTGTAAAGGGATGGAACCACTTAACTTAAACAAGAGAGGTTCCATTTGTGTGATGCATGGGCTTTAAATTATACCTAGGTCAAAATATCATTAAATATTAATATTAAGACTATGTGCATACCACCACTGATTTAAAAGTCTCATGCCCACACACAGAGAAAAATAATCCCCACCCTGGTTTCCGGAGACCTAAATGAGAATAAGCTACCTTCCTTTCTTTTTTTTAATATATAATATTTTATTTCTTCTCCAATTATATATTAAAACAATTTAACATTTGGGTTTTTTTTTAAAGTTTTGAGTTCCTTTCAAGAGATGATTTTGCTCCCCTATAAAATATATATAAAAATAGGGAAGTCACAAAAAGAGGTTCTCCTCCAACGCCAAAGTAAGGTAGAGAAAGTTTTCCTTGGTGAGTAGGAAGTCCAATGAGGAGATGACTTTGTAAGCCTTTGCTACAGGTTTGAAATCTAAAGTTCTATGTCAGTAGCACACAATATCTCTTCGTGGTAATGCCCAGCAAGACAGGACAGTGCAGTGGAGGGTGGAGGGGGTGGGGAGGGGGGGTGGAGAGAGGAGAGGAAGGGGAGAGGGAGAGTGTCTTAAAGCTAGAAGCTTTCAGTAAGTCTCTGTCACTTCAAATCATCTGGCTACAAAATGCCCCACTCAGTCAGTCAGTCAATAAGCATTTACTTGCTAAATTAAATTAAAGACACTACTACTATGTGCCAGGCACTGTGTCAAGTGGGATAGAAGTAAAAGCAAAGAGCAGTCCCACTCTTATGGAGCTCACTGTCTGGTGGGGGAGACAATAGGCAAATAATTAAGTACAAGGAGGATATAAACAGGATGAGTCAGAGGTGATTAACAGAGAGAAGGGATGAGCATTAAGGAGAATCAGGAAAAACTTTCTGTAGAAGGAATACTTGAAGAAAGTCAGGAGGCATCAACAAGGATAGAGAGAAGTCCAGGCTTGGGGAACAGCCAATCAAAGTGCCAGGAGTTTGGAGATGCAGTGTTGTTTTAGAGGAACAGAAAGGAGATCAGTGTATGTGGAGGTAAGAATACTAAGTAGGTTGGAAGGAATCAGTCAGGTTAAGAAGGGCTTTAAATGCCAAAAAGAAGATTTTATATATGATCCTGCAGGTAATAGGGAGTGACTAGAATTTATTGAATGGGGTGGGGAGGAGGGATCAGATCTGCACTTTAAGAAGATTAATTAAGACAGTTAATTAACTAGTTCTTAATTAAGAGTTAATTAACTAGTTAATTAACTGTCTTAATTAAGAAGACAGTTGAGTGAAGGATGGCTGGAGTGAGAAGATCTTTGAGTCAGGAAGACCAACCATCAGGTTACTACAATTGTCCAGGGGTGACGTGGGGAGTCCAGGGAGGACTCATTCACAATAGACCCATAACTGTTAGCTGGGCTCTCCTGTAAGTGGCTACCCTGAATGAAATGACTAAGTAGTCAAGTGAAGTCAACAGGCATTTCATTAAGTATTTACTCTGTGCCAGGTATCGTGTTAAGTACCAAGAATACAATACAAGCAGAAAGTCCTTGTCCTCAAGGAATTTACAACTTAACAGGAAAGACAACAGTTAAAAAAAGGTGGGGGGAGACAGTGGAGAAAGAGATGAAAGTATTCAGCATTGGGACATGGTAGAGAAAGTCCAAAGTCAAGAGTGAAAACTGAAGAGGGATAAAGACATGGTGGGCCTGGTTATACTCTCTTAAATAGAAGTTTTAGAAAAAACCCAATCAGAAGGAAGGGCTCTAAGACTGGAGGATATTTCAAATGCGAGAAGTAGTTTAGGGTGAATGAACTTCTGAGACATATTAGAGAATTCAGAGTCAGGAATGCAGTCTGAAGAAATGATTTTAACTCCTACCTTGATCGATATAGCCATGAAGACTCTTTCTCTTATTGTCTGTGGTATGTCGTAACTTAGCATATGAATTTAAACTGTCTAGGTAAAGAATTACTCCTTGTGTGCATATTTTTGCTCTCCCCAAGCAAGATGAGCAGGACTTGTCATTATAATGGTGCTGAGAATGATAACTGATATTGATACAGCTTTTGAAGGTTTGCAAATGACTTTATGTATATCATATCATTTACTGAATCTTCTACGCTGTTTTTATGCCCTATAATGAAAATTAGATGTTCAGATGGTATTTATAAATCAATTGATACACCTAAAAGAGTCCTTTACCTGAACCCATATTGTCCCCTGGGAATCAGAAGTTAGGTTATAATCAGAGCTCCCTCCTCTTTTGCATATTACTAACTACACCTTTATCCAAAGCCTTCCAGAATCAGACTAAAAAGTATCTTGATGTAATTGAGTCTCTATACTCAATTCTAGACTCAATTAGAGTTTCTAAGACAGAATAACGTTGCTCTTTTCTAGTGGAACAACTTCAAACCTCATCTTGATGGCTCCATCTCCTCCTAGGAGACAGTAGAATGTTAACTCCTTGAGGGTAAGGCAGTTTCCTTTGTTCCATTTTTGTATCTCCAGAGCCAATGGTTTCTTTACTTGTTAGGTAATTAATGTTTGTTAATTGAATTCTGTTTATTCATCAATCCATTATTTACCCATTCATTTATCCATTCATTAATCATCCACCCACCCAACCATCCCTTCATTCATTCAACAAGTATTTATTAGATACCTACTTTATGCATACAAAGACAAAGAGTTAAAGAGTTCCTGACTTAAGTAGTTTACGTTCAATTGTTGGTCCACACTTGTAACTGGATCATCATCATCATCATATCTTCTTCTTCCTCATCTTCTTTTTCATATTAGCTAGAATTTATGTAGTACTTTAAGGTCTGCTAGGTTGTATAGTAGATAGAGCACCAGTCCTGGAGTCAGGGGAGGTTGGGTTCAAATGTGGCCTCAGACACTAGCTGTGTGACCGTGGGAAAGTCACTTAAACCTGTTTGCTTCAGTGTCCTCCTCTGTAAAATGAACTAGAGAAGGAAATGCAAACCACTCTAGTATCTTTGCTAAGAAAATACTAAATGAGGTCATGAAAAGTCAGACACTACTGAAAAGAATAAACAACAACCACAACAAATTAAAGTTTGGAAAGCATATTGCAAATATTATTTCATTTCATTTTTAAATCCTCACAACAGCTTTAGAAGGCAGGTGCTTGTATTATCCCCATCTTACAGATGAGGAAATTGAGGCACTCAGACATTGTGAGCTGTCCAGAGTCATACAGTTAGTAAGCATCTTGAACTGTTGCCAGTAGGATGTCAGGTAAAGAAATTAATAGTTTTACAAGCATATACCACTTAACATCCTCTCACAATAGCATCGTTTATATGTTATAGCCAAATGCGTGTAAGAATCGGCTACAGTATGGTGAATAGAGAGCTGCTCTCAGTTTCAGGAAAAGCTGGATTCAAGTCTTTCATCTGCTGGGTGACTCTGGGCAAATCTCTTAACCTCCAAGTGCTCCAGGCAACTCCAACTTCTAACTCTTTAATGCTAAGTTGTAGAGAACTGTCAATCTGTATGGAAAGGAAAAAATTTCTCTCTCTGTCTCACACACACATATGCACATACATACACACATGTATATATATAATTATATGTGTATGTATATATTAATTCCTGTGTGTATACATATGATGTGTCTATATGTATGTGTGTACATGTGTATATCTGCATATATATATAATGTGTATATATATATATATGTGTGTGTGTGTGTGTGTGTGTGTGTGTGTGTGTGTGTGTGTGTATGTGTGTTTAAGGGACAGGATGCAGGTTAAAACCACTCAATACATCTCTGTTAAAACATGCAAACTGTTTCCTTGATTGAATCAAACAGAATAAGAACCAAGAGTGAATAGGGCCTGTACACCTTTTTGAATCAATCAAAGCCATTGTGTGGAAGACTGGGTCACACCTTAATCACTTTGTATCAAAGGTAGTAGCTGTCTCAGAACTGATGAAAGAAGAGTAGCCAAAGAATCTGGATTCCGGAGATTGGAGCAAGCAGCCAGCAGGAAGGATTGCATTATCGCAGAGAAGAAAGATATTTTAGGAGAATTCTTAGCTCTGCTGGCATAATGAAGAAGACGATCTAGGCTAAGGAATTCCAAGAAAAGGTCAGCATTCTCCACTCTTCTCCTAGAAGTCTGCTATCCATAGTTATTACAATAATAATCAACTGTTTCATTAACCAAATATTTCTAGTAAACTGAACTATGCCTCAGCTTTAAAGACACCAAAGGAGTGAACTAGGATTACAAATAGAGATTAGTACAAGGTTAGGCAGAGAGCCAAACCTCTGCTTAGATACTAGGAATTTTAACTGGGGACTTAAAGTAACTGTGACTAAATTCAGAATTTTTCATCAAAAAAATTCCCTGAAGCCAAACAAATGGAATATCAATTATTTTCTAGACTTAAAATTATTATAGCAGGGTATTATCCTTACATTACAATACAAGGTAGGGAAAGGAGAATAACCATTATCTAAGCATAATTATATGTTTAATATATAAGCTTAATCATATCTTTATATTTAAATTTATTTAAAATTTGTATTCTAAGCAAGTCATATATTTAATGTTTATTATCAGTATATTTAATGTGTATTTATTATGAGTATAATCATATATTTTATATATCTGCAAGCATAAGTATATAAGAACAATTATATATTTATTATAAGCATGATTAGAATAAATATATCATTTGTAAGTCTACTATGACCAAGGTATTATGCTAAGCTTTTTTTTTTTTTTTACAAATATGACCTCATTTTGAGTCTGTAGGATTCAAAAAGATATTAAGAGATGCAAACAGATTTCAAAGCAGGGTCTGTGTGGAAGGAGTGGGGAGGGAGGTCACTTCTGTCAATGAGCATTCAGGAAGGCTTCGTGGAAGAGCTGACTTTGGAGCTGCACCTTGAAGGATGGGTAGAAACTGGACAGATGGAGAATGGCAGCCAGAGCAACATAAGCAGAGGTATGGAGGCCAGAGCAACATAAGCAGAGGTATGGAGGCCAGAGCAACATAAGCAGAGGTATGGAGGCCAGAGCAACATAAACAGAAGTATGAAGGCCAGAGCATCATAAGCAGAGGTATAGAGGCCAGAGCAACATAAGCAGAGGTATGGAGGCATGAATGTATATGGCAAGTTCTGGGAACTATGAGTATTCTAGATTGGTTGAAAGTTGTTATAGTGAGCGAATGGATTTGTGGGAGGTAAGAAAAGTTGTTAGTTGACACCAAATTGTAGAAGACCTTGAATTCAAGGCTAAGGATTTTGGTTTTTTATTTAACGGGTAACAGTGAGTCATTGAAGATTTTCTAACCAGAGTTCAACTGGTCATAATCAGAACTATCCTTTGGGAAACTATCTGGCAGCAACATATATGAGAGAGAAGAGAGGTAAAAGACTGGTGGCCAGGAAATCAAATAGGAGGTAACTGCAATAATCCAGCCAAGAGGACCTGAGGGTATTCACTAAGTGAGTGTGGAAAGAGTATGGAGAGGGTAAAGAGAGTGAGTGTGGAGAGAGATTTTGGAGGAAGGAAGGAGAGGACTTTTTGAGGAGCTGGATGCTGGGGAATAAGGCAGAGGGAGTAATCAAAAATGACCCTGAGGTAAAATGCCTGAATTTGTTTTAGGGTGAGGGTAGGAGGAAATTAAGATTTTAGTTTGTTTGAGAGGCTTATGGTACATTCACTTGATCAGCAAACACTTACAAGACCTGATGAAGCGCTGGGGGTATGGAATACACTGATTTTAAGAAGCTTACAATCTAATTGATCTCAAAATGAAAACCTAAGTATGATGCACTTAACTCTTAACATTTTCCCTTTTAGTACAAGCCTTAACCGAATGACTCCTTTTTGCACTGTTTCAAAAGTCAACGAATATTTGTTGTCATTCAGTTGTGTCTGATTCTTTGTGACCCCATTTGGGGTTTTCTTGACAGAGAAACTAAGGGTGGTTTGCCATTCCCTTCACCAACCCATTTTACAAATGAGGAAACTGAGGCAAACTGGGTGAAGTGACTTTCCCAGGGTCACACAGCTAGGAAGTGACTCAGGCCAGATTTGAACTCCAGTAAGATGAGTCTTCTTGACTCCAGGCCCAGCACTCTCTCTCTGCCCATGAAGATTTATTAGGTACTTATTGTATGTTAAGGCTAAAAAGAAAGGCAAAAGCAAAAACCTGCGTCCCTGCTCTTCAAGAACTCACAACTTAAATTGGGATGGGGGCAGAAACAGCATGTAAACAACCAAATATATACAAGATATATAGAGTTGATGGAAGATGCTATCAGTGCAAGGAAAGTGAGGGAGGTAAAAGCAGCAGGGGGAAGCTTTTCAGTTTCCTTTTATTCATTGTCCCAGCTTAGAATGAATGGATGCTCTTTTGAGAGCAAAGGCCATCTTTCTGGTTGGGTTTGTATTCCTAGAACTTGGCACAGTGCTGCTCACAAAGGAAGGGAAAGACTAATAGAAGCCAGGGCAGGGGCAAGTCCTTCCAGAAGGTCCAGTTTGAGTTGAATTGTGAAGGAAGCCTGAGAAGGCCAGAGGTGGTGGTGAGGAGGGGGAGCATCTAAGACTTGGGAGCAGCCAGTGAGAGGCTCAGGAGACAGAGCATCCTTTGAGGAGGGGCCAGGAGGGGCAGTGACTGGATTCCAGAGTATATCCAGGGAATAAAATGTTAGTAAGACCAAAAAGGTAGGGAGGGGTCAAGAGGCGAAAAACTATAAATGCTTATTAAGCGAAAATAGCAATTAACCTTTTTTGCCAAGTTTTAAAAATGGTACGGTATTTAAATAAATAAAGTAAAAATAAATATATAATTTAAAAATAGTATAAAAAGTATAAAAAATAGAAAATGGTTACCATAAATGAGCATAAACACATGGTTATTGCAATAGTTGTTAAAGAAACTTAACTCTGCACATGTCCCTGTTCAATAAATACTTAAGAGGTAGAGATGCACTGCCCCTCCTCTTTGCCCATTGAAAACACTGGTTTATATTTTAGGACCCATCTTCTTTGCTCCTATACAGTGGCCACCTTTCAACATTTTGTCGTTGCTCCGTCATTTTCCGGTTGTGTCTGGCCCCATTTGGAGTTTTCCCAGCAATGACATGGGAGTGATATTCCATTTCCTTCTCCAGCTTGTTTTACAGATGAGGAAAATGAAATCAATAGGGTGAAGTGACTTGCCCACGGTCACACAGAGAGTATCTGAGGCCAGATTTGAACTCAGGGAGATGAGTCTTCCTGACTTCAGGCCCAGCACTCTAACCATTGCACCACCTCTGAGCAGCAATTTGGTTTTGTGTATTGTTTTTTTCTAGAGGGAGGTCACCCTGCTGAGTGCCACTTCCTATTACACAACTCTAAAGAAGGTACTTCATCCTAGAAATTAAGGCATTATGGAATTAAAAGATCATAGTGGAGAGTTAGAAGGGATCTTAGAGATCAAGTCCAAGCTCCCTATTTCTTAGATCAGAAAACTGAGGCCCAGGGATATTGCCCAAGCTCATACAGGTAGTAAGTAACAGAAGTGCCCTATTTGAGTCAATCACTGTACTGCAAATCCGGTGTTTTGTCCCTGACATCACTTTTTAAAGTCTTCTAGAATGATGCTAAGGAAGTAGTGTCGTGTGCCATACGTTTAACTTCCTTCTGCCATGCCCTGCTCATTCTCTCTTAGCTTAGTGTTTTCAGACTCTCCAACCACACTTTTCCTAGGGAGTTTTGCCATACCAGAGGCCCTCATTTCTTCAGGGAAGTAATTGAACTCAGGTAACTAAGGAGTTTCTGACAACAGCCCCAGACCCTTGTTTTTGTAGCCTTATCCCTTCTCCCCAACAAAGAGCACAATGGTGAATATGAAAATTAAGCTCCAGGGGAACAGTTCAAATTAACCCACAGTTCTTCTAGGTACATGTGAAAAACTAATCTACAGTAAACCACTCTGGATTATGGTAATATTAAAGTAAAATTCAAGAAATTTGGTGGCTACAAACATGCTGGT
The DNA here is from genome assembly GCA_028658325.1 of Potorous gilbertii. NCBI lineage: Eukaryota > Metazoa > Chordata > Mammalia > Diprotodontia > Potoroidae > Potorous > Potorous gilbertii. Next base: position 693,644,420 of record CM053769.1, on the reverse strand, counting down.
AAACCCAGAATGAAACTGAGAATTGCCTTCAGCCTCTTGTTTCCATTTTCCTGCCACCCACAGCCCAATCCCTTGCAATCTGGCTTTGAACATCATCGATGGACTTAAACTATTTATTCCAAGATTATATGATAATATAATATAAATTATAATATAATTACAAATATATATAATATAGATATAAACACTAAATTTGATGTTCATTTCTCCATCTCCCCCTCTTCCATGACTTCTGCAGCTTTTGAGACAGTTAAACCACCCTCTCCTCCCAGAAGCTCTCTGTTCCCACAGACTTCTGACAATTGCTGTTTTATAGTTGTCCTCTTAACTGTCTGACCATTCCTTCTCATGCTCCATCTTCCACATGCTAGACATGGATGTCACTCAAGGCTCTGTTCTGGGCCATCTTCTCTTTTCTGTCTGCACTCTATTTCTGTGATCATGTCTTTAGCTCCTAAGAATTTAATTAGCTCTACACAGGTGATTCCAAAATTTCTATTTTGAACACTGCTCTCTCTACAGAAGTCCAGCACCAAATCACTAGCTCTGTGCTTGCCGGACATCTCCATTGGGTGCCCCCTACTGTCAAAGAGTCTAAAGCTGAGCTTGTCCTCTTGCCCCTTTACATGTGTCAGCTCATTTTACTTTGCTGTACTTTGTTGTAAGAGTTCTTTGGGGCATTGGGAATGGGAAGGAAAGGGTAATTAAGGATGACAGTGATGTAAAAAAAAAAAAGAAGCTTTAGTAAAATGTCAAAAAAAACCCCCAAACCTGCAATTTCCCAGAGGTCATCCAGCTTACTGTCTCACTGTCCAATTCTAGGTCCAGCTCATTGTCTGTTTTCAGCATCTAAGATACATGTTCTGATTGAAGAGCTCTACGAATTACCTTTAAAATTGTAAATAGCCTGGAGACAGTGGATAATTTTCATTCTTTATTTCATTTTTTTTCCTACATGAGAACTGAGTGAAAAGTTGAGTGAATTCTTTTGAGTAAATTGGATCTTCAGTTGGGAGACTGCCCTGTGATAAGGTTTCATTCAGTCAGAACATCATTTGTAAATAAGAGCCTCGGAAGGTCTCTCTATCTCCAGCAGGGGTGGTTTCTTCATCTTACTTTGTGTCATGGATTGTTTGAGCAATCTGAGGAAATCTATGGACCCCTGCTCAGACAAATGATTTAAATAACTGAAAAAAATGCTAAATTTTAGTTAAGAGATTAGTAGGGGAGTAGCCTGTCATTGTATCTTTCAAGGACTCCTTTTCAGATAACATGAGAATCTAACTGTGGCTGACTCTCAAAATTACATCACCTCTAGCAAGGACTTCGTCTATCTTTTGTCTAGTTCCACATGATTTTCCCATATTTGGTTTTTTTTTTCTGTACCATTTCACCTTTCTCATTAATTACAACCAAGACTGTGATGTTAGAGGCCAAATATGGTGAGGAGTTTGTTATAAAGGCCTTTACAGATCTTTTCCATTTTTCATTTCCTTGTTATCCTCCTTCCAGTTTCATACTCAAGATGTCCTTAGGATCCCTACTTAGGGTCTTTTCCAAGGCTTTCTTTAAAGTGTTTTTCCCTCCACTGCTTCTTATTGTTTTTTGAAGTGATGGAGCTCAAAATATTCACTATCCTTGTCCATGGGGTTTTAAAATGAGTTACTATCTAAATCAATATTGCCTTTGGCTGTCATATTTTTCCATTTGACAAGGAAATCTAGTATGTGTTGAATGAAACTACTTTCTAGAATCTTTTGAACTCTTTATCATGGCAATTGATTGATATCAGTTAAATGTCGTTAAGAATGTGTTATAATGGATCTCAAAGTCCATCCATCTAATTAGCATTTTTTGCCATTAGTAGTTCAATTTGAAAGGTCAGGATGAAGTTGCTGTAACTGCATGCCATATCTTTTTATTATTTTTATTCTTCTAGTTTTATATGGGCAGCTAGATATTGCAGTCTATAGAGTTACAGGCCTAGAGTTGGGAAGACTCATCTTCCTGACTTCTAATCTGATCTCAGACACTTCTTAGCTGCATGATCCTGGGCAAGTCACTTAACCCTGTTTAGTTCAGTTTCTTCATCTGTCAAACAAGCTGGAGAAGGAAATAGCAAACCATTCCAGTATCTTTGCCAAGAAAACTCCAAAGGGGTCATCAAGATGTAGACACGACTGAACAAGAAGTTTTATATTAATTCTGATCTTTGCTCTAACAAGATGGTATCATCCTTGTCGATGATATAAAGTGGACTGTGGAATATCTACAAGTCTAGGCCCTCTCTTTATTTCTTATTCCTGAGCCATAATTTTCAACATATCTCTGCCACTCTCCCCTTTGCCTATATTTTCATTGAAGAATCAATGTATTGTTGACAATAAGTTTCAACATATTTGTTGGTTTTTAATTTGGTTAAGTCTCAATTCATCAGCACAAAATCAATTTTAATTTCAAGTAGGTTCAGCCATAGACTACCAGATAGCTCCACTTTCCAGAATCAATTCTCCTTTCGATCCTTCAATATGTGCGATATTGGACCCGAAACATAGTCATCATTTGTGAATAACCTAGCAAGGCTGATCCAATGTCCTAGAGGCTCAATGAATTCTTATAATGTAGATGTCATTATTTTACATTTTTGAAATTAGTGCTTTCTGGAGCATTTCTTAAATTTATGTAAATCAATATATAATCATGTGAAATAGTGTACAAATATGTTTCTGAGTTTATTGGGGGAAATCTGGAAGCTTTATTGAAGCAGCCAATATTAATTATCTGAAAACAAAGGACAGAAATGGAAGTAACTCTTTTGTTGGGACTCTCAATATAATGAGCAGCAATAATTAAAAGTTGTTATTGTTTCATGAGTCATTGCTTTAGGTTCTCATTGTTCCTTAGGATTTACTATCAAATTCCATAGTATTATAATTTTAGCGACCTGGTCCAGCTTTTCCTCCTTTCTGAAATATATATGGACCCTGGGTAAGGTGTTGAATTGACCTTCCCCAAATTAGCAGAGCGAAAACATCTGTACTTCAGGGGAAAAAACATCAGGGGGAGAAGAGAGGAGGTGGCAGATCAGTGTGGGCTAGAATACTCAGGACAAAATAGAACAATAAACACAAAGAAATAAATATAACAAGGGCCTCTTAGGCCCTTTTACAGAAACATCAAAAGATCCTGCAGTCTGAACTTGGCAGATATAAGACTTGTTTAACGTCAGCACTTTCTGGCCCTGTGCTTTGAAGTGAAGGAAGTTCTCTAGTCTAGATCTAGAGCAGAAACTGTCTCACTATGCACCCCAACACACTATTGGGCTCTGTGGGCTCATAGCTCCAGGGTACAACTAAAGATTAGCCTTGACCTAGTGTATGCATTAAAATGACCAGGGGGCTTGAGTTTGAGCTCTGGCATTTATAGGAGTAAAAAATTATTTTTCTCATTAAATTTCTTAGGAGAAAATAAGCATTAAAATGTTTAAGTAGGAGGAAAAATACAAGGCTTTTTCATCACAAGCAAAAATGCTGACCACAGATATAATGCATCCAGGGAGGTTAGAATGACCTCTTCTATCAGACTTTTTATTTTTTAGCATACTTTTCCAGATTTCTCTGTAAAAACCATTGTTTGGGATTCTAACTTAAGCCTTCTTCTTAATGTCTGTCTAACATAGAGAGGAGGATAGAGAGCCATGTTGAGAATAAGCTGTGTGGGGAGCAAGGCAAAACATGGGAACTTGTAGAGAGAGTGGAAGGGAGGGTGGGGATTGGATAAAAGGGGATTGGAATGTAGACAAATACTGATGTCCTGAGTTTCCTCACTGGCTGACATCATTCTTTACACAACACTTCTCTGTAATTCCTTCCAAGAAATAATTCCAGTCAAAACGAAGGTAACCAAACTCTAGAATGTGGTTAGCAGAATGACTGCACCCTATCTCCTTTCAATCTCTAATCTATCCACCAGGCATTCTTGTTAGAGTTCAAGCAAAGGGAGGTTTTTGCATTTTTTTCTGAGGACCATGTAGGAAGGTTTCCAGGGAAAAATCTGGGGAAGTGGTTTGACTTGGCTTCATCGGTGTTTTCATAGAATTTCAGTAATAATCTTCCTATTTTCCTTTCCTTCTTCTCCAGTCTCAACCTGGAAATATAAGGAGGGAATACAGTTTCTATGAGCGTATATTAGATACGAGCACAATATCCTGAATCATTCTTCCTAGGCTGAGGATTCAAGGAAGGGACATTTATCTGGTGTTAGGCATTAAGTAAGTTGTAGAGGCACCTCCTATCCAAGATCGTTCCACCCAAAACTCTTTAACAATAATAGACAATGCATTTTGACCAATAATATAGTTAGTTTGATATAATGCATAGAGAGTCTACCTTGGATGAAGACCTGAATTCAAGTCTCATCACATAATAGATGTGATGGAGGTTCATCCTTTAACAAAACCCTTTGTATCCAGGGCGACTTTTCAAAAATTATATATTACAGGTAAGTTGTTCATCTAAAGGCTAGGGGGAAATTTTGGACTTGGATTTTCCAAAACCTTCAAGAGCACAAGTCCAACCCTTCCCAAAACAAAATAATAAAATGTTATTAGGCTTTACTTGTACTTATAACATCATTTAATTTAAAATCAGATGGTGAGGTCACACAAGGATCCTTCGATGTGTGTACATGGGATACCCCTGGTTAGAAGGTGAAGAAAGTCCTGGGGCTTTTGAATGTTCTTTTAAATAAATCAATAGATCAATCAGAATCCATCTGAGACCCATTTCTATGCACTCATACTCCTAAAAAATGACTTCCCGTAGTCATTTTCAATGGGAACCTTCCCCATCCTCCTAAATGAATTTCAGTGCTTTTTAAAAGGTACTTAAATCCATGACCTCTACAGATTCTAGTTTCCTAATCAAAGAAGAGGGCATAGATGGTCAGGCTTCCTCTCCCTAACTCATCATGATCTTTTTCCAAAACAGAGGAGAAGCAGAGGTAAATTGGGAGACTAGAAAAATATTTAAACTTTGCATTTGCCCCCATCATTTGATCCTGGATTCTCTTTTTCCCCTAAGGATTTTGATAAAGCTACTGACCAGAACGATGCCTGGTAACATATCTAGTTTGGGAAAGCCAGGTCAGTAATCTATGTGATGGTAGAAAGAATGCTTGGTTGGGAGTCAGCAGTCATGGGTTCACATTCTAGCTCTGGCACTTACTATGTAAATGTGAGCAAGTCATCATACCTCTTGGGCCTCCCTCTTCTCATCAAGTAAAGTGAGGGGGTTCCCTGTGAGGTGGGAATCAATATTCCCATTGTGTAATTAAGAAAGAGGCTTAAGGATGTTGGATGGCTCATTGGATGGCAGAGTTGGCAAAGTGTTTATCATACATGACTCGTCTGATCCTATGAGAGAGAGGAGCTATCATTATCCTCATTTTACAGATGAGGAAACTGAGGCTTAGAGAGACCAGATGACTTGCCCAGGGTCACTCACCTAGTAAGAGGTTGGAGCAAGATTTGGTCTTAGGTCTTGAGTCCTGGCCCTTTATCCCATCCACTCTATCACCTACCTGACAGACCTGGGACTTGAGCCTAGACCTTCTGACCCGAATGGGTCCAGAGCTCTTAATATACTCCACTGACAGCCGTTATCTCTATTGAATGCTTGCACTGTTTCCTGTTTAATGTGCATTTGTCTCATATCCCCAATTAGAGTCTGAATTCCTTGCTGTCCAGGACTGTGC
>CM053769.1:693604453-693638166 GCA_028658325.1 Potorous gilbertii | reverse complement strand
GTGTGTGTGTGTGTGTGTGTGTGTGTGTGTGTGTGTGTGTGTATTCTTGCCTGTGAACTCATGGTGGGAAAGAAGGGGGTAGATACATAAACACACTCTTAACATTCAACATAAACAATTTATCAATTATGAAATGGTACTGTCTCCTTAAAGCTGAGCACTGTGAAAATGAAATATGTAATAGGTGTTAGATGAGATGGTGCACATGGAATGCCAGTTAATAGTAAGATGCTATTATGAGCTAATTGACTTTGACTGTGTCATTTTCTCTTTTTATATTTTTGATATTCCATATATCCCAGTTCGTTACTTTAAAGTGTCTAATGAAACCAAGGCTCACTCTCTCCTTAAAATGGATGAAGATACTTCCTAGTGGTCTAAAATTTTTTTGGTTGGGGAAGGAGGCAGATCCTCTAACATTTATACTGTTTAGGTCATTCCTTCAGCTTCAGTCATTGTTTCTAGAAAGCCCCAGTTAAAAGGCACCTAATAATATGGGATTACCATGTATATTCAAATTCGAGGGGTAAGGGGCCATGGAGATCATCCAGAAAAACATTCTCACTGTTCAAGCTAGGAAATAAGCACAATAAAGATTATTACAGGTATTACTAGCCTTGTTTTTCATGAAAGGAAACTGAGGCTCTTTCAGTGACTTGCTCATAGGATATTATGTGTGCCAGAAGCACAGTTCATGCCCAGGTATTCCTGATCAGGTCCAGCACGTTACTGACTGTGGAATGCCTCTCATAATCACCCTCTGTTCATTACATCATTTTTTAAACTTTCTTTACATAACAGAATATGTTGATGTGGAACATATCTGTAGCTTTAGGTTAAATATTTAGTCTTGTTGTTAGATAGCTCTACAGCATGAAGTCTGGTACCAATCAGCTCAATGGACTAGGAAAGGGAGGAAGTTTGCAATATGCTTCAGAGGCAGAAAATGCAATTTAAGCATGAAGCATTGTTAAATAAAAACACCTGTTAAGGAGGAGGTGGGGGAAACCTAACCACACATTATATTGTCTTAGCTACAGTTAATAGCTGATAGTGTTGTCAAAGTACCATTATAGAAGAAAGACAGCTAATATGGCAGATTAGGGCTACCTCACAATGGCAAAGAAGAGAGAAAAGCCAATGGAGTGAGCCCGGCCAAATACCAATTCTGTGCCATTAAAGTTAAGGATGTCTCAGAGAGATGTTCAAAGAATGATTTATTGTAACCCCAGAAGAACAGGATGAAGAAATTGCACCAATAGTCTTTGCTGAAGAACTAATAACCAACATTTAGATAGATAGTGCTTAAGTGAGTTGTCTAGGATAACTTGGCTTAAAGAAACAGATCTTTCTCTTCCCGTGGCCAAGAAGATCTATTTTTAATGACGGTCATTCTTTTGAATTCAAGTAGGAAATAATTAAGATGCAATTTTTGGGGTGCACAGGGAGAAAAGTGACATTATTGACCACCCTTTCCTGTTGACTATTCTCTCTGAGTTTTTTGTGACACTGCTCTCATATTTCTCCTCCCACTTATCGGACTGTTCCTTCTCAGTTCCCTTTGCTGGTTTGATATCATGACTCCTAACTGTAGGTGTTCCCCCCACCTCTCTCTCGGATCCCCTTCTCTTTTCTCTCTGTTCTTTTGTCAGCTTCATCAGCTCCCATAGATTCATTTTCGTTTCTATGTGAATGATTCCCAGATCTATGTAACAAGCCTAATCTCTCTCTTGATTTTTAATCACACAAACTGTTGTCTAGTCACACCATCCCCATCTTGTTCTTGTATAATTGATTTTTGGATCTCAAGTAAAAGACTTAACCAGGTTTTTTGCTCTAAAGACAGTATATATTGCCTTTACCAATTTAAAGAGTTCTGCTTTCCCTTTGTTAACATCATTCTTGAAAAAAAATTTCATTGTAGATCCAATCCTTTCAATATCTGAAAAGAAAATACTATATTTAATAGCAAACTGCCCAAAGTATTAGAATAGTTTGGGGTTTTTTTTAATGGTGTATTAGACATGTGAGTGGAAGATGAATAAGGGTCCAAGGATTTTAAAATTTCCTATGAATCACTTCTCTCAAATACTGCACATACTCCATGGAGCAGCTGGAAGGGTCTTAGTAAAGACTGTGAAACACCAAAATCCCTTTTTAATACTACAGTGGAATGTGGCTGTTGGGCCCCAAACTCTCATCATAGTCCTGTCTGCTCTGGTGATTTAAGTCATAACATGATTTTCCTCCCTCTACCCTTCCCTTTTGCGCAGAATTGGAGATCGACTCAAAAAGTCATGACAGAGAAAAATGAGCCCTCCAAATGTGAGTGCAGGCTTCTTTCTCCAGCTTCACACATAGCTGATGCATGCAATGAGGAGCACTTTATTAAATCACCGTTTGAGACAAAGGATTCTGCAAACATGGAATTCCATTTATGCCCCTATTTTGTTCAAAGGATGGGTCAGTTTAGGCCTGTGGCCATAGGAAAGGCAGTATGGTACAATGGAAAGAGCATTGGCTCTGAGTCAGAGGACCAGAGTTCCAATCCTGCCAGTGACATTTAATTCTATGTGACATTTGGCATATGGATTAGTCTCTTTGTGGCTCAATTTTCTTATTTGTAAAATGAGAGAAGGGGTAGATTAGATGACTTGTTGGGTCCCTTTCAGTTCTAAATCCTATTTCCCCAAGCCCTATGTTGTGAAGGAGTAAGAATGTGAGGAAACAGACTTAAAAGAAATATTAGAGGAGAAAGGCAGGGGAGGAGCCAGAGCTAGTGAAACAGAAGGCCAACAAGGAGAATGTAGAGGGTGCACATCCACTGCTGTCCAAACAGCTAAGTGCTTTGGACATAGTAGGCACTCAACAAGTGTTTATTTAATGAAGGAAGGAAGGAAATGTTGGTCATTTTGTGTGTTTCTGGGTTTTTGTTCTGAAGGTCCAGAAGGAAAATCCTGACCTACACCCAGTGGTATGCTAGAGCCAGCTTCTACTGGCTTTCAAGAGCTGATTGTTAAATTTTTTATAAGAAATCAGAAATCTGATTTTATAGTTCTGATGTTTTAAGAAAGTGATGAAGAAAATATAAATAATGCAGACTACACTAAAAATGTGTCCTTAGTACATGTCTTCTCTTTAGAGAGCTAGTTCTTAAATACATACCAGCACATCCCTGCCTGCTCCCCTATTAGTTATGACACCACAGTAATGGTAACAGGGGAAAAGAGTAAGGTTGAGAATATGCCCCTGAGTCAGAGTACACAGGATCATATGCAGAAGAACATGTACATTAAGGTATAAGTAAGGCCATTTTCTGCGGGCATCTTTTTCCTTCCAGGCCATATTTCCTAATGAGCTATATGGGAGGAAGACCTTACCTTTGGGGGAAGAAAATATAGACTACTTGTTAATGACTCTAAATATAAGGTGGCTATAAAAAAAAAAAGATTGATCCAGGGAATATCTTGTTACAACACCCTCCTCCTAGTTCCCACCCCCATATTCACTGGGGAAAAGCATATTGAAGATTTGGCACAAAAATATAGAACAATTTTAAAATTTTTGAGGAAAACTTGGCTCACGATATACAAAAATCATGTTACTTTTTTCATGTGTGATGCTTAGCTATAAAGATAGGAATTTAGAGCCAGGTTTACTTAAATGTCAGACATTTTAGGAAATAAAGGTTGGAAATTCAAAAACATACAAAAAATAAATGGAAATGTCAATTTGAAAATGCCAAATGAAAGAAATTTGACCCCCTTGAAGAAAAACCTTCCATCCTGGAGATCATAGTAGACCTCTGGCTTAAAAAAAGAGCAATAAGGAGACATTTAAAAATATAATGGATGTAATATCGAAGTGTGCAATAGCCACAGAACAACATTCAAGAAACAGAGAATGTTAGAATTTGGCAGGTGAAAGATTAAGAGGTCACCTAATACAAGGTGTTCCAAGAATATACCTGGTATATTTTTTTCACTCCTTGTCAAAATGTACCTGACCCATAGATCAATAAGTCACAGAGTCACTGAATTGGAAGGGACAGAAGCAGTCATATAGCCCAAATCATAAGAATTCCCTTTCTCTGTATTTTTGTGTCAGCTAGGTCTTCAAGTGGAGGGTGAACAGGAACATGAGACTCAATCAAAAGACCCTTTTGCATTCCTTCCAAATCTGAGATACTGTGACCTTGGGGTACACTTTGAATCTTGCACTCAACCTTACTGTATTTCCTTCATTTGGCTTCAGATGATTTCTCTAGCTCATGGAATCCACTGGATTTTCTGCTTTTATCTACCAAATTTTACTGACAATCTCATCTAGAAACTTAAAAGTTGGATTCTCTAACCCATCACATACATCACAAATGGAAACCCCAAATAATACCGGTTGCACAAATGTTCAAAGTAAGCCAGATTTGCCTTCAGGTTGCCTAACGTTAGTCTCTCTCTGTCTACTTTAGACAGAGGTGGCCTGTGGAACCTAGGACCACTTTATTCCCAGTTAATAGATAAGGATAGTAAGGAGGGATGCGGACAGACTCAAATACCTTGGTAAAGACATCATGAAGGTTGGGTTGGGATCCAGTGAAGAGTTTGAGCTTAGAGTTAGAGACCTGAGGGTTTTATTCCTACCTACGCCACCAATAAATTGTTGGCTTTGGGTAAATCTCTAAAAATCTTCAGGCAAGACGCTGGTCTGGCCTTGTTTTCTCATCGATCCAACAGAGAGAATGATACCTGATTTAGATGATATCTAAGATACTTTTTGATTCTAACAATGCTGCAATCCCATCTACAATCAGGTTCCAATTAGTATGAATAAGGACTCAAGCAAAGTGGTGGCATCACTTGAATTCTCACTGTATATTTCCATTGGGCTGGAACCAGCGACCATAGTATGAAATAGTATGAATTCGAATATATCTGAGGGGATTCATTATTGGTGGAGACATGGGTGTACTTCAAAGAATTTCTCTGATGCTCAAACAGGACAGCAGGCATAAAAGAGTCCTCTGGAAAAGTTGAAATCCATATAAAGTATCAGAGACTCTGGATATCCTACTCCCATCACATTTGGATTTACTCTCGTTGCAATATCGCATCAAGTTTAAGAGCTTCCATATGACAGAGTGGAGAAATGGGGGCAAATTAGAAGTTAAAAAGATCACTTAAAGGATGAATGATTCAAAATTCTTCCCCTTTGTCTACATTCCCTGTAGTAAATTACTTTGTCTTCTGCCATCAGCCATCTCAGCCTGTTTCGTGACTTCCTTCCATATTCTTCCTGCCAACTGTTATGATGTGTTGGCCTTAATTTTAAATCTCTCGCTTTCCCAGCTAGCCCACATAGCACCCGGAGTGCTAAGGCATTTACCACTCTCAGGGTATCCACATATGGTAGGCATTCCATTCCTGAATATCCCACATGGTTTCTTTTCATAAGTTCTTTAACCAAGACATTTATTGACCCAGTGTTCATTTCTTCTAGAAAAACCTACATTCTCAAACTTTTATTTATTTCAGTCCCCCGAGAAGTTACATACTCTGGAGCTCTTTTGGGTTCCTTTGAATTTCCCATTTTCCTTTGCAGAATGACTATTTCCTCCAAATAACTAAACAGTAAAACTAAAAGTTTTAAACTCCAAGACACCCTTTAACCTTGGGATTAATTTCTCCCCTATTCTACTCCATTCCATTAAATTGGTCCTTAAGGCAAGGCAACAAGCAAACACTGTCTAAGTATCAGGCACTGTGTTAAGTGCTCAGGATACAAATGCTGGCAAAAATAAAAGAGCATTTGTCCTCTAGGACCTTACATCACATACATTACATGCCTTAGGGGGTTGCCCAGTTCTTATTCACTCAAATCTCTCCCCTTGATCCCTCAAGTCCAGAGATAATTCATTGCCCATTTTCCTAATTATTATTCTATCTATGGAAACATATTCTCTTTAGTCTGTTCTCCCAATTCCTTCAATCTAAGTCAATGAGGAAATAAATTTTAAAAGTCTATAGCCCAATAGTTTCATAAAAGACTCTACTCTATTAATGTGGGTTACTACATAAACAGAAAATGAGAAATAATTCAATTCCATTCAATTTATTCGTTGCCCCTCATTTGATGCTTGAGATATAAAGATGAAAAAGGCATAGTCTTTTATTATATATAGATATATATGTGTGTGTGTGTATATATGTATGTATATATATATATATCTTTTTACTACATAAAAGCATGTAGTCTTTTTTTTTTATAGTTTAATACAAATTACAATACAAATGCAAGATCTTAGCAGAATGTTGGAAGAAATTGGAGGACAGAAATTAATTATTGCTCTTATTCCTGGGGGGGTTTTTACAACTAGACCTGGAAGGAAGGGAAGACTTTCAATAGTCTCAAGTTGGGGCCATTCATGAGGAAGACCATACCATCAGTTATAGTGGGGGGAGGGAGCAGGGCAAGAGAGTACTCAGGCACAAGGGTAGGAAATGACTGGGTAAGATTAAGGAGCTTGAAGAAGCGCAGTATGTGATAAGGCTAGAATGAAAATCACAACATAACCAGCATGTAAGTAGTGATAGGGCCGAGTGAATGAAAAATTGGCCTGAAAAGTCAGGAAGACTTGGGTTTGTGTCTCATTTCTGATATGTACTAAACTGACTATACGACCACTTAACTTCTCAGTGGCCCAGGCAGCTAAGACAACCATTGGCACTCTCCCTCCACCAATGAAGTCACAGTTTTACACACATTCAGGCACTTAAATGGTCCAATATTGGCCAAATCTTCTATCACCCATCTTAGACTTCTGAATTAGACACACTTGGTATGTTAATTGACTTTCTTTCCCTTGCTCACTAATTTGTTACAAAATTCTTATTCAATTCAGCTCTATTTTCATACACTTCTCTGTTGAGTAGGAATGTGTCCTTCATGCTTTCATTTTAGTCTTTACAGAAGGAAATTTCTTAACTGTAATTGGATTTCTCTCTGAAGTATCTATGTTTGATTTGGACCCCAGGCTTCAGAGGCTTTAGTACCAGGTCATACTAGACAATACTTTATTGAACTTGTGGTCACCAGGCTAGGGATGGTGTCCCAGTTCTGTCATTAGCAATAAGGGTGACATTGCACAAGTCTTTTTATATCTTAATTTCTTCATCTATAAAATGATGGGGTTGGACCATTTAATTCCTAAGGTCCTTTCCAGGTCTAACATTTTAAAATTAAAGTATGTCATTCCAAGTAATATCGAAAAATAAGGTATTCGTAAGATACATTACTCTTTCTCTCTTTTTCACCAGTCCCAATTCTCTATTTCTTCCCCTTTTTTCCAACTGCAGACATACAGCACCCGTCTTTGCCCCTTGGCTATTTATTTAAAATAACTTTATTATTGATTTTTAACATTTTGAGAAAAAATGAGTTCCAAATTCTTTCCCTCCCTTCCCTCCTGCTCTTCCCTAACCAATGAGACTGAAGCAATATGATGTCAATTATATATGTGAAATCATGCAAAACTTATTTCCATATTAGCCATGCTGCAAAAAAAAGCAAGAAAGATAATGTTTAAAAATTATGCTTCAAGCAGCACTCAGACTTCATCAGTTATCTCTCTGGAGGTGGATAGCATCATGGGTCCTTTGGTCATTGCAATGAGTAACTAAATCTTTCATAGTTGATCAATACTGCTATTACTATGTACAAAGTTCTCCTGGTCTTATTCACTTCACTTTGCATATAGTTCTCCCCAGGTTTTTCTGAGAGCATCCTGCTCATCATTTCTTATAGCATCATAGAATTCCATCACAACCCAATAGGCAACCTCTCAATTTCCAATTCTTTGCCACCACAAAAAGAGCTGTTATAAATACACACACACATACACACACACATATACATTTACATATAGGTCCTTTTTAAAAAATATGTATCCTTTGTGATACAGACGTGGTTGTGGTATAGTTGGGTCAAAGGGAATACATAGTTTTATAGTCCTTTGGGAATAATTCAAATTGCTCCCCAGAATGGTTGGCACCACAAACAACAGTTTTGAAATGTTTTCACTGCCTTGTAAAAAGAGGCATTCCATCCATTCCCATCTCAGGTTGAGTCTATGTCAAGCATTCCAGGACATATTATGTTCCACTATATTTTTGAAAGATCTCCAGAACTAATGAGTCCATGGAAACTGGTATTCTGGGACATGAAAAAATAAGAAGAAATTTTCCATGACATTATAGATTTATGATTAAGTTCCAAGAAAACTTTGAACATGGATCATCTTCACCAATAGGTTGTCCCTAAGGACTTTGAGTTAAGCCAGTATAGTATTTCTTCCCTTCCAGAACCGAAGGATGTCCGTAGTGGTGTTGACTTGATAGGGCTCAAAATAACAGAATGTTGGAACTGGGGAAGGGGTACCTCAAAATTCACCTACTTCAAAATGCCCATTTTCAGAGAAAGCAGATGAAGGCCAGAGAGATAAATTTGTCCATGATAACATGGGGCAGAGGTGGGACTCAAAGTTCTTCTCACATCAAGTTCCTTGATTTTTCCCACAGTGATATTTCTATCTCAAGAAAGAAGAGCTGTTTTTGTAAGATGTGGATTCAGATTGAAAAGAATATTGTCTTATGAGAAGGCCTATCCATGGGTCCATGGGGTGATGAATGAGAACAGTGTGTGTGTGTGTGTGTGTGTGTGTGTGTGTGTGTGTGTGTGTGTGTATGACACACACATACTCAAAACATAAGAGATTTGGAATAAGAAGATCTCACTTGGAGGAAAATCTACCACTTAAACTAGCTATGAGACCTTAATTTACTTAATAATCATATGAAAAACACTTTTACTACTTGTTTTTTAAAAAATTTGAGTACCAAATTCTTTTTTCTCCTTCCTTCTCCACTTTCTTTGAGAAAGTGCAAGCAATTTTATATAATACATGAGCAATCACCCAAAACATATTTCCATATTGACCGTGTTGCAAAAGAATACACAAACAAAAAAAAACAAAACCCAAGAAAATAAAGTTTAGAAATGTTGCTTCCATCTACACTTAGACTCCATCAATTCTTCTCTGGAGGTGGATAGCATTTTTCATCACGTTCCTTCAGATTCCTGTATTGGTGAGACCATCTAAGTCCTTCACAGCTGATCATAGTAAAATATTACTCTTACTGTGTACAATATTCTCCTGGTTCTGATCATGTCATTTTGCATCAATTCATATTAGTCTTCCCAAGTTTTTCTAAAAGCATCTTGCTCATCATTTCTTATAGCACAATAGTATTCCATCACAATCAAATACAACTTATACAGTCTTTCTCCAATTGATGAACATCCCCTCAATTTCCAAATCTTTGCCTCCACAAAACAAACCCCACAGGACTGCGGATCTTATTGGAAAGGCTTCTATTTTATCCCTGTAACAGATAATACTTGCTAATAGTTTTAGATTGATGCTATTTATCATTTTTGGAAAGCTCCATCTGTTCCTCTGCTTTCTAGTGTATTTCATAGGAAGGAATGTTGTATTTTGTCAAAATCTAATCATAAGAATTGGTTTCTAGCTTTCTTTCTCTGTTTTTGCTCTCTCTGGTTTAGATACCAAAACCATATTTATGACATAAAAGGAATTTGGTAGGACTCCTCCTTTGCCTGTTTTTCCAAAAAGTTATATAGTATTAGAATTAATTGTTCTTTAAATGTTTGGTAAATTTCACTTGTGAATCCATCTGGTTCTGGGTATTTTTTCTTAGGGAGCTCATTGATGGCATGTTTAATTTCTATTTCTGAGATAAGGTTATTTAATCTTTTGTTAATCTGGGCAATTTGTATTTTTTGTAAATACTCATCTATCTCACTTGGAGTGTTAGATATATTAGCATATAATGAGACAAAATAGCTCCTAATAATTGCTTTAATTTCATCTTCCTTGCTGTTGACTTCACCCTTTTCATTGTTGATACTAGTCATTTGGTTTTCTTTTTAATCAAATTATGCAGTGTTTTATCTATTTATTATTCTTTTTCATAAAGCTAGCTACTAGGTTTATCCGTTCAGTGGTTTTCTTACTTTCAATTTTGATTTTCAGGATTTCCAATTTGGCGTTTTAGTTGGGGATTCAAAGTTTGTTCTTTTCCAATTTTTTTAATTGCATGCCCAATTCATTGATGGGTTCTTTCTTTATTTTATTGGTGTAATCATTTAGAGATATAAGTTTCCCCCTAAGTATTGCATTCCATAGATTTTGTTATGTTGTCTTTTTATCATCATTCTCTTCAATGAAATTATTCTTTGTTTCTATGATTTTCTCTTTGACTCACTCATTTTTTGGGATTAGATTATTTAATTTACAATTACTTTTCAATCTATGTTTCCATGCTCCCTTATTAAATGCAATTTTATTGCATGATCTGAAAAGGACGTATTTTTAATTTTCCTACATTTGGTTTTGAGGTTTTTACATCCTATCATATGATCAATTTTTGTGCAGGTGCCACATGCAGCCAAGAAAAAAATACCTTTCCTTCTATCTCATTCAATTTTCTCTGGAGGTCCATCTTATCTCACTTTTCTAAGATTCTATTTATCTTCTTTACTTCTTTCTTGTTTGCTTTATGATTAGATTTATCTAGTTCTGAGAGAAGAAAGTTGAGGCCCCCTACTAGGTTAGTTTATTTAATTTTTCCTTTAAGAATGTGGGTGCCATGCTATATGATGCTTATATGTTTAGTATTGATATTACTTCATTGTCTATGGTACCTTTCAACAAAATGCAGTTTTATTGCTTCTATCTTTTAATTAGATCTATTTTTTTTGTTTTGTTTTTGTCTGGGATCATGATTGCTACCCCTGATTTTTTTTTTAACTTCAGTTGAAGCATAATAGATTCTGTTTCATCCCCTTAAATTTTACTCTGAGTATCTCTTTCCACTTCAAGTATGTTTCCTGTAAACAACATATTGCAGGATTCTGGTTTTTAACCCACTTTGCTATTTAATTCCATTTTATGGGAGAGTTCAGCCCATTCACATTCAGTTATGATTACTAATTGTGTTTTCCTCTACCATAATTTTTTCCCATTTATCCTTCTCCCTCTCTCTTTTTGCCATCCCTCCTCAAAAGTCTATTATGCTTCTGACCACTGTCTCCTTTAATCTGCCCTCCCTTCTATCAGTCCCTCCCCCTTCTTTTATTCCCTTCCCCACCTACCTTTTCTCTTCCAGCTTCCCTGTTGGGTATGACAGATTTCTATACCCAACTGAGTGCATATGTTATTTCCTCTTCAGATTCCATTCTGATGAGAGTAAATTTCCATTTGTCACCTGCCACTCCCCACATTCCACCCCCGCCCCCCATTATGAAAGTTCTTCTTTTTATGCTTCTGTTATGGGAGATCATTGTCCCTATCATGCTACTATTATACTATTCCCTTCCCTTTCTCCCAGTGCATCCCTCTTCCTAATCATTTTTAGAGACAATTCCATCATAGTCAGCTCACACCTGTGCCCTCTGTGTACACTCCTAACTGTCCTAATAATGGTTATGCTTGTAATTCCTATCTGGAATGCCAACAGTTTAACCTTATTGAATGTTAGGATTTCTCTTTCTTGCTTTCTGTTTTCATTTTGTAACAGACATCAATCCCTCAGCTCCACTGACCACCTAATCTTCACTCTTGGAGGTCAGAAAGCATTGTCAGGGGCTCCACACCTTGCATTCCCTGGAATTTCTCTCTGTTTCCCCCTCAGAACTTAACTGGGAACATAGCAGGAGGCATACCTTGGTTTTTATGAATTCACGGCAGAACTGGGGTGAGCAGCAGGTCCAGGGCGCCTTGGGCAGGGAGATGAATCTGCAGCAGAATTTAAGACAGATAGGAGACATGAACCAGACTCCCGGCCCTCCAGCAGAATGCTGGATCAGCACTTTAGCTAACAGTGACCACTATAGAATCAGGCACAGTTGGAGTTTCTGCCTGATTTGCAATGAGACATTTGCAAATTGGAGACAAATGGAAGCCTAGGCACATAAAGAAAAGGAGTGCCAGCTGCAGGCTTCTGGGGAACCCCCCTTTCCCATACTCCTTCCTCTCCAAGCAAAGCTCTGGGGGTTAAAACCAAAACCTATCCCAGCGAGGACAGCTACCACCCATGTTTTGTTGTTCAGTCGTGTCTGACTCTTTGTGATCTCATTTCCTTGGCAAAGTTACTAAAGTGGTTTGCCATTTCCTTCTCCAGTGCATCCCCATTTTACAGCTGAGGAACTGAGGCAAATAGGACTTGCCCAGAGTCACAAATGCAGTTAATAAGTGTCTAAGGCTGGATTTGAACTCAGGAAGATGAGTCTTCCTAACTTCAGACCTGGCACTCACTTTACTATGCCACCTAGAAGCCCCACCCATGTTTACATAGCACCTTAAAGCCTTACAAGGGCTCTTACTTCAGGGGGTAATGCAAAAATCCCTATTCTCAATTTACATAGGGGAAACTGAGACTCAGAAACTTTAGGTGAATGGTCAATTGTTGAGAACCCAGATTTCCTGATTCCAAGTCCAGGTGTTTCTTCACCACACCACACTACAATGCTTCTATAGTTTGCCCAGTCCCATTCTTATGGCTTCCATCTCAAAAGCTATAAAAAGAACAGCCGTTAAAATATCCATCCATCCAAGGCCCCCTTCCTCCATAAGCTATTCAGTTGGGAAAATAACCATTTCAATGACATCAGTCCAGATTCAAAGGCATTAACACGAGATGCCTCCCCCCATCCCACTTAATTCAGATCAGTGTAATTGGACATTCTCCAAAAATGTTTTATCTCCTAGGGAGGGAAAAGAATAGTTAAAGTTTTTTGTTGGAACTAAATGTCAAGAATACCAGCTGCTTCCTCCTAAATGTAAGTAATAAATATTCCAAAGGTATGAAATGTCAATCAAAACACAAGGCAAGGTTTTTTTTTTTTAATTGTTTGTTGCTAGGGAGAAAAAAAGCATAGCACAAAACAATGGAGACCCAACCTTGTGATAAATGATATGGAAAACCATTAAGGGAGCTGACAAAACACTGGTTCCACGTTGCAGCATAAATATTGATGGGAAATGCTTCTCGCTGGAAAGAAGTATTCTTGTGCAGTCTAATTCTCATGCAGTTTACTCAGAACATAAAGGTAATTTCCCAGAGAGAAGTGAAAAAAAGGAGCCCAACCTTTCAGCAGTATTAGCTTCAAGCAGGAAAAAAGTCTTCTCCCCACCATTTCCCCATTTTCAATCTCTCCAGATTAGTGTGTGTATACAAATATAATACATGTGTACATGTATGTATACCTAGATATACACATACATGTATACCTACAGGTATGCAATTCATATACCTATATGTATACAATGCACATGTATATACCTATATGTATACACACATGCAGACACACGTTTCTAGTTCTGGCAGATCTCGACCTTTCTTTCTGTCCCTACAAGGTTGGCGAATAGGGAAAGAGAAAGAGAAAGGGAATGAGATGAATAAAGCAGCTGGTGCTGAAAACAAAATAAACAAAAAACTCGAGGCTTAGCTGCATGTACACAAAGGCTTTATTACAACCTTCAACACCACTACCAACAGGAAACTGGAACTTTCAGTTTTCCTAGGTCACAGCTCTGACAGGAGGACCTTGAGTCCCATCCCCCTCAGCTAGACCCTTGAGATGAGGCACTTCCAGTCCTTTTGGCCCTGGACTCTTAATCACAAAATGGCATAACAAAGTCCTAGGACAGATTTCCCTCTTGGTTAGGAAACAAGACAAAAATGGCTTCTGGGGACAGAGGGCTGGATGTAGGCAAGAGAACAAAAGGGAGCAGACCACTCCCCTCCCTCCAATTCATTTTTGTCAACCATGTTTCCTATAAATCACTGAGTTCCCAATTTTCACGACTTGCCATTGAATCAATCATATTCTGCACAGTGATTCCCTGCTCTTGGTTGGCTCAGCTGTTTGGAGCCTGTGATCCCAAGGTCTCGGGTCTGAGCCCAGGTAGCTTGGCTCTGTTCCATGAGCTCTATTTCTTTTCTATGCCATTGCTCGTGGGAAAAACAAAAAACAAAAACCACTGGATATCAGGGACCAAGGACTTGTGTTTGAATCTGCTTTGGTCCTGACTACTTATTAATCACTGTGGATCTCAGCTCTAAATCTAGGATTCTCATAACCTGTGAATACATTCCAATCCCCTGTCCGGTAAATTCAGATTGCTAGTCAATTGGTAACGAATGACAGGTCCTGAAGTATTCTACCCAAGGTTATGCTGGTATTAACTGGTCAGAATTTTGATTTACATGGGGGGGGGGTCCTTTAGAATTCAAATCTTTTGAAGAATTTTGAAGGTTTTGAGTGCATGGATCAATAACTGGGTAGGATGACAACTCACTGTGAAAAACAGAAATTAAATGTGGTACTATTTTCAGAGAGAAAAGACTCAGGCTTCTAAGAATTTCTTGCAGGATGGACAGGCACAGATGGATTGCCCTTCTTGAGGGAACTCTTTAATTTGGGGGTGATGAACTTGTGGCTTCAGCGTCACAAGTGACTCTCTAGGTCCTCAAGTGAGATTTACTTTGTGATTCAGTCAAAGAGACAAACCTGAACACCTAGAGTGCTACAAGGCCTGGAAGCCACAGGTTCCCCACCCCTGCTAAATCTATAAGATCACTGATCCATTTAGGTAATTATTAGAAGCTTTCTAGTTATAAGGCACCTTCCTAGGCTGATACAAAAACAAAGGAAAAACAATTTCTTCCCTCCAGGGGCTTACCTTCAATTAAGCACACAAATGGGCTGGGGAGGGGGAGAGAGCACTAAATGACTGGAATTGAGCAAGAGGGATTTCCAAAGGGGACCACAGCTGACTGTGTCAGCGGGATGACTATGAATAAGTATATTGTGGACATGGGGAAGAGAGGCCAGTCATGACTGCAAGTGAGATGGAATATTACATTCAGAGACTGTATGGTAGAGTCAAGGGCAGTAATAGGAAATAAGGCTTCCAAAAGTGTGTAGGAGCCAGATTATGAAGGACTTCAAATTCCAGGCCGAATAGTTTGTTCTTCTTCATAGAGGTAAGAAAGAGTCTTTGAAGATTTTTGAGCAAGGGAATGACATGGTAAGATGTATGCCTTAGGAAGAGGATTTGGGCAGCACTATGGAAGACAGATTTAAAGTGGAGAGACTGAAAGCTGAGAGACAGACCACTAAGGAGGCTAGTTCAATACCAAAGCTGAGGACCAGGAGGACAGTGCATCCTTCTGGCATCCTGTGTATTCTCAGAATAATTCTCTACCTCACCTCCAGCATTCCAACATGAGCAAAGATTCTTCTGGGTTTAATAAAGCAACTGACAAACAAGCTACATTAGAACAAGCTAATTTGCACCTTAAAGAATGTTTAAGGCAATGGTTAAGATTTGGGAGAAAGGGACTGGAAGCATTCTAAGTCCTGACTCACCATGTAACTGTAGACAAATGATTTTACCTCTCTGAGCATCAGCTCCCTTATTTGTAAAGTTAGGATATTATTACTTAAACTATGCATGGGTTGTTGTGAGGAAAGCATGCCAAAAAGCTTTAAAATACTATAGAAATGTAGATTGCTCTTGAATTTTTTAAAATTAGATTTCCCACTACATTGTATACCCATTAGGACATAATTAGACAAAACAAAAACCAAAAATCTGAGTTTGACTTAGGAGGCAGAATAGTTAAATAGTTGTTTTCAATTGGCAATATAGACTAAAGTTGCCTAAATATCTCAAAAGCTAACATCACCAAATGGCCTTAGCAGGAAGGAAATAATCATGGTTGGCTAGGAAACTGACCAAGTGGAGGTTTGAAGGACATTCTGGCCTTCATTTCACTATTCTTTTCCATGCAGTACATGCAAAACCACAGAATTCAATGGGAAACCAAATTTCTGATTTAAAAAAAAAAGTAGCACTTGGCAGAGTGCCTCAGCTCAGTCATAGGAGGCAATCAATACATATTTCTTAATTTGATTTAAAATAGATTTTGAGGTTCAAAAAGAAAGTTTGAAAATGAGCTGAGTTATTTGCTAGTTTGATGAAAGGAGTGGGGATGCTGAAGAGCTAATTAGCTTTTCAGAGTATATTTTTATAGAAGGCCTCTTCAAAAGACCTATAATTTCATAGGTGTTAGTGGTCCTTCCACTGATCCAGATTGCAAGCCCTTTGTGCGTTGGTAGACAGACTTCCAAGATGCTATGGATCAAAAAAAAAGTCATCTCATGAGAACACAGAGGCTATCTATCCCAACCTTCTTATTTTAAAGATAAGGAAACTGAGGCCCAGGGAAGCAAAAAGATCATCACATTGATGGTGAACACTAGAGGTGGTATTGGGCCAGTGTCTCTAACTCTAGAGCTAGGGGTTTTTCTGGTGCACCACATCGCTCAACACTTTGGTAACAAGGCCTCTCTCAGTTGTTGCAATTGTTTTCAGTTGTGTCTAACTCTTTGTGACCCCATTTGGGGTTTTCTTGGCAAAGATGCTGGAATGGTTTGTCATTCCTTCTCCAGTTCATTTTACAGATGAGGAAACTGAGGCAAACAGGGTTTAGTGACTTGCCCAGGATGCAACAGCTAGTAGTATCTGAGGCTGTATTTGAACTCAGGTCTTCCTCAGGCCTGGCACTCCATTCACTGGCACCTCTCTCACTAGGCCTGCATTCAAAACCTGTAATAGAAAATATGAACTAACACCAAAATATAGGTGAAACAATACACACTGGGGACACTCTGACCCTAGGATGTACATTTAGTTTACAAAGCTCTTTCCTTACAGCCCTATGAAGTGGGCAAGCAACACAAATTATCAGTGTTCCCATTTTATAGCTAAAAATAATGACAGTTCTATGGATGACCACCAAGAATTCAAGTCAAATTTATTAAGAACTTACTATGTGCAAGCAATTGTACCAAGATACAAAGAAAGGCTCTCAAGATGCTTACAGTTCATACTTGAGAATGAGATCACCCATTAAAGGGGGATCAGGAAAAAGCTTCTTGTAGCAGGTGGGATTTTGGTTGGGACTTGAAGGAAGCCAGGAGGGAGAGATGAAGATGTAGAACGTACCAGGCCTGGGAGACAGTGAGGGAGAACACCAAGAGAAAGAGAGAAAGAAAGAGGAAAAGAGAAAGAGGGAAAGAGAGACAGAGAGAGAATCTTGAGGGAGAAAACAAGGAGAGGGAAGTGACAGTGGATCACAGGGTACCTGGAGAGGAGTAAAGTCTTAAAAAACTGGAAAGATAGGAAGGGACCAGTATAGGAAGGGCTTTAAAAGGCAGAGGATTTTTAAAGTATTTAATCATAGAGGGAGCCCCTGGAGTTCATTGAGTAAGGGAGGGGCAGCATGACACGATCAGGCCTGAACTTTAGGAGGTAAAGCCACGACATGCAAGGGAATTGGCCCTCTATAACAAATGACAACAATGACCACTTTAGGAATATCAATTAGGCAACTGAGTGGAGGGTGTTGAGATTTACAGATTAGGAAACTGAGGTAAGTAGGCTTAAGTGGCTTGCCCAGGGTGCTACCTTTAGTAGTATCTGAGGCTGAATTTGAACTCAGGTCTTCCTGACTCCAGGCCTGGCACTCTAGTCAACACTCTAGTCACTCTAGTGCCTCCTCTCTCACCAGGCCTGCATTCAAATCCTATAATAGAAAATATAAATTAACACCAAAATATAGGTAAAACAATACATGTTGAGAATTTTGAGGCAGAAGGCTATTGCAGTAGTCCAAGAATAAGGTGATGAGGGCCTGCACTAGGGTGGTGGCAGAGTGGAAAGAAGGTAGAAAAGGAAAGAGGAAAGCATATAGGAGAGACTTTTATGAAGGTGGAATTGACAAGACTTAGCAATGATTAGATACAGAGGGTGAGAGGCAGACATCTTAGCTTGCCAGACTCAGTGACTGGGAGGATGGTGGTACTTTCAACAGTAAGAAAAGTTGTTTTGGAGAAAAGAGAATGAGCTCAGATTTGTTTATATTGAGGTTAAGACATCTGGGAGATATCCATTTCAAGATATTTATCTCAAACAGGCAGTTGGAGATGTGATACTGAAAGTCAGAAGAGAGGTTAAGGCTGGATAAGTGAGAATTCTCTGTATAGAGATGATAGTTGGATTCACAGGAGCTAATAAGACCACCAAGCAATACAGTATAAAGGAAGATGAGAAGAAGGCCCAGGATGGAGCCTTTGGGCATTACCCATGGTTAAAGAGCAGAACCTGGTTAAATCCAGAAAAGGAGACTGAGAAGTAACCAGACAAATATGAGGGGAACCAGGAGAGCAATGTCAGGGAAACCTAGAGATGGAGGAAAAGTGGGTGATCCGATAGTGCCAAAAGCTGCGGGAGGTCAAGAAGGATGAGGATGAGAAAAGGCTATTATTGCATTTGGTAATTAGACATCACTGGTAACTTTAGAGAAGGGAGTTTCAGCTAGCGGAAGGCTAGAATACTAAGAGGTAGGAAGAGAAGACATAGATCACCTAGCAAAAAGGCCTGCCCACTGCTCGTGAGCCTATTTGTGGGCAAAATCTCAAAAATCAAACAAGCTCCTTTGCTGGAACCATATTTAAAGTCTTTATAACACGGTGTTGCTCACCAGAATCTCTAGCATTGCCTTGAGGGATCCAGTGTTACCTCCCTAAACCTCAAGCCACCTACCTCCAGCATACTGGGAGGAGCTCCTGTGGAGAACATGGACTAATTGCATGAAAGGATGAGGGGCCAAGGATAGGTTGGAGAAAGTAACCATATAGATAAGATCTCAGATGCATGGCAAAGTTGTTGCTGTTGTGTTCATCCTTCATTGCCAAAGAAGACCATGCCATCAGAGAAATGATGACATGACTTGCACTGGACTTTGTTTTGAGTGAGGGAGGGCTGTGCAGGTCACCAGCCTCACTTCTCCTCCAGAGCCATCTGAATCCAGTGACCAGATATTCCTCAGGATGACTGGAGATGGCCCAGGATGCACTGGGAGACCTGGGCCCCTTAGGCCAAGGCCTATTTAGGTATTTACTTAGGGTGAGGTAATGCCCATTCAGTGAATAGGCCTGTTTAAGAAGTAGCCAAGGCATGGCCCCTTTAATGAGGTCAAGAAAAGAAACATGAGGCTGAGTGGGAAACAGCCACAGGAGGGAGGGAGGGAAGGCATGCAGGCCACCAGCCTCACTCCTCCAGAGCCATCTGAATCCAAAGTTCCGGTGATCATAAAAACAGGGCTCTTCCCCTTGCATACACTGTCCTCTCCTGAGACTCCCCAAAAGACCTTTATTACACCCATGTTACAGATGAGAAAATGGGTTTGCAGAGGTAATGTGACTTGCTCCTGAAGTCATATTGCTAGTAAATATTGGAGCTGGAACTTCAAATTCAGGGCTGTCTCTACTTGACTAGCGTTGAAAATAGAGATATTGCTTGAGTGACTAGGTAGGAAAGGGGACTTCCAATGCCCCCATTACCATTGCCTATTCTCCAAGGCTGAATTATTTGGCTCTGTCTTCCTTATGTTTAGGCTGTCTGAATTTAAAGGGGAAAAGGAAGGTGCTGTGAGAGGCTAACAAAGGGAAGCAGAGAATAAAGGCAGAAAGGAGCGATCTTCCATCTGCACACAAGCAGAACTCCTGACTGGCAAAATTCTGATTTGCAGAATAGCTAAGTAACCCATTTTCTCATCCATCACACCCTGGGCTAGGAGAAGTGCACTGATGTGGCAATGTGGTCCTCATCCTGGATAACCCCCAGAGTACTCACCACCCCAGATGCATAGAAATGGCACTAACTGGCATTTACACATTTACCTCAAGGGAGGAAAAAAAAAATCCCTTGATAGAAACCTCACTTTCATTCTTCCATTTAATCAAATCCAAGAGGTAATACAAAGATAGTTCGCTAACACATAGTAGTACAGTAAATAGTGCACTGGGTCTAAAGTCAGGAAGACTCAACTTCCTGAGTTCAAATCTAGCCTCAGACACTTGCTAGCTGTGTGACCCTGGGCAAGTCACTTAACCCTGTTTGCCTCAGTTTCCTCATTTGTCAAAGTATCTGCCAAGAAAACCCCAAATGGGGTCAACAAAAAGACAAGACTGAAAAATGACTGGACTACTATATTACTAAAAAAACAGTGACTAGAAGGTAGTTTCCTTCTGCAGCTAAGGAGCCTTACATATAAAGGAAGATGTAGCCTGGTACAAGAGAAAAAAGTGCTGGATTTAGAGTCAAGAGTCCCTACATTAAAATCAGGGCTTTACTACTTACTACCTTTGTGACCTTAGGTGAGTCACAGTCTCAATTTCCTCAGTTGTAAAAAGGAATTGAATGAGATGGTCCCTTTCAGCTCTAAAGCTGTGGTCTTTATAGCCTGGAACCCAGGACCCCAAAAGGAAGAGGAGGTGGGGGAAGCTGGAAAGGAAGTAGTGATGTCCCTGAAAAGCAATTCTCCTTCTTTGTATGGATTGGAGATAAAGAGGAGGAGGGGGGAGCTGGAAAGGAAGTAGTGATGTCCCTGAAAAGCAATTCTCCTTCTTTGTATGGATTGGAGATAAAAGTGACTTGAAATTAGAGGAAAAGACCAGTTCTGGGAGCCAGGAAAACGCAAAAGAGAGAGTGAATGCAGTGACCTTTGCAAGAATGAAATTTAAATTAGGGGAAATGAGTTAATTTGGGTGGAATGGAGCCCCCTTTCTACCCCTTCCCTGCTTTATATGTAAAAATTAAAACCAAGAAGTTTAAAAACTAGGAAGATGTCAGTTTCATTTCAATTTCACAGAAGAGTAACATACATTGCAACCTTTATTACCTGGGGGACGCATTTTTTTCTCTGCCCGTTCTTTCCTATTGGCTCAGGGGATGAGCTCTTGGCTTTAGAAGAAAGCTCGCTCTCATTGGTTCGAAGCGCCGCCGCTGCCCTCCCTCCGAGTGGAGCTCAGCCAATGAGCTTTGAGCAGCTCTCCGGGCCCGCCCCGCTCCCCTCCCCCCATCCAGATGTTGTTGGTCCTTTCTCCAGCAGCCTCCCTTCAGCTCTGGGGGATCTGCAGGAGTGTGGTGAGGTAGGCAGAGGGGAGCAAACATCATGCGTGGTCCATTTCATTCACATCCACTTACTCCGGCTTCAGATCTAGAGCCAGGCTTAAGGGGTTGGGGGCTGATGCACACTACTAGCCAGTAGATTCGAAGGATTCTAAGGCAACCCTGATCTAAATGCTGGCTGCATAACAATGATGGTGACAGCTTCTAAGTGGAGGCTAATGCCTCCGTGTCCAATGAATTCAAGCTGATTCTGAATTGGCAGGAGCAGGCAATATTCCCCAGATGGAGAGATTGCCTGAATTCACATTCTGGTGGAGCTTGTTTTTCTGGTTTTTAAAAGCAAACACAACAAAGTCCGTCCATGTGATTTCAGTCAAGCAATCAGAAATCGTCCACACTCTTTGTGCTTTAGCTAAGGATGGGTAGGGTGTGGGGGGAAGAAATATAAGAGAAATAGAATCCTTGTCCTCAAGGAACTTAAAATCTACTTGGACAGGGCTAGCTGGTGAAATAGAGAAGGAAAAAAATGCCATAGAACAATAAAGTGGGCGGGGGGGAGCAGATCATGAGTATTCTAAGACTTGAGAGATCATTGATACTGAGAAAATTTGCTGGAATTAGGAGAGATCGAGGTTTGATTGACATCTTCAACACTGGTTATGTGAGCACTGATTAAATTACTTACCTATCTGAATTTTAGTTTCCTCATCCCTAACGTAGAGATGATGACCTCAGAGTGTTATTGCAAGAATCGATGAGAAAATATGAGTAGAACTTAGCAAATCTCAATGATGATGCCAATGATGATACTTATTAGTGGTAGTAGGAGCTGGTAGGTAAAAGTTAGGTGTGAAGTAGTTGGAGATTAATTCAAGCTAATTGAATAAATTCAATTAATTTAAGGTGAATCTGGAAAGGCGAGTACAATTTGGTTGATGGAAAAGATGTTCCTAGTTGGGAGCAATTGAATAAAGGCATACCTTGGAGATATTATGGGTTCAATTCCAAACCACTTCAAGAAGTTGAATATTGCAATAAAGCCAGTCACATGAATTTTTTTATTTTCCTAGTGCATATAAAAGTCATTTTTGCACTATACGATAGTGTATTAAATGTGCAATTGTATTATGTTTTTAAAAATAATGTAATAGCTTAATTAAAAAATACATTATTGCGAAAAAAAAATGCTGACCATCATCTGAGCCTTCAGCAAGTTGTAATCTTTTGTTTGGAGGCAATCTAGGTTCAGGACTTGCCCAGGTTCACATAGCTAGTAAGAATCTGATGTCAGAATTTGAACTCAGGTCCTCCTGACTCTGCTGCCAGTGCTCCATCCCCCAGGCCCCCTAGCTGCCCCTGAATTGTAATCTTTTTGCTGGTAGAGGGTCTTGCTTGATGTTGATGGCTGCTGACTGGTCATGTAATTGCTGAAAGTTGGGGTGACTGTGGCAATTTCTTAAAATAAGACAACAATGAAGTTTGGCAAATTGATCGACTCTTACTTTCATTTGAAAACTAAGAGGCCATTGAAGGGTTATTGACTGAACTTTGTTTCTGGTGGAATAGGGAAGCCAGAGGAGATGGAGAAGGTGGAGCAATCAGAACACATACAACATTTACCAATTAAGTTCACAGTCTTATGGGGAGCCCCAAAACAATTTCAATAGTAACATCAAAGATCTCTGATCACAGATCACCATAACACTGTGACAGAATAATAATGAAAAAGATTGAAATATTGTAAGAATTACCAAAACATGACACAGAGATATGATAGTAGGAAAAATGGCTCAGACAGACTTTCTTGACATAGGGTTGCCATAAAACTTCAGTTTGTTCAAAAAAAAATGCCATGTCTGCAAAAGGTGATAAAATGTGTGCTTGTGATGGTTCGGAGATAAGAAGTAGTATTTCACATATGGGGACTGGTGAGGAGATTGGCCCAGTTAACCTGGAGGTTGTAGAGTTTATGTTGGAAGTAGTGGGAAAAAAGTTTGAATAGAACCATGTGGGGCCCACCCACTATGAAAGATCTTACAACAAGACAAGGGGGACAATATGGAATCTGCAGGTTGCTGAATAGGCGGTAAAAGTAGTGTTTTAGGAAGATTATTTTGTTAGAGATACAAAGAATGGACTGGAGATTAGCTAGGAGGCTGTTGAAATGACTCAGGTGTGGTGACCAGTGTCTGAACATGATCTTGTCAGTGAAAACTTGAAGAAAGAGGAGGGAACAAGAAATATGGCCCAAGAACAACAGTCTGTCTGACAGATGAGAGCCAGCATTGGTCTTTAAGGAAGGGAGAATGCTTAAGCAGAGGTCATCTGTTGTTGTTAAGTTGTTTTTCAGTTGTGTCTAACTCTTCATGACCCCATTTTGGGTTTCCTTGGCAAAGACAGTGAAGTGTTTTGCCATTTCCTTCTCCAGCTCATTTTACTGATGAAGAAACTGAAGTAAATAGGGTAAAGTAACTTGCCCAGGGTCATACAGCTAGTAAATGTTTGAGGCTAGACTTGAACTCAGGAAGATGAGTCTTCCTGATTCCAATGATTTATGGAATGAATAGAGGAAAGCTTAATCAAAAGGAGAAACAAGATTTAAAAAAAAAGAAAACCAAAATATTTTGAGACATAACACTGGCTGAATTCCATCTTTTGGTTTAATTGGTTATAATAAAAGGTAGAAGCATAAAAGGATAGGAATGAGAAGCAGGAATGAAGGAAGTTCCATAGGAATTTTCTTTTTGGGGGGAGAGAAGGATTTGAGGCTCTTTAAGTTGTGTTCCCCAAGAAAATATAGCTGTGACCTTTGTCAACTTACTTGAGAATCACAAATTCTTACAGCTGAAAATCACCTTAAAGGTTGCCTAATCTTTATATACCAGGAAACTAGTGCACAAAGAAATTAGAACCACCTGGCCTCCTGAGTCCATCTAGTGCTCTTTCCGCCATGTAATACCATCTCTCTTTGAGCCTTGGTTTTCTCATCTATAAAATGAGGAGGTTGCACTATGCGTTCTAAAGTTTGTTCTAGCTATGTATTCTACAACAAACTGATGGCAATTATTGTGAAGGAAATCTCTCCAGACTATACCTTTTAGAAATAAAAGTTTCCGCTTGGATCAATAATAGTAAATGAAAAAATCCTTTTTTATCAGAAAGAGAGAAAAAGAATGATGATTTTAGATATAATCTAGTTTTGAGAGACCATTATTCTGAGCACCTAGTTTTTTTTAGCAAGGATCATAAAAAAACACAGAAGTAGAGGAGGACATGTGTTCACAGCCACATGAAGGTTGGATAGGAGAATGGGGCCTGCAGAGACACAGCTAGAAAGAAACTTCATGCTTCATACCCAGAAATTAAGACAGACAGAGGTACATCTACTTAGTCTTCAGTTATTCTGCATATATGTGTATGGGGTGGTTCTTCCTCTAAATTGGCTGATTTGATTTATCAAAAGTAAGTGCAAACTTACTGTCTTCTTACTCATCAAGTATCATCTCCCTGTCAGTCTTTTTGTGTTCTGTTATTTTTAGTATAAAAGTCATTTTTCCTTGCACAAAGAAAGAAAAGAATGGAGCAGCTGTTCCAGTTATCCTTGTGCCATCCATCCCAAGCAGGCCCTTATTTTTTACCCTCCTTTTATTCCTTGCCTCTTTCTCTTTCCCATCTCAGCCCATCTGAAATGTTGCTGAATGCCCTGGGATCACAGTAAAACCATCAGCCCCTTGTGTGTTATCTGTCCCATCGTACATCCCATGTTATCATGGGCATTTTTAGAACTCTTTGTATCTTTGAATCTGACCTGACTTCATTTCCACATCCCCACCATTTTGTTGAAATGACCAGTCCTCCCAATTCAGACCACAAGAGTGTTTCATACTGACCCCAAACCCCCATATTAATGCCATGCATTTGAGGCCAAGACTTTAGAGCAATGGCTTGACATAATAACCTACTTAGCACCCTGGGAATAGACTGGCAGGCAGATTGTGTAAAGTCAGGTTGGCGTGGGCCCCAGGGGAGTAGAGGAGCCCTTCAGAGTACATCCAAGCACTATTGAGTTCAGTAGCCTGAATCTACTCTGAACATGGTACTTGTCAATCAATCAACTTTCACTGGGTACGAGCGATGTGCAAAGCACTGTGTTACATGTTGTTGGGTGAGAAAAGAGATATATGAGATCATTCTTTCAAGGGGTTTATAATCTAGTTAAGGAGGCAAACCATAGTCACCTGAAAAGGTAACAGTAGCTAGTAAATGTAAAATGAAGAGTCTAATACAGTAAAACATAGCATAGAGCAGGCAGGCACATTTGTGAAGTCACGCTCAAGTCTGCATGACCCCATCTGGGGTTTTCTTGACAAAGATACTAGAGTAGTTTGCCATTTCCTTCGTCAGCTCATTTAACAGAAGGGGAAATAAGGTTAAGTGACTTGCTCAGGGTCACATGTCTAAGAAGTGTCTGAGGCCTAGATTTGAACTCTGTCCACTGCAGCACCTAGCTGCCCTGTATCTCTAATGCCTTGCAAAATGCCTAGTACAAAGACATAGTTTAATTATTATTGATTGATTAAACCCCTAGTATTCATTTTCTTTCATATTGTCCAGGTATCAAACAAACTTCAGTGACCTCCTCTTCCCTCCTGGATCAGAGGAGCAAAGATTTAGACCTAGAGGACACCTTAGAAGCATCTCAGTTAGATGAGGTTAGATGAGGAAACTTGGAGGAGGGGTGGGTGGGAAACTGACTGAAAAAGGTTGGGAACCTTTGTGAACCAGGGCACCTAACCAGGCACAGTTAACAAAGGGAGCTCATTTGTACTGGAAAGGAGGAAGTCAGGTCTGTGAATTAAATCAGAACCAAGACTGTAGGCTGATGGGCTAAAAGAACCCTGAGAGAGTTGCCTAATCACAACTTGGAATCTTGACTTGTCTTCATGTCTTTTGCAACATTCAATTATTTCGGACAAATGGTTTAGCTCTTTGAGGTATTCTTCTGCCAAGGCCTAAATGGTCCTTGTCCACCCCTTCCTGGGGTCTGATGAGGCAGAGCATTGCTTGGCAGATGCTTTCAGGTGGGAAGAGACCCAGGAATGTTTTTATATAAGAAAGAGAACAACTTCCTGAACCTGTTGAAATGGAGAGGCTACATAAATGCAGGAAAAACCATTCAGGCCCATTTTATAGGATCTCACAGCCAGAGCCCTTTCCCCAAGCTGAGATCTGGCCTCTCAGCCTCTCTGTCTCTCCCATCTTTTCCTCTTCCTGGCTCTCACACTTGAGCCTATCCCCGCAGAACTGCCCCTCTTCGGGTACCTTTTTTTCCTAGCACTTTTCATCTCTCATCTCTTAGCCCACCCTTTAGGGCTCCTTTGCATCTCTTCCTTTAGAGAGGAATATCCTGGTTGTGGGCAGTGCTGAGTCAGGCCAACCAAGCAACCACTTCCCCAGCTCACAAAGGAAAAGAAAGAGGGAGAGAAGCAGTGATGAGCTCATTTGGTTTAATTCTAGAATAAGGTATTTTTCCAGTGCTGTCTACCTTCAGAGAAAGAACTGGTGGAGTCAGAATGCAAATTGAAGCATACTTTTTATTTTTCTCTTGGGTTTTGTCTGAATCTGTTTGCTTTTGGAACATGGCTAATATGGAAATATATTTTGCATGACTGCACATGTATAATCTCTATGAAATTACTTGTCTTTTCAAGGAGGGAAGAAAGGGAGGGAACGGGAAGGAATTTGGAATCTAAAATTTAGAAAATGTTAAAAATTGCTTTTACATGTAATTGAGAAATAATTTTTTAAAGAATTTTATTTTTCCCCTTTCTGTTTTAAGATGAAGGTTTGAATTGAGGTATTAAAGGAATACCCACATTCTCCTGTGGAGAGAGCTCAAAGAATGAGTAATATGTTCTCTCTTGGACTTCAGGCAGAGCAGAAATCAGCAGCATTAGAGGCAAATTAACCTGCTCCCAGCTGGCTGACTCATTGTGGTTTTTCCCATAGCATTTCCCAGAATGACCTTGGATTCAAATAATAACCACAAAATACCAGCAAATTTATTTGGGGAGCATTTACATTTTGGTGCAGTAGGTAAATCCCCAATGAAAGGGCATCATGAGAAGCATTTTTCTTTCAGAACCAACAGAATTCTCTCCTTCCTGTTGACTGGCCCTCTGTGTAATTTCCCTTTCTTTATTTACACTCTGTCTAACCTGAAGGCTTTCCAATCTTCTGTTTTCTGAAAAATGTCACCCAATCATATGTCACTAAGGACCATTGGATCATAGACCTGGCATTTGAATGGAACCCAGAGGCCATCTAGTCTAAACATGAACAGTGAGAAGGAGATGATAGAGAAAAGGCTCCACCAAATAAGAGAGGGTCCTTGGATGACGGCAGAAATTTTCTATTCTATTTAGGACATTAGAACTGAAAATAACAGCATTTTATATAGCACTTCACCTATATTTACTCATTTGTTCCTGAGGACAACCCTGTGAAGTAGGTGCTGTTGTCTCCCTTTTACAGATGACAGTGAAACATGGAGACGTTAAGTGACTTGCCCAGGGTCACACAATTAGTGTCTAAGATAGGATTTGAGCTCTATGCCCTGTGTTCTATCTATTGTGCCATTTCTGCCGTAGTCATCAACTGGCCCAACCCTTTCATTTGACAAGTGAGGAAACCAAGGCCCCCAAAAGTGAAGACCCTTACTTAGAATCACTCACATACCAAGTTAGTGGCTTAGCCCCGACTAGAACCTGGGACTTTGGATTCACTGTTCAATGTTCTCTCTCTGATTTTGCCTTCCATTTATACTGTACATATTGTGTATGTATATAGTTATTTGCATATTTTATCCCCCATTAGAATGTGATAAATTCATATCCCAGCCTCACATTCTTATTAACGTTGTGACCTTGACTAAGCCCCTTTATCTCAGTCTGTCTTAATTTCCTTACCTGTAAAACAGGGATAATGATAGCACATCTCTCAAGGGGTCCCCTACCCCTGAAGGGGTACGATCAAATGAGATAGTCTTTATAAAGCAATTAATGCTGTGCCTGGCAGCCAGTAGGTGCTTAATAGATGCTCGTTCCCTTCTTTGTTCCATAGCAAAACCATGGAAGTTTGGTTACCCCTGGACATGACCTCATTTCCAGATGTAATCCCACACATGTGACTCCAGGTTCCTCTTCTGGTTCAGCATTCATTCCTCCAGACTATTGACCTGGGTGTGACCCAATGGTCAACTTGCCTTCTATACTGACCTTCTCATTGTTGAGCCAGCATCCTGTGCTTTACTAACCCATCACAGTTCTACAAAAGGAATTACCTAAAGCCTAAGGATGAAGCAGTTTCACTCTCACTTTTGTTTCCTCTCAGTTCTTTTAGGCAAGTTACACGGGTCACACGGAGGACAGATTATATGGAGGAAAGTGAGATCCAAGGATGGAGACTGTCCTTAAAAACCTATGTATTTCAGGGAGAAAAAAAAAGAGAAGACCCCTTGGGAGTGGGATAAAATTGTTGGAACAGATCACACACACACACACACACACACACACACACACACACACACACACACACATGCTCCCAAAGTGTTTGAAGACAATGCTTCCAAAAGCGCAGGACACATCTAAATGAACATTGCAGTCCCCTATCTGACTTGGAGCAAATCATTTAATTTCTCTGGACCGCAGTTCCTTCATCTGTAGAATGAAGGGGTTAGGTTAGATGACCCCTAGGTTCCCTTCCACCTCAAAATTCCTGGTCCTATGCGCCTCAGTATTCTAGTCATTCACACACCAAAAGTTGTTCTAAAGTTTTGTGCTTCCTCTTCCTCCCTCCTGGTCCCGCTTGGCAAATTCTGTGCCTCTTGATTTGATGGAACTCCAGCAGAGTCAGCAGGTCATCGTCTGCTTGACAGACTTATCTCTGTGAGATTTATTCTGAATTTATCTTTATTATGAAATCTACGAAAAATGTCCAGCAGTTTTGCCTGTCTGCCTAAGCTGGGCATTGGCACGCTGTTCTCAAAGAACCTGGAGTGAGCTGGGGCAGGGGGTTACAAAGGCTAAGAAATCGCTATTAGTTGTATGTGGGTGAGAGGGCGAGGAACTATGCCTTTGATGTGAAAGTACAACAGGTTTCCCTTAGTTGGAAACATGAAGCCTTTATTTTGCTTTTGTTTTCTAAATTAGACTTATTCTTTTCTCTAGCCCAAGCTGGAACCACAGTGGACACTCATGAGTCTCGTCCCACTACTGACTGATATAGAAGTTTTAGGGTTTGATTTCTAGGCCAGTTCATTCCTCCTCAGGCAGCTGGGTAACCCCACACTCCCAGGGTGACTCACCATATTGGTTTGGATACTGAGCTGAAGTGATCCACCAGCTCAGCCTCCTGGAATATACTAGTGCCCAACACAAAAAGCCACACAGCTGCCCCAGCTGGAACAAACTGGTATTCTCTGTTGGCAGGCAGGCCTATCTCCAAAGAGCAATTTTTGTGAAGGGATCTCCATTACCTACCTCTTCACTGGATCAAGGAAGCTGAATTCTTCACTGGCTCCACTCTGTCCTAATCTGACCAAAGGGCAAACAACAAGTCTCGAGTTTGGAGTCAGAAGAATTCTGCATTGGGTTTCCTAGAATTCAGTTAAAATTCTAGGATCCCATGTAAAAAAAAAAATCACAAAGGAACCAAAATGACAAAATTAACAGTTCTAAAAAAAGAAAAAAAGAGTGCCTTCCGGCTGGCTTGGCAGGGAGCGGGACATGAGGTCTGCATAATTCTGCCAGGGCTTTTCTTTCTTTAGCACTTGGTGTCCATGTATCCACACCTTCCAACTGTGTTCGTGTACAGGGATATTAATAACAGTCAGAAACTATGCAGGAGTTATCCTGTCATGGGTACAAAGAGCCAAAAGGATCCTATTCCTTTTAACCTCTTGAAAGACTGATGGTAAATACCCCAAACCTTTTATGCACAATGAGATTTCCTACCTTACAGGACCTGATGGATGAATCTCAATGGTTTTGAGACTGGGAAGCTTCTGGATCACCTGTTTACTTTAAAGCTAGTAAATTGTTTTCTCGACAGAAAAAAATCTAATTTTTAAATAATTTAAAAAATAACTTTGGTGTCAATAGAGTATCAGACATTCTTTTCTAATTTTGTAACTCTGTGGTTCCCATGTAAGATATACTATGTAGGATAAAAATACCAGCCAATATCCTATTTGCTTTTGAAGGTACTCATACACTTTTAATGCTTTCTTTTAAAAAACATACTGAGGCAGATCTCTTATAATATCCAGCATTTATGTAGCGCTTTAAGGTTCACAAAGCATTTTAAAAATATCTCATTTTATCCTCACAACTCTGGGAAGTGGGTGCTATTATTAAGGTCCTAATTTTACAAATGAGGAAACAGGCAAGTAGAGGTTAAGTGATTTGTCCAAGGTCACACAGCTAGTAAGCATCTGAGACTAGAACTGAACTCAGTTTTCCACTCTAGGTCTAGTGCTCTATCCATTTCACCTCCTTGTTGCCTAGGAACCATTTGGGGGAAAACACCAATCTGTGAACAGGCAGAAGAGATCCTTCCTAAATGTGAACAGGTTTCCACCATCTTACTAAACAGAACTAAAATGAATCTGTTAATAAAGTAACGGAGGCAAAGGTCCTCTGTGCAAATATTGGGAAAAAGACATGGTCAGGGTAGAAAGGACATTTTCTCTGAATTTTAGCAGCCCTCTTCTGCCTGACTGCACATAGACTTATCTGAAAAAAATGAGCCACAATAGATATTGTGGCTATAATGTACAATTATATATATTATATATGATTATTATATATATATTATACATATAATTATTATATATTATATATAAAATTATATATAATTTCATCTATAATAGATAGATGAAAATAATTTATAGCTCATATTTCTAACATACTGCACAACATCCCTGTGAGGTAAATAGCATTTATCTGTGTTGACACATAAGAAAACTGAGACTCAGAAAGGTGGGGACTTTTCCTACTAACCTGAATAAAGCTTCAGCAAAAACTTCTTTTGCTTCCCCTCCTTTTGGTATAATGTGTCTGGTCCAATTTGAAGATTAATAGGTTTTTACTGATGCTATGAAAGCTTGAAAGTGAATCCTTACCCTCCTGGTCCTAAAGGAAATAAAACCTTGCCAAGCAAGGCTGAAAACTGATCAAATGACTAAGAAATTGAGCAAATCAATTTCTCGATTTTTGCCTTGTCATTCTTACCAGCCACTAGCCTTTGGCAACTGGCTCAAATCTACCTTTACTCCCCTTCCTGTACTCTGCAGTTCAGTCAAATTGGGCTTCTGGTTCTTCATGCCACACCCCATTTTCCATTTCATTTGCGTCTAGAGGACTACACGGATTGGTAGAAAGCAGGGGGAATCGACACAAGAAATTTTGCGTCTTGTTGGGGGCTTATGAGCCCAAAAATCCACAGCACCATTTCTTATTTTTAAAAATGTAAGATGCTTGAGGACCAAGTTGTTTCATTTTTGTCTTTGTATCAAATGCTTTTTTATTCATTCAAGAAAGTAGTGTCACTGTCATCAGGAGTCAGTCACTACGATGTGCCAGGCACCGTTAATCACTTGGCATCCAAACGGAAAAAGGGTGACAATCCTTGGTCTCAAAGAAGTTCACACTTTGATTAGGTGAGATAGCACATGAAAGAAAATTCAGTGGTAGCACCAATGGAAAAGCCCAGAAATGCTGCAGGTGCGAAGGAGATAGAGGTCCTTAGACTAAGCTGGTAGGTCAGTTGTCAGTGTTGGAGGTTATGCTGTAGGCTATAAATTTAGGGCAGATGATAAGGCTGAGAGGACACACAGAACAGATGGCAACGGCTGATGGGTCTTCTCATTGGTATGATGAGAGCTGAAAACCCCATCTCATCCAAGCCTTGTGAGCAATCAAACAGCTGGGATGGGTTCTAGGCAGCCCCAGAGAGAGAAAGGGCTGAAGGAGACAAAAGTGGGGGAAACTTCCCCCCTCCCCAGTGTTGGTGGGTCTCCCCAGTCATCTCCCTTCTACCTTTCTTGCTATCTATATAATGTTCATGCTAATCTCATGGTTAGCAGTGGGAGCAGATGAAATATTCTACTAAGAATGCTAAAAAATTAACACTGTATACTGGAAAGAGCGCTGTATTTGAAGTTGAAAAAACATGGGTCCAAGTTCTGATTTTCCTTCCTGCTATCTCTGTCACTTTTAGGTATGTTTTTAACCTCATTGAGTCTCAGTTTCCTCATCTGCAAAACAGGAGTAATAAAAATAACTGCTCTGTGTATTCCATAGGGTTATTGTGATAGTACATGTGAAATGTATAAAGCACTATGTGAATCAGATGTTTTGGAAAAGGGAAGGAAGGCAGGAAATGGGATTCCTGAGTGTTCCTGGCAGGACTATTTCTGCAATGCCCTTCTTCCATCTCTAAGCTCCAACTGCCCAGGAAGACAAGCCAGAGTGGTTTCCCAACTCCCAATGGGGAAAAAAGGTCAAATACAAGAATAGCAGTAATGAACTGGAGAAATTCTAGACCCAAGGTTTCGTGAATATAGAGAGCTCAACATAAGGGATCGCCCCCTCCCTATTTACCTGATCCACAATTGCTTTTGAACCTTGTAGCAAACGCATGACCTGAGACAATGGGAAATTAAGTGACTTACCCAGGGTCTCATAGGCAGATAGGGTGAATGAAGTCCAAGTCTTTCTGACTGATTGCATCTTAATAGCCATAAGGACAAATCATACAAATAACATAACCTCTTCAGCCTTGAGTACCATGGGCAAAGTTTTCAGCTCCATTATCTCATTTGATCCTGGCAACCCGGCAAGGTCGGCTGCAAAACTATCATTATCTCCCCTTTATTGATTAAGAAACTGAGGCTCAGATGGAACCTGCCTAAAGAGCAGAGGCAGTAAATGGAAAATATCCATCCTTTTTTTATACTCAATCCTCCCCTGGTTTTATTTCAGGGGCCTTAAGGAACTCTCATTTGTTCTCACAAGTTGAAAGACTTGGATTGTTGGCAGTTGGGCTGTTGTGTGTGAGTACAAGTGTGTGTATGTGTGTTTCATTCCAACACACCCCCCACTTTATAGTTAAGGAAATTAGCTTTCATTGTTCAAAAACTCCACAAACATCTCATTAAGACACTTATGTCCTAATGAGGGATAATCAGCGTGCTTTCAAAGCCTGCCTAGAGCGGAGATAAACACTATTTACACAGTGAGCCTCCAGCATGAAGCTAGCCTTCCTGATCCTTGCAAACGATCACCCTTTTTGAGTAAACCTACATTTGAGCCACATTGGAGAGGATCCTGGCTCTGGGCTCCGAGGCTGTCTAGGAATCTTACCTTGTGTTGTTCAGTTATTTCAGTCCAACTCTTTGTGACCCCATTTGGGATTTTCTTAGCAAAGTTTCTGAAGTGTGTTGCCATTGCTTTCTCTAGCTCATTTTATAGATTAGGAAACTGAGGCAAACAGGGTTAAGGGACTTGCCCAGGGTCACACAGCTAGTATA
>CM053769.1:693566793-693603953 GCA_028658325.1 Potorous gilbertii | reverse complement strand
AGGGGCAGGGCCGCCTCTCAGGCTCAGTTCCCTCAGGGGGTTTATACAGAGATCCTTTGTGGTGGAGCTGGGGTGGAGCT
This sequence comes from Potorous gilbertii, assembly GCA_028658325.1. Classification (NCBI taxonomy): domain Eukaryota; kingdom Metazoa; phylum Chordata; class Mammalia; order Diprotodontia; family Potoroidae; genus Potorous; species Potorous gilbertii. Next base: position 693,603,873 of record CM053769.1, on the reverse strand, counting down.
CCAGCCCACTCTGGGAGTCTCTGGCTGAGCTGCCTCTGCCTCTGGCTGAGCTGCCTCAGCCTCTGCTGCAGTGGCCGCTTCCCAGGGGGTCCGAGTCCCGGAGATCCTCCGCTCCCCTCTCAGCCCGTCTCTCTCACTGACCTGTGCGTCTGTGGGTGGAGGGACCTTTGAGGTTGCAGGAGATTCAGGTCCCTGACGCCTGCTTGGGTCTGCTGGCTCCTCTCAGTGCCTCGCGGCCGGGCAGAGCTCCATGGCCGGGGCCGGGGGAGGGGAGCGCCGGGGTACCTTTGCGGTCGGTTTTTCGGGGCTCTCTGCAACGGAAATCTCCTTCACTGTGTTGCTGCGCAGCTTCCACTGTTCCAGAATTTGTCAGGAGTTCTTTTTACAGGAAATCTATGGGCTGTGGGTTCGGACCTAGCATAGGTGAGTCTTTCTACTCTGCCATCTTGGCTCCTCCCTCACATAGCACATACTTAATGAATCTTTCCTTCTTTCCTGAGGGATAAGTAGCGTTCTCTTGGAGAGAGAAGAGCATTGCCTCTAGCAGTAGTGTCAAAATCAAATAGGAAGACTCTTGCAGGCTATATATTGACTTGGAAAACCAAAAAATAACATTATCCAGGTTGCACTGTACTTTTATTTATTTGGTTAAATATTTCCCAATTAAGTTTGAGACCTCTGGCCTATAGGACCCATCAAGCTAAAGGAGAAATAATGGATTATGGGATGGATTAAGAAATACTTGTATTTTGCTCTATACCATTACCTGGAGTTATTCAGACAAAGCAGGTCCAATAGGAAAGATGTTTCTTGTCCAGAAACCCCAAAATGTGGAACTTTTATATGTAGTTTATTTTATGTGGGGTTCCCTTCCAGAGAAAACTCAAACCATAAGACATGGGAAAAGGATACATAAAAAGGACCACACATATGGGAGGGACTGTATAGGACCCAGGGTAGCTCTAGAGATGCATTGTACTGGCAGGACATTGCTCTCCTGGAAAACTTAATTTCCAGTTCCCTTCTGAGGGGGAGTCCAAAGAACTCTAAGATCTTACTAGAAAGCTAATACCCAACAGAGTAGGATCGTATTGATTGAATGGGGAATAAATCTTATTGAAAAGCTGTTCTGAGTGCTTTATGTATCTATTTATGGTCTCCTATAAGTCCTTTGCATCCTCTGAATTGTCTTTGTAGAAAAAGAATAGCTATAATGGTAAATATGTAAGGTAAATATAAATATTATAGATACACACACATATATACATACATGTGCCTATACACATATACATTCATGTACATACACATATATATGTAAATGTATAAATGCTAAAGTGTAAGGTAAATATAAGGATCTTGTTACTCATATTTGCAGAAACCTAGATATGAATTCTACATAAACTACATTTGAATATTTGCCAGAGTAAACTCTTGAGTAGGGGTAAACTAAGAGAAGAAGATATCAGTCTTTTGGAACCACCTTTGAATTAAGACCTAGTTCATGTAAGACAATACTTTTCAAGTTTATAAATGACAAAAACTCGAAAGGATAGCAAATATACTGGAGGACAAGTGCGAATCCAAAAAGACTTTGGCAGATTAGAATAAAGGACCTAAACAGATCATGTGAAATGTAATAGGCACAAATGTAAAAGTCTACACTTGGGTTCCAAAAATCATCTTCACAAGTTCAATGTGGGCAAGGCTTAATGAGAAAATATTTACTTCCTGTAAAAATGATCTAGTGGAGGAAGGGACAGGAAGGTTTAGTGGATGAAATTCTCAATGACTCAATATTTGGCCATGCATCCCCCAAAGCTGGTTATCCTACTTTGAGACAGAGAAGATAGCTAGTGCTACCCTACAGGTAGGTGATGTTGTCAGTATGAGGGATGAACTCAGAGTCAGTAAAATCTGAGCTCAAAACCTAGTCTCAGATACTTTATCAGCTGTGTGACCCTGGGCAAACAAACTACTTTCTCTCAGTCTCACTTTTGCTAATCTGTAAAACAGGGATAGAAACTGTACCTAAAGCCCAGGGTTGCTGTGAGAATCAAATAAGATAATATGCCTACAGCACTTTGCAAACACTATGCTTGAAACAATATGCAGAAATTGGCTGTTGTTATCAATCTCTCCAGATCCCAGTTTCATCATTTGCAAAAATGCTGAGTTTGTGTAAATGGCTTAAATCTATGATCCTTTCTTTTACCAGGAAGACCTATCCCTGTATCTTTACCCTCCTCAGTCTTTCTTTCCTGGACAGTGCTTTTCCCTGAACAAAAGTAAGAGACTTCTCTCTCCAGCTTAGCTGAAACACTGTTGTCCATGAAGAGTTGAGGGGGAAATGTGATAGCCCCAAATATCTCATAAAACTTCAAAGCCATTGCCATACCTCCTTCATATTACTGTTGTAGGGGACATCATGGTGCAGGATCAGAGTATGGTGTGTTTGGTGTGACTGATCAGTCTCAGACTAGTTCAGAAGGCTCTACTACAGGTTGGGCACAAGTACTCTGTTACCACATTTTGAATGGAGATATCTCTGTGAGCATCTCAAGCTTCCTTTGTGAGACTGAGATTTTGCTTTGTTTACAGGGCACAGTGCCTTCTTTGATGCTGGCAAGCTACACTAGGCTGTCCTGTGGCAGAGGTTACAGGGGACCCTTCGCTAGCACTGTGTACAGTCTGGAACTGTTGGGGAACCCTGTTGCCCATAGGCAGTTTTTGGTCTCAGTTTTTGTTCACAATTCTGAGACAGAAAAGAGTACTAATATTTGTGGCCATAGAAGAGCATACCTTCCCTCCCTCCTAGCCCCACCCCAAGACCAGAGCACAGACCAGGAGAACAGTAATCACACCTCTCCCCAGATCATATCACATCTTAGAAGCACCATAAACTTGTAGATCCTTACAACTAGTTCTGAAAACAGTAGCACAAAAAGCTTGAAGCTTGGAACAGTACCTCCCCATCCCTGGGTGAGCAGAACCTGTCAAGAAACAGGCTGAAAAAGAGCAAATAACAAAAAACTTGACTGCAAAAAGCTAGTAATATGGGAGGGAAAGCCAAGACACACACTCAGAAGAAGATAATACCATGAACACAACTACAAAACCTCAAACAAAAAAACAGTAATTGAACCAAGCCCAAAAAGAACTCCTGAAAGTGTTAAAGAGATAAGATAGTAGAGGAAAAATTTAGAAAAGAAATGAGAGTGGCACAAGAAAACTGTGAAAAAAGACTTAATAGATTGGTAAAAGAAGCACAAAAATTCACTGAAGAAAAGAAAGCCTTAAAAAACAAAGTAGGCCAAAAGGAAAAAGTAATTCCTTAAAAGTTAGAATGGTGCAAGCAAAAGCTAATGACTTCATGAGACATCAAGAAACAATAAGCAAAGTCCAAAGAATCAAAAAAAAAAATAGAAGAAAATGGGAAATATCTCACTGGGAAGACAAATAACTCATGAAATAGTTATTGAGGAGAGATAATTTAAGAATTGGACTACCTGAAAGTCATGACCGAAAAAAGAGCCTAAAATCATATTTCAAAATATTATGAAGGAAAACTTCCCTGACATCTTAGATCCAGAAGGTAAAATAGAAATGGAAAGAATCCGCTGAACGCCTCCTGAAAGAAATCCCCAAATGAAAACTCCTAGGAATATTACAGACAAACTCCAGAGCTCTCAGGTCAAGGAGAAAATATTGCATGCATCTAGAAAAAAACAATTCAAATAACGTGGAATCACAGTGAGGATGGTCCAAGATTTGGCAGCTTCCATGTTAAAGGAGTGGAGGGCTTAGAAGATGTAATTCCTGAAGGCAAAGGAGACAAGAATAATTTACTCAGTAAAACTGAGTGTAACCCTTTGGGAGATGGGGGTGGGGTGGAATGCAGATGGATATTTAATCAAATACAGGACTTTTAAGCTTTCCTGTTGAAAAGACCAAAGCTTGACACTGACTCAAGGGAAGCATAAAAAAGTAAACATGAAAGAAAAATCCTGAAGGACTCAATAAGGTTAAACTGCTTACATTCCTATATGGGAAGATGCCATATGTAACTCCTAAGAATTTTATCATTATTAGGGCAGTTAGGAGTCTACACAGACAGAAGACAGGGGTATGAATTGACTATAATGAGATGGTCTGAAAAAGATAAAGTTAAGAGATGAAAAAGAGTGATACACTGGGCAAAGCGGGAAGGGAGAAGTAGAAGGGGGAAAGTATCTCACCAAAAAAGAGATGTCCAAGGAAGAGCTTTTACAGTAGAGGGGAAAATGAGGGGTGTCCACAATGCTTGAACCTCACTGTCATCAGAATTGGTTCAAATAGAGAAGAATGTATAGATATACATGCACACATACTAAATGTATGTATATATGCATATATACAGCTACGTATATATACTGAATATATATACACACACACACATATACACATTCAATTGGGTATAGAAATCTAGCTTACTCATCAGGAAAGTAGGAGGGAAGGCTGAAAGAGAAGGGGGAGGTAAGGAAAGGGAGGGTAGATCAAAGGATGCAGTGCTTAGAAGCAACACACCTTTTGAGGAAGGACAGGGTAAAAAGAGAGGATAAACACAACAAAAGAGAATGGAGGGAAATATATAGCTAGAAATCATAACTATGAATGTGAAAGAAATGAAGTCACTCATAAAATGGTAGCAGATACCAGAATGGATCAGAAACCAGAATCCATTAAGATACTGTTCACAAGAGACATAGTTGAAACAGAAAGACATATATAAACATAGAGTTAATGGTCTGGAGCAGAATCTATTGTACTTCAGCGGAAGTAAAAAGGCAGGGGTAGCAATCATGATCTCAGATAAAACAAAAGCAAAAATAGATGTAATTGCAAGAGTTCATAAGGGAAACTACATTTTGATAAAAGGTATTATAGATAATAAAATAGTAGTAAAAATTTGACAGTAAGTTTCTCAGAAAAAGGCCTCATTTGTCGAATATACAGGGAACTGAGCCAAATTTTTAAAAATAAGAGTCACTGACCAAATGATAAACAGTCCAGATATATGAACAAGTACTTTTCTAAAGAAGAAATTAAAGCTAACAATAGTGACATGAAAAAATGTTCTGAATCACTATTGATTAGAGAAATTAAAAGTACTCTTATCCTCACATCTATCAGATCAGTTAACATGACAGAAAAGGAAAGCAATAGACACTGGAGATGATATGGGAAAACAGTTAATCTAATGAACTGTCAGCGGAATGCTGAACCAGTCTAACCATTCAGGAGAATAATTTGGAACTATGCCCAAAGTACATACTCTTTGACCCAGCAATGCCACTCATAGGTCTGTATCCCCAAGAGATCAAAGAAAAGGGAAAAGGACCTATTTGTATAAATATATTTATAACAGCTCTTTTTTGTGGTGGCAAAGAATTGGAAATTGAAGAGAGGCCCATCAATTAGGAAACTGCTGGACAAGCTGTGGTATATATGGTTGTGATAGAATTATATTGTGCCATGAGAAATGGCGAGGGGAATGGTTTCAGAAAAAACATGGCAAGACCTATATGAATTAATGCAAAGTGAAGTGAGAAGAACCAGGAGATCTCCATGCACAGTAATAGCATGATGTAATGATGATCAACTGTGAAAGACCTGACTACTCTGATCAATGCAATGACCCACAATTCTAAAGGACTCATTCTATTCAATGAATGGGCATTGCCTCACCCTAAGTGAGTACCCACAAAGACCCTAGCCTAAAGAGGCCAAGGTCTCCAAGTGTATCCTGAGCCATCTCCAGTCATCCTGATGAATATTTGGTCACTGGATTCAGATGGATTCTCTGGAGGAGAAGTGAGGCTGGTGACCTGCACAGCCCTCCCTCACTCAAAACAAAGTCAAGTGCAAGTCATGTCATTATTTCTCTGATGGCGTGGTCTTCTACGGCAACAAAGGACAAATGAACGCGAAAGGACTCATTATGAAAAGTGCTGTCCACTTCCAGAGAGAGAGCTGATGTGCAAATTGAAGTATAGTTTTCTTTATTTTTCTTGCTTTTTGTGACATGACTAATACGGAAAAATGTTTTGGATGATTTCACATATAAAATGGGTATTATAATGTTTGCCTTCTCAGGGAGGGAATTTGGAACTGAAATTCTTAAATGTTAAAAAAAATAAATTTTAAAAAGAACCCCTAAAATACGGGAAAATAACAGGTCATTAAATAGAAAATATAAACCAAAAAAAAAAAGTGGAAGTGGATGGAACCTGCAGGTAGGAAAGAGATACTTATATATATCTTTTCGTTGCAGAAATTTACATATTTAAGAAAACCAAACTGTTGGGTTTTTTTTTAACAAGTCTTTATTCACTTAAATTAACAAAATACAGGCTGTGTGTTATTTTCAGGTAAAACTGCTTTAGCAGTGAAGCAGAAAGTTAAGTATCCACAACTTGGGTTACTATACACTTGGCCTCTTTCTTTTAAATAGCAAACTGGCATTCTATACATCAATATTTGGTGCTGCGTTTTCCAAATGTGTTATGAATGTTAGCTCTGTTATGTTCCACTCTCACGTAGCAAAGACTGTCATTCCAAACATCATGTTAATCTTATTAAATACTTGCTTAGACAGTGTGTGCATAGCGCTTTCTCCCATCTGTAGACATACACAATTAGACCTCCTACACCTGAGGGTCAGTGTCATTGTGGAGGATGCAGCTGGTGAAATATTGAACTTCAGTTTCATGACTAGGGGAGAGGAAGAGATGACTGGAGGGGGATTAGTAGAATTGATAAAAGGGATGAATGACATATGTCATTCATTTGATTCGTATTTAATCCCAACTACGTAACAAGAATGGAAGGTTTGTTTATATTAATGACCTACTTTCAGAATGTCAGTTGGTAATGTCAATATGTTGGCATGCTCTTTGAAGTGCAAACTGGAAATTCTAGAGCAGTAGAGCCCAATGCAGGAGCTATTAGGGGGTGCAGTAGGTAGAATGCTGGTCTAGGGGTCAGGAAGAACTAAGTTGGAAATATTCAACAAAACATTTACTTACTAGTTGTATGACCCTGGACAAGTCACTTACCTTTTGTTTGCCTCAGTTTCCCCATCTGTAAAATAGTAATAATAGCACCTATTTCCCAGGGTTGTTGCAAGGATCAAATGAAATAATTGTAAAGTGCTCAACACAATGCCTGGCACATAATAAGCCCTATGTATTATTAAATAGAAATGGAGACATTAACCTGTATATAAACTGTACATAAGGTGGGATGTTGATTTAGAAAACCACTTATTAACATTATGTATGTTCTACTGCACTTTTATTTATTTTGTTAAATATTTCCCAATTACATTTTCATCTGGTTCCTGTTGTCCAGGCTCCATGTTTGACAACTCAGCTCTAGAGAATTTATTATCTAAAATTATTTCTGAGAATTGATGCAAATTTTCTAAGTTAGGAACTCTAATTAGATTCCTTTGGTTCCTAAAAATGGTTTTCCTGATGAACTCTCTTAAATTTTCATTCTGATGTTGGGTGGCCCATTGGAGTGAGATGGCCAACACAAAGACATATGGCATACTGAATATTGAGAGAAAGCATTATATTTCAGGACACTCTGAAGCACCTATATCATGACATGACTTAATGTGTATACTGTGGTGGTCCAAAATTTAACCTTATTCTTATTTTAAATTCAATTAATCCTTTGTCCTCACATTAAAGTCTTATATGAGACACCACATCATTGGCAAAAATGAACGTAACCCACAATTTACTTGATTTCTAGTACCAAGTTTCAGCAACTACTTTTAGACCATTCCCTGTTCATATAAATATTAGTTTAACCATCAATAATCACTTTCAGTAATCACTGTGTTGGTTGAAAACACCTACTAGGCCTTTATGACTCACACTTCTGGCAAGGATTTTTCCAAGGTAATATTTTTAAAAGGAACCACTAAGTTTGCTGTTCTACTTCCAAACTCTCGAAGCATTTCAAATTAAACCATGGGGAGAGGCATTGACATGGAAGTTGGCAGTTCACTTAAGCTTGATCACTGTTATCAGGTTTTTAGATCCAACTTGATAATTGGTGCCATGGGGACCACACTACAGATATGCTTGAGGGTCAAGTTTGTGACATCTTTCTACTGAAGCCTTTTAGCTTCTGCCACTGCCCTTATGTTCCAGATTTCTGTAACCATCATTCTAGCAGGTTGGAAATCAAGGAAAGGCATTTTTGTTCTGACTCTAATACCAGTGAATTGGTCAACAAACTGTGACCCTAAGGAAGGAAAAGGGAGGAAATGAAATATTACCTGGAGTAGTTAGACAAATTACAGTGAGGATCTGCTTTTTGGCTCATGGGAAAATTTGCCTTTTTAGGAGCTGGGCTTGTTATAAAGTGGTTTATTATACTCTGTATTTCTACCAGATTTCTATTGTCTATGACTGTGAGATTTGCTTCTGGAATTAGAGGAGGAAGGTGCAGCCTACAGAGGTGATCTTGTGGCTGGCTTGGGGATGAGCTGAAGATAGTCTGGTTCACTGAATTTTAAGCATGTTGCCGTCATGAGAAGACCACACCTCTGGTCAAACAGCATTGCTCATTCCTTCTTGTGAAGAGTTTTCATGAGTGTGCCCTCTCAGTAAGTTACCATTCTCTCCTATGTTTCAGAATCATCCCCTCTCTGTTTGGGAATAGTCAGTGGAAGGAAATATTGAGCAACAGGAATCCCAAAGATGAAGATGTGGAAGACAGATGGATGCTGGGCAGTAATTGACCCCTACTTAACATCTGAATGTAGAAGGCACTTGTTTGGGTGTGGAAAATGCCCCAGCATCACAGAACCCTGAGCCAACCTCTTGGGAGATCAGCAAAGAAGAAATACATTTTTCAAGTATTTGGCATTAACTTACAAAGGTAACTGCAATGAAGGTGGCATTATTTGCCTAGAGGTTTCCAGTGGAATGTAGGCATTGTGTCCAGTTAGACATCATCAGCCTTATTATGGTGGATCTTGCATTTTTTCAAAACAATAAAACAGACACCACAAGCATCCTCTTATACAAAAGATGTGTATGTAATGCACACACCTCTACATGTATATCAATATATAGACGTGTTATGTATGTACATATTCTATCGATGATTAAAGCAGAGACACAAGTTGGGACTTTCTTGATAAGAGTGAACCAAATCAGTCATGCGATGACTTGGTTCTTTGGAGGTCAGGGGCTAAGTGTTTGTTGTCCTACAGGGTGAGGGTTCCAAAGGCTAATTTCCAAAGACTAATGCTACAATTATGTTAAGTTTCTAGTCACCACTGTAAAATCTCCAAAATCAGAGCTTAAATTTCGAGGGAGGACATCTTTCCCAGTTCCAGGTCTGAGATGGCTGAGAGTGAATAAATCACTGCCCCCTTAGCAAAATGCATTCCCTCGCCCCCAATGCTTTTGTTGGCATAAAGCTTATGTGTGGTGGTTGGCAAATTTCTCAAGATCCTTTGATCACAGGATTTAATGCTAGAAGGAGTCATCTAATACAACACCCTTAATTTTATAGATGAGAAAAGTAAGACCCAGAGAGGGAAAGGGACTTTTCTAAGGTTACCTAAGTACCGAGTGACCAAGACTTGGACTAGAACCTAGGACTGTTTGACTCCATGGCTGGTACTCTTTCCTGCTGCTCACACTGCATGTCTGGCTGGAGATCTAGAACATATGGCCTATTATCAGATGGCCATGAAGATTCTGTCTCTGGTCTTTTCCCAACAAAATGGAGCTAGGGCAGGACGTTACTATACGTAAGTTAGGAACTTAGTTTCTTGGTTTTTGTTTTTTCTTAATCCAATTTGTCAGACACTTGACAACACAGAAAGTCTTATCTTAGATCTCATCTCACTCTTGCAGCAACATTTTGGGAGCATCCAGGTCCCATGACTAACTCTTGAGTTATTGGAGTTATTTCTGGTATGCATGGAAAGTTTCTTTTTTTAAAAAGAATTATCAAATGCTATTGTCATATATGCACTTAATGATATTTTAGTCTATTTGGAAAAAAAAAAGGTTTTCTTGAGATCTACCATGTCTATTTGTTCCTCAATCATCATTAGTAGGCTAATACCTGAAGAACCTTTGCTATTTGGCAACCAGAAAGAAAAGATTTGGGTGTGATGCATATGGGCAGCATTAATTAGGAAGAGAAAAACAAAATCCCTATAACCAACTGCGAGTCCACTTGCAATTAAATATCCATGGGAATATTACATTATAGTAGGGACACTGAAAACAAGATTCCACACTGTGCTACTGACATTAAAGGGCCAACAGACCACCTGCAAGGCATTTACTTTGCCTTCAACTGTTCTTACTGATTTGGTCCAGTCATCTTTAAGGAGCTGCCCAGATGGGTAACCCCCAGCACATTACAGCTCCCACTGAAAGCTGCATCTGAGCTGCCAGGTGCTCATTTTCCAAAGGTAATTTCGGAGCTGTCCATTTAGATGCCTAAAAGCATCGCTTGTTTTTCCATTTTCCTCTCCAGTAATTCTTTTAAACTCTCATTCCTGTGCTTAAAGTAAAGATAATCTGAAAAAGAAGGCTCCAGCCTGCCGCTCTGGAAAGCCCTGAAGCCGCAGAGCTCATCTTTGCAGGCCAAGTCTCTCTCGTGGTCTCCTCTTGCCCTGATGCCATCTCTCCCTTTCTCTTCCAAGGCTTCCTTCCCTGCACCTTCCTTCTCCTCATCATAGGCCTCCTGCAGACTTTTCACTGCTTGCTCAGTTTTTCTAGACAGGTCCTGGGGCGTATACAGAGGCTTGTCCTGCTGATATGGACCAGGGCTGTACTGCTCGGCTTCGTAGCATGTGTCTTCCTCCTCCTCCTCTGGGCATGAGCTGCCCTTGGCACTCTCTCCATCCGAGTGAAAGGGAGTACCTTTCTCCCGAGGTTTCTGTGAAAGGTCAAAAGGTTCTTCTTGTTCCAAGCTCCTCAACACCCCTACGGTCTGGGAGAGGGCCATCCTTCCTCTTCCAAAACCTACTGAAAACAAGATAGAACTGAAGTGTAATGGAACTCACCCAGCAGAAAGAGCAATTGAAAATGGGGCATTCTGAAGAGTAATTGTACAAGCCCCCAACTGTGAGAAACATGCTCACCTTAGACAAAGAATACCTGTTGTGAAATCAGGAAAGGTTTTATTAGCTCTACATTCATTCCCCGTGAAAGAACGGGTAGCTCCCAAGTAAGGCTACAGGAGGTTCAGACCAATGGAAGCTTTTCATGCTGTTCCAGGTTTGAACTTCACGCCACACCATCTATCAAGTACATGACTCCGTGTTCTCTCTCATAGGCTATCCCTCAAATACCTGAACAAGCTGCCCACAAGTTTCTGACCTTTATGTGACGACACTAGGTTACAACTCTGATCACTTAAAGCTGGGATGAGTTTTAACCCTGTGAAACGTAAGGCCTTCGTTGTTTCCCACAGACATTATAATGACTGATGAGGGAAGACATGCAGGTAGGAGTGAGCATGTCATATTTGTGCTATTGAACAGACTGGTCTATCAGAACTGAAGCAGGTGTATGTTTGTCCTTCGTTGCCGAAGACGACCCTGCCATCACAGAAATGATGACATGACTTGCACTTGACTTTGTTTTGAGTGAGGGAGGGCTGTGCAGGTCACCAGCCTCACTTCTCTTCCAAAGCCATTGGAATCCAGTGAGCAGATATTCATCAGGATGACTGGAGATGACCCAGGATGAGGTGATTGGGGTTAAGTGTCTTGCCCAAGGTCACACAGCTAGTGGGTGTCAAGTGTCTGAGGTGAGATTTGAATTCAAGTCCTCCTGACTCCTGCTGTGGTGCTATCTCTACTGTAAGTCATGTCATTATTTCTCTGATGACATGGTCTTCTTTGGCAATGAAGGATGAACATACAACTAGAATGACTGAGCTGGGTATCAGAGAAGGAATAAATAAACGTGCCTTCCTTTCTTTCAGAGGTGGGAGGTCTATGGGTGTGGAACATTGCATACACTGTTAGACTCGAGTAGTTTTGCTGAACTAAGCTTTTTTATTTATTTATTTTATTTTTAAAAGTTGATTTATTTTTAGTTTTCAACATTCAGTTCCATAAGTTTTAAATTTTCTCCCCTTCTTTCTCCTCTCCATTCCCCAAGAAGGCATGCAATCTGATATAGGCTCTACATAGATTCCTCTTAAACATATTTTCACAATAGTCACATTGTATAGAAGAATTAGAATAAATAGAAGGAACCATAAGAAAGAAAAAAAACAAAACAGAAAAGAAAATAGTCTGCTCTGATCTGCATTCAGACTCTAGAGCTCTTTTTCAGGATGTTGATGGCATTGTCCATCATGAGTCCTTTGGAATTTTCTTTCTTCTTTATTAAAAGGAAAGTAGGGAAGGGAAAGATATATTGGAAGATGAAGAGGGCAGAAAGACAAAAGATATTAAACAAAAAAAACAAAAAGAAATGGGGACATTCTTTCTGGTACCAAGTTTGCTTCGGAATTATTTTGGCTTTTTGAAAATGTAAAAAAGAAACAATAATCTGCCCTGACCTTCTGTCAAAAAGGCTGGATTAAGGCAGAGCATAGTCAACCTCTTCCAAGGTTGTGGATTGAGAGCTAGAGAGGAATTCAAAGATCATTTAATCTGAAGCCTCTAAAAGAGGTGATGGAAATGATTTCTCCTTAAGAAACCAGCCCAAGGTCACATGGGTAAAGCATGGCAAGGCCAGCACTCTACTTAGGCCTCAGTCACCTAAGCAGGCAAAATAACGGGACCAAATGTTTGCCCTTGCCAGTCTGCCCCAAGGCCTCAAGGTCTTGGAGATCTGTGCTTTTTAATTAGGAGTAAGACACTGGCTAGCTAAAACATTTTAACATGGATACCACTTAGCCAAGGGCACCATGCAGAGAGAACAGGACACAGGGTCAAGTAGAGCCTGCTGGGGAAGAGATAATACAGAATGTTGGTTAGACCTGAAGGGTTATTAGTGGGAATTTTAAGTGGAGTGTTGAACACAGTGCAAAAATGCTCACTAGGAACAGAGAGTGTTAAAGGGGAAGTGGAGAAATGTTGCCTATGTTTCAATTCAAAGTCCCATCAGACCTCCCTGGTCATACACCCTTGCCCTGGCAGAGCTACTAGGAGGGGCATGTTCAGCAGAGTTTTAATTTGGGCTGCTTTGGAAAGAAGAATGGGTACATGCCATCGCCTTTTACAGAAGAGCCCTGAAATATATCGAAATTCCTTGAGAATAAATTGATAAAGCCACTGCAAAACTGACTTTCCTTACTTCTCTACAAGTAAGAGTACGACAAGCTATTTCATGCCACTTTATGTTGGGACATAAACTCTGAGTGAATTTTTATTACTAAATTATATTTTCAGAGGGTGGCCAGTAAATCCACTCCCAGTTACTATGGCTGGCTCTATCATGGGCTGTCTCTATTTCTGATGCCTTAGAGTGGTTTGGAAAATAGCTGCTGTGACTAGAAATAAACTTTCTGAAAACACTGAAGGGGAAAAACAATTTTTGTTCTCTTTTTGAAAAATTCAATATAACACCAGTTTCAAAAGCCTCTTACACTGAGGCTATAGGCTTATTATTATATATTTCTATTGTATTCTATATCATATTATTAATATTATATTATTATAGACTGTCATTTTAAGAGCCAAATGGAATGTTTTGGATTTGACAACTGAGGCTGGTAGTTTTTGAGAAACTAAGAAAAAGTTAGTGTAAAAGATTGAAGAGAAACTTTGGAGGAGAGAAACAGAAAGAGGATGTGGAAAATGCCTTCCTTGGGAGAACTGTTAACTTATTGAAGCGACATTATAACAATGAGAAGTGAATCTGGACAGGATTAAGGGTGATAGCTTGAGAGAATCTTAAGATGCTTTTTTTTGGTCAGGGCTGGAGATAAACTGGAGAAGACAGAAAGAAGAGATCTTTCTGAAACTACTGTAATCTTTATCTTGTAAAAAGGATGAAACAGTTATTTATGTAAAGGCTATTTGTTACACTGGAGGAACACTAAATGGTGTGGTACTGTGTTTTCACAAATGAGGCTCTTTGTAGTTGGAGAAAAGGTTTGAAGTGATGCTGGCTGGGATCTTTCTCAGAGTTAAACTACTGTAAACAACAATTTATATTTTTGCTATTACTGATTTGATTGTAAATAAACTGAACATTGTATTCGGTAACTTTAATATGTATTTAATCCTGGGAAACTAGTAGTTTTATTATATAGAGAAACATAAATAACTACTTATGAAAAAGAAAGCTTACTATTTATTAAATTTACTAAATAATTTTTATTTATTATTAAATAAGTATTAAATAAATTTGTTAAATAAACATTACTTGATGGACTGAGGTGGGGGCTCAGAGCATAGTTGATTGAGAGACATATTGAAATTTACTAATTAATAAATATCTGAACATATATTTGCCTGGATTGCACTAGAGTTCAGGATGATGAGATTAAATGTGAGACTAAGCTGAGTAACAGGCTGAAGGGTGACCTGCAGGTGAGGTTAGAGGTTTATGTTCGATCACATATTTAAAGTTGGAATGGATTTAGTGCTGTTAGCATGGAGGGGACAAAGGTCCTTCCTGGAAGCTCTACTACATCTTAAAAATTGAAATCTGGAGAACCATTTAAATATGACATGTTTTTACTTCTTGAGTTTGTCTTATTGTTTGTCCATGAACCTTTAGACATTTCTAAAAACCTATTTATTGATGACAGACATTCCCAGTCCTGACTATCTTTCTGTAAGGGAGTCAGGTTTGACATCCAAACAACTATGACTTGACAAAATTGTTTGGTGTGACTGTGATATGAGTACATAGAGGGTTAGATAGCAGGAAAAGAAGGCCCTAGGTGAAGTTTTCCTTTCTGTAGTAAAAAAAAGTTCCTGGAACTTACCCAAAGAACAGATAGGTTCTTTGTAGTCCTGTGAATATACAGAATCATGACAATAAACATTTCTGAACCATAGCCATGAACCTGGGGATTTACGAGGCAAAAAGTCAAGAACTTTCCATTAAATTTGTTGTTGAGACTTAACCATGGAGAAGAGCTCATTCTTTGAATGGGTAAGACCCATTGTGCCCAAAAATGGAGAAAAATTTCCTCTTGTGTGCATTTGTTTACAAAAATGGGCCAAGGAGACCCATCCAAAAACGGGAATCAGCTCTTTCCTGGTCCATGTGGTAGGTGATAGAGGAAGTAAATTTTAAAGACTTTTTTCTTTTCATAAAAGTTTACATTTTCTTTTAGCCTTGGTAGGGGGAAGGAGGGGGGCAGAAGAGAATCTTAGTTGTGTGTATTCATTGTTTTCCTTTTGTAGGCATTGCCTTTTTTATTGTTTTGGTTGCTGTTTATTTGGGTGCACTGGGGTTTCAGCATGAAGAGGACATCCAAGCCCCTTGACCACAAGATTCCCCAAAGTGAAGGCGATCCAGCTGCGACTGATTCAGTTGGTAAAGGAGGCGTTTGCTAGGATTATTTCTGAATCAATATTCATTAGTGATCTATAACACTGATCTATAGTATTCTTTCTTTCCTTTTTCATTGGTTTAGGTATTAGTGCTATCCTTGTCTTATAAAAGGAATTTGATAGAATGTTTTATTTTTCATGAAGGATAATTTGAATCTAATTTTAAAAAGGAGAGTTTATTTTTATTCCTATGGCCTGCAGTGCCCTAATTCAAAACCACCCCCTCTCTACTCTCTAGCACTCTAAATTCCTAGCTGGAGATGTGATGAGAAAAAAAAAGTTTCTATCTGTGTTTTGTTCCCTCACTTTATACCAGGAAAGTAGAGAAGTGGAGATATAGCAGACACCAAATGGAGATAAAATCTACCCAGAAATGTGGTTTAGTGCAGGATGTTTATATCAAAGGCCCTGGGCTCCAATCCCAATTTTGCTACTTACTTTCTATATGACCTTATACAAGGTCTTTTAAACTTTTCTGGGCTTTATTTCATCATTGTTAAATGAAGGAGTTGACTTAGATGATTCCCAGTTTCTATCAGTTTTAAATCTCATAAAACCCAGTCAGTATCTACCTCATTCTTCCTCCTTTTCCCTTCCACCTTTCTCCCCACTTCCCCAGTCAAATATAGTTTGGCTGTAATTAGAATTGTCCTGGCATTTAAACAAACATCAACCCATGGCACTTTCACAGTCAGATTCAATGGGCAATTCTTTCGCAGGTTTAATAAACTCATTGTGGCCCTCCTTCAAAGGAGATTGCAGAATACTCCAAAGTTTTACTGACAAATCTTAGTAGACTACCTCTTCAGCTCAGCCCCTAAAACCATTGGCCTTCATTTCTTCCCCTAGCTCTTAAAGCAATTAAAGCCCTCTTTTTTCTGTCCTGTGAGGCATGTTCCTTATTTTCATTTCAGACTCCATTTTCATTTACATTTCTGATGCTGACATATAAGCTTCCTCACTTTGCTCTTTTTCCAAAATAAAACCCCACTTTTGACCCAAGGTCATTAGGCTGTAGATCTCAAGGCCCACAGGGCTCACCTAGTTCAATCTCATTTTACAAAGGAGGAAATCAATTTAACTCAGAGAGGGCAGGTTACTTTGCTCAAGGTTACACAGCCAGTAAACGGCAAATCTGGGAATCTGAAATTGAAATTCTGTGACTCCAGGTTCAATGTCCTTTTTACTGCCTCCCCCTGGAGAAAGTATCTTAAAAGAAATCCTTAATGGGAAAAAAAATAATAAAAAATAGCAGGCATCTGTTATCTTTCTGTGCTCTGGATTCCAGCTCAGTCACGGGAGTCAGAAGGCCTCCAAGCAGCAGTGATGGCTCACCTTGGGAGTGAAATCCTCTCTCCATGACTCCATGTTTGACCTTCATGTGGCGGGTCAGATTCCCTTTCAAGGTGAACTTGCTGGGGCAGTAGAGGCACTTGAAGGGTTTGCTATCGGAGTGCAGATGCATATGGCCCATGAGATTATGCATTCGGTTAAACTCCTTCCCACACAGCTGTTGGAAACAAGAAGAGACAAAGTGCACACAAGTTATTCACGAGGGCCCCAGCACAAGGAAAGCATCACGAACTGAATGTATGCAGTGCTTGGGCCCCATATAAGGATGTGTGGCATCCCCTACTGCTGCCGACTTGTTTTCAATCTTTCAACTCTGAACTGCTTCCAAGGAAAATGATGTTGTGGAAGTCCAGGGTGGGGTCAGATTCTGCCCACCTTCAGAGATGGAGCAGATGGGGGCACTGGGGTCATCTGCTCTTGGACCGTTAGATTTTGTTTTGTTTTGCTTGGAGGTGGGAAGGGGGAGTTAACCATGTGCTAAAAATCAAAAGACACCTAAATATTTTTCTGAATCAACAGCAATCTTCAGAAAAGGAGTTAATTATGACTCAGGAAGCTCCAACTTAGGCTGTGTTTCACTTTCAGAAACTGCAGGTGTTACAGGCTGGCAAAGGCAGTCCTCCAGATTTTTCGATCCAATACTTAATCAAAATCGGTAATAAATTTTTTTTAAACAGAGAAAGCTCAAAGAATGCTTGAAGGAATAAGTAACTCTTTTCTTTGATGACAGATTGAAAATGCTAGGAATGTCACACTCAAATTGCCAGACACATACCACTATCGGGAGTTTTACTGTTCTCATCCTTTTCTTTCACTCCAACTGATCAGTGGATTTGGACACAGAAGAAATGAGTTCCAGTCCTAGTAACCCTGAAACCTAAGACCCATTACTTCATCTCTGTGACCTTGAGTTTCCTTATTTGTAGGATGATGGGGTTGGACTGGATCAGTGATGTCAAACTCAGATAGAAATGGGGGCCACTGTAGTTGAGTATCCCTGACACCTAAAATTGACTGAGAAAACCACATAATAACATTATCTACATTCTACTGTATTTTCATTTTGTTAAATATTTAAGAATTACGTTTTAGTCTGATTTAGACATACCCAGTTGGTTAGGGAGCTGACTGCAAATTTAACATTTCTGAATCAAATTATCTCCAAAGTTCATTTCAGATGTAAATCCTAAAATACTCTACTTGAGTATAAGTGGGCAGTAATTTGGAAAGACTTCTTGAAGGCAGTGTTTCCTAGCTACAGACTCCCATGTCCAACAAATTTGGTTATATGTTATCTACCCAATAAAAACTTGGTGAGTTGACCTCTATCAGACACCATCATTGATACCAGATTCCCCTTAACTCAGAATTCAATTTTCATTTTTTGCTTCTGGCCCCACATATTCTGAAAGATAGAGAGGGGCTGGACAATGGCATGGAGCTTTCCAGTTCTAACTTGGAGAACAGACACATACGCCTCCTGGGGTTAAAAACAATGAAAACATTCATGAATTATCTTCAGTTTCTACTTCAAAAAAAAGCTGTGTTGTTTGTTCTTTAGTTAAAAGGCTGTCCCTTGACTTCAGACGACAATGGTAATTGGTAAATAAAAGTATAATCTTGGTTTTTGTACCAGGAAGTCAAGCTCAGTCAACACGTTCTTATGGAAATGCCTGGAACCAAGGGATAATAAAGCACCATGAAAATAACGAATGACTTAGGTTTTGGGTTAAGGTAGAAATAAAAAGATATCACAGATTGGTTAACTTCTGTCTCCGTCTACAAAGTCTGATTCAGTCTTTCTTTAGATGCAACATCTATACTCCAACTGTCTTTCCAGGTTAATTACGTACTATTCTCCCACATGTTAAAGACGCTAATCCAATTGGCCAACTTGCTATGGTCCACACCAGACAGTCCATCTCCCACCGTATCTTTGTAAAAGCTATCCACCATGTCTGGAATGCACTCTGGTCACTTCTGCCTCTTGGGATTCCCTACTGCCTTCCAAGCTACTGAGGCTCAAGAATCGCTTCTTACATAAAGCCTCTCCTGATTGCCTCATTGTTAGTGTCTCCTCCTGGACTTCCTATGCATGTGTTTTGAACTGATTTATCAGTTTACATATTACATTTCTCCTTCCCTGACCCATGGAAGGGATTTTTATTTCTGTCTTTGAATATTTAGTGCCTTGCACAACACCTGGCACAGGGTAGGTGATTAATGTTTGTTGAATGAATGGATGTTGCAACCTAGATGCAAAAGCTAGCCTATTTGCAGACGAGCATGCCTATCTGCTTACCAGCACTGTCAGCCCTGCCAAAAATGAGAGAAAAATATTAAAGCTATCCAAAACTTGGAAGATAACAGGATCATCAATTTATAATTAAAAAGGGTCTCAAAAGCCAGTCCCCAACAAAAGGCTAACACTGTGAATGATAGTACTGGGACCCAAAATAGTCATGGCAGACTAGAATGATGGATTCAATTTGAGAAGATGGAATTTAATAGGGTTAAATATAAAGTCTTACACTTGGTTTAGAAAACTCAAAAGTAAAAGGGTAGGATGAAGGAATGTGGTTAGGCAGAGTCCACATTACAAAGAAGCATGGGGTTAACTGGACTGCAATATCGAAATGAGCCCAAAGGGTGACAGATGCTATTTTTAAAAAGCTAATTTGATCTCAGGCTACATTAATAGAAATGTAACAGGAAAGAGGAAAACCCCCACTCTACTTTGTCCTGGTCAGAGCATCGCAGGAGCACTATGTTCAATTCTGGGTTCCACGTTTTAGGAAAGACTTTGGGGAGCAAGAGCCTATGGAGAGGATGGTGAGCAGAATGACAAAAGACTAAATTTTGCATCAGAGTCATCTAAGTCACAGCTCCTTCACTTTTACATATCAGGGAGCCCTTGGACAGTCTGGGGAAGCCTATACCCTCCTTCACAGAAGAATGTTGTTAAATATTTTAAGGAAATGTTCAGTTTTCAGTTAAAGGCTAATGAAAATAAACACATCATTTTTTCACATGCCATGGACTCCTTGCGGTTTAACCATAGACCCAAGGTGAAGAATTAATGACATTAAGAACAGGGAAAGGAGATTTGACCTAGAGAAGATCTGTCGGGGGGTGAGGAGGGAACAACAGCTGTCATGCGGAAGAGTTTATTTTTGTTGCTGTTCAATCGTTTTCAGTCCTGTCTGACTCTGTGTGACCCCATGTGGGGTTTTCTCGGCAAAGACACTGAAGTGGTTTGCCATTTTCTTCTCCCATTCATTTTACAGATGAGGAAACTGAGGCAGGTAAATGACTTACCTAGAGTCACACATGTAGTGTTTGGGGCCAGATTTGAATTCAAAGATTAGTTTTCCTGATTCCAGACCCAGTGCTCTATCCACTGTGCCACCCAGCTGCCCCTGATTATATTTTTACTAGAGGCATGCTAGTCTGCAAACAGGCCAACTTTCATATCTGAGTTGTGACATCCATTCATTCAATTATATAGCGAGTACAGCCTGGACCAGGAATCAGGAAGGTGAGTTCAAATCCAATAGAAGGCACCTACTAGCAAGTCTCTTAAGCATTATCTGCTTCAGTTTCCTCATCTGTAAATGGGGACAATAACGGTACATATCTCCCAGGATGGTTGAAATGTTTTAGAAGTGTTCTGCCGACATTAAAGCATTGCATGAATGCCTCTGCCTCCTCCTCTTCCTCATCGTTAATTAGGATTTTTATTACATCCTCCCTTCCCAAAGAATCAGGAGTAATTAGGAGAGGAGAAGAACTGCAGAAAGGTCCATTGCGAAACTGCAAAAAGCCCTCCCTAATGAGGAAAATTACCAAAAGGCAGGCTGGGCCGCCTCAGAGCGGACTGCGTTTCCCCAGCCGTGGAGCTCGTTAGTCAGGGCCACATCCTTGTAGACCCTACTGAAGTATGGGTTGGACTCACTGGCCTCTGAGATCCCTTCTACTTCTGAGATTCTAATTCAGATTCTGATTGATTTTTGCCCAACAAAAGCACTGAAATGTCAATACACTTAGAAAAGGGTAAATTCGTGATCCAAACCCAACAGTTAACTGTGTGAGTGGACACAGAAACAGTCAACACAATGTATAAAGGTATTTGTGAGATAGGTCAGTCTCTGAGAACATGATTTGGATGAGCTGGAGAAGCTGAAAAAGATTAGAAAACTAGTTTCTGTTTGGGGGCATAGGATATTCCGATTCTCTATCATCCGAGTCAAAAGTTTTAGTGGTTTTATAGATTTTTATAAATTTTATAAATTATAGATTTATAGATTTTTCTACAAATTGGGTAGAGCTATTGGCATGTATACTATTTGTAAGAAAATGACCAAACTTCAGACATGTCAGCGTAGAAGGAAGGGAAGAAATACATATTTTGCAAGTAGATACCCTGCAACCAAACCCCCAGCAACACCTACAACCCCACTCCATTTATTTTTTTATGTATTATCTTTTTATGTGGATTTTGTTATGGAAAGGTGAGGTCAAAAGACAGTGTGTGTGGGAGAGTGGGGGAGAGAGAGTGGGGGAAAGAGAAAGAGAGAGAGAGAGAGAGAGAGAGAGAGAAAGAGAGAGAGAGAGAAAGAATATTCCTATCTGGTCCAATCAGGCTTCAGTACCACTTTCATAAATACTGAACGTTTAGATACACTGAAGCTTAAGAAAGTAGTAAGTTAATAAACTATCATAGATAATCTATATCTTTCTACCTCAAATTTAATGACTATGTGAATAATAGGTCAGGGGAATGAAAAAAAGTTTTTCTTGATTAGGAGTATCATTCCAGACAACTTTCAAATAAAAACACTTGGGAATCATGAAGACTTCTCTTCCTGAGTTCAAATCCAGCCTCAGGCACTTACTAGCTGCGTGACCCTAGGCAAGTCATATAACCCTGATTACTTCAATTCCTCATCTGTAAAATGAGCTAGAGAAGAAAATGGCAAACCACTCCAGTATCTCTGCCAAGAAAACCTCCAATGGGGTCATGAAGAGTCAGACAAGACTGAAAAATGACTGAGCGACAATACAACTTGAAATGCTTGGCATACCCACCTCCTCCTTGATAAAGGAAGGGCATTAGGACGCTTTGTGATGTTTCAGACCCTTCCAGGCCTGATGCCTTGTGCTTCTGTTAGCATATGAAAATTTGGCTGCTTATTAGAACACCATCATGCAGAAGTTTTCTACTCTACCCTTCAAAAAGTCTAATGCACAAAAATTAACAGCTTTTAGTACAGAGACACACTAACTTGGATACATAATTTGCAGGAAAAATTATAATTGATTCCAGATAGGTCAAAGAGGTAGACACTTTTAAAAGTACATATTAAAAAAATCAAAACCTCAAAAGAACAGCCCATATGTTTTGGGAAGAGGAGACAGATGCAGAGCTATGAAGGGATAGAGGATGGTGGAAAAAAGACAGATGCATTAATTTAAATTATTCATTTATATATGCATGTATAAAATAATTTTTAAAAACCCTTCTACACAATGAAATGCAATAAAACTAGTATTAAAAGAAAAGTAATAGAGTGGGGAAAATGTGGCAAACATAACTGATAAGAGCTTGCTATCCAAAATACATAAAGATCTGATGTAAATATGAGGTCAATACCCAGGGGACTTTGTAATAGAGTTGAAGGAAATGAAGATTTTATACACAAGGAAATACTCATAGTAATTTATCACATGGAAAAATACATGACCTTACTAGCAACTAGAGAAAAATACCTTAAAACAAACTCACACAAACTTTTAATTTTTCCTGGACTTGAGATTTCATTGGTGTAAGGAGAAATGTTTCTAACTCCAGAGGTTATGTGACTTGTGGAGGGTCATATAGCCATTAAGTGTCAGAAGTAGTATTTGAACTCAGGTCTTCCTGACTGCAAGTCTGACTCTTCATTCACTTTGCACATGTGTAATGTTAATAGAATAGGAAGACCTTCCCCATCCAATAACAGGCCTAACACACGGAGCCTGAGTCACACGGAGCTCAGTTTGGAAGGAGCTTCCCAAGGAGGAGAGAGAGAGCACGAGCAGAGAGAGAGAAAAGCAAGCTGTGAGGAGGCAGAGGGAGGAATTTGTTTAGGGGAACTTGTTTCTTTGTCGAGGACTGACAGAAAGAAGGTTAAGTTGTTGGTGCTCCCTGGATCAGTGATAAGTACCCTGTTAAATCTTACAGCCTGATATCCTAATGATGTCCCAAATGAACATTTTGATTTTGCCTTTGAGGAAGAGAGTTTATTATATTTTGGGAATTTGCCCTGGAAATATGCATGCATATTCACAGAGAATGCTATGGATATAGCAATGGCATTGCAACATGCTGCCTCTCATTTCTATAAAATTAGCAAAGAGTCATACCCCCAATACTGCTGGAACATGGGGAGACATGCTCATCTCCACTAGCATTTTCGTCAGGGATTAGTCCCACATATAAGCCATATAACTGCCCATTCTTTAACTCAATAATTCTACTTGGAGAAATAAACTGCAAGGTGATAATCCCAAAGCTGAGAGGAGGGAGAATCATTTACACAAAGATGTTCATTGTGACATTATTTAAAATCATGAAAAGTGAAACACCTCTGATGTCCAGCCATTCGATTAGAACATGGTAAACTATGCATTATTAACCACATGGGATACTAGGTCACTACTTCAAATAGTAAGAGATTGGCTCCTGGAAAGACGTGTAGTGAATAACATTAAGTGAAAGAACCCAGGATGCAAGAGAGTGCTTATGCAATGGCTATGTCTATCCAAAAAACATGCGCACTATACCATCAGTGATCACAAGGAAAGCTGGGACAGTACAAGTATCTAGAACCGAATGTTGAGTAGACCTCATGGAGGGATACTAAGCCCTCAATCCCACGTAAATTAGGCTAGGTTTTTTCCTTAAGAAATTACTGACAAGATCTTCAAGACTTAATTGAACTAAAGGTTCTAGCTACTGACACTGCTCCCTGAATAGTCTGAGTCAAAACAAGCACACAAAACAAGGACACTTCAGTGTCCTTCTCTGATGCTTGACTGGCAGACAACCCCTGACAACTCAGAGGCAGAGGAGGCTCAGTCCACAGAAATGAACTGTTTCCTTGCTGCAAGGCTAAATATATATATATATATATATATATATATATATTTATATTTATTAGAAATTTATTAATTTATTAAAATTTATTATGTTTATTAAAATTTATTATAAATATATTTATTTTGTTGGTGTTGTTGATTGTTTATATATATATATATGTATTTGTTGATTGTTGAATGACTTACCAATTTCTCATTTTTGTTCCAATACCAGACTTAAACTACCAGGGGACTGGCTCAATTAAGCAACAGATCTTTTCTTTTCTTTCCTTTGTTTAAAAAAATTATTAGAAATATTACTTTAAACAAGTCATGGTTAAATTAACTAAATGCCAATGTATTATCAACCTAAAATTTCCCTAGAACTTGTGAAATACTAAAAAAAAATCCAATAAAAATATTATTCTATTGGTACTGGCAGAAGGACAGGCATTTTTAAAATTCATCTTGTATCTTAATTTTTTTTTCCAGCAGGACTTTTCCCTCCCTCCCTCCTTTAATGATAGGAGATGAAATAGCCATGCTCGTGTCCACTCAATCACTTGGGCTCCTCTGCTGGACCGTGCTAAGTGTTGTCATAATGTGTTAGCATCCAGGACATTCAGGCCCAATTTTGGGTCTGTTGATGGGCAGATTTTGTAACTTGCCAGGCACTTCTAGTTTTTTCCGTGAAAATGCCTTAAATGAATGTGCAAATGACTTGGAATAAATGCTAGCTGTCCAAAGGGAGTCAAAAACTTAGGGGAGCCTTTATTACTGCCATCAGTTTTGCAGGGAGTGGGTGCTTAGAACAGAAAGCTCAGTACAATTTAGGATCTTGTTCTAGCTGGACTGCTACGGGAAACACTGAGAGAGTGGGTGCTCGGTTCTTTTGAGGTGAGATTCCTCAAATGCAGCTGGCCAAATAATATATGGGGAAAGAATAAGGTACAGTCCCCAACCTGCCCCAACACTGCCAAAATTTGCAGCAAAATTCCCTGCGTGACTGACTTTCCCTGAATCTCGTCTTCATTCTATCCACTAATCTCAGTCTCTGCCCCTCATTCCCCCAAGTGTGGTTCTCAAAATTGTTCAAATGTTTCCTTCCCCATGGCGTCGCGCCATTCTCAGCAGTGTGGAATCAATAAGAACACTTCTCGGAGATGCGTGAACCTGTAAGTGCAAGCATAAATTTCCTATGATTCACGGTGCGCTCGATGAAACCCCGAATCTACTATTCTCCTTAGACCGTATGCACCTTGAGTCCAGAAGCCATCTTATATTTTCTCCTGTGCTTCCTCACAGTGAAAGATTGAGAAATGTCGAATGACTGTGCTTTTGATGAGGACAAAGCATTGTGTATAGAGGTACTGGGGCAGCTAATTTGGTATACTGGACAGAGCACCAGTGCTGGAGTCAGGAGGACCTGAATTCAAATCAGGTCCCAAGACACTTACCAGCTGTGTGACCCTGGGCAAGTCACTTAATCTGGTTTGCTTCAGTTTCCTCATCTGTAAAATGAGCTAGAGAAATAAATGGTGAAACACTCCAGTTTCTTTACTAAGAAAACCCCAAAACCGGGATCACAGAGAGTCTGAAAGGATTCAGCAGCAACTCTGGAGCTGTTATGGTATCTCAGGATTTGAGGTCTGGGGTTAGAAGGAACTTCAGAGGGCATCTAGTCTAAACCTCTCATTTTACAGGTGTGAGAACTGAGACAGAGAGAAGTGGTTTGTCCTAGGTTCCACAGCCAAGCCTCAGAGGCAGAATTCAAACTCAGGTCCAACTCCAAAGTCAGTGCTCTTTCCACTCTACCATAGGATCAGGCACAAGGTAGGTGCTCTATATCTGCTGATTGACGGAACACAGTATTTACATAAGAAACATTTGCTGATTGATAGGCACTGTTTTTACTTGTACTTTACAAAAGCTATCTCAGGAGGCGTCTAGTCTCACTTCTATCTGGGAGTGAAAGTCCTGCATGAGATCTCTGACCAAAGGGTCACCCAGACTCTGCTTGGCAACAGCCAAACCTAGATACACTTCCCTTTGATCCCCTGTGACCGGCCCACCTACAAGAGTGAAAGTCATTACCTACCTATTCAACTGTCCTGTAGAATTGAGTTTCCCCCGTTTCTGGTGGTGGTTTAAGCCAATACAAAAATGTCTCCTTCGAAATGCAACCCAGGCCTTCGCATCCAGGAGAGCTCTGCTGTTTGCGTCCCTATGTACCTGAAATTCTTTTCCTCAGTATTTCTCCCCAGCACAGTTGAACACATCCAGCATCCATCTCCCTTTCCCTACTATCCTAAATTCAGACCTTTCCTTGCCTCTCCTCTGGACTAGTTATATTAGCTTCCTAATTGATCTTGGTACCGCTGGTCTTTCCCCTCTCCAACCCATCCTCCACCCAGCCACCAGTACAGATCTGATCCTGCCTTTCCCTTACTCAGCTCTTCCCAGGGCCTCCCTGTTGCCTATTGGATCAAAAACAAAACAAAACAAAATACCACCAAAAACCCAAACTCTCCCATTTCGTATTAAAAGTCCTTCACAACTTGGTATCATTCCCCACCACATGCTCTTTGGTTCCACCAAACTGGTCTTCCTGTTATTTCTCTTGCACAATATTCCATCCACATCCCTACTGAATGTCTTTGCAAAGGCTATCCCACCTGCCTGGAAGGCACTTCCTGCTTGAATTCTCATCTCAGCATCCCAGGCTCCTTCAAAGATCACCTCCTACCTGAAGCCTTGCCCCTTCCCTCCTTTCCTCCTTCAGCTTCCAGTGCCTTCCCATCAGAAATTATAATTTACTTATTTATACAAATGTATAGTTGTATGCATTACTTCCCCTGATAGAAAAGAAATTTCTTAAGGCAGGGACTCTTTCATCTTTGTTTTTGTAACCATAGTACCTAGCAATTGAATATTAAGTATGAAAATGTTTATCAAGGGATTCATTCTGACCGCCCCCCCCACACACACACACACACTCAAAGGAAGTTTCTGTACAATCTGTAATGTAAATCTCTTCAGTAGAAATGCAAGATGTAACTTGTTGCATCCTTTGCTGTGTGTGAACAGCTTCCCCCTATAACTATGGAGTCCCTTTAACACCTTTCTATGCACCTCTGGCCCTTCCCAAAAAACCCTTTGATTCTTTTTTCCGCAGAAAGACTTGGTTCCTCTGCCTTTCCTGAACGACAGCTCAAAGCATCCAGCCCACAATGATGTGTTTTAAGATATCTGATGTCTGCAGGTGAATGATGCCTGCCACAGTGAGGAACCAGCAGAGACTGACTCTTCTTAGTAACCACCAGTGAAAAGGAGACAGAAGAAGATGTAGGTGTCCCTTACTGAGAAAGTGAGGGGGTTGAGAGGTGAGTGGAAAGGAGAACAGGAGCGGATAGGGAAGGGAGCATGAGTGTGGGAGAAGCAGCACTGAAGATCTATTCAACTTGAGAAAGCAGTCATGTGTGACAGACTTCCTGGGGATGAGTGAGGCTGAGAGGTGCATGGCCCATGAATCACAGTCATCTGCACCAGGCCTGATGGGTGGCATGATTGGGCCCAGGCTGTCTGATGGAGGAGAGCTGGAGGTTTGCTTCCCGCTAGTCAAGCTAACTGCTCATTGTCCTTGACTTGGATGCTCTGTCCCAAAAGGCGGGCTGCTGTGAACCTGACTTTCTCAATCCATATAGTCTCTGATGACTTCTTTGAATGGGAGTGGATAATCAGGACACATTATAATGAACAGTTCTTCTGGGCTCTAAAGCATTCTAGCAAACCGACCTGAGAGAATGGGCCACTAGAGATAGTACTTTATAGGGAGGTTACAAAGAAAGGATGGGAGGGGATGGTCTAGAAATCATAGACCTCATCTGAATTCAATTCAAATTCTCGAGTCAGCAAATACTGACCTAGTGAGGCTCTGTGCTGGTATTGGAGTTGAGGGAAGGGAGAACATATAACCTTCCTGCACCTGACAAAACATGGGATTCCTTCTAGATGACCGTCCTGGCTTTCCTATCAATCAATTAGCAAGCATACTACAGTGGACAGAATGTTGTGTTTGGAGTCACAGGCCTGGGGTTCAGATGCTGGCCCTGCCATACCTAGGTGATACTGGGGCTCAGTTCTGTATTTGAAAAATAATGGGTCAGAAAAGATTTCCTCTAAGGTCCAAGGTAACACCGTAGTGCACAGACAACTGGACCTGAAGTCAAAAAGACTTCTCTTCCTGAGTTCAAATATGACTTCAGACACTTACTAGCTGTGTGACCCTGGGCAAGTCACTTAACCCTGTTTGCCTCAGTTTCCTCATCTGTCAAATGAGATGGAGAAGGAAATGGCAAACTATTCCAGTATCTTTGCCAAGAAAACCCCAAACAGCATCATGGAGAGTTGGACATGACTGAACAACAAGGTCCTTTCCAGCTTAAAATCTATGATCCTATGAAGGGAGAATTCTTAGGGCATTTATTAAGTGCTTACTATGTGCTAGGATATGAGCCAAGCACTCCTTACCCTCGGACAGCTTCCTTTTCATTATAATCTGCAAGGATCTTTGACGCCTCTTCCAGATTAGGGAAATCATCCTTTGGACGACTGTCAAATTTGGTTCAACTCCCAATCAGTGTAAGTATTCCTCAAAGTAAAAGCCTGCCAGGATATTAGGTGCAAATTAGAAAAGTCTGTGAGTGTGCCTGGGCTTGGCCCAGGGAAGTAGTGGAAACTGGGCTTATCTCCTGGACTTCTCAGAGATCTGGTGTGCTTCTCTCTCCAAAGAAGATACATCTTACCCGGGTTTACATCCTGGTTCCAATGACTGTGGGCAAGTCATTGAACTTCCTCACAGGATTATTACCAGTACGTATTTTGTAAATGATAAATTGTGTATTATTTTGTTACTATTATTTTAGTAATCCCGTAGGGCCCTCCTTCTCCCTCCACATGCATATAACACCATGGTCCTGGCCATGTTCCCCTATGGTTTCGTCTCTACAGAAGACCAAGGCCCCTTGAGTCTTCTGAACCTTCACTTCCCCCTCCCCTGCCTCATTCCCTTTTTTGTGCCTTTCTTTCCTCCCCCCTTCCTCCTGAATGATGTAGTATCTCAGATGATCTCTAGTGGGATTTATCCCCACTTATAAAACAGACTACAAAGCAGAGGACATATCCTTGAGGGACAGGATGCAGAAGAGGCATATACCACTGCAGAAAATATGCGGGCAGCTAGGCGACCGAACTTCAAATCCTGACTCAAACACCTTCTACTTGTGCGACCCTGGGCAAATCATTCCATCTCAGTTTCCTCATCTGTAAAATGCAGATCATAATGGCGCCTATTCCCAGGGCTGTTAATAAGAACCAAAGGAGACAGTATTTGTAAAGTGCCTTGCAAACCTTTAGGAGCTATATAAATTCTAGCTATTACAGTTTAATATGTTATTGTATAATAACTATTATTAAAATGGGAAAGCTAGAATCTCAGGGACAGAAGAAAAACTGAAGGTCCACAACAGACTGTCTGCCGGAGAGCTGGTCCTTAACCTCCACTGGGATTGGATACACATGGAAGCCCCGTGTTTCCCTTCACTGAGGGAAAAGGTCAAAGGGAGCTGCTGTGGCCTGCAGAGTTGGAGAAAGGGCCCTGCTGAGCTGACCTTCCCTTGCATTCTTCTCCCTCTACCCCCCCCTTTTTAATAAGAAGGGTGTTCCTTTCCTCAAAGGGAGAGGGAGGGAGGGAGGGAGAGAGAGAGACTGTAAACTGTCCAAAAGGACCGTGAGAAAACAGGAAGCTTTGAAAAGTACAGAGAAAGCAAGATGAAATCTATTTGCAGGCGGGTCCCTGGGGACATGCGAGCCATTGTTAGACAGGCAGTTCATACAGCTATATCCTTCCTTCTGTTGAGGAGGAATTTGGTGCCAAAAGGCTGCTATCTGGTCATTGCCTTAACCCCCTGACTACCAACCTGAATCTTTGACTGTCTCAAGTCTCCTTCGGGGACAGGGTCACCGATGGGAATAAGACCTTCAGAAAGTCCCCTGGCTATTTTCTCCCTGAAAAGTCAAGGATGTCAAAAGACCTAACCACTCATGCCTCCCATAGCCAGAAACTAACCTAAACCCCACAGATCAGCTGGGCCTTACCCCTGAGCCCCCATGGACCTAGGTACTTTTATATATGTTATATATATATATATATATATATTATATATCCTCAGGCATTCATCCTCTAGTTTGTGTCTCTGTACAGGCTGCAGATGACCTGGTGATTCATGACTTAAGCAGCTCCCTTCTGGCTTCACCCATCTCAAAGGAGACTTTGTCCCGGAAATTCTGGATGGCTGCTTTTCCTGGACAGGTTTCCCAAAGACAGCAGCTGGTTCTTTGCTATTATGGATTGAAACAGCTCCGAAGATAGCATCCAAATCAACCCCAGCCTGCTTACGCAGAATCTGGGAAGCATATTCCTGAAACATGGCTCAAGACGACAAGCTCGTGTTCCTGGCTAAGCTCCAAGTGACTCCAATTAATAAGGACCAGAGAAGGAGAGCCAATGCAAAGGAGCCCAAAGGGGCAATAATCTTTCTTCAGAAATAGAAAACAACAGTTCTCTCATCGAAACTATTCCCTTCAATAATTTTCCATCCTATTGTTAATGCTGGATCCCACAGTGAGTGAGCTCCACTGTGCGTCCTGAGCAGCTGTTTCCACCGAGGATGGTACAAAATAGAAGAGGTTCACAGAGAATCATAATTTAGAGCTGGAAAGGACCTTACAGGTCATTAACTCCTAACTTTTACAGGATGGTGAAACTGAGGCTCAGAGTTCATAGGATCATAGATTTAGAGCTAAAAGAGCTAAGAGTCACTGACTCCTACCCCCTTCCGTCAAAAATGAGTCCCAAAGAGGTTAATTAACTTGCTAAAAATATACGGTTACTACTGGATTCAAACCCAGATCCTCTCACTCCAATACTGGGTTCTTTCTATTGTAATACACATTTAGAGACAGGAGGGATTTAGGTCAGACACAAGGAAGCACTTGCTGGTGAGGGGCTTAATAAGTGACAATTCATATTTATCTAGTGCTTCAAAGTTAATAAAGTGATTATCTCACAAGAATCCTGTGAGGTAGCTACGTAGCACAAATGATTTTTAAAATTTATTTTTTAATTTATGGAATAAAGCAAACCTTTTCATAATACAGTGTAATAAAAAAGGTGATCGCACAGGAAACTGCAAATCTATTATGTATAACTTTCTATTTTAAAATATATAAAAGTTAACATGTAAATTTCCCCTCCTTTTTTTCTTCCTTACCCTAGATGGCTATCATTAGACACAAATGGGTATATCTATATCTACATATCTGTAGCTATATATATATATATATGTAAAGCCATTCCACACATACTTCTACTTATCAGTTCTTTCTCTGAATGCAGACAGCATCTCTCTTTATACGTCCTTTATAGTTAATTTGGATATTTATAATAGTCAAAATGACTTAGTCACTCGAAGTTGTTCTTAAAACAGTATTGCTGTTACTATATACAACTTTCTCTTGGTTATGCTTATTTCATTTTTTATTATTTCATGCAAGTCTTTCCATGTTTAGATCACTGAGCTCATCATTTCTTATAGCACAATAGTATCCCATCACAATCACATACCACAACTTCAGACGTTTCCCAACTGATGGGCATCCTTGCAATTTCTAGTTCTTTGCCACCATATAAAGAGCTGCAACAAATGTTTTTGAACATACAGGTTCTTTTCTTTTTTCCTCAATCATCTTTGGAAATAGATCAATGCTTGATTATAGTGATTTTAATGATGAAGAAAGCAAGTCTTAAAAGAGATTACATGACTTGCCCACAGTCATAGAGTTATTGTGTTCCAACCAAGGGTTGTAGAGGTTGTTGGGAGCTTTTGGGTAAATGCAACACAGCTCACTCTGCAGGGATGCCTGGGGTACAGACCAGATTATTTTCCGTTCTGATAAAATAACACCTCCACAGCATCAGAGAAACGCTAATTTAGGTGGCCTTGGGTGGTGCCCTAGTATGCTCCTGCAACACACCTTCCTCTTTCCCTGCTGGGTCCATATCCCCGCTTCTCCCATAAATCTTTCACACATTAGCAGATTTTCAAGACCAGTATGGATGTTGGATTATGTTGTTGGGAAAACATATTAATTATTAAACTATTATTACACTAACTTTATATGACTAGAAATTATTTGAACCCCAAATATCTCCCTGACCTCAACAACTCTCCAGAAATGCTGGGGAAGACTGCAAGGAAGTTTGGTTCACCCAGGTTCTAGATTCACCCAAACACTTATGTTTTGGATCCACTTATCAAGGTCTTGCTTTGGATTTCCCTTGTTTTTGGACTTGCCCAAATTTTATTGAATGTTTATATTTACTGATATCCATATCAATCTACCTTGCTTTCAAGTTGCCTTCTTGGCAAACTTGCTTAAATAGGTATGTACGGTTTTGTGTGTGAGTGCAGCACAATGTTGCTGTTCAGTCTTATCTGACTCTTCCTCCCCTCCCTTCAGGGGTTTTCTTCGCCCAGATACTGGAATGGTTTGACAATGCCTTCTCCAGCTCATATTACAGATGAGGAAACTGAGGCAGAAGGTGAAATGACAGCTAGTAAGTGTCTGAGACTGAATTTGAACTCAGGTCTTCCTGACTCCAGGCCCTGCACTCTATCCAGTGAACCATCTAGCTTCCTACAATAAGCCATACTTTTACAATGTAGATTGGTGATGACACTAATGATATGGCATCTAAGAGTAAAGTATTAACTGAGAGAAAATTTTCTATCTTCAAAAAGAGTATTTCAATCTTGCAAGAAAACTATCCCTGGAAAACAAATGAAGTGCTGCCATTGTCTTCTTCTCCCTTGTCTCCACCTTCTTCTCTTCCTTGTCCTGACAGTGCTCATACCTGAGCACTCCTTGAGTTCAGCCTCACCAGTCCTAGTCACTGCTGCCTCTAGTTCTGTCTTGTTGTGAAGCTGAGAGGACCACCTAGTGGCAGAATCATGGAGATTGGGTGTCTATAAGTGGGGTTTCATGGCACCTCTATCCAACTGGCAACATTTAATGACAAGCAGAATTGTTGCGCTGCTTGATAAGGAGAACCAGGTAAAAGACTGTGACTTCTGAGTTCTCCACTATACCCTAGGAAGCTCATTATTGGGAAATGCTTATCATCTTGGTACCCCACCTCATGACTACCCTCTGTCTCCTGACTGGCTGTGGGGGCATGAGCTTCAAACCCTCCTTTTAAGGAAGGAGCTAGGCTCAATCGTCCCCTCGTTTCTCCTCTGGCTGCCCTACTCTACGCCTTCTTGGACATCTTCATGTTGGGGTCCTTAATCCCTCCCCTTTCAGCTCCTTTCTGTGTCCTGTCTTCTCTGTTAGATTATAAGCTCCTTGAGGGCAGGGACGACTTCTTTTCTTCACATTTTTCCCTCCAGCACTTGGCACAGCACCAGGCACATAGTAGGGGCTTAATTCATGTTTACTGGCTGACTACATTCCTAAATCATTCCACTTATACTGGGAATCATCATGTCCCAGTACCAACTGAGAATGGTCTGCAAGTCTTTCAGAGGAGGAAAGAAGAAATAGAGTGGAAAGAGTACGTCAGATCCTGACCCTCCACCTTTTTACCCGCCAATCACGTCATCTCTCTGCGTCTCATTTCCTCATTTGTCAAATGATGCCATAGGACTAGCGATCTCTTAAGTTCTTTCCATAACAACCCTCATACTCACAAAGGCACGTACGGCTGGTCCGAGGGATGGGGTAAATCCTCCCTCTGACACTTGCCAGTGGTGGAAACCACTCCTTTAATCTCTGTCTCATCTGCTAAGCTGAGACAATAATATAATACTCATATTTTATGGGGTAGCTGGGCGGCACATGAGTGACACTGGCCTGCAGTCAGCAAAACTCACTCATGAGTTCAGATCTGGCCTCTCGATGCTCTCTACTCCTGCTCTTTACCCCTCAAAGGAGGAGGGATAGACTTTCTTCTCGTTCCCAGATGCTACTTCCAAGCCACTCCTGGAATACTACCCTTTGGTGATCTTTTCATGTTTTGAGATACACTCATTCCATACACATGCACATCAGCGGCACAGTAGAAAGACTGCTAGATATGAAGACAGAGAAGCTGGGTTCCAATCTCACCAGGGCTGACTTGAAGCAAGTCGCCTAACATCTATGGAGGTTGCTCATCTATAAAAAAAAGGTCTCTGAAGGTTCCTTCTAGCTTGAAATCCTATGAGCACATTCCCCACCCCACCCCAACCTTCTTGCCAGCATCTCCCAACTTCTAGCTCCCTCACCCATCATTCCCAGGAATATCAGTCCATTTTCTACCATCACTCACAGACATTTCAATATTCAGGTTTACATACTGATAACTAGCTTGACCATACAACTCCTTATCTTCACCTACTCAAAGAATTCCTTCTCCACTGAACTTCCACAGCAAAATGACTTGGCCATACTTTAGACCTCCCTTTTTTTTAGAATTTCACTATATCCCCTACCGCTGAGACTTGGGACTTTTGAAATTCCACAATCTGAGCAAACTCTCTCCCATCGTTCTACCTCTCCTGCTCTCTCACTACATCCACCCTTTGCCCTTCTCATGACCTCTGTTTCCCTTGATCCATTCCTGGTCATCCAGGTCATCTCTCCTACTCTGCTATACCCACTACCCTTAATTATACAGTCCACCATGTTACTCTTCAGTGCCCCCCAATGGCTTCTATGATAGTCTCCAAACCCTTCAGCTTGACATTTAAAGGTTTTCACAATCTGACTCTGACTTTCATTTCCCTTCATGCTCTATGTTCCAGTCAAACTTGGCCTTCTATCTCTTGCCTCTGTGCACAGAGGCACAGCACAGCACAGGCTGTCCTCCATGATGAGGATGCACTCCTCCTCATCTATGCCTCTTGGAACCTTTAGCTTCCTTCAATGCTCAGCTTAGTTGTGTCTTCTATGGAATCAGAAGTCTGGGTCAACTAGATTTCTAGGTCTGCTATTTTGTTGTAATATCAGTGTGTGAAGGGCTCTGGGTCACTCAGGCATGGCAGCCCTGGAGGACATTGGGAAATCCCCTGCCTTTTAGCAGAACAATGAAAAATTTGTTCTGTGTGCTCTTGAAATTTCTGATAACCCCATCATCCATTAATGTTTTGCCTTCCACTGAATAGTCTGGAAGCTTCCACAGAGTTTTCTAGGCCTTAGAAGTTCACCTTCAAAAATGTCCATTACTTTTGTAAATAGTTCTACAGATATGCCAATCTGTACTCTGCCCTCTCTGTCCTGCTCCTTCCATCCTTTGATTCTTTTCCCCTCAACAGAAGGATTAAGCATTTTGAGAGATCCCTGCTGCCCACACCCTCTTAGAACTTCTTTGATGAGTCTCTCCAATATGGCCACAGGTTGTCAACAAGAGAAATACTCCTTGGCCTTGACTTAGTAGAGTGCCAACGGTCACGTCTCCCATGCTCCTTCATGAGACTTTTCCTATTCCCTTTAGAGGCTAATACTCTACGCCTCCTCAAACTTGCTTATTTATGTTTGTATGTTGTACCCTGCAGGAGAACAGAGGTTCCTTGAAGACTGGAAATGTTTTTGCCCATGCATCCTCTGGCTAGCACATTTTTAGGCACATAGTACATACAATAATAACAAACACCATTTATTAAGTATCACCTCAGAATCCCTTTCCTTCTACCTTTCCCGCCATCAAATCCTTGGCCCAAGCTAACCCCGGGCATCTAATTTCTCTGCTCCCCTACCAAGTCAGCACAACATGATGGATGAAATCTTGAACTGAATTAAATTCACTTACTTCAAATTTCTGTTACCCAACTTCCATTGGGAACTCACAATTCTTTAATAATACTTTTCCTCAAACTTCCCAATTCTCCCAAGTTTGTTCCAAAACTTTCCTTTCCCTCACTGCACCCACTCATTACCCCAGACCTTGCAGAAAGTCCGAGGACACCCAACATGACACCCGCAACCCTTTCCATCATCATTTCCTTAGAACTCAGCATTATCACCTAATTAGGAATCTCTACTGATTAAAGCTAATTCCTCTTTTGTGCCATCCATTCTACTCCTTCCTACTTAAAAAAATAATGAAAAAGCATTTATGAAGCATTTACTATGTGCCAAGACTGGCTAAATAGGGGAAATAGACAGAGAAAAAGTGCAAAGTTCTTGCTTTCCAGCACCTCACACTTTAACTGGGAGAGAGAGCCCACAGAAGAGTTCAGCTGTAGCGTAGATGACAAGACCCAAAAGTCTTAAGGGTACAGCTTCAGGGTAAATGGAAAAAAACAGTAGTGGTTAGGGTGCATTACCTCCTCCAAAGCCTTATTACATATAGTTATTCTCATCTACTGATTATTTGCCCTCTGCCCACAACATACTTAAATGTCCCCAATCCATAAAAAAGCCTTCACTCGGCTCCATTTGGCTATCATCCTATTTTCCCCTTCTCTGCCGGTGCCCCTACTTCCTCAATCCAAAGAAATGCCATCCCCAGTCATCCTGATCTGGGCCCAGATGGCTCCAGAGGACAAAGTGAGGCTGATGACCTTGCACAGCCCACCCCCTCACTTAAATCCAATTCACTTGCAAAGTCATGGCATCACCTTCCTGATGTCATGCTCATCTTCCAGAGCAAAGGATAAACAGCTCGCTCCTCAACCCCATACAGTCTGGTATCTGCCCTTTCCATTCTAGCAGGATCTTTTTTTCTCAAAAGTCCCCAAAAGAACTCCGAATGACTAAATGTGGGCAGCCAGCTGGCACAGTGGATAGAGTACAGGGCATGGAGTAAGGAAAACTCATCTTCCTGAGTTCAAATCAGCCTCAGATACTTATTAGCTTGTGACCCTGGGCAAGTCACTTAACCCTACTTGCCTTAGTTTCCTCATCTGTAAAATGAGCTGGAGAAGAAAATGACCAACTACTCCAGTATC
>CM053769.1:693540653-693566293 GCA_028658325.1 Potorous gilbertii | reverse complement strand
GAACCCAAAATCTTGTGAAAATGAATGTAAAAAGTTAAATAAATTTATTAAAATAAAAAAAAGTATGTGCTATGTGCCAGGCACAATACTGAGTGTTTTATAACTATCACCTGAGTCTATTCTCACAACAACCTTGTGAGATATGGACTATTATCAGCCTTATTTCACAGTTGAGGAAACTGAGGCAGATGGAGGTTAAATGGTTTGCCCAGAGTCACACAGCTAGTAAGTATCTGATTTGAACTCAGCTCCTCCTGAATCCAGGGTTGGCACTTTATCCACCATGACACCCAGCTGCTTCTTGAGAAATAGATCCCCCAACTTTCAGACTTGGGGTTACTTTTTTAGACATGGTTGAAGACTGAGGCTGCTCCCCAAATTTCCCTTCCCTGGCTAGTAGATTAGGTTTTGAGGTCACATTGACAAGTAGAATTTTAAATCTCACTTTGTCCACACAGGAGGCTAAAGTTCAGAAACATTCTTTATAAACACTCCTTGCCCTAGGATACATGGACAAAGCATGTGTTAAAATCATCCCACATTCAAATGCTTCCTTGATGTACTTTAATTATCAATTCCCAATGTTTCCCCCTACCTCACACACCTACAAGAGACACTCCCCTCACAACAAAGTACAGCTAAAAAAACTAATGAACGCATTAGCCATATCTCCTATCATTCGTTCATTTCAGCTCTACCATCCACCTTTACTCTACTAGGAGAGGGAGCCATACTTCTTGAAAGCTAGTTTATAAAAGTCATAAATTAATCAAAGTTCTGATGTTTTCCACTACTGTCATCTTTATTGTGGTCATCATATAAATTGTTCTCTGAATTGTTGCTCAGTGTTAGATCATATAAATCCTAATAAATTTCCCCAAATTCTTCATAGTCATCATGTCTTATGGTCCAATAAATATTTTGTTACTTTCATGCACCACAATTGGTTTCATCCATTTTCCAATTGATAGACATGCTCTACTTCTTTGCAACCACAAAAGTATTGCCATATTTTTGTATATTTGTCATCTCTTTGCTATTTACAATTATTTGCTGGAACAGAAAAGTGCTGCTATAAACATTTATGTATATATGATCTCTATTTATTGACTTTGACCTTCTTGGGTTCCAAGCTTAGTAGTAGTATCATTTGTTCACAGGATACATGTAGTTTAGAGATTTTTCTAGTGTCACAAAATTGTGTTCCATAATAACTGCACTAATTCAAAGCTCCACAAATAGCACATTAGTGTGTCTAATTTCCCACAGTCCCCATCACTTGCCATTTTCATCTTTTGTCATCTTTGTCAATATAATGGATGAAATGTGAAATTTCTTCTGTGTATCCCTCTGCAATATCTCCCTTGCTCCAGCACTGCCCTGGTTGCTATTGTTCTTGGTCAACCAATCAACCAACAATTATTTATTAAGTCTATAATATATGCTAGGCACTGTGCTAGGCAATGGGGCTACAAATACAATGAATGGAATAACCCTTAATGGACAAGACCTAACATTTTAGCCTGGGAAAATCTGTTCTCAGGAGCTTTCCTCTTAGGTCAATTGGGCAAGAAAACTGTAGGCAGACAAAGGCAGCCCCTATATGTTTCTCCCCCAAGGTAAAGGTATAAGGAGGAAGTATAAGGGAAAATAGAAACAGTCCTCCACTTTATCTTCAAGTATAACGTGAGGGACTTTGTTAAGTATTTAGCTGAAATAGGAGTATACCAACATTCCCCTCATCTGTCAGTCTTGTTACTATCTCAAAAAATGGAAATCAGGTTACTCTGGCAGTATCTGATGTGAAAAAGATCATACTGACTTTTGGTGATGACTACTTCACTTTCTAACTATTCATCAATCACCCCTTTAATTTTGCTGTTAAATTTTGTTTGTTCTAGCATTTTGCCAAGTTCACTGGTCTGTAGTTTGTAAGCTCTACACACTTCCCACCTATTTTTTTTTTGAAAATTAGGACATTTACGATAGTACATGTATGGTACAGTATAGCCCTATAGTAACTTCATTTGCCACAATTTTTCTTTTTTTTTTAAAAAAATTATTTTTATTTTCAGTGTCAAATCATTTCCCCTCTTTTTAGCCTTCCTCCACCTCTTGCGAAGGTAAAACATACGAAATCTATTAAACATATGAAGTCATGCAAAACATATTTCCACATTAACCATGTTCTAGAGAGGGGAAAAAAAGAAAATAAATAAATAGATAAATAAGAGAAAAAGAAAACGTACTTCAGTCTGTACCCAGAATCTATCACTTCTCAATCTTTCAAAAATATCTATAACAGCTTAGCAATCATACCTAGCAATGTTAATATTCTGGAATGCATGTATGGGCCTTCTGACGAGGATTCACTGAGGACAGCTCTATGCTATCTGATATTTATCTCATGTTCGTCTTTCCTGATTGCCCTTTTTTACTCTCTCATTCCTAGTTCAAAGATCATGTTCATTGAAAAAGAAAGTAGATGGAAAATACAAATATTAAGTGTTTTCCTAGTCATCTATTATTGTTACGCCTAAAGAGTGGCTTTACTGCATGTTTGATCTTCTACTTGTCCCAACATAGTTAAAAAAAAAACAACCCACCCACTCAACAAAGCCTGTTTGTTATCATTGAAGTGAGCCTTGTGATTAGGTTTCTGTGAACCTCACAGTCTATGTAAAATGAAGTTTTTGATAGCCATCTTTAGATGGACACCTGATTTTCTTTCAACCATTTTTCAGTCTGAGATTCTATGCCTGCTACTTTGAATTGGATGGGTTACGTTGCCCTTTAAAAAAAAAGTGAGGTTAGAGACCCTGAAACTCATAAGAGTTTCCATAATAAGCAAAAAAAAAAATCATATAGGAAGGGTCAACCACATAACCACTTATCTAATGACCTTTGGCACTGTGCTAGGTACTAGAGATACACAGAGAAAAACAGAACATTCCTTGTCCTCAAGTGCTTGCTCACATTCTAAGAAAGGAAAAGACATTTACACAGGGTTTATCAGAAATGAATGAGGAAAATGGTTCAAGTACCTTTGGGAGAATTTTCTCCCTTCTCTTGGCTTTCTGCGTGTGTCTCAACCCACAGGTAATGTCTCTGCCTTGCATCCACTGATCTATCCCCATTTGTTAGCACACAGTTTATGATTTTGCAGGTGAAAATTTTGTTGAAAGGTTTCAAAAATACCAACAGAAACTAGAACAAGCAACCATTTGCCCCCAGCAATCACACAGAGCAGATCATGAATCGCTTCCATTTTCAAATATGAAAATTTCCATAGCTGAGACAGCCCATGAATCTCATCATCTCCTGCTGCTTTCCGCTAGTTGCTCCAGAAGGTGGGGGTGGGGGTGGTCTCTCCCTCAGCTGCAACCTTGGCCCTATGTGTTCTCTAGCTCAGTAGCAGAGTACAGCATCTTTTTGGCATAGTCCCCTCAGGCAAGACAAGGGAAGAAGTTAAGAGTATTCTCTTTTAGCAGAGGGGGAGAAAATGAAGAACTTTTCATATCTGGAGCAGTTCTGATTTCCCCTGCAATATATCACGTCTCTCAATCCAGCTGAGACTGGAGATTCCCTTTTTAGAAGAAAGGGTTTCATTAGAGGTGTGAGTTCTTTGATATATAAGGAACTCTCAGGCACGGGTATACTGATAAACATTTGACAACTGGTTTCTTAAGGGGAAAAAATGTGCACATGACAAACATTTTTTAAGTCAGTTGGGGTTAAGTGACTTGCCCAGGGCCACACAACTAGTAAGTGTCTGAGGTCAGATTTGAACTAAGGTCTTTCTGATGGCCAAGCTGGTACTTTATCCACTGTACCACCTAGCTGCCCCATCCATGACACACTTTTAAGTTTAATCTGCAATTTTTAAAAGCATTTTCTCCACCATCTTCCTAATCTAGACAATCAAAACAATAAAAAAAAAATCAAACTCTGATTTGTAGCATTTGCCAGTTTCCAAGGTATAAGTCCTTACTCCGAAAATTTAACAATCTCATGAGCCTGTCTAAGGCTCCAGGACACCCCTGCCTCCGGTGCTTCAGTATAGGTTGGTACCTTCTCTGTAACTTGTAAAGTGGCAGGGACAAGACCCAAACCCAGTTCTTCCTGCCTCTCTTTGTCTACTACAAAGATACCTCTCTTTTGTTTTTAAATTTTTTTTAAAAATTTTTTCTCCTGCTTCTTTCCAGTAACACCTTTTGAAAGCTCTGCTCAGCAACTGAAAACGCTCAGAGCTGGCCTGGCTTGCTGGGCTGAAGACATTCAATTCAACAGTGACAAAATTATACTCTGCTTTTTCTTATTGGGAATTAGGTGTTACATAGTTTTAATGTTTATGTAATCCATGTGCAGATTAAGGACATATGGACTGGGTTAAATTTTAGAGATGAGTTAATATTGAGAATTCCCATGGCTCATGTTCACTCCTCCCCAGATGTTTTCTCTGCGAGAACATCTGCATTGGTCTCATTTCTGGTGTACTCAGCTCACCTGTGAGCAGCCAAGGCTACCAGTAAACATTTGAACATGAAGCACGTTGATTACTGAGCACAGAAATAACAGATGTGGCTCTTGCCTCCAGTCGCAGTTAATATAGGAAGAAAGCAATTTTACATGTGTGAGTGTGTGTACGTATTTGTATCTAATGGTAGCCATCTGTAGGGTGGGGTGTGGGTGGAAGGAAAAGGAAGAAAAAAGTTTTTAAAAATTAATTTACATAATAATTTTGTTGTATGTTTGAAAAGAATGTCAAGTTGTGCATAGTAGATTGGTAGTTCCATGTGCAACCATTTTTTTATTGCACCACATTATGGAAATGTCTGTTTTATTCCATAAATTTTTTTAAATGATAGGAGAGTAATTTGCCTCCTCCCTACTTAGAGGGTCAGTCTCCCTCCTCTGTCAGGTGGTGTGTTAGACCTCGAGTCAGCTAGGTTCATCTTCATGGCCTCAGACACTTACTAGCTGGGCGACCCTGGGATCCAAACAAGGACCCTAATTATGGATGTTGGAAGAAGCTGACATGATGGAGACTAGCACCAGGTATTTGTTGTAGAGGTCATAACTTAGAACCAGAGGGAAAGGTTAAGGTAGAGGTGAAGAACCCCAGTTTCTTCAAAAGGTAGAACCAGAAGTATATTCAGGCAAACTCAACAAATCAGAAGAAAATTGGTCAAGGTCAAGAGAAAGACATCCAAGCACTTGGAGGCATGACAACTTCCAGGAGGAGGAAAGAAGACACTTATATGGTCAGTGTAGGCTCCCCAAAGCCTAGGGGAAAGATAGACAACATTGGGACCAAAGCCTAGGTCAAGACTCCTAGGGTCAAGAGAGGCTGCTGGGCAGAATTGCAAGACAGCCTGAGGTCCCAGAGGATAATCTTATGGCATTTTCACTGGCTATCTCTCATGTCTGAAAGTCTCTCTTTCCTCATCTCTACCTCCTGATTCACCTGGCTCCCTTCAAGTCCAGCCAAAATCTCCTCTTCTGCAGGAATCCTTTTCCAATCCTTCTCCATCTTAGTGCCTCTCCCCTCTCCAGTTTATTCTTTGTATCTGCTATATGTATATGCTTGTTTGTATGTATCTCCACCACTAGACAGTGTATTCCTTGAGGTCAGGGACCACTA
Organism: Potorous gilbertii; assembly: GCA_028658325.1. Taxonomy (NCBI): domain Eukaryota; kingdom Metazoa; phylum Chordata; class Mammalia; order Diprotodontia; family Potoroidae; genus Potorous; species Potorous gilbertii. The sequence goes on along the minus strand of CM053769.1, from coordinate 693,560,649 downwards.
GGACTGTACTAGTCTACATCATGTCAGCTTCTTCCAACATCTATAATTAGGGTCCTTATTTTGATCCCAGGGTCACTCCAGTGTCTTTGAATTCCCAGTATGTTTCACAATATCTGGCATATAGAAAACAGTTAATAACTGCTTATCAAATTGGCTTAAGGACTTAAACTTGAAAAGAAGAAGCAGCAAAATCTAGGAGAGTTGAGGCCCTATCAGTTCAGGATGCATACTTTGCAAAGCCATCCCAAGGATGCTGGAAGCGTGGCTTCATTTGACATGCGAACGTCTATTCAGTAGCACATTCTTTTCTTGTATTTCCAGTTCTCCCACCTAAGCAGGTGCAAACTGCTAATAGTAGGGATTTTCTCGGCAAAGATACCAGAGTGGTTTGCCTTTTCCTTTTCCAGCTCATTTTATAAATGAGGCAAACTGGGTTTAGTGACTTGTGCAAGGTCCCACAGCTCTCAGGCCTTGCACCTAATAATAGGGTGAGAAACAACTATGGGAGAGGGGAAACATACTAGATTGAGTTAAAGATCTAGGCCCTAATTCTGATTCTATCACATCAGAGTCAGGCAACCTTGGACAAGTCACTCAAGCTCCCTCAGCTCCTTCTTTTGTGTAAAATGGGAAGGGTAGGAATAAGCCATCTTTGGAGTCACTTCTAGTCTTTGTACTCCTGGGTTCATTCTCCCTGTTACCGAAAGGTCTGCTAGTACGCTAACAACTCACATTTATATAACATCCCGAGGTTTGCCAATCACTTCCTTCACAATAACCTTGTGAAGGGGGTAGGATAGGTATTATTATTTCTATTTTACAAGTTTGGTCATTGAAGCTCTGAAAAGTTATAAGCATTGGACCAAGCCCCAGGGATGTCACAAGAGGCAAAAAGTCATGGCCCTCAAAGAGTTTACAATTTAATAGGATTCAACCTTCTTTCCACTACCTTTTTTTTTTTTTTTGAGGCAATTGAGGTTAAGTGACTTCCCCAGGGTCACGCAGCTAGCAAGCATCTGAGGCTAGAGTTGAGCTCAGGTCCTCTTCTCTCAGTGCTCTATCCATCGAGCCACCTAGCTGCCCTCTTTCTACTACCTTTCATGTAGGTGTTCTCTCCCAAAGATGGCAGAGGTTAACTTAATATTTTCTTAAAATACCTTAGCCTTACCATTACACATAGAATCTTAATTATCTGAAACTAGTTTTTTGGCAACTTCATTCTACTGGAACATGTAGGAACCCAGGAAAACTCAGAAATTGCCTCTGGTCCAACCAAAATGGATGTCACAAAGTTCATCCACTTTATTTATAAACACAAGGAATGTTTCACTTAATTTTAAACACAGTAGTAATCTGATTTTCCCCAACCACACAGGGTTACAATCTTAGAAGTGTTGGAGCAGAAAGGAACTTTAGAGATCATTTTACCCTGCCCCCTTATTATGTGCAAGAGGAAACATATTTGGAGAGGGGAATTAACTTGCCCAAGGTGACACAGCTGGTTCATAGAAAAGCCAAGTCTATAACCAAGGTCTTCTGACTCCAATGCTTTTTTCACTGTGGCTCCAAATGACGTCTCCATTCTCTCATCTATCTACTCAAATGGCCACCACTCTCCTTCTGACCCCTGTAACCTCTCCCCTGGACTCTTGAAATTGCCTTCTGATTGCCTCTCTTTCTGAAGCTCACCTCTCCAGTTCTTCTTGTACAAACCAATCAAAGTGATGTTCACAAAGTACTGATAAATCTCCTACTCAGCAAATTCCAGTGGTTTCATATTACTTCGAGAGTCAAATAAAAACTCCTCTGTTCATCACTTAAAGACCTTCACAGCTTATCTGTCTGGACTCTCCAGCGCTGATTCTACAGTTAAACCAAACTGGACCCTTGATACGTCTCACATATCCTATCACCCCTCTTTTGTCTCCCATGCCCTCCATACACTACCTCTTAGAGCTTTCTCCAGAGCTTCGTTTTTTGGAGGTAGTTAGGTGGGGCAGTCAATAGAACGCCAAACCTGAAGTCAGGAAAACTATCTTCCATAGTACAAGTCTGACCTTAGACATTTACCAGCTGTTTGAGCCTGGGCAAGTCACTTCATCCTGTTTGCCTCAGTTTCCTCCTCTGTCAAATGAGCTGGAGGAGGAAATGGCAAATCATTAACATAATTAACATTACACAAACCACGCCAGTATCCTTGCCGGGAAAACTCCAAATGGGATCGTGAAGGATCAGACATGACTGAAAAATGCCTCAACAACCACAAGTAAATGGGAGTATATGAATGTAATGCAATTGTATTGTGCCATAAGAAATGATGCATGTAACTGACTCGGAGAAATATGAAAAGACTTGTATAAGCTGATGGAGATTAAAGCGAGAAGCACCCGGAGAACAATTTATACAATAACAACAAAAATAAAATGAAGGAAAGCAGCTCTGGAAAACCTTAGAAGTCTGATCAAAGCAGCAAATAATGACATCCAAGGACTGATGATGAAGCATTTCTCCACCTTTTGCAGAAGTCAGATGCGTAGCTTCAGACTGGGACAATGTGCTGATTGGTATTTGCTACAAAGGAAGACTTCTGCCTGGGGAAGGGAGGTGAAAGTTGGTGGGTAGTGATAGATATGCCACCAAAAAAAAAAGCCATCCATAAAACTTCATTTTTCTAAATTCACAAAAGAAAACAAAAAGGGAGAGGAGGAGACACAGAAGCTTATTTTTATTCCTTTTTTTAATACTGAAATAGGGGAAGGCAAAATAATAGGGGGAGGGAAGCAATAAGCATTTCTCTAATTCCACACACTGTACTAAATGCTTTTTTTACATACATCTCCCTTGATCCTCAAGGGAGGGGCCTTTATTATTCCTATCTTACAACTGAGAAAACTGAAGCAAACAGGTTAAGGGATAAAAAAGTGAAAAAGAGCAACAAAAAAAGTGATAGTGCAAAAAAGAAAAAGCCACAAAGGAAAGGAATCAGAATCACCCACTAGCAATTGGCTCATTACAAAAAAAAAGTTTCATTATTTAAAGGATGGAGGTTTAATTATTTGGAAATGTTTCTTGTGTAGAATGCCTCATTTTCCAGTGGTATTAGATGACTCAATTCAATTCAACATTTAATTGCCTGCTATATATGAGGAACTGTGTTAACCAACCTAAAGATAGAAAGTTTATAAATACCAAAGTTATTTCCCTCAAATAGCTTGATCGAACTTGGTGGGGGATTCTTAATCTGGGGTCCATAAACTTAAAAAAATTTTATAACTGTATTTCAATATATTTGGTTTTGTCTGTGTATTATATATTATTAATGGTATTATATTATTAAATATTAAATTAATGATAAATATATTATATACTAATATATTTTATGAATTTAAAAACATTATTCTTTGAAAAGATTCATGGGTTTCACCAGTTTGCCATGTGTCTATGTACCCATGACATGCAAAAAGGTGAAGATGACCTGCTCTAACAGGTAGGGTTACAATATATTATCATAGTATTTGGAGTTGGAAGGAAATTCAGAAATCTTCTAGTCCAATACCTAATTTTATACATGAGGAAATGGAGGCTCCACCTTGCCTAGTTCACATAGGTAGATGGATTAGAATCTATGTCCTTGGACTTAAATCCAACGCACTTTTTACTCAGCCATGCTAACTCCCATGAATGAACATTAATTATGATACAAGATAGGCAAGGGTAGGCTGGTAAATATTTAACAACTAGCTTGGAGGGGGAGAGTGTATGAATGACACACTTTTAATTTTAATCTGCATCGTTAACATTTTCTCTGAGACTATCAGGAGTCTAGACAATCAACAAAATGATAAATCGATCCTTGATTTGTAGTTTGTCTATTTCCTAGATGCAGTTATATAAATACTGAAAATTTAACAGTCAGCTCTGCTGAAGGTAGGATATGATAAAGGCAGTGGAGAGTGCCAGATGAAGGGTTCTAGAAATAACTAAAGAGAAAGGGATCATTTTTAACCAGTTGATTTTGGGAAAGATGCTACGGGGAGCCTATGCTGGGCCTTCAAGGAACAGAAGGAATTCAACAGGTAGAGGCTGAGATAGAAGATATTCCAGGAGCAGGGAACAACTTTCATGGGTGCAAAGAGGAGGATATAAATGAGATCTCACTGTAGTAACGTGATTGCCTCCTAAAGTCAGGGAGAACATGGTAATGATGAAAAAATAACAGTGGTGATGTAGCAAGGCATTCAATGAATAAATGGAGCAGGTTTGCTAAACTGACTAGTAAAAGTTGACGTTCATATATATCACTTTAAGGTTTATAAAGACCATCTCTTTTCATCCTCACAACTCTCTGAGCTAGATATGACAGGCATCATCATCCCCATTTTACAGAAGAAGAAACTATCAAGACCTTAAATAATTTTTCTGTGGTCACATGGCTACTAAGGCAGGACTTGAATTCTGTCTGACTCTAAGCTTCTGTGTTCTTCTCAGGATGCCACACAACATTAGGAGAAAGGAAAAGAACAAAGAAGTTTTTTTTGTTTTGGGGAGGCAATCAGGGTTAAAAAGTGACTTGCCTAGGGTTGTGTAGCTGGAAAGTGTCAATGGCTAGATTTGAACTCAGGTCCTTGAGTGGCTCAAAGTTCACTTTAAGTAGGCTGAGACTCCAGAAACATGGTTAATGATTTCCTGTCACTGCATTTTAGTAAGTTGGAAGCAATATCATAGATCAATTTACAGATGAGGAAACGGAGACTCAGACTAGTTCATTGGTTTTTCCAGTTACCCTGGTAGCAAACAGAAAAGTCAGAATTGGAATGGGGGTGCTTTCATTTCAGTATGCATACCCCTCTTGCCTCCTCCAAAGCCCCATCCACAGGAGGCCCCAGGTGAAAGGCCAGGCCAAAGCTTGGCAGTTTATCTTATGAAACAGAGCAGAGGCACAAGCAGCTTCCAGACACATGACAAAGTCGTTGTGCATGTGGAGGAAGACATGCCTGTTTGATAGCTGGGGAGTGACCTCCTTGAGTCCCAGGCGGCTGCAGTATCAGTAGCTCTCACCATTTCCGCTTCACTAAATGCAACAATATATTAAGAAAAAAATAAGGAGATGGTTGGCTCTTTTCATGATTTTCCTTTTTAAATTTTGTTGAAAATGGAACCGTGTTCTCTTGATCCTTCAAACAAACAAAGGGGAAGTGGAAGCAAAAAGATTTCTCTTCTTTCCCCCAGGGACCTGGCTGTGTTTGTAGAACAATGTGGGGAAAGCGTCTGTCCATCTGTAGCCTTGTCAGGCTGCCCCAAAGTGATTTGCTGTAGGAAATGTTGGATGAATACCATTTATATGTCAGAGAAAGTGATGGAACCACATCCTTTGAATCAAAGATCTTTATTGGCTCCCCTCTTAAATAGATGATGAAAGAAACCTCTGATCTTGTACCAGACTAGAAGTCAGGCCAAGCAAGTCTTGCTGCGCCATGGTATGGGTGGGCCTTGTGGGGTGGGGTGGGGTTTACAGAGCAAGAGCCTGTGGAAGGAGTCTGAGGGGCACTCTGGGGGAGGGACAGCAAGGTGCCTGTCATTAGAGTGGGACACCAATATGAATAATGGTGATATTAATACCAGCTGGAAAGGCAGTGTTTCCTAGTGGACAGAAAGTCCATTTCAGAATTAGGAAGAAAACCAGAGTTCACAATTCTCCTCTGATACATCCTGGCTCTGTAACCCTGAACAATAAAAGCAACCAACCTCTTAGGGCCCCAGGCAACTCCAGAAGACCATAAATCAGTGAGACAGTGAAGACCTGTGTCAGTATAGAAAATCTCTTCACCAGGAGTTCCCTTTTATCAAGGCAATCTAGGTCCTTCCCCTGAATCAGCTGTCTCCTCCTCCAACATGGTCTTGTTAGAAAACTTTAAGCATGCCATTGTCATTTTCATTAAGTTTTTCTATAGCATGATAAGTTTGTGAAGTGATTTTTACCATTTTTAGACTCTTCATTCTGGGAGAAAACATGGTAATGAGCAAAGAGCCCTGGTCTGGGATCCAGGAAACCAGTACTCCGCCAGTAAGTAGCAATGTGGCCCTTAGGATATCATTAACTTGGATGCAGTGTCCTTACCTGTAAAATAAGGAGCTCTTTTTATTTGCTTTGTTTTCTCCAAGGGTTAATTTATGTGTCTCATAAAATGAACTTTCTCAGTTTTTGAAAATCGAAGGCTTTCTCCCCAAAATAAACAAATAGGACAGCAGAACATCGTGTGCTCTGTACCTCTCAGCTGTGTGACAACAGAGATGTCATCCCACTCTAGAAGGTCATCCTTGGAAGCCAGCCTGTTACCTTTTCATGTTTTCATTGAGGACCCCTTTGTGCATGCATGAGCCATTTCCATAAAGGTTTTATAGAAATAAGAAATCAGAAACATGAATCAATAGTTGTTGGCATCACTTTTTTCCTTTCTCTTTCAATGTTAGCTATTAAAATTGTACTGCGTTCAGCATAGATCTCTTGTTTTTGTACTGGTCAGCCCTGGATGTTCTCAGTTTAATTTTCTTAAATGATATGGCTATTTCTTCACTTTGTACACTGGGAATTGAATCTAAATATGGTCATTTAACTATTGACAGTAATTAGGAGAAAAAACCTTCTATAAAAACACAGGCAGATCTGTTCCATTTAGAATCTCTTTGTTTTCTTCTTTCTGATTTAATCTATAAATGCTCTCAGGATAACCCGGCTGAGAGAACCTTGTGCTCAGCATTGTGCCATATGGTATTCTCAGTAACTTGTTACAGTTTGGTGGTGCTCTTGGCTTCCATGTCTTCTGATTGGCAAGGAGATTAAATGTTTACCAGCTGATGTGGTTTCAGGGCTCTTTTGGTCTCATCATCATATTTAATTGATAGAAAAAAAAGAAAATCTCTCTAAGAAATCATGATAGAACTAATGTCTTTAATTCTGTTTGTGTCCCATTTTCCCATTTTTTTAGAATTGGCAGTTCGCTTAAAGATCATGTTAAAGCTAGGACATTCAAATGCCATGTCTTCTCATCTTTATCATTTTCTTATTTGATATTTATTTTGACCTTTGTGGTAAGTAGTCAAGATCTGACTGTACTCAGATAAGTAAGCTTCAGGATGTTACCAAGATTGATTTGTGTATAAGAAGCCACATGGGCCTCCAGTTAAGGTGGTTCTAGCCAACCTACTTCCTCTCCCAAAAAAACTCAGGAGAAATTTAAAAGGGCACCAGAGGAAATAATTACTAATAAAAGTAAAGAGAAATGTCAATGAGCTCCTTCATCCATTCTAGGACCATACAAGAAGATGGCCAGAACCTTGCATTTGAAATGGCAGCTATATTAAAGGGGGGCTAAAGCCTGTGAGAGCTCTGATAGGAATTGAGGGATTGGGGGGCTAACCCAATAAACAAGCCCTTAAACTAGTGATATCTCAGCCCTGTCAGCATCAAGAAAGGGAGTTATCCTCAGCAGGTCAAAGCCACAGGAGACAGAAATAGCTCAGTCTTTTTTTTTTTTTTTGAGGGGGACGTTGTTTACAGGGAAGGGCAACCAGAGTCCAGGAGGCCTGATACTATGGTGACCTTCAATATCGAGTTGGGACCTGCAGCAGGGGATGGAGCTATCTCTTGGTCTATGAAGACAAGGTCAGGACTAAGGCTAGCACCCATGAGGACGAGGAGCTGGAGGGAGGCATCAGGGATGACTGCAGAAGGTGAAACTTGTCCTGAGGATTCTTACCCAGATTGCAGAAATATCAGGTCCAAGTAGAATCTGTTTTCAAGAGTACAGGCAGGGGACAGCAGAGATAGACTGACTTGTCTTCACAAAGCAACTGTCTGAGACTGGCTTTGAACCAATGTCTTTCTGACTTTGAATCCAATATTCTATCCGCTAAGCTAGCCTGCCTCCTTTTCACATTTATTTCTATATGTTTGAAAGGTCCAAATCTATTTTTTTTTACAATAATAACAAGCATAGTTTATCCTTCATTCTAAAATATCCTAAACACATGTGCTACATCACTCCACCTATTCAGTAAATTCCACTGGCTCCGTATAACTGCAGGATAAAATATAAAAGTCTCTGTATTTAAAACACTCTATCTATCACCTGAGCCCTTCCTACCTTTTCATTCTTCTTAAACCTTGCTCCCCTCCATGTCCTCTGCAATACCAGTGACAGTGTGTCCTTGCTATTCTAACACATGACACCCCCTCTCCCCACTCAAGGACACTGGCTGTCCCCCATGCCTACAACACTCTCCCTCTTCATCTCCACCTCCTGGCTTCCCAGTTTTCTTTTAAATTCCAGCTGAAGTCCTGCCTTCTACAAGAAATCTTTCCCAAGCTTCTTTAATCTTCATTCCTTCCCTCTGAGACTATCCCTAATTTATTCCATAGATACTTCATTCACACATAATTGTTCTTATATTGTTTCCATCATTAGGCTTTGAACTCCTTGAGACAGTAACTGAATTTTGCCTTTTTTTTTTGTACACCTGGTGCTTAGCATAGTGCCTGGCACATAGTAGGCACTTAATAAGTGCTACTTGACTGAATATGCCAGTGCAAATCATGTGGTGTTGATTTTAAAGCAGTGAGTAAAAGAAAAGGAGCATTTTCTCCCTTCTCTATAGCCCTTTGCTCTATTTTGCATTCCCACCTCACTTTCCCAGCCATCACCATTTAAATGATACAACTCTCTGCAATGCAGGGAATTCTTAACAGCCTATCTATCCAGCATGTTAGCATTTGCATTTTCGTCATGTGAATTGTTATTTGTCCTGTGGTCTTGAAGAGGAGCATGACATCAGATGGTGATGTCATGACTTGAAAGTGACTTGGATTTAAGTGAGGCAGGGCTGTGCCAAGTCACCAGCCTCACTTTCCCCTCCAGAGTTATGGGGTCCAGCGGCAAGATGTAGATTGGGACAATGAGATGGCCCCTTCATTTGAATTACATTGAGTGAGACTGAAGGAAAAAGTACATCTCTGACTGTGATACATAATCAGGCAGAATGGCACTTACTGATGTTCCCTGTGCGTCCCCAAATTAAAGCACATTTAGTCTGACTTCTGAAAAAGGCTCAGTTTTAAGATGTCTCTAGGATATTCAGAATGATACTTTGAACTTACCAGGTTAAAGAAATAACGTCTCAGAGGCTCAGGCTCTCTAGTTTTTAAAAACATTTATTCCGAATTTAATAATTACCAACACACACTAATATTTCAGCATTCAAAGAACAAGGAAGAGGATTGTTTTAGAAACTATTAACTTCTGTTACACACAGAAAATTGTTACAGTTGTTCCAATTAGTTCAAATAATGAATCCCCTGGACCTGATGTGGCTGAACTATTTGAGTTCATACTGAATTATTTGCATTGTGCTAGAAAGGATTACCATATTTTACATTCCTTTAACTTTGGATATTGCTCATTCAAAAGCACGCAATCACTTCAGGGAATTCATTATTTATGCTAATTGGGATCTCTTGATAGGTAGATAAACTGGGGGGAGAGAGAGAGAGAGAGTATAGGTAGGTAGGTAGATAGAAGACAGACTAGATAGATAGATAGATCGATAGAAGATAGATAGATGATAGACAGAGGTAGAAATCTATCACTGCTCACTAACCTGTCAACTCAGCTCCCCACAGGAGTAGAAACCCTTCAAATGATCCTGTAAAACAAATCAACACATTGTTTTGTTTGACAAGTTCTCGTTTTGCATCTCATCCCATTGCATCTCTGTCAAAAGGTAAAAAGAATGCTTCATCATTAGTCTCTCAAGGTCACTCTTATTTAACGCTTTCTAGGAAATAACAAAACTCTAAACAGCAGGTGTAATTATATCCAAAAATCTATACCTACATGTACACATGGGCAGAGAATTAATTAAAAAAAAATTCAGGGAAGATCTAATGGACTCACAGTTACTAGATCACATGGAAATAATGTGGACATATCGTTCAATCAACCCCTTTGTATATACATCAGGATGGTTCTTCTTTTGAACTAAGTGTTCAATTTTTGATGAGAAATCAAAGAAAATTATTTGCATATAAAAGGGCTGCTTCACATCCATTGATGAGATCAAGGAAGACAAGTTTCTTTCTTACTCCACTATTATTTTGGGCTGTAACAGTGAAGGGAAATAACTTGAGTGCAGTGTTCTTAGCCCCTGATTAACAGAGGCACCAGAGTAGAGTTATCCTTTCCATATTGTGGGTATAGGGATGTGGTATAATCTGGAAAATCCGTGTAAAATTCTTTGGCCCTCCCCTCATACCAGAGAAGTCTTTTGACTTCACAGATTTTTTTTCTCATATTTCTTGACATTATGCAATTTACATACATATTTTATACGTTTCTGAGTTTCTAAATGTTTTCTGTCATCTGCTGGCCCTCATGTGTCTTCTGCAGCTTCCACAAAATCCCCCAAAATTCCCATTTAATTTCTTACGTAATATATCAAAACATTGATTGCGAAAATCATGCTGTGGAAAGAATAACTATATAAGCTTCTGAAGTACAGCAATTGTTTCCATCCCTTAATATTTCAAAGGAACTTCAATCTCATCTTCAATGTGGGTACTCCTTCCAGAAATATAGGTGGCAACCTTCTACAACTTCTCAGACTCTTTGGTTCTTTGTGATGTCCATGTTACAGCAGGTATTTTGATGAAGTTGAAACTGTATTGGAGAAAAGGACTTAGGTCGAATCCAGACTCTGTCTCTTATTGGTGCTGCACCAGGCAAGACCTCTGGGCCTCAGTTTCCTCAACTGTTGGACTAGATGACCACAAAAGTCCCTTCTAAGCTCTAAATCCAAATTCTTCTCATAATACCTCTATAGATCATTAAGTCAATGTAAGCTAAGCCTTTGCCATGGGCACCAGTGCAATACTTGGGCCATTGATCTGCTAGACCTAACCTCTCACCACATGACCAACCATAGGATTCTTTTCAAATCCCATGTCTTCTGAATGATATCTCTTATATTACTTCCTGTACTAAAATCATTCATGGTCATATGCCTTGGCCTCCTTTTGCCCACCCTGGTCTGGTACATTTCTCTTTTGGTCACTTGCAATTTTGATTCTTTAGAGACTGTGCTGTTTCATGATTTTTAGACAGTATTACAGAAAAGGATATAGGGGGAGGGGGGAGCAGAGTCAAGATGGTGGAGAAGGATGGACCTGCTCTAGCTCCACCCCCATAACCCATAAAATACCTGTAAAAAATGACTCTAAACAAATTCTAGAGCACCAGAAGCCACAAAATGACAGAGTGAAAGAGATTTCCAGTCCAAGACAGCCTGGAAGGTCAATAGAAAATGTCAATCACACCAGACTCTAAAGTGGATCACAGTCTAGCCTTGACTGCACAGAACAGCATGGCATGGACAGGACTGGAGCAGGCTTCTGGGCATGGAATCAAAGGCAGTAACTGCGGTTTCCAGACTTCTCAACCAACAAATGCAAACAACTTCAAAGATTGGGAAGAAAGATCTTTCACCTGAGTGAAAGCGGGATGTGGGTCTGGCTCAAGCCCTGGCCCCAGGGCAGTGGAAGTCACTGCAGCAGCATCCCCTTTTGGAGCCCTCAGCCTAAACACCCTGTGGTAATCGAATGACTGATCTGGGTCTCAGTCCTAAGTGGCAGCCCTGGGATGAAGAAGAGCATTGGTGTGGTGGACTGGTGAAGGCTCTAGAGAGGGAATTCTACTCACATATCCTGGGCAGAACAGAATGCTTGTGGTTACTCAGAGACAAGAGTGGAGGTCAAGAGAGAAGTAAACTCCTCTTTCTTAATTGTGCCACCTTGGAGGAGCTAAGAACTTACAGGCCCCCAGAGTATACCCTCCACTTGACAAAGGACTCAAAAGTCAAGTAAGTGGCTAGGGAAATGTGCAAAGAAAAGGGAAAAATAAGACTATAGAAGGTTAATTTCTTGGTGAAAAGGTATTTTCCTCCATCCTTTTGGATGAGGAAGAACAAAACATACTATCAGACCAAGACATCAAAGTCAAGGCTTCTACATCCAAAACCTCCAAAAAATATGTACAACGATCTCAGGCCATGAGAGAGCTCAAAAAAGAATTTGAAAATCAAATAAGAGAGGAGGAGGAAAAATTGGAAAGAGAAATGAGAGTGATTCAAGAAAATCATGAAAAAAGAGTCAACAGCTTGTGAAAGGAGACCCAAAAAAATTGCTGAAGAAAATAACTCCTTTAAAAATAGACTAACCTAAATGGTAAAAGAGGTTCACAAAGCCAATAAGGAGAAGAATGCTTTAAAAAGAAAAATGGACCAAATGGAAAAGGAGGTTCAAAAACTCACTGAAGAAAATAGTTTTTTAAAAATTAGAATGGAGCAGATGGAAGCTAATGACTTTACAAGAAAGCAAGAAATTACAAAACCAAAAGAATGAAAAAACAGAAGACAGTGTGAAATATCTCATTGGAAAAACAACTGATCTGGAAAATAGATCCAGGAGAGATAATTTAAAAATTATTGATCCCTTAAAAACCATGATGAAACAAAGAGCCTAGACATCCTCTTCCAAGAAATTATCAAGGAAAACTGCCCTGATATTCCACAAGAGAGTAAAATAGAAATAGAAAGAATTCACTGATCACCTCTTGAAAGAGATCCCAAAAGGAAAACTAGGAATATTGTAGCCAGAGTTCCCAGGTCAAGGAGAAAATATTACAAGAAGCTAGAAAGAAACAATTCAAGTATTGTAGAAATACAATCAAGATAACACAGGATTTAGCAGCTTCTACACTAAGGGATTGAAGGGCTTGGAATATGATATTTCAGAGGTCAGAGGAGATAAGATTAAAACCAAGAATCACTACCCAGCAAAACTGAGTATAATACTTCAGGGGAAAAAATGGAATTTCAATGAAATAGAGGACTTCCAAGCATTATTGTTGAAAAGACCAGAGCTGAACAGAAAATTAGACTTTCAAATACAAGAATCAAAAGAAACATGAATAGGTAAACAGGAGGGAATTCATTAAAGTTGAACTGTTTACATTCCTATGTGGAAAGATGTTATTTGTAACTCATGAGACCTTTTTCAAGTATTAGGGTAGTTAGAGGGAGTGTGTGTGTGTGTGTGTGTGTGTGTGTGTGTGTGTGTGTGTGTGTAGATGGATATATACGTATGTGTATATTATATCTGTGTAGATATGTATGTGTATATGAGTGTGTGTGTGTGTGTGTGTGTGTGTATACACACAGACAGAGGACACAGAGTGAGCTAAGTATGAAGGGAGAATACCTAAAAAAATAAAATTTACTGTTAAATGGAATGTACTAGGAGTAAGAGAAAGGGAGAGGTAGAATGTAGCAAATCACCTCACATAAAAGAAGGAAGAGCTTTTACAATGGAGGGGAAGGGGAGGAGAGGAAAGGAAATAAGTGAGCCTTACTCTCATGGGATTTGGCTTAAAGGAGGGAATAACACACACTTAATTGGAAATGGAAATCTATTTTACCTTGCAGGAAGGCAAGGGGGAAGGAGATAGGAGAGGGAATATAATAGAAGGGACAGCAAATTGGGCAAAGGGATAATCAGAAGAAAACACTATTGTGGGAGGACAGATCAAGGGAGAGAATGGAATAAATGTAAGGCAGGATAGGACAGAGGGAAATATGGTTAGTCTTTTACAACATAACTATTATGGAAGTGCTTTACATTGTTACACATGTATTTCCTATATTGAATTGCTTGTTTTCTCAATGAGGGTGGGTAGAGAGAGAGGAAGAGAATATGGAACTCAAAACTTTAAGAATGAATGTTAAAATTTGTTTTAGCATGCAACGGGAAATTAAACTATACAGACAATGAAGTATAGGAAATTTTCTATAGGAAAATAGAGGGGAAGGGGGATGGAAGAAGGGTGGGTAATAGAAGGGAAGACAGACTGAAGGAAGGGGTGGATGGGGTGTATGCTGTCCTGAGGTGGGGTGGGGAGAGATGGGGAGAGAATTTTGAATTCAAATTCTTGTAGAAGTGAATGTTAAGAACTGAAAATAAATAAATTATATGTTTTTTAAAAAGGATAGGGGTCTTAAAAAGATATGATTACAAGTCAGAGAACTTCTAAACATGGTTGAAAGTATTGCATGATTCCCTAAATGCAATTCAGTCTGTTCTTGCCTGAGATCCAGTGAGACAGCCAGTGGGCACAGTGTGGAATTTAGGGTCAGGAAGACCTGAGTTCTGTGACTTTGAGCAAGTCTTTTAAATTTGCTTTACTTTTCTCATCTATAAAATAAGGGAGCTAAACTCAGTTATCTCTAAGATCCTTTACAGCTCTAAATAAATGATCCCATCATCTCCCTCAGGTTCAATTGTAGACCCAGTTCACCATCACTTACCAGTAACTGGACAGCCAGAACATAGGAAACACCAACTTTCCCTAATCCCAATTTCCACCAGATCTCAAGTTTCACTCTCCTGTACCATGGATGAGTGGAGATCCAGACTCCAGAAATTCTGTTTTCCACCGGTAACTTATCTTATGGGAAATGTGAGCTGAAGCCCCAGATGGAGTTGTGTGATAAAGCTAGGTCCTTCAGCTGCTCAAGCAAGGACTCAGACTGTGCATTTCCTATAACTCTTGGGTGCAGATCAGTTCTATACCTGGCAGATTCCTTTGAGGTCTAGAAGGATGGCAGACTTGAGGCCCCATTTGGTAAATGTTTATTTTGTTTATTATTGTGCAGCTCCTGGATATATTACAGGGTTCTTGTGAGAATCAAATGAGATGATATAGGCAAAGTGTTGTGCAATTCTTAAAGCATAATATGAATGTCATCATTGTTACTTATTGATTCTGTGCTCCATGTATAGCATCCCAACATGTATGTATGCTCCCGGGAGGAACCAACTCATTATGCTGAGATCATGTGGTTATTGATGGCTGAAATCTAATTAAGCTAATTAAGAGATAATTTTGATTAGGTAGATCCAAAAAGTCACATACCCCTAGATCGAGGACTCTTAACTTTTTTTGTGTCCTGAACTGCTCTGGCAGTCTGATGGAGGATGTGGCCCCCTTCTTAGAATAATGTTGTGAAAAACATAAAATAAAATGCATACAATCACAAAGAAAACCAATTATATTGAAATACAGTTATCAAAATACTGAAAACAAAGCCAAAAGTATATGGGCCCCCTGAAATCTATTTTTGGATTCCTTTAAGGGGGTGTCCATATAAACCATGCACTATGCAATAGATAGTATGAGACAGAGCTGAGAGAGAGAGAAGGTGTTGGATTTTCCAATAAAACAAAGAACATGGCACTTACTTAGAACTTTCACCCAAGATTGCATGCACAAAATTCCAGGTGGGACAAGAGACTCCCAAGAGAATAGCTAAGAAGAGTAGGTCAGGCCAAGCAGTTGCAATGGAGTTGAAGTTCCGTGAGCATAGAAGACAGAGTGGATATGCACCAGTAGTGGAGGTCACAGGCAGATGGAAGGTGAGCACTAGGCAGGAGAAGATGAAAGGATTTGGCAGGTCTCCCAGTCCAGAGCTGAGCGTTTGAAGACTAGGACAGGGTGGCCACAGGGAGGAGAACTCAGGGCCAAGAGAGTGGGCACCAAACAGGCAGGGGGTTTGCAGAAGCAATGAGATAAAGGGATTTGATGTCCTAAAAAAAATTGCTTTCCTTCACTATTCGGAAATGGAGCTCGAAAGTCCAGCGATCTGGGGCTTACAGGTGGGGAGAACCACAGAGACCAAGTGACTGAGGAAAGGACAAAAGGATGGGAAACAGCCATTCGTGAGAAAATTTGACATCTGCATTCATGGAGAATAGTGATTGATCCTAAGACCCCTGAGGCCGTGCGTGGAACCCCAAGTCCCCGCCCTCCTCTGAATTCTCAGCTCAGACCCCATTAGGTTAGCCAAGTCTAATAGGCCTGAAAGATCTAGGTCACAGACAATTTCAGTCAGCAGAGGAATGAGCAAGCACAAGATGTGTATAAAACGTGTTTGACTGGGCTAATTTGCTCTTTTGAATGTAGGTGTGGGGAAACACAGGACATTCTGAATACAGGCTAACCTGGAGCCCAGACTTTGGACTACAACCAAACATCCATCCTCCAAGAGCAATGGGTAAATATCCATCCTGCTTTTGAAGCCTTCCAGACATTTTCCAGTCATGTCTGACTCTTCATGACCCCATTTCCCATATTGTCCCTGGCCAACAGATTCTAGAGCTGAACAGCCCTCCCCTCTGTGGTGGTTTAAGTGGTTTAAGCACTTTCCTTTTGTTCAGTTTTCAGTGAACTTTTAAATAGGTGTTTGTATTTCTCTAGGTAATATTCCTCTGTATATGTGGAACCATACATTAACCCTTTCCATTTTCTTTTCTTTTGTGAGGTTAAATAGACCCATTTCTTTGATCTTTTAATGTTCCACCCTGCATGAGTGGGCCTGTCTTTTCCCCTGACATTGACTTATTCCCATCTTTTCTCATTTTTGCCAATTTCCTTAGTATGAGGAGAAACCTCAGACTATCCTTTGAATACTTATCTACCAGGGAAACTCACACCTTCTTAGTACCCCTGTCCTAGAAGCCTCTTCCTCCCTCAGATTTTTAGGGTAGAGGGTAGATACACATCCACAAACATGTATATGTATATGTACATGTATACATGTATACAATATATACCTGTGTATACAGAGTACATATGTGTGTATCTATATATATTTGTTTATATTATATATGTATATATACAAGATAGACTACATATAGGGCATCTTATATATATCATATATACATGCATGTATATGTGTTTATATAACATAGAAATTATATATAGTATACTGTGTATATATAAGTATATGTAGTATTTGTTATATATGGTATATAGTATTCAGTATTTATGTATATATAGTATATGTTATATACAGTATTCTGCATATATAACTATACATTGTATATTCTATATATGCTATATATAGTATTATATATAGTATGTTCTATATACAGTATTCTGTGTATATAGTATGTGCCCTATATGCTATATATCTTATTCTGTATATATAAATATATATGGTATATACGAATATATACAGCATATACTATATATACACAGATATACACGTATATATCATATACACATATACATGTATACATACACTCATACAAATATACATTTATGTGTGTATATATATATACACACACACACACACACACCACATACACATACAAATACATGTATGTCTGGGGGGGGATGGGCAGGCATGCATATCACACTTACTATGTGCCAGGCACATAACAGCCTTGCAGTTGCTATCTCATTTAATCCTCACAACAGTCCTGGGAGGTGGGTGCTGTTGTTATCCACCATTTTACAGGTGAGGAAACTGAAGCAGACACAGGTTAAGTGACTTTCCCAAGGTCATAGAGGTAGTAACTGTCTGGGGCCTGGTTTGGACTCTCTTATTCCTGACTCTAGACCCAGTGATCTATCCACTGTGCCACCAACTGCCTTTTGGACGTGGAAATTTCCTCCCAGATCCTCCATTTAAGGAGGGAGTCCAGGGTTGCCATATTGTAATTTCTCACTCAGCTGCAGCACTTGATCATGCCTTTCCCTCCCTTCTACCACCTTTCAGCTCCTGTTTATGTGTTTCCTCCATTAGACTGTGAGTTCCTTGAGGGCAGGGACTGTCTTTTAACTTTCTTTGCATCTCCAGGGCTTATTGTTTATAACATGGCAGGCATTTAGTGCACGTTTATTGACTGAATAGCTTTTGGTCACGTATTTGTTAGTTGTCCATATAGTTTGGATACCAGATGTTTAACAGAAGTATTTGATACAAAGTTCATCACTTCTCTTTTTATACTACTGGTAATAATTCTGATCATGTAAAAATGTTTCAATTTCATGTAATCAAAATTACTTCTTTTTATAATTTCTTCTGTAATTTCCTTCCTCTTGTTTAGTTAGCCAGGGCTGTGAAAGGTAGGTGACCTGCTTTTCTTCTCATTTGTCAGTGGTATAACCTTTCAGATTCAGGTCACTCACCCATTAGGAGCTTATTATTTTATGTGATAGAAGGGGATCTTCAGGTTTTTAGGTGACTGGCGTAAGCAGCAGCAACAGAATGAAAAGAAGAATGAGTAAGGCTCTGTCTTGACCAGTGTCTATCCCAGAGAAAGGGCAGTGTCAGAGTGAACTTGCCCACTGACATCCTGAAGACATTACTAATTTCACCTTGGCAGCTGGTGCTTCTTAGTGTTACTATCAGACTTTCCATTGAATATGCCAAAGGTCTTTGCTGGATTAACTGACCCTACATATAGCACTTGGCCTTGGTCACATATCCTTTGGATGAGTACTTGATTCTCCATATTGAATTCTCCTTGGCTTTTAAGAATGCATCCAATGAATGCTATGTATGAGCCAAGGCCTTACCTGGAACATAGAAGAGGAAAGAAAGTTTCCATATCCAAATCAGTCATACCTCCTTATGTGACTGTGATAGGAATCTTTTGACTTGTCCCCAGATTCCCAAGGGGATAAAAATAACTCCTGAAATTCCAAGACAAGAGCTAAACCATGGAAAGGACAGACTTTCTAAAACAGTATTTCTGGGGCAATTGAAGGAAGGATTTCTGAGTTTGTTTGTCTGTTTTCCCTGAAGAAATCTGATACTCTCATATGTGTGACAGCTTTCAAAAAGATAAGGATTTTTATAAAGCAACCACTGGTAGGTAAGAAGTAACCCATGCTTGGGATCATTTGGTGACTTTTGGGGAGGTACAACTTCCCTGGGTTATTGGGATAACTCTGTCACTCATCCATCAGGGCTGGAAGCAAAAAATTCCAATATAATTCACATTTCAAATATGATTTGTTTAACAAAGAAGATCTCCTTGCTAGCCTTGAGTAAAGATATTTCAACAACCAAAGCTAGATGAGGGGTTTTTATCTTTCGGCTTTTCCACCAAAGAAAATTATGTTCAAACAACATGGATATGGATGTGGACATGGACATGGACAAACCAGCATGGTCAGAGGAAGGTGACCAGAATAGCAAGAGATCTTGAAACTATGTCAATCAAAGAATGATGGAAGGAATTAGGAATATGAAGCTAAGAGGAAAGAAAACCGAGATTAGGGGTCATTGAACTATGGCCTGAGGGCCAAATCCAGCCTAATTCCTATGCCAAGGACCAAATTTGATCCTTGGGTCATAGTTTGCTAATCCCTACTCTATAGAGTATATATATATATATATATATATATATATATGTGTGTGTGTGGTATGTGTGTGTGTGTGTGTATAATACATAGTTATAATACATATACACACATATACGTACATATAGTAGTTATCTTCAAAAATTTGAAGAGGTATCACATAGTAGAGGCATTAAACTTAATTTGTGTTACCTCAGAAGACTGGTAGGTGGAAGCTGCAGAATAACTTACTATGTAACTTTTTATTATTTATTAAGACATTTAACAAAGTTTGCAAAGTATTATATGTGTATGATTAAATTTGAACCATATAATAGCCCCACAAGGAAGGCATGACAAGTTTTAGTTTCTTCCTTTTAGAAATGAAGAAACAGGCTCAATGAGGTTGAGTAATTAGCCCATGGTCACACTGTTGGTAAGTGTCATAGTCAGGATCTGAACTGAGGTCTTCTGGACTCCAGGGCCAAAACATTTGACACTAACTGCATCACCTCTCACAAAGATACATCTTAGTCTAATACGAAGAAGAAGAGGCTTTCTTGCAATGCCATATTTTGTCACTGTGTTCTGTGTTCAAGCAGAGGTTGAATAACCTTCTATCAGGGATGGTGAAAAAGGAGTATTTCACTGGAAGGTGGATGAAATGGATGACTTTAAAACTTAGTTATTCTTGATCTGTGAGCATCTTGTCTATTCCTGAGTCTTCCATTCATTCCATTCTCATTGTTATAAACACC
>CM053769.1:693512742-693540153 GCA_028658325.1 Potorous gilbertii | reverse complement strand
GTTTTCTTTGTGGTGGCCAAGAACTGGAAATCAAGGGGATGCCCATCAATTGGGGAATGGCTGAACAAGTTGTGGTATATGAATGTAATGGAATACTATTGTGCTATAAGAAATGATGAACAGGAAAACTTCAGAGAGGCCTGGAAGGGCTTATATGAACTGATGCTGAGTGAAAGGAGCAGAACCAGGAGAACTTTGTACATGAAAACAATCATGGTGTGTGAGAAATTTTTCTGGTAGACTTGGGTCTTCACAGCAATGGAAGAACCTAAAAAATTCCAGATGGACTCTTGAGGTAAAATGCCTTTCACATCCAGAGAAATAACTAGGGAATTGGATCACAGAATGAAGCAGACCATTTTCTCCTGAATTATGTTTTATTTTGTTTTGTGGTTTCTTCCATTCATTTTAGTTCTTCTATGCAACATGACTAAGGTGAAAATGTATTTAATAGGAATGCACGTATAGAACCTATATAAGATTGCACACCATCTCAGGGAGGGAGGGAGGAGGGAGGGTGAAGGAGGAGGAGAGAGGGAAAAAAAAATCTAAGATATATGGAAGTGATTGTAAAACACTGAAAACAAATAAAATAATTTAATTTAAAAAATAATTAACAGAAAAAAATATAAAAAGCTTCTTTTTAGTACAAAGAGCACCAAGTGAAAAGTCAAAGGATATCCCTTCTGAATCCTGGATTCATTGTTTTTTCCCTATTTGATCCTAGGCACATCATATAAGCTTGAATTTCAGTTTCCTCATTTGTAAAATGAGTGTATTGGACTAGATTTCCAAAGTTCTTTCTAATCTAAAGACCCTAACTGTTTATTAACTTTTTCAGTTAAAAACAAAATAGCTGGGGCAGCTAGGTGGTACATTGGATAGAGCACTGGCCTTGGAGTCAGGAGAACCTAAGTTCAAATCTGACCTCAGACACTTGACACTTGCTAGTTGTATGACCTTGGGCAAGTCACTTAACCCCAACTGCCTCAAAAGAAAGAAAATGAAATAGCTGTAGGCTGATTGGTAGGATATATATGATATCTACTAGTCCTCCAGATGTTAAAAACCATTCACAGCTTAAGAGTTTTCCTTTAAGGGTAGCAAGATGATGCCAATTCATTTAGATACAGACTCTGATTCTGAAAGCTACTTGGGTATGGTAGGATGGCTAATGTGTGGTTGCCAGTCCCTCACTGTTGCAGCTGTTGATAAAATTTATTACTCATGTAGTCTGGATCTGCAACTCAATTTTGCTCAGATTTTGTTAATTCGTTTTTAAATGTACTGATATCTTTTGTTTTTATAATACCTTCATCTCTGAATATATGCCTTTCCTTCCCTTTAAGGGGTCATCCCTTATAAGGTGTATATAAAAGATTTTTACAATGTTAAAAAGCCGTTTAGTAAAACCAACCAACATATAAACCAAGTCTGACGTAGACATTATTCACCAGCTCTGCAAAGGGGGCTTAGCCTCTGGGTCATTACAGTTACATAGTATATAATTATATTATTTCTTCTTCCTTCCTTCTTTCCTTATATGTTGTCCCTTGTCCTTCATTTTGTTTGTTGTTGTTGACATCATGGGGGTGATATCTTGACTTGCACATGAACTGGATTTAAGGGAGGGAGTTGCACAAAGCCTTCAGCCTCACTCTCTCTTCCAGAGTCATCAAAGTTCAGTGACAAGACAGAAGTCAGGGCAATTAGTGATGGCCCAGGATGCCGTAGGTGACTGTCACATCTTTGATGTCTGAACAAGCTCTAAGCTTGTTAATAATAATTAAAAAATATAATTTGGAACAAGTTGTTCTCATCCACCCATTCTGAAGCAGGGAGGGCTGGGGAGGCCAATCTTCATGTGCTTGAAAAAGACATCCCCCTAACTCACTGACAGGTTTGAGGACTGTTGTTACCTCCATCTTGGGTTTTATAGAGTGTAGCTCCTATACATGCCACTGCTTCTCACGGGTGAAAGTTGGGGGAAGGTGGACACCAAAGGTGGATGAGCAGCCTGAAAAGGGCTTAGTGAGCCTTCCCACCAGAGGGGTTAGTCTGCCCTAAACACCCCATACAGCTCTTTCCTTTTACATTGCTGAAGTCATTGTGTATTTTGTTTTCCTGTTTCCACTCATTTTATTAACATTTCTTCTTTGGGGTCAAGCTGGGTCATTATCATTTCATATTTCCATTATTTTTTGTTCTTTCCATTTGCATAATTGTAGTTATTTTGTATATTGTCTTCCCAATTCTGCTTACTTCATTTTGCATTGGTTCATATAAGCCTTCTTAAGCTTCTCTGAATCTTTCATATTACTTATGGTACCAACCACAATTATTTGCTTACCTATTTTCTAATCAATGGGCATCTACTTTGTTTCCAAGTCTTTGTTCTTACCAAAAGTGTGAAGACATACACATACAAATATATGCATATGTGTATATATACACATACATACATAGATATAGATGCACCTTTCTGTCTGTCTTTAGGGTACATGCTCACCAGTGGTATCTCTGGGTCAAAGGTCTATGCTAATTTGGACAATATTCTAATTTGATCTATATTCAAGTTTTCAATCCCACAACCAAAAAGGATAGAAAAACCCTAGCTATCGGAACTACCTCCACTGAGGTAGACCCTAAGCCACCTATGATTTTGTAGATGCTTCCTAAGCAATTGTCTAAGTAGGGAAGACACTAATTGCCTACCCAGCTAGTAGGTGTCAGAAATGAAATATGAATCCAAGTCTTCCTGAGTCCAATTTCAACATTCTATCCACTAGGTCATATGACTTCTAGCAAGGAGCAAAGAAAATTGAAAAGACTGGCAGTGGAAAATATCTACCAACAGTCTAATAATGTAGAAATCGGAAGAAATAATATTTCCAGAGATTGTCAAAGTTCCTTCACCCACGTTAGAGATAGAATCATTTGACTTCAGGCACATCTACATTTACCAAGGGTAAATATTCTCCATCCCAAATATTGGCCTGAAATGCTTCCTTGCTTCAGTGAATTATCTCATTTGTGTGAGTCTAGGTTGGGTGATCACATTCTAATAATCTCATCACCAATATACCCGACACAGCGAGAGATTGTTTGGAGAGTAGCTTTGGAGACAGATTGAAAGATAGCTCAGGCCAATGAAAGTCAGGATGGCAGAAAGTCAGCAGTGTCCAAGGATGGGCTTTATTTTCAAAAACTGCTGCTACCAAGTCTGAGTATGAATCAAGTAGTTTAGGAAAAAATGTTGTCTCCTTGAAAGTCTAGTATACAGCTAATCAATATTGGAAATCAGGGAAGCATCTAGTTTCATTGTGTTATTTAATGTAAATTATTAGGAAACAAGTATCCTGACTGGTAGGTCAGGCTTCCTCCCTGGGGAACTAGGGAATGGGATCTGCTGAACCAGAGAAATATCTGCTCTCAGTACTTTTTTTCCTATCTTCTTGGGTCAGTGGCTTGGTTGCACTCCAGGGATTGCTAAGTGTAACACTGGTATGTCCTTTTAAAAAATTTAAAAAGCCCTTAGCCTAAAAGAGGAGGAAATTCTGATAGAAACAGTGCTCAACCAGAAGTCAAAAACCCCAGAGTATCTTGTTCCAGAACTGTAGCTCGTTGTGTGCCCTTGGGCAAGATCTTCAGCTCTTCACATGTCTTTACTCTCCCATTCTTTCCCAGATACCAAACTTTTCTTCCTATAATCTTCCCTCTCTCCCTCTCTTAGATCTTTGGAGGGAAAACAAAAGAAAACAGCAACCCATGTGAATGCAGATATCACACATTTACAGAAACACATTTCATCCCTCTCTGCATTAGCATGTTCTTGTCTTGGTATATTAATTTTTTCAGCACATTTTAGAAATAGCAAAAGAATAGATGAACATAAATATTTCTTTCCTACCCCCATCTGAAAGAAATCTCTGTTCCTCTTTTCTTCCCACTTCCCCTTAGTATTTTTCTCTATTTTTTTCTAAATGACTTTAAGTTCATAATTAGTCTTTTTGCTTTTTTTGAAGACAGAATTGACAGGATTTGGCAAATGATTGGCTATAGGGGAGGGGTGGTGAGAGAGAGTGAGGAGTCAAGGAACATACCTAGGTTGTAATCCTGGATGACTTGGAGGTATAGTAACAGCAAAGTTAGAAAGAGAGAGGGTTTATGAGGAAAGCTGATGAGTTCAGTTTGGGACATTTTGAGTTTGAGAGGTCTATGCAACCAGTTCATGATGTCTAAAGGCAGTTGGAAATGAGAGACTAGAGGGGAGGGCATCGGTTAGGGCTGTGTAAGTAGATCTGGAAATTGTTACTATAGAGAAGATAATTGGGAATTTGGTGAGATCACCCAGTGAAATACTGTAGAGGGAGGAGAGTAAAGGGCCCAGGACAAAGCCTTGAGGTCTACCTCCAGTCAGCTGGATAAATAGCCATCCAGCAAAAGAGACTGACAAAGAAGACAGGAAAAGAATCAAGAGACTACAGTGTCACGGAGACCTAGAGAAATGAGAGCATCCTGAAGAAGGTGTTTGACAATGTCAAAGCTTGCAGAGAGGTCAAGAAGAATGAGAATTGAGAAAAGTTTTCTAGATTTGGCAATTCAGCAGCTCGGTGACACAGTGGGGAAAATAAAACAGGACCCAGAGTCAGGAAGTTCAACGCTGGCTTCAGACACTTACTAGTGTGTGACCCTGGACAAGTCACTTAATCCTGTTTGCCTTAGTTTCTACATCTGTAAAATGAGCTGGAGAAGGAAATGGCAGACTACTCCAATATGTTTGCCAAGAAAACCCTAAATGGGGTCAGAGAGTCAGACCCTTTTGAAATGACTGAACAGCATGATAACTTTGATGAGAGCAGTTTCAATTGAGGAATGAGGTCAAAGCCATACTTAGAGTTAAGAAAAGAGACAGAGGAAAGGAAGTGGAGGCACTAATTAAAGATGACCTTTTCAAGGAGTTTAGCCACAAAAATAGAGGAGAGATATGGGACCGTAGCTAGTGGGGATGGATGGCTCAAGGGAGAAATTATAAAGAAACAATCAATAGACAGGCAAATTAAGCGTGGCCTTGGATTTCTTCACTGAAATGTGAGATAAGGTTGTCAGCTGAGAGGGTGGGGGAAGGAAGAGCCACAGGAGGCTTGAGAAAGGAGGAAAAGGTTTAGAAAGAGCACTGTGGGAAGTGGAAGAATAAATTTATTAGAGACGTGCCACAGTGGGGGGCCAGTGGAGATTAGGTAACATGAATTTTTAGTAGACCCCATCAGCATGGTTTCGTGATTTTCTCCACCTTTACTCAGCAGTACATGAGTAGAGTGTAGGCAGCAGATGGTGGACATAATCCAAAGGCAAGCTTTGGCAAGGCAAGGTCAATGAGAGGATAAGGGGCCATGAGACTCAAGAGTCGGAACTGGTTTAACTAAGGGGTCAAGATAGAGAAGGGAGGACAGCATAGCCAGTACAGGAGTAATGGTCTGGGGGGAGAGGGGGACCTGGGGGGTAGAGAAATTGGAATTGAAGGTGAGAATAAAGAGCAGGGTTTGAGGCTGCAGGGCAGAGGGAGAAATGGAATGACAAGAGGATATGATCAGATAAGGAAATCTCAAAGTTCATGAACATGGAAGTGGTACGTTTGTGGGTGATGTCAAGATCAGAGGTACGATCATGTCTGTGTAACTGTGTGGTGGGAGTCGGGGGAGGTCATGGGCAAAGAGTAACTTGAAAAACTGGAAAGTTAGGGTATTTAAGGGAGTATCAATATGTATGTTGAAATCCCCTAGTATGAGAGCAAGAGTGAGATATATATATATATATATATATATATATATATATATATATATACACTCATCTTTTCCCTTTTCCCTGTTATCCTTTTTTTTTGTTTTCAGTTAACCTTTCCAATATTCTGCTGCACTAAGAGACAGAAAAAATAACCTGTGGTTTTCTTCTCTCAGTGAGCCTTCCCTACCCCAAATGTAATTAATTATTTATGATGCTGAGAACCTTTCTCTTAGTACCTAATCGGGTTTCCTGAAGGAACAGCACTAGAAGCCTTTATTCAGTCTGTCTACAGGTTACAGCCCCAGTCCTTTGGTCCACAACCTGATCTTGCTCTTCTCAGACTAATCAAGATGCGAAGCTTTTCCATTTACTCTTCTTCCCGACCTTTATTACCCTTTTCCCTCATCTATTACTGATGAAATTCTTGTGTTTTTTTTCCACTCTTCTCTTGCTCTTTCATTTAAAAAAGAAATGTAGGGCTAAGAGGAAGCTAATCCCTTTTGGATACTTTTCTCCTTTACCTCCAGCCATGCCTACAACTGGACCAGCTCTGTTATTTTCTACAGGTGGAGACTAAGGAGTCCTATTTTCATTCTCTCTCTCTCTCTCTCTCTCTCTCTCTCTCTCTCTCTCTCTCTCTCTCTCTCTCTCTCTCTTTCTCTCCCTCTGTCTGTCTCTCTGTCTCTGTTTCTCTCTCTCTCACTCTCCCCCTCCTTCTCCACCTTCTGTTATCTTGTTACCTTTTGCCTCATTAGTGTTTCACTTGTGTTTGATTTAAAGTGGTTCTTCCCTCAGAGGAACCCCAATTAAAAAAATTGGAGGTTCTTTTGAGACCTATATCAGTTCATCATGCAGTTCCACCAGCACTATGAGCTAGCCAGGTTTCCACTGAAATGTGTTAAAAGATTGTGCCCACTTGAAAAGATGTGCCTGTTGGTGTTGTATTTCCAGATAGCAATGAATTGTACCATGAATTGAATGTACCATGAATAGCAATGTACCATGAACTGAATGTGAGGTGATTTTAGCCTCCCTTAAGAACTTACCAAATCCTGTCAAAGAAATGCAATAGCTTTGGAAGTTAGGGAGCACATGGATGCAGGAAAAATTCCAAGTGACTAAACTGAAAGACAGATCATACTTTGTTCAGTCAATTAAGAAATAAACAAAAAAAAATAAGTATGCAGGGCAAAAGGTTGTATTTTTGCCTCTATTGTCCTGACTTGGTTTTATTAAGACTGTGCTGCCCTGGGGAGGTTAGAGGTCATCTTCTATGATAAGTAAGGATCTAATTGCTTTCAGGAGTGTGTATAGACACCCTTGTGCATCATTTACTCAGTCAATCAATAAACATTCATTAAGTGCCTACTATGTGCCAGGCAGTGTGCTAAGTACTGGGGATACAACAAGAGGTAAAAGACAGTCCCTGCCCTCAAGGAGCTCACACTCTAACAGGGGAGACATCATGCAAAGAAATATAATACAAAGCAAGCTATGGAAAACACTGGAATTAAGAGAGTTTAGAAAAGGCTTCCTGTAGAAGGAAGCACTTAAGCTGAGACTTAAAGGAAGCTATGGAGGTCAGTAGTCAGAAGAGAAGAGGGGGAGTGTTACAAGGAGAGAAGATAGAGAAAAATCCCAGAGATGAGAGATGGAATGTCTTTTTTTGAACAGCCAAGAGGCCAGGGTGACTGGACTGAAGAGTATTTTGAGGGGCTGTTGTGTTCATCCTTCATTCTTGAAGAGGACTATGACATCAGGGAGATGATGACATGACTTTCAGTTGACTTCAATTTGAGGGAGGGAGGGCTGGGCAAGGTCACCAGCCTCACCTTCTCCTCCAGAGCCATCTGGGTCCAGTTGCCTGATAGTCATCAGGATGACTGGAGATGGCCCACGATGCCATGGGACATCCTGACCCTTTTAGGCTCAGGCTTTTTGGTTCTTACTTGGAGTGAGGTAACACCTCTTCAGTGAATAGGTATTGGAATAATAATTATAGGAATAGAAATATTGAGAGGAGTAAAATGTGAAAATATTGGGAAGGGAGGACAGGACTAGGTTATGAGAAGCTTGGAAGGCCTAAGGATTTTGTGTTTGATCTTGGACAGAATAGGAAACCACTGGAATTTATTGAGTCGAGGAGAGGAGAATGCCGTGATTCGACATTAGCTTCAGGAAAATCTCTTTAGTGGCTAAATGGAGACTAGATGAGAGTGGGAAGAGACTTGAGGCAGACAGACCCACCATCAGGCTATTACAATAAGCCAGATGAGAGGTGATGAGGGCCTGCGCTGGAATGGCAATGGCAGAGGAGAGCAGGGGTCATGTTTGAGAGATCTTATGAAGGTGAAACCAACAGGCCTTGGCAACAGATTGTATATGTAGGGTTAGAGATAGTGAGAAATCCAGGATGACTTCTAGGTTACAAGCCTAAGGGGCTTAGAGGATGGTATTGCTCCGTGTGTGTGTGTGTGTGTGTGTGTGTATGTGTGTGTGTGTGCGCGTGCGCGTGTGTGTGTTCATCCTTCGTTGCCGAAGAAGACCATGCCATCAGAGAAATGATCACATGACTTGCACTTGACTTTGAGTGAGGAAAGGCTGTGCAAGTCACCAGTCACTTCTCCTCCAGAGCCATTTGAATCCAGTGACCACATATTCATCAGGATGACTGGAGATGACCCAGGATGAGGCAGTTGGGGTTTAGTGACTTGCCCAAGGTCACACAGCTAGAGAGTGTCAAGTGTCTTAGATCTGAACTCAGGCCCTCCTGACTCCTGCACTGGTGTTCTATCCACTGTATCAGCTAGCTACCCTTGATACCCTCTACAGTAACAGGGAAGATATGTAAATTGTATGAATTTACCCCTAAATTGGATCTCAGCTTCTTCAATAAAGCTAAGGCCTTGAAAGAGGGGCACTGTTCTATTTTATAGATTTGGGGGAGTACAGACAAAAACCAGAACAAGTAGGTGGGGAACAAGTTCTGATTGATTACAAGAGCTCAACATCATGAGTGGCAAAATCAGTATGATTCATTATAGAGCTAAGAGGGACAATATAATTGGTTGGAAATCAGAAGTGAGGAGCTAGGAGCAACCCTCTCCTTCCCTCCTGAAATTAAGAAACATTCATTGTTTTGAGTCCACCTGCAAGGTCAGGATGGTGGACCAGACTTATCTGAAGAATAAGTTGGTGGTGTATAGATGCTGGACCAGACTCCCTGAGGTCCACCCACAACCCCCAAGGACAGCAGATTTCCTTGAGGCAAAAATAGAACGATGATTAGCAGGAAAACTAGATTTCTAAACTTAACTCATTGCAGGCCAGATGAATTTCTAACCATGACTTACAGCAACAGGACAATATCAATTATTTGTAAATAGGATTAATTAAAAAACAATACAGAATCAATCTTGATCAGTTCACTATGAGCGTCTCATTTTGTTCCAATGTTGGATTTAAACTACCATGGCCTGAGCTGAGATAGGCCCAGCTCAGGCAGGACAGAAGGCCTGTGGAGAAGAAAGATTTCAAGATGGCCAAACTGGAAGCAACTGATGACATCAGAGAACTCATCAGTGAATGTTAAAGATGGATTAGTCGAACCTCCTTGTTCTACTGCCAAGGGAATAGAAGCTCAGGGAGTTTAAGTTACTTGTCCACGGTCCCTTGGCCCCTCACTTTGGGGGAAGAATCAGCCATCAGCCTGCTTATTCAGACTTTAGGCAATTAAAATAAGTATACCTTTCTTTGCCATACAGTTTGCAGATGCAGATGTCTTGCACTTGTAAAACTATTCTCTATATCAAAACACTTAACTCATCACCTACTGAAATAATGTCTTTAAGCAGTAAATTGAAAAGAAATGATGAGGTGAGCATTGTAAGTAGTCTCAAAATTAGGAAGTGGGAGAAATTTTGGTTACATACTAAGCAGCCAAAACCTGCATGTTTTGATTCTCATGAGGGCTTAGGCTTTGTTGACCTAAATTCTCCCTAGAATGATAATTATGGGTATATAGCACTGCCATATTTTTTT
Source organism: Potorous gilbertii (assembly GCA_028658325.1). Taxonomy (NCBI): domain Eukaryota; kingdom Metazoa; phylum Chordata; class Mammalia; order Diprotodontia; family Potoroidae; genus Potorous; species Potorous gilbertii. The sequence continues at coordinate 693,530,328 of CM053769.1, read as the reverse complement.
TTCATTTTTTCATTAAAACTTAAATACATAATAAAAGAAAAAGAAACATAAACTTATATGTTAAAACAAATATAAAATAAGAAAAGAAAAAAACATGTCATGTGCACAGCAGAACAGGAGAGGATTCAAAATATATAGCAATAAATTTCCATTTCAAGAAAGCCTGTATATCAAACACTATGTGTTGTGTTGACAGCTGTCCATCTTCTCTTTGCTTCCTAAAGATTTTCATTTGTTCTCTTGCTGTGTGCTTTTTATTTTATTCCTTTCCCCCCCTTTCCTCCCCCAAGGTTACAATTAAGTGTGGTTATATTTAGATATAGATATATACATACACATATACATATATACACATATATTAACACATGCTTTCCCTAACAGATTCTACTCCTAATCTTTATGTTTGTGCCTGTCTCTTATTTTCTATCCCTCCTGACTCCTCTATTTTACTTCTACTTGCTCCTTTGCCCTCCTATTACTTAACCGACCCCCCAAACAATCCCTCCCTTATCCTCCAATTCTCATAAATCTGAACACCGTTTTATAGGCTCCTTTGACCTATTCCCTCCCTCTCCCCTCTAAAGATCCTTCCCTTGTCCTCCTCTCCCTCTCCTATTTTAGCTTTCTAAATTTATAAGTTCTTTCTGACCTTAAACCCAACCCAAGACCTACAGTCTCCTGTAAGAAGAACACATCTTCTAGATGTGTATGTTTTGTTCCCCTCTCCTCATTTCCCATGATAGTAGGTTTCCAGAACTAACAGCCCTCCTTCTCCATTTAATTCCTCTGTATCAGTTCCTCTTGCACCTCATTTGTATTTTTACTCTTTTTAGCTATTTCTGAATGGTTTTACTTTTTGAAGTCACATCATGCTCAGGTCTACCCCAAACTTTCTTATGAACTACCCAGTTACTAATAACAACCTTAGACATACATTTTACAGTTTTCATATGTAAAAGGTAAACTGTCTGTCCTTATTGAATCCCTTGTAATCGGTCTTTGGTATGTATCTTATAGTTCTCTTGTCTCTTATATGCCAAATCTCCTAATAAGTTCAGGGTTTGTTTGTTTGTTTTTAAACAAGGTCCTGAAAGTTTAACAATTCATTAAATATCCTTTTTCTTTAAAATTCAAAATTATGCGCAGCTTTTCTGGGTATTATATTTTTGGCTGGAAACCCAGTTCTGTTGCTCAATATATAGCATTCCAAGATCTGTGGTCTTTTAGTGTTGTTACTTCAAAGTCTTGTGCTATTTGAATTGTGGCACTGCCATATGTAAATTGTTTTTTTCCTATTGTTTGTAATAGTTTATCCTTGGAGGGGGTGGGGGGTTCAGAATTTGACTATAATATCCCTGTGGGGTTTTCTTCATAGGATCTCTTTCAGGTGGTGATTGGCAGATTCTTTTCTATTTCTACTTTCCTTTCTTGTTCTAATGCTTTAGGACAATTTTCTTTAAATATTTCTTGTATTATTATAACAAGATTCTTCTTTTGATCATAACTTTCAGGTAGTCCAATTATTCTTACGTTTTAACTTCTTGATCTGTATTCCAGATCAGTCATTTTTCTTACGAGCTGCGGCACATTCTCTTCTAGTTTTTCATTCTTTATATTTTATTATTTCTTGATTTCTTATACATTCATTGGCTTCCCCTTGTCCAATTCTGATTTTCAAGGAGTTATTTTCTTCCTTAAGATTCTGGATCTCCTTTTCTAGTTGGTTAATTGTTCATAATATTCTTATTTTTCTTGGACTGTTCTTTTTTTTTTTTTTTTAGTTTTTCTTCAATCTCTCTCATTTGATTTTAAAAGTCTTTTTAAAGTTCTATGATTTTTTGGGGGGGCAGGTGACCATTTGACATTACTCTTTGGGGTAGAAGAGTGTCTCTTTGCTTTACTATCCTCCTCTGAAGATAAACCCCAGGTCTTTTCTATTCCCCTAGTAACTCTCTATAGTTGGATTCTTTCTCCTTTGCCTGTGCAATGTTTCTATAATAGTTCAGTTTTATAATCACTTCTAGTTCTGTGTTATAGGGAGAGTGCCTCTGTCCTCAGATTCTCCTTAAGTTTTTCTCTGTGACCTTGAACCCAAACCAAGACCTACAGCCTCCTATGAGTGTCCACAGTCAACAGCATCCCTGCCTCACCACTTCTGCACTCATGAGGTATGTACCAGTTCCTTTTCACCCTGCTCCCCCCATGTCTCTGCAGCACAGCTGGGTCTGGCATTCCTGGTGAGCAGAGGTCCTTCATCTTCCCCAGCTCAGCTGCCCAGTTCCCTTCACTGTCCCAGGGGTAAAAGTTCTTGTTGCTGGGATTGAGGCAGCATGCTGACCTAGACAACTCCAGAGCTTTCTGTCTTATCTCCTTCGATCCTCGCAACAACCCTGGGAGGTAGATGCTAATATTATCATTCCCATTTTGCAGTGGAGTGAACTGAGGCAGACAATAGTGAAGCGACTTGCCCTGGGTCACACAGCTAATAAATGTCTGAGGCTGGATTTAAACTCATCTTCCTGACTCCAGGTCTTGCACTCTATGCACTATTCTATTTAGTTGGAAGGAAGGAAGGAGGGAAGGAAGGAAGGAAAGAAGGAAGGAAGGAAGGAAGGAAGAGGAAGGAAGGAAGGAAGGAAAGCAAAGGAAAAAAGAAACAAGGAAGAAAGAGAGAAGGGAGAGGTGGAAGGAAGGGAGAAATAGAGAGGAGAAGGAGAAAAGAAGGAAAGAAATGAAGTATTTTTAAAAATGTACGGAGAGGAAAAGAAGGAGACTCAGAAGGAAACAACTTTTGGAACTAACATGCTGAATTTAATATATACTTTAATAAAAATAAGCTGTTCATAATGAGATTCATATTTTCGTATAATAATAAGTTTCTGTGTTCTTTGTATATGGAAATGTTCATGTTTATTGATATTTAACAAGTTCTGAATAACAAAAAAATTTTTAATTTAAAAAGACCTTCAGTGAAGTAAAAACCCACTGACAGCCAGAAAAATCCATTCTACTTTTAGGTAATGCTAATTGTTGACATTTTTCTTTAAATAAAGCCCAAATGTGTCTCTTTGCAACCAATTAATGTTCTTATTTCTTCTCTCTGGCCCCAAACAGAAAAAATCTAATCTCTTTTCCATATAACAGTCTATCAAATACTTGGTGTCAGGTAGCATGTGCCCTCTTTTTCTAGGTTAAAAATATTCCTTCAACCCACTGGTTCCCAAACTCATTTGACCTCCCTCCCTCTTTAAAAAAATCTACTGCCTCCTTATTTTTATTCAATGCCCCCCTAGTTGCACCAAAGGGTACTACCACCCCCCTAGATCATCCCAGTGCCCCCCTCCAAGGGGCAGCATCACCCATTTTGGGAACCTATGTTTCAGCCAGTCATCTTACAAAATGGATTCAAGGTTCTTCATCAACTAGTTGCTTTCCTCTGAATTCTTTCTGGTTTATCAATACCCTTTCTTCATTGTGATGCCTAGAGCTAAATATAATGTTCCACTTGTGGTCTGAACAGCATGGAACTGCCCTGATTTGGGGATGAAGTAAGGCTAAAAGGACCTCATTGGCTTCTAGAATTTCTACCTTACCAATCAGCTAAAGCCAGAATTCCTTCAAAAGAGAGCTATTCACTTGAGTGTAGCTTTTGTCCTCTATTTAAATGCAAGTATATCTGGATAAGTTTTATTAGCCATTTACAGCTTAGAATAAATGAATTTATTGGATCCTTGCCTAAGAGTAGGTTTTGATAGAGGTCAAAGGGGGGAAAGTCCTATACTGGTTTCTTAATAAGGGAAGGGAGAAGGAAAAATAAGAGTCCCTGAGAAAACTTTGCCTACTTTCACAATTTTGCTTAGGCCTATCTCTGTCTTTTATGAACACTTCATTTCTAAATAATATGTACATAATTTTTACCCTTGACCTCCTTCACTCCAAGTTAAACCAAAATTCTCATTTTTCCATTCCAGACATTTCTTCCAAAACAAATAATTGAAAAATTCATCTACTCCCAGTGCTTACATCACTTCCTTTCACTTCCCAGGATCTGAATCACTACAGAATTTCTCTCTGAGTCATCTGCCATAACTTCATAATAGAGGTTGCCACAATATCCTTCCAATGTGAGTTACTCACTGTGTCTTTAAATCTTAATTCAAGCCCTTTTCAGCTGAAGACTCCTTAGGTGCTCTTTTCCCTCTGGTGGAGGACATCCTTTCCCCCCCTCCTAAGGTTTTAGGAAAATTAACAGTTAAAGTTAAGGAAGGAAAAGTTTCATCCTTTGTTCATCCTTTTCATCTTCCTGGTTATACTTTGTCACCCCCACCCTCTTCTTTATTTGTGTCATCTATTCCACCAACACATCCTTTCTTTTATCAGTTTCCTTCCTGCTCCAGGGGTGAATATAGAACCCATGATGCAACCACAGACTTAGAGAGGACAAGGGTTCTTATTCCTGGCTCAGGCACAAAAAGCTATGTGATGTTGGACAAGTCCTTCATTTGTAAGTCTTAGAATAGCCCACAGATCAATCCCATAGAAGTTCGGGGAAAATCCTATAATCTTGTCATTGTCCCAACTGAAAGTGATCTTTGTCTCTGTCTATCTCTCTCCCCTCTGCCTCCTTCAAATACCCTCGGAGTGCTTTCTCTGAATCTCTCACTTGGCCCTATTCGAGTCTACCTTGTATCAAGCTTATTTGTGTACATAGCATATCTACCCTATTAGAGTATTTTCTTTTGGAAGACAGACAGTGTACCACAATTTCATTTTCATATCTTTAGGGCCTGGTATTATAATTCTCTTACATATTGTGGACATGAATTGATTTAGCTTGAATTAAATTAGCTATGTATATAATAGGCATGCCTAGGTGTTGTCCTATGCCACTACATTTAATAATCATTGACTGAAGATGGCGGCTTCATGAGTAGTTTATACATACTCTTGGACTGGGCCTTTCCAGAAGCTACACACAGATAGAGACTTGTGAAGTTAAAGACAGATGGAGAGAAGAGGCGGGATATGACACAAGCTTCAGCCTGGATACCTGGAGAGAGGTTAGCTCAGCTTATTTACCTGCCATATAACGAAGACCAAAATGGAGATATTCCTGAGTCATAGTGAGTCTCTGTACCAAATAGAAGCTAGATCTAAGGACAGAGATAGAGACACAATGTAGGGAAAAAGACAGCTCTGTGGGTTATAAGGATTGTTATGGTCCAAAGGAGGGCATTAGCTTTTGAATCTGAGTGTCTTCCCATTAGGAAGGTCATCCACCCAGGGTAGTACTCTAAGTCTGAAGGATTGCATAGGTGCCTGAGGAAGTGAAGCTCATCCCAGGTGGGCCATGCAACTCTGAGCCCTTTTCCTTGTGGGGTGGAGGGTGGGAGAGAGATAAATCCTGAAGTCTTTAGATTCCCTGTGTCAGAAGAGAGTTGTCTAAACTATTAGTATGATTCTTTAACAGTCTTTGTTAAAAGTTAGATAAAGCCTGTCCTATATTTGGTGTTATATTAACCTAAGTAACTAAGTACATGCTAATTAACTAAGTACTTGCATGGGAACCCAAGGACTGTTTTCTTTTGTCTTGGAAATCTAGATATGAACTCAGTTCTGGTGTTTCCAGGGAAAATCTAGGGTGGAGGACAAAAAAAATGTATGCTTATTAAGAAATCTCTTCCTGCCTTACACCCCCCACAAAGTCTATGTAAATAGCAGTTCGGATCCATGATTTCCATATCAATATATAGAGACTTTTATAACAAGTCTCTTCCAGGACTTTTGGGAAGGCGGGTGAACGAGAAATTGTACCCAAGCTCAGCTTCTCTTATTATCTCAGAACACCTAGAAATGCAGGAGATAAAGGGGGGAAAACCATCAACCAGTAAAGGAGATAACTGGAGAGGCCTTCTCAAGGAAATCTTTACTGTACAATCAAACTACTAAAGTAGTGGGAAAATGAAGAAAAGCTCCTAATAACATGAATAAATATTATAGGCTAAAAGAATGGGTGGCACAGTAGACAGTGCTCTGGGCCTGGAGTCAGGAGGACTTGATTCAAATCCTACCACAGACACTTTCTAGTTGTGTGACCATGGGCAAATCACTTAATCCTGTTGGTCTCAGTCTCCTAGTCTGTAAAATGAAGGGGAAGGAAATGACAAACCACTTTAGTATCTTTGCCAAGAAAATATCAAATGGGGTCATGAAGAGTGGTACAGAACTGAAAAAAACTGAGCAGCCACAAAAGAATATTCAGCGATAGTTCCCGAAGAAGAAAATAATTCTTCACAACCCAGTATGAGAACACCAGGATAGACAGGCCAACTATCAGCTGGGAAACTTCATAATAAAAGAACTGAAAGGAGAGATAAGGAGTGAAATTAGAACTTAGTGAAAAAACTCAGAAAGGAAAAGGATGGTCTCAGAACCTGGAAAACTATAATGAAACAGTGGACACTATGAAAAATAGAATAAAGAACTCTAAAATTATGTGATAAAAAAGAATTATCAGAACAAAGTTAAGAGATAGCAAGGCTATTTCTATATTCTAGTAGGTTATCCATATCACAGGAGTTTGGGAAGCTGGTTACAAATTTTTTTTCCTGATGCATTATCCTATATAAGAAGTACTTTCTTATGGTAACAGTATATTAAAAGGATAAATATAGAGATTGGACCTGTGATTTCACTGAGGTAGAGAACTCACCGATGAGGAAACTTCCCTCTCCCAGTGAGAGCAGACTACAGCACTAAAAAATTAAGTGATTTATCTAAGGTCACACAGCCAGTAGGTGTCAGAGGTAAGACTTTAACTCAGGTCTTCCTCATTGCAAAGCCATCTCTCTATTCACTTTTATAAAAACAAAAGTTAATTATGTGCTTTTTGTATCGTGAGTAGGGGGGAGGAAGACTGAACTAATTGTCTGTACTGTCATTAATCACCTTGACTCCCTTTACCCTTCTCCACCTTAAATATCATAACTGTGAAACCAGACCCATTTCAGTTCCCAAATACGTGTGAAAATCAAAAGCACAGAAAGTTCTGGAGCTAGAAGGGAGAAGAAGGTAAGGCTGTAACAGTCAGTCCATAAACATTTATTAAGCATCTACTCTATGTCAGGCACTGTACTAAATACTGAGGATACAAATGGAAAAAAGAAAGGTGGTTCCTTCCCTCAAGGAGTTTATTATAATCTAATGGTGGAAAATAACTTACAAAAGGAAGGGACTTTGAAGGCTTGGTGAATTCATGACAACTCTCCTCTCCTATATTGTTGTGCTACTTAGGGTGACTGAGTCATTGAGAGGTCTGATGACTTGCTTAGGATGTTAAACAGCCAGCATTTGATGGAAATGGGACTTGAACTCAAGAAAACTTCAGATAGGGTCATAAAGAGTTAGACATGACTGAAATGACTGATCAGCAACAGAACTCCCTCCATTACAATACAATCTCATTGAGAGTAGGGATTGTTCTTGGGGCAGCTAGGTGATACAATGACTAGAATGTTGAGCCTGGAATCAGGAAGACCTGAGTTTAAATTTGGCCTCAGACCCTTACTGAGTGTGTGTCCTGGGGCATATGACTTCACCCTGTTTACCTCAGCTTCCTCATCTGTAAAATGAGCTGGAGAAGAAAACGGCACTATCTTTGTCAAGAAAATCCCAAATGGGGTCACAAAGACTCAGACGTAACTGAAACTACTAAACAACAATGACCAGACTCTCAGATAGACACTTTATCCACTACACTGTGCTATCCCTCTGGGGATTATTTTTTAAATTGTTTTATTTTTAAGTCTAGAGAAGAGAAAACTGGTAAGGAACAACAGACTCCCAATGTACAGTATATTGAAAGTATAAATCAATCTGAATTTTTCTGAATTTTAAGCTGAAAATCTGGAATGGAAATAATTCATCTGCTCATATTTCCTGTAAGAGAAGTTAGCCTTGATTTGGGGGGTTGGGGGAGGGTGTTCATAAAACCCCAGAATCTTGAATGTAGAAGGGACCTGAGAGACCATTTGACCAAGAATCTCTTCTATAACATCATGAACAAGTGATCATTTACTCTCTGCTTCAAAACTTCTGGTGAGAAAGAACCTGCTACCTCCCAAGACAACCTAATTCTACTTTAGATACCTCTAATCAGTAAGAAGTTTTCCTTAAAATTTTAAAATTTCCTTAAAATGTTTTCCAAAATTGGCCTCTCTGAAATTTCTATACATTGTTCTTTATTCTGAGGCCAAGGAGAAAAAGTCTCATCTCGCTTCAGAAACTTGAAGATAGTGAGAATGTCTCCCCCACATCTTCTCTTTTCCAGGATAGTCCTGTCTCTCCAGCTGATCCATATGTAACATGGCTCATCTCAGTCACCTTCTTCTGAATGTTCTCCAGTTCCTTCTCAAATGTTCTGCAGTTCTCCAGTGTTCTCCAGTATCCTTCTCAAATGCAATGCTAAGAATTGAACACAACACTCCAGATAAGCTTTATCACCTTCTAAACTCTTGAGCTTTCAGGTAGCCTATCATTCATGGCAACAATTTTTGACTATCAGGTCAAACTTTTGATTCATTTGAAATTTGGAGTCCTCAAAAAAGGGGTAGCTAGATGGTACAGTGAATATAGTGAGTACTTGTCTGGAGTCAAGAAGACCTGGGGTCAAATTCAGCCTCAGGCACTTACCAGCTGTGTGACCCTGGGCAAGTCACTTAACCCCATTTGCCTTGGTTTCTTCATCTGTAAAATGAACTGGAGAAGGAAATGGCAAACTACTCCAATATTTCTGCCAAGAAAATCCCAAATGGAGTCAATGCAGAGTTGGACATGTTTAAAATGACTGAACAACAACAGTCCTTTAAAAACTTCCAGATCTCTTTTCCCCCATAGGAACTCTTCTTTAGCCATGGCTTCCTTGCTCTTTAGCATAAGGAAAGACAGAAGGACTTTCTCTTTTGCATCTGTATTCCCAGCACCTAATACATAGCAGATGTTTAATAAGTATTTATTTATTGATTCTATGTTTGTGAAGTTGATATTTGAACTCAACTGTAGAACTTCAATTGTTTATTAAATTCAATCCAATTAAATTTTAATAGGATTTCCTAGTAGATTTACTTTTATGAGAGTCGGCCAGTTACTTTAGAGTTTTGAGATTTCATTATAACCCTACTTTATTTACTATTATAGATACAGGGTAAATGTCCTAAAAGTTTTTTTATGAGTCTGGAACCCCCTGGCAGTCTGGTGAAGCTTATGGGTTCCTTCTCAAATAATATTTCCAAATATATTTTTAAAAAATGCATAGGATTACAAAGAAGACCCATTATTTTGAAATATAGTTATCAAAATATTTTCTAAATATGGAGCCTATATAAAGAACCTCAGGTAAACATGGTATGTCCATTCTTTATCTCTGTCCTAAGGCTAGAACAGTGGGATAGCATGGACAGGGGACAGTGCATTCAGTTAAGTGAGAACAGGGTTTGAATTCTGACTCAGATACTAGCTGGGTGATTAGGAGTTAAATCTTCTTTGAGCCTCAAGTTTTTCTGTAAAATAAGGACAAAAACATTTATATTCTGTAACTGTATATACTATTTGAATAATACTTTTACCCTCGGTCTCATAAGAAAAAGTGCTTTGCAAATCTTGAGTATTATATCAATGTACAGTATTTTTATTATAATTGTACAGTGTTATAGTATGTATATCATATAGTATGGTATAAGTATAGTATATCATTACTATAGAACATGGGGAACTGAATACACCTGGCAGTGTCAGGTCAGATGGAACTATTTGCTGCATATTAAACACTGGAATTAGTTATTTCGGAAGGGAGGTGGTGCAATCTCCTTTATAGGTTCTTAAAAAACAATGGAATAGATTCTCAACTGCCTGAGATAATTTAGAAAGGTGCTTTCTGAAAGCAAGGAAATGAATTACTTTCTGTCGGGGTCCCTTTCAGGCTTAATAGCTCAGATAATCAAATCCACAGTGGTTCCCAAACTCTTATGTGTTTGAATTTGATTGAGTGTACTCATCAGCATGTATATCTGAACTATAATATTCTCTGTAGAATTTTTAACTTGTGGTTTTCTAAACAAACAGATTTAATTCCAAATTTTAATAGCGGCACTGCAGGCTATAAAATATTCACTTTGTTTTTACAAATATATGCATTATTTACTGGAGAGAAAATAAAATATTTACATTGTAGATTTTTTTCCCTAACAACATCATCTCTGTATCTCTTAACATTTATTGCTTTTAACAATTCTGACAGCAGAAACAAGCTTCCATCCTTGGCTCCCTTCTTTCACTTTTTTCCAACTAATCCTAGAGATGGAATAAAATTGGACCTCTTCAGGTACAAATTCTTAAGAATTTAATAGGTTGAGATTAAATGCAGTAGGAAAGATGCTGTAATTGAACTCATGAGTCCTAGGTTCAAATCCCAATTCTGACACGTTTTAGCTGTGTGATTATGAGACAGTAACAACCTCCAAGAGTGTTGTTGTCAGCAAAATGGGAAAGATAAATGTGTGTACTACCCCTCTCAAAGTGTTGTGAAGAAAGTACTACTTAGAACCTAAAATACTGTACAAATCTAAGCAATCATCATAATCCTAGGCCCCTCAGAAATGTTAACCTTCAAAATTCCTGCCCTCCTAATTCTTACTGCCAAGCAACATGAGGCATGTCAGGCAAAAGTAATACAAAACCAAAAATTTACAGCAAATTGAGGAAGTTTTCTGCAGAAGATGAGAGGAATTCTGGGGAAGCAAAAGAGATAACGAGCTTGTCAGAAGTGATTCTGGCTCCTGCCAGTGTGCTGATGAACAAAGAAGAAAATCTGAGTAAAGTTCTCACTCCAGAATGGAATGGGGAAAGATGAGGCTGTGTGAATTTCTCCATCTTTGAGGGAACTTGCTTTACCATGCAGCACATTTTAGGGAAAGAGATTTTTGAGTTATAGGGTATGGGTTCAAACTCAGGCTCTTCTCAATGTAAAATCCTAGGCAAGTCCTTCACATCTCTCCAACTTGGTTGAGAAGCTGAGAGCTCTTCACAGGGAATCTGGGAAGGGAGGAAATTAGGTGAGGCAGAGATTTCAAACACAAGGCCAGGAGGTCACCACAAGAGTATGGCTGAAATTTGAGAAACAATTCACAAACTAAATAAAAAGATGATCAAGCATAATGTTAATGTGTGATTTTCTACATCAATATACTGTGTGCAGGGATTTTTATAAATGGTTTAGTTCTACCCCACCCTCCACTTTCTATTTGAGTTTGACATCATCCATGTGAGGAGACTGACAGGGACCAAAAAAGAAGCATTGGAAAAAGTTGTACCTATTTCGAATGGACTGCCTTCACAAAATAGAAAAAGGCTAAAACCCTGCTAAGTCAAGGTGATTTGTGGATCTGTAAATATATTTTCTTTCTTAAAAATTGTGAAAAAAATGTTTTAAATCATTCTTGATTAGAGAAATGCAACCTTGAGATATCACTTTACGACTATCAGACTGGCTAAAATTATTGCAGGGGAAAGTGACTAAGGGGAATGTAGAAATTCATTGTTAGTGGAATTGTGAACTGATCCAACCATTTTGGAGAGCAATCTGGAATTGTGTCCAAAGAGTTATTAAACTGCCTCTACATTTTGACCCAGCAATACTCCTATTAGGTCTGTTTCCCAAGATGATTAGAGAAAAATGAAAAGAAACTTACATTCTAAAAATGTTTATAGCAGCTCTCTTTGTGGTGGCAAAGAACTGGAAATTGCAGGGATGCCCATCAATTGGGGTATGGCTGAACTAATGATCATGATGGAAAACTACTGTGCTATAAGAAATGATGAACTCATTAACTTTAGAAAAATATGAACAGACTTGCATGAAACAATGAAGAGCGAAATGAATGGAACCAAGAAATTATTGTATACAGTAACAATACTGCCTTAAGAACCACTTTGAGTAAGTCATTTTGATTATTATAAATGCTCACATTAACTACAAAGGACATATGAAGAATGACTCTGCATCCAGAGAAAGAGTTGATATATAGAAGTATGAATAGAATGATTTTACATGTATATGTACATTATATGTATACATATATATTTATTTGTGTACATATTTTACATGCATATTATGTGTGTATGTGTATATATCTTTATACAGACATATATATGTACACACATTTGTGTCTAATGGTATCATCTCTAGGGCAGGGCTGGGGGAAAGAAAAAAGGGAAAAAGAAGAGATTTACATGTTAATTTTATTATGTATTTAAAAGCAATAGCAAGTTGCATGTAATAGATTTGCAATTTTATATACAATCATCTTTTTAAAAATTCTACTGTTATGGAGATGCTTGTTTTATTTCATAAATTAAAAATAAAATAATAATAAATAATCTAAATATAGCAACATAAGCAGAAAGTAAATAAATAATGAAATAAAAATTCTATCAATATCTTTGGTATTTATATCACCTTCATTTCTTAATGTATCCCTCCCTCCCCCACCGACAGAACCCTTGTGACAAAGGCAATAGAAAGGAAATAAAACAGATCAGCAAAACACATCAATATATCAGCTAATTCTGACAGTGTTTACAATGATCCACATCCAGAGTCCCCATCCTTTGCAAGGAAAGGAAGGTGGTACATTTTCTTATGCCCTTTCTAAGGCTAAGCCTGGTCATTATAAGTTGAATTATGTACATCTTCATTTAGTCATTGGAGTGAGGCTAGGAAGAGTGCAAATTCTCTGTCTTCTCCACAGTCATTGATCCAGGTCCCAAAGAGGAGCCTCAAGATGGCAAGACCAAATGACTCTGGGAACAGCAGAGCTGAAAGGGGTTGTGGAGTATGCATTTTCCCTGGAATCTCTCTGTGCTTTAGAGAAAGGGCTTTTGGATAGAGAAAGAGAAGGTTGGCAGGGCACAAGTTATGTTGGGGCAGATCAGGTTTAAATGCCCAACTAAGGGAGTTTTACTTTATTAGACAGACAAAAGGGAGCCATTGAATAATAAAGACAAGGAGAGGACACAATGAGTCATATTGCTTCTGTGAGAAGATCAATATGGCAAGGTGTGCAGGCTAGATTAAAAATGGGAGAAACTGAAGGCAGGTACACTGGTTCTAAGGCTATTGTAATAGTCTGGAAGAGTTGTAATAAGGTCATAAAATAGAGTAGTTACAGTGGGAAAGGAAAGGAAGGGACATGTAAGCAATATCTAAATTGAGATTTGGCGACTGGTTGGTCAGGGGAGAGAGGGGTGGATGAAATCCTACTTTAAGATCTTAAGTCTACGTTAAAGCATAGGGGTACCACTAACCAAAATAGGGAAGTCGAGAGGAGGAACTAGTTTGGAGTGGGGGTGGGGGGAAGCTAATGGGTTCAATTTTAAACACATTGAGCTTACGGCTCTAAAAAGACATCCAGGTAAAAAGGAACAATGGACAGTTGGAAATAAGAATCAGGAATGACACTTTCTGAATATACAGACAAGGCCTGGTGGGAGTGGATGAGATGTATAAAGACATGTAAAGGGAGAGTATGTAAAGAGTGAATAGAAGGCTGAGGGCTAAGCCTTGGGAAATGGAAGCAGGGATAGAGCAGAGGAACCAAGTCAAGGGAAGTGAAAGGAAAGGTCAGAGAAAGGAGGGAGGTAGAACAAAACTGTCAAGGTCATGGCAGCCAAGAAAGGAGAGACTATTTAATAGGTAAGGTGGTTGATAGGGCTAAAACTCTGTGGGATAGTGAAGGCAGATAACAATGAAAAAAAGCCATTGGATACAGCCATTAGCAGGCCACTAGTGATCTTGAAGAGGGCAATTGCAGTGGCGTGGTGGAGACTGAAAGTAGATTACAAAAAGGTGGAAGCAATGGCGTAGATGATTCTGATACATTTGATAACAAAAAGGAAAAAAGAGTAATAGAAAAGTAATTTGAGGGAGTATGTGGAATGGGAGGCTGTTTTTACGAATGATAGGAGAGACCGAAGCATGCTGACAGTACTGGAGAAGAATGGATGGGGAATGAGACTCATTTTGGTCCATTTAAGGAAACATTTCCTAACAATTGGAGCTGTCCAAAAAAAAAAAAAAATGGAACAAGCTGTCTCTTTCCTTCATACTGCAGGGACTAGTTGTCTACCATTTAGGAATATTATATGTTTTCCATATGCTGAATCCGAACAGAGAGGGGCCAGGTTTAATCTGGGAGAAACTGAATGATGATACCATATTCCATAGTCTGTATATCAAGCCAGAGTTTGCCTGGGAATATCTGAATTTGTTTCTTTTCTAGGTTCAATTCCCTAGATGTGGAACATAGAACAAAGTTTCCTACATATAGGAGAACAAAAAGGAAGACTCATATCCAAACCTATACACAGTCAAGAAAATTTTCCCCTCTTGTGAGCCCCACCTTTCCCAAGGAATAACACATTGTTCCAGATTATAGTGCACCCTGGGATTGAGACTCTCTTTCCAAAGTGAAAAAGAACTTTGAGTTGCTAGAGAGCCCAGTAATTCTCCTCTTTAATAGGTCTCATGTTCCTTCAGGACCTACACAGTCCACATGACTCACAGCACAAATGAGGGGCTAGATTTGGGTTTGCTTTACCATATTATGGCTATGTGCCTGGGTATTCCTCAGTTCCAGCCATGGTTAAGAAATACTCTTGCCAGTCTGTGGTTGCTGTTCTCCCTGGCATCACCTCAAGATGAAGCTTGGAAACTATTGCTACTGGACTCCATCTTCCTAGCCGCCATATGTTTCCCACTGCCACTGCCTCAGGGAAGCATTCATCATAGCACTTTTTAAAATGGGACTAGCATGGGCCAATATGCCTGTGGGCTAGTCACATTTCCAATCTCTTGTTAGTAAGTTCCATCGCCCCCTCACTAACACAAAAAAGAGCCATTAACATTTTTGTGGAGATTTCTCAACTCACCATTTTAAACCTGTTCCCAATTTTAACTCCTTGCTGAATTAGGATGACTGAAGTCCATCTCCTCCACCTCAGGATTAAGGTGATGTGATGTCAAACATGGATCAAAACCCACTTGTTAGTCTAATGGACAAGGAAAAAAAATACTTGCACCTTTTTTCATTCATCTTTTTGACTCCATCATCTTTCTCCTTCACAATTCCTTGTTCAATGCCAGACCACGAAATTTGCCTAGAGGCTCAGAGAAGCCTCAACAAATCCTAGAACCAATGGAAGAAGGAGAGACAAAACTGAGGGAAGCTCTGATCCATCCTACATGGGACAGGACTTTCCTCACAACCTTAGGATACACAGAGTCATGATTTCAGATAAATATTAGACCTTAAGAAGTTACTTCACTTTTGGGGGTCTCACTTTCTTTATCTGTAAAATGCGAATGTTGGACCTTCCCATCTAAAATAGCTTATGATTCCAACTCCTCTGCAACACATCAGCACTTTGGTGGATGAGTCAACAAATGCCAATAACTAAAAATTCTGTGTCCTCACCGCTAGGGATGTGTCTGGCACTTACGTAACTGCTTCATAAATGTTTAATGAGACTACATCCGTGACCATCAGTTAATAATAATGTTTATACAACACTTACTCGGTGCCTTACAATTACTATGTCATTTGGACCTCACAACAACCTGAGAGGTAGGTACTATTGTTACCCCTATTTTACAAATGAGACTTAGGGGTTAAGTGCCCAGAAATACACAGCTAATAAATGTCTGAAGCTGGATTGGAGCTCAAGCCTTCCTGGCTTCAGGGAGATCTATGATTTTGTCATCTATGCAGTAAGAAAAACTTAAATGATCAGGAGCAATGTGGCCCTACCAAATCTTCAGGCAACTTTCCACAGCTTCATAGTTAACATTCTCCCTATTTAGTCTCGCCTGCGATAAATGGAGAAATATGCTCTCTTTCTCTCTCCTGAAATATTGATCCCCATACAAAAATTGAAAATTCAGAGTAGAAGAATAAGGAACAGAGAAGGAAATAATTCAGAAGTTTAAGACCAAAGGGTAACATCTGACTATAATTATAAATTGGAAAGTCTCAGGGGTCAGAAAATCATAGATTTGTATGGCTGGAAGAAAACTGAGCCCCTCTTGTTCAGATTTTGTTTTTTTATAGTCCATGTCCAACACTTCTTGACCCCATTTGGGTTTTTCTTGGCAAAGACAGTGTGGAGTGGTTTACTACGTTCTTCTTGCACTCATTTTACAGATGAGGAAACTCAGGCAAACTGGGTTAAGTAACTTTCCCAGGGTCACATAGCTAGTAAGTGCCTGAGGCCAGATTTGAACTTGGGCAGATGAGTCTTCCTGACTCCAGGCCCCACACTCTTTACACTGTGGTACCACTCAGCTACCCCAGAACTCTTATTTTTTCCTTGTCAAGAATACTTATTTTATAAAGGAGAAAGTCACAGCCACAGAGGGGAAATAACTTTGGTAAGGTCATATCTAGTTAGCCTGAAAGTGGGGACCAAAACTCAGGTCTCTTGGCCCCTAATCCAGTGGTTTTTTTTGTTTGCTTTCTTTTCCCTTAGACATCCAACTCTTTTCTTATTTAATGGGAAACAGTTTGCTTCTGCACCAGCAGCATTATTCTTCAGAGTCAGGATGCTTCTGTAAAGCAACCAGGGCAATTGGGGGAGCAGGGAGCAGTCCACTGAAGCTCCTTCCATCACCTTTAAAGGTACAAAGAGAATGGAATACCATTCAGGCTACTGGACAAAGGCCTGATTGCCCTCTGTGGCTAAGTGACCCTGCTCTTCATTTCTTTTGTAAAAAAACATTTAGTCAGTATCTTTTGTTTTTCCATCACTTTCATTTCTCCTACCTCTTTCAACTTCCCTACTCAAAGAGTAGGGACCTCCCTGGAACAGAGAATAGAAGGATAGGATAGGGAGCTAAGAAAAATATTGACCTAGTCTGACACTGCTGGGATGCTCTGCCCCCCCCCGCCCATGACCCCCAACTCCTGCCAAGAATGGAAAGAGATATACATTCTATCTCTTTTGGGGGACAAAGCTGGGTTATTTTAATTACACAACATTGAGTTTAGGGGGGTTTTTGTTTGCTTGTTTTCTATTTACATTGTTGTAATAATTGTGAGTACTGTTTATCAGATTTTTCACTTTGCATCAGTTCATGTAAGTCTTCGCATGCTTCTCAGAGGTCTTCATATGAATTACTTGTTGTAGTGCAGTAATACTCCATTACATTTATGTACCACAGTTTGCTCAGATCAGGAGTTCTTTGCTTTTGGACCCCTTTTCAGAATAATATTTTTTAAATGCACAAAATAAAGTACATAGGATTACAAAAGAAACCAATTATATTGGGAGAAAATATAATTCCACTATCCAGACTCCCTGAAATCTTTGGATCTCTTAGTGGTTTAAGAGCCCCAGGTTAAGAACCCCTGGTTTAGATATTCTCCATCTAATCAATTCTGCTTTTCATTTCTTATGGCAGAGCCAGTAATCCTTATGTGTGGTTCAGCCTGATTTGTAGTTTAGGAAACTTAATGAGTATACAGGGTATGTCCTTAA
>CM053769.1:693458398-693512242 GCA_028658325.1 Potorous gilbertii | reverse complement strand
CTGAAAAAATCTCAGCTAACAATTATGATGATGTAATTACTTCATGAACCAATGGGAGGTAACATAAAAGCTATTTTATGAATTAGTTATAACATCAGGAAATATTGTGCTTGGCTTCTCAGGGGACTGAAGCATATGCTGTAAAATTAATAGAAAGGATATTTAATACTTTGTTGTCATTTTAAAGTTGTTTTTCAGTTGTGTTTGACTCTTTGTAACCCTATCTGGGATTTTCTTGGCCATTTCCTTCTCCATCTCATTTTACATATTAGGAAACTGAGGCAAACAGGGTCAAGTGATTTTTTTCCAGAGTTACACAGCTAGGAAGTGTCTGAGGCTGGATTTGAACTCAGGAAGATGAGTCTTCCTAACACCAGACCCTGTACTCTACCCACTGAGCCACCTAGTTACCGCTATTCCTATAGTATCTGGCCTGAAAGAATAATCTTAGATGCAGAATGCGTCACAGATATATCTGTGTATATACTATATACATGCACAGATGGTATTTTTGCATCTATGTATGTATACATGTGTGTGCAAGTGAGCGTTCAAATCATGGATCTCAGTCTCATTGAAGAAAGACAGGAGAGAACTTGGAAGAAGGCATTCTGAACATGTTGCCTATGGGAATAAGCTGAACTGGAGGCCAGATTAACCCTCATCATCCTCATTCCCATCAGTCTCATCACTCATCATGATGCCTGGATGAATGTTGGAACATTTGGCATGAGTGAAATTCCCCAGAAATCTATATCATTCTCAACAGGTTTTATTTGGGTGTTTTCCCAGAAATCCTAATAAGCATACTTCACAATCATACACATGGAAGCCATAATGAAAAACTCCTATAGACACACAGTCGAGGCTCCTGCTATTACTGGCACCTGCTAACGAGAAATCATGCTTGTCTAGACAGTGGAGATGGAAGAGTGAGCCATTGGCTTCCAACAGAGGCACATATCCTTCTAGTTACTTGATGCTCCCCCTTAACTTCCCCCATCCAGAGCTTGGGGAAAATACCTTAATAATTCTTTCAGATATTCAGTCACTAATTTAGTGAACATTTTTTTTCAGTTATGCTCAGATATTAATCTTTAAGCTCTGTACCCCCCAATTCAACTTCATTCAATAAACTCCTACTATGTGGCAAGGAATTGCATTAGGCTTTAAAAGTATAATCATCAAACTCCTACTATGTGCAAGTCATTGCATTAGGCATTAGGGGTATAGTTATTAAGTTCCTACTATGTATAAGACACTACTTTAGGCACCTGCCTGCCCCCAAGGAGTTTGCAGGAAGATAGCAACAATGCATATACAGATAAATAAATATAGAGTAAATAAAAAGTCATTTCTAAGAGGGGAAGAAACAGAACAGTTGGGAGCATCCAGCTTCCAAGGGGGCCAGGTGTTCCAGAAGGCTGAGATGAAGATGTAGGGCATTTCAGGGGATGGCTGATGGGGTAAACAAGGCAACAAGGTAAACAAGGTCTCTTTGAGGTAAACTGTCCTATCAGATAACTGATAGATACAGAGCTAACTATAAAATCCCCACTGGGGGTCTGACTGAATCAGGGCACCCCATAAACTCTGCCCCTCTTAGTTCTGCTAACATTCCCACTTCTCACCAACACCCCAAAGAGGGCTAGGCTCCCTCTGGTCTGAAACACGATAAAGCCCGATTGGGAAGTGAAGATTACCTTGTTCTACAGAAAGTGAAAGAGGAATTGAGTGAAGCAAGTGAGTCTCTGACTCTCTCTGTGAAGTTACAGAATCAGGCTCTTATTTTCACTTGGTTAATACTTTCAGAAGAGTTTTCAGGAACTTCGGGTGGTCAGCTCTTACTTCATTTTTCTATCTCATTTCTCCCTTGATGCATTACCTCTTCCTACCTTGGAGAAGCTGTTGGGCCACAGTAATAGGATAGAGAGTGAATCAGAGAAAAGTGGGGAACTTGACTTGTAAAGCTATGTGAGCAGTAGTATAATAGATTTAGCCTCCCACTGGGTGATCACAGGTGTAACTGGGTTCCTGGAGACAAAATAGAGAATATGCTCCATGTATGACCCGAGACCAGCAGGTCATTGGATCATCGATTTAAAGAAGGAGTTTCAAAATCTTCTACTTCAACAACCTTAATTTAACGCTCTAGGTAACTGTGGTCCAGAGGTGTTAAGGAACTTATCTGGTGCCATGCAGGTCATATATAACTGTGACGTGCCCCCTGCATGGCACCAAGTAAGTCCCTTAACCCAAAGAAGATGGAAGAAGACCAGAGTCTCTTAATTTTATTTAAATTCTAATCTCCCCAGCAGGCCTGTGTCTGTGTCCTAAAAGAACATTATAACATCATTATGTAATTAAATTATATAATGACACGATAACTTATAATACTTTCTATCTCTAAGGAACTGCTCAGAGTAATTTGCAGACATTTTATAATCCAGTCATTTTAAATGGAGCCACTGCACAACATAATGTGCCTTGGTAATCTGGTTGGTAAGACATGTCATGATGTCAGGGTGAATTGTTTTCCTTGGTTTGGAAAACACCTGAGTAACAAAGAAGGCTCAGTTTTAGTGACTGAACCCATTTTCTAAACTCATGAGAAAATGTCACAGGCCATTTCCAGATACATGTTAGAGAGATAACTGAGCAAGGAGGAGTCCAAGGTCTATAGTTCTTGTTCAGTCATTTTCCAGTCCTGTCCAAATCTTCGTAACCCTATCTGGAGTTTTATTGGCAAAGATACTGGAGTGGTTTGCCATTTCCTTTTCCAGCTCATTTTATAAATGTAGAAACTGAGACAAACAGAAAGAAGTGACTTGCCCAGGGTCACACAGCTAGTAAGTATCTTAGGTCATTGAACTCAGAAAGATGAGTCTTCCAGCTATCCCAGACTTTATGGGGATGCTCTTCAAGTTTCTCCCACTTAGTCATAATTGTAGAGAAGAGTCAGTTTAAGATTAAAATGTAATTAGTGTATATCATGATGGCATCCAGGGCGATTATTTCTTAGCTGGGAGTTTAGAGCCCCAGTTTCCTGAAAAACAATAGTGATATTTACATAGTGTTTCCTACGTGTCAGAGAGTGTACTTAGGACTTTACAGTTGTTACTTATTTGATCCAATAACAACTTTGAAAGTGAGTACTTTCATTCTCATCATCTTACAGATGAGGAAACTGAGGCAAAAAGAGGTTTTTTTTGTTTTGTTTTGTTTTGTTTTTTTTTTTTCAAGTGTCTGAGGCTACATTTGAATTCAGGTCTATTTAAATCTAGTCCCAGGGCTCTATCAACTGGACTTGCGCAGTAGGGAATAACCATACTTGAGGCGGACTCTTTACGGCTAAGGAGGATCTCAACTGTTTTCTGGGAGCTTTTCTCACTAGATCAGGCATTTTCCAATCAATTGAGGTGATAGTTGTTTCATTTCTGATGCAATACTAATACTGTAGCATAGAGAAATAAGGGAGAGCCTCAATAATATCCATAACTCCTTAGTTACAGAACACAAGGAACTTAGTGGCTATCAACATTTGTTTTCATTTCCTGTTCTAGGTTGAAGCTGTAGGTTACCAGTAAAGAGACACCATGCATTTCATTAAATACAAGCTAAATTTCTCAGGATTTTGGCCACCAGCTCCACCTCAGTGATACATGCAAGATATAAGCTTGCATTTGCTGTAACAACCAATTGGCATTTGGTTGGATGGAGGTTTGACCCTTTTGGAAATCATTCAAACATGGAACTGATTCTCCCTCACTCCTGATGATAAGAAGCGGTCTGAAAACTCTAAGGCATCCTCATTATCATTTTAAAATATAGGTGGCAATAGTAGCCTATAAGAGTCTCCCACACATTACCCTGGATAGAAATGGTGATTGACAAACCATCTAAGAAGATGGCATTGCTAAGGTCTTTTGAATTATTTGGCACTAAGGACCAAACAGATGTCTGGAGTTCTCCTATACATGCTATAATGGTCTTAAGCAATACTATGGTCCTTTTATCCCTCTTTGCCTTGTTTAGTTGTGAATTCTTTTCCCTTGCTACATATTTGGACACCACCTGTGACCTTTTAACCGCTTAGAAATGATGCTATCAGACAGAATCTTCTGGCTATTTCCCGGCATCAAGACTAGAAAAATGGGATTGATAGACCTGCATATTCCTGAAGTACCTGTCTTAGTTGGTAGAGACACTCCAAAATCACTAGCTTGAGGCATCTGATGTAAAAATGGAAAACCAATGGTTATCATTCATACTTATACAGTGCCTTAAAGTTGCCAAAATCTTGCATCCCAACAACCTTGAAAGAAGTTAGTACAGAGATTGCCATGTCCATTTCACATAAGAAGAGATTGTGTCTCTGAAAAGTTGTCATTTGCCCTCATTCATATAAGCTAGTATCAGCAGTGAGATCTGAATCCAAGCCTAGCACCCTTTCTATTGTAACATATTGACTCACGGAACCAATAATTCTCATAGCAATTGTCAATGACACCGTTATTTTGTTGATAATAGAAGTCACTAGAGCTGCAAGTAAGCATAACATAAAATGTAGGGTATAAATCTGAAGTTCCCTTTTGAAGATCAAAGGTCAGCATGAAATGACAACAACTGAGACATCAGGGGAAATTGGCAATGTGGGTTTTCAACCTTCCCTTTTTAGTTGTTCTTTTCTATTTAAACAACATAAGTGATTACTCAACGTAGAACACCTTGAGGTTGCTTCTTAAAGGGAATTTTAATTGTTTGTTTCTCCTTCTGTACATCAGTCCCCCTTGGGTGCTTCTGCTTGCATCAAAAGCAGTAATAATAGGAAGGAACCCTGCGTTGAGTGGTAATGGGGGAGCAAATGTAGACAGGGGCTTCTTTGGATTAAATCATTGATAAGACCCATTCCAGCTCTAGATTTAGGATCCTATAACCTTTGGCTTCACAAAAGAGTTCTCCTAGAGTTCAGGAAAGCATCACCTTTTCATGGCTTCCAAGAGGATTACTACTACCACCACCACCAAGCCCATATTGACCTGAGTCATGAGGAGTCCACAGGCTGATGTCCTCCCTCTCGGAGCATTTAGGTGCCTCCTGCCCCGATTGGCACCTCCCATAGCCCAACAGGGTCCCAATGTTCCTCCCAACTGTTACTTTGGCTCTATGGGTTTCTAAGACCCACTATGTAGGGCTGTTCAAATGCCCTGGGGTTTCTTACTGAACCTTTCAGTGTTGGAAGATGGGATTGCAGGAGAGCCAAGCACTCCTCTGGCACTCCCACAAGAATGGATGAAACATTAGGGGCTCCATAGAGTATGATCAAGCCTTCTTTGAAATGAGGAAACCAAAGGCTTAATGACAGAAAGTCAAGTTTGAGAACAAACCTATGATTTCTCCTTGAGAGACAATTAAACCCTCTTCTCTGAATCAGTGAGTGAAACAGTGAAAATACAGGAAGCCAACCTTCGTCACCCGAGGGCCAAAAAAGGGACCTAAAAATAATTTTTAGAAAGGGAGAAGCATGAGCAAAATCAGAGGGAAGAGCCAGAATAGAAGAACAGAGAGCGACAAAAGCAGAAGTTGAATTCAAGAAGGGGGAATAATATCATGAAATGTCTGAGTTTTATTGAATTATGAAGAAATGTCTGTGAAAATCTGCAGGGGCCAGTACTGTGCTTGGCTCTCTCCCTCAGATCCTTCTTGCAGCATTCGAGGGTCACATCTCATTTTGCTTATTCATGCTGAAATGTGAGGTCTGTGTAAAGTGGAAAAGATGGTATAGTGTTTTGGGGAGCACACATCCTACCTGCAGAAGATGCTTTCTTTATGTCAGAACCTTTTCCTGTAGAGTTAAGAAATCATTAATTCACAAGTTGTTTATACACAAAAAGCCTAGAATACACATGCAATTTTATAGATTGAGGAGAATTTTTTAAAATCTGAATTTCATTTAAGAATATATATCACACTAGATCAGACCCAGTAAGTCAAATATACCATCTCTAAAAGTGATAGGTTATAGGAAGTTACAAGTATTGATCACTGTGTCTATCAGCTGTCAATATTCATGTTTATATTTATTCAATAAATTCTCAACTGTTTGTAAGGCATGTTGTCTCTTTAAGGTCCCAGTCCCATGGAGCATGAGAGAAGTGATTATTAATAATCAATGATTTAGGGAGATTCAAATTTCCCCCTTTACCTTTTATCCTCCTTTCAAGAGTTCAGTCTTTGAAAGCTGAGTTAACTTTCTCCTCTATTCAGACTCCACCCAGGTGTACGGCCATCGTGTTCCACTCAGGTTTGGGTGGGGTTATAAATTCTTTGAATCGATTGCCCAAGGCTGGGGCTAATTTAGAAGTAAATGATGTAATCAAAGTTCAGGTTCAGCATTCATTGTAATATTCATTCTCTCATTAATTGTTAACCAGAGTGGATTGCCACCCCAGGGAACATGACTCTTCCAAAGGACTATGGTCCATGAGCTTTCTACCATGATTGTCTTTGACAGAGAGAAATGACCAAATGACCATTCTTTTACTGAAATGCTGGCATTATTAATAAAATGATTAATTTCCCAGAAATTATGTCTCTCCAACCTTTTTAAACACCATAGACAGTTTGGTGATGCAAAGGGCAGAAGATATATTTTTATGTAAAGGAAACTATTTACGTTATTTGTCAAGGAATGTAAGAAATGCTGTTGTAGATAAACTTTTTGAAATGTACAAGGAGAAGGAGAAGAACTTTGTTTTATTAAAACATCAAATGAGAGCAAATGAAATAATATTTGTAAAATGCTTAGGAGTGCCTTGCTTAGCGCAGGTGATCCATAAATGCTTATTCTGTCTTTCTTAACATATGTATATGAAGAAACATAGGTCTAATATTCTACTTGACCATGTTTGGACAGCAAATGAACTGTGATATGAATACAAAGAATTAACTTCTCGTGAACAATGTAGAACGACATCTCGCTTGTATATGAATAGTTTAATGTTATAAAAAGGCAGAAGAAGAGCATCCATATTTATGGAAATATGAGCACCAAAAAAATCCTATTTCAATAGAACCAAAGAGATGAAGGTTTATGTTTGAGACTTATAGCTATAAAGCATTAATGAGTAACAAATAGCCCATCTGCATATAACTGTTTTATGACTAAAGAGGGTAAAAAAAACTGAGAAATCATATAATATTTAGACACAGGAATGATTTTAAAAGTGTTACTGATTTTATAGAGGAGATTTGGGGAACTGTTAACATTTTCAATGAAAGGTAAATACTGAGAGGCAAAAGCTCTCCTTTAAACCATTGAACAACCTGAGCAAAGAAACTGATGTGGGAACCTAAGAAGAAGATTGAACACAACAAGGTTCCTGAAAAGTTTCTTTGTTGGAGCTGTAGCAGTTAGAAGCAGTCAGGTGAAAGAAGGTTTCAGTTAAGGGACAGTGTTCGCTGTGTGAGACAATTGACTTAGCTGGTCAAGAGCTAAGTGACAGCTATTGTCCTTAAATGTCACCCAGAAGTGGAGGCAGATGAAATTTCTCATAAAAGTGTGTTACTTTCTGCTGCAGTCTCTGGCTCAAGTGAGTTTGGCTGTTTGTTTGCTTTACTTAAAGAGTCAGTCTCAGCTGTGTTGCTATGAGCCCTGTCCTCACTGGACAACATAGCATCCAGGTGAGTGAATAACTGGTTAGGCTGGTGTACATAGCCCAGAGATGACCAGAGTGATGAGCTTTGCAGTTGTCTGCTTGTTGGATTTTTACTACTCACTTGATAACTACTAATTATTATTCACATGAACAGGCACAACTTTCTAAATGGCTTTTTGAGGATAAATTGAAAGAAGTCATAAATGTTATATTTAAGTAGAAAAGAGAATCAACAGCCAAGGAATGAGCAGAAAAGTAGTTTTAAGTAGAGCAGATGGTCCTGAATGAGCCTAAAACATTAAAGACCAGGGTCCA
This sequence comes from Potorous gilbertii, assembly GCA_028658325.1. Taxonomy (NCBI): domain Eukaryota; kingdom Metazoa; phylum Chordata; class Mammalia; order Diprotodontia; family Potoroidae; genus Potorous; species Potorous gilbertii. The sequence goes on along the minus strand of CM053769.1, from coordinate 693,504,269 downwards.
GAGTTATGAGGCATTCTTAGGACACAGGGGTTTTCCTCCCTCATTTACTTTCCTGTCAGGCGCCTGTTAACGTGCCTACTCCTCACCACAGATATTGAATATTTTGATGAGAGAGTATGATCCAGGTTCATATATGTATTGTGATATATTTATTATTTATGTATTGACTTTAATATATTAATATCTATTATGTAGTGTCATTTCTTTTGCCTGCTTATTAAATGAATGGCAGTGTTTATGACTGCTAATACCCAAATGTATACAAAGAAAATGCACTGGACTGTAGCTTGAGATGTACAGCAGTAAGTTGTTCAGTTGTGTCCAATTCTTCATGACTCCATTTGGGATTTTCTTGGCAAAGATACTGGTGTAGTTGGCCATTTCCTTTTCAGTTCATTTTGCAGGTGAGGAAACTGAGGCAAACAGGGTTAAGTGATTTGCCCAGGGTCAACCAGCTAGTCAACCAACCAGTCCAGCTGGCTGGATTTGAACTCAGGAAGAAGAGTCTGTCTGACTCTGGCTTTGTGTTTTGTCTACTGCTCCACCTAGCTGGAAGAAAAAAAAGATGATCTCTTCTAATTCCTGCTCTAAATGTTATTATTAAAGCATATTTATAGTCATTTAAGCTACTCAAAGTAATATAACTATATATATATGTTTTAATATTATATAAATATATAAAATCATATTTATATTATATAACTATATAACCACATAAGCTACAACTTCATATGTATAATGAGCATTGTATTTCTTGCTTTCTCAGTTCTTGGAGAAATGGGTGGAGACAGGGATTGAATTTGGAACTGAAAATTAAAATAAAATAAAAGGAAGCTACAGTCCCCTAATACCTGTATTTCTCAGATTTGGGAAGTTCTATGCCATATTGAGTGATTTTATGAAAATAAACTTCAACAGCAATGAATGCTTTAAAATATAAAATCTAAAGTTATGTATTTCACAAAAGTATTCATTCTTGAATATTTTTTTCCAGAATAAAAATCATCATTGTTTCCTCTATTTTGCTCAAAGTTAATCCTGAACCTTCCTTCCTTTATTATCACCAGGAATGTTTATGAGAGGCAATGAGGTCTAAGAGACAGATAAGTTACCCCAGAATCAGGAAGATCCGGGTTTGAATCCTGTTGATACATGCTGGCTGTGAGACCCTGGACAAGTCACTTTACTTTTCAGCACCTCAGGAAATGCCGTAGGTGGTAGATTGGAATAAACACATAGAGCTTTTTCACCAGGACCTCTTCTGTGCCAATGAAATCCCGAATTCACATAGAACAATACCCTATATTTATGGCCTCAGGAGACATATTTCAACCACAAAAGTGTTTTTCAGAGTCTTTTTCAGTTCTAAATTCACCCTTGCGCTTCTGGTCCCACATTACCGGACATTCTTAGCTTTCTTTGTCTACATATTTGTTTGCTGTAACTACAATTCATTTTGTCTTGTGTCAATTAGACATATGGTCGAAATAACAGAGGGGATATGAATCTCTCTTCTGTATACAACGTCCCCTTCTCCCTGGCCTCATCTCTTATCCCTTAAAGTCAGGACTAGGGCATGCACCCTAGAGCTCTCATTAAGTATTTATTGATACATTAATGGAAACATGCCCTCCCTCTTTGATTTGTTTTTAAATGTGGAAAAAATAAACCCACCAAAACATAATCATGCTTTCCCCTAATGAGCTACTTCCATCCTGGCCTTTCACCTTATGGGGCAGACACCCAGTGTATGCTAAGGACTCCTCTGTCCTGCCATGTACCCCGTAGCTGTGCTCTTAGGACCCCTGGGCCTTTCCATCTGCCCTATATCTGGTCACTTCCATCTGTGTTGCCTACCCCAGTTGGAGCATGGGCTCCTTGAAGGCAAGTAGTTTTTTTCTATTTGTATCAATATGGTCCTTGGAACATAAGACTTAATGTACATAAGTGTATCCACGTGTGTAGGTGTATATGTCGGTGTGCATGTGTGTGTGCATGCGTGCGTGTGTGTGTTCCATTCATTTATTAGCAGTTTCCAAGGAGACCTAGCATCACAAATCCATCTGGGGCTTGACAAAAGCATGAGTCAGAGAGGAGAGTCTGAGACTGGCTCAGGCTGATAATCACAAATACGATGAAATTGGCCACAGACCACTGAGGTGCCCAATTCCACCCCCTTTGGTTCGGGTACCTCACTCTGGCAAGCAGCTGCACTGCCTCTTATTCCTCCTTAATTCTTTTGGAAAGTTACAAGTGCAGACCTGACCTATATGAGGTCTCTCCCTTCCCATGCTCTCTCTGGTGAGGAGATGATTACACGATGTCTCACAGAGGCTGTGTGGGATGATTCGCACACCCAAATCATTTCTCCAGTATAACTGCAACGATGGACTCACCTTTCTGTTTTCTCCATTCTAATAATATCCCACCTCTAAGAACAGAGGGCTCTGTCCCTGATAACGGTACTACTTTATGCAGCCCCTCCATTCTCTCTATGGCTGCCATTTCTATTGAGCCTGGGGCATGATTTCCTTTAGGCTCAGAATGATAGAAAGGATAGAAACAACTCCAAAACACCCTCTGGGAAAGCATGACGCTGAGCACCCTCTGGTGGCCACTCCTGTCTCTCTCCTGCTCTCAAGAGCTCAGCTCAGCGTTGCTGCCAGGGGCCATGAAGGAGCCCCCAGCTTGTGCAGGGCAGACCACTGGCTTATAGTCACCTGTCAGGGCATATCTTTCCATATTTTCTTCTATCTCATTCTGTACTGTCAGAATGCAAGGTGCTCTTTTTTTTTTTTTAACTTGGCCACTAATTAAAAATTTGATGATTATGGTCTAGAATTCATGAGTCGATCAATAAACCTCCCACGCAGCAGTATAAGCATTCATTAGGTTCCTACTATGTGCCAGGAATTTTGCTGGGTTCTGTGACTACAAATACCTATATCAGACAGTCAAGGAGCTTATATTCTCCTCCTTGAGTTGAATTTTGGAGGGAAAAATGCAGGTTCCATCTGTGAAAGAGACATGAAGAAATATTAAGTACCAAATTTGAAGGGGGATCTTCTCAGCCATCTGTGACTTGGTAAAGGGAGGCCAAGCAAGGGGACTGAAAGTCCCAGGTTGGGTTTCTCCTGTTTCTCATGACTGTTCTGCCCTGGCTCTCTCCGTGTTACATTCCTCTCACTGTTTGGCACCACTCTGAGGCACCAGACTTCAGCTGGAAGGCTCTTCAAATTAAATGTCATTAATCAAATGACTTCCAGCTAAGAGACAGAAGGTCACCTTAGTCATCTTAAACTCAGACTGCCTGAAGTGTCATCTGTGGGTGTCTATCTTCAATTTACATGAGCTAAGAGCCCATCCATCACTTGGTTCCTGAGAAGTTGAAGGTCCTGGATAAGTTGAATTTATCACATTTAAAGAAGAAGCGATAAGGAGCAATCACTTTTAACAGGGGGTCTTTCTTGTAATGTTACTGACAGCCAGTGGTCCCAGAGTAGGGGAGCATTTATATATAAATTTTATATAAATATATAAATGTAAGCAATGTAATACATAAATGTAGGATGGAAATATTAGTTACTTCCTCACACATTAGTTGTGAGCATCACATGAGTTTGTAGAATCATAGGTCCTAGTTGGAGGGATCCCCAGAGACCACCCAGTCCAATCCTCTCATTTTATAGACGAGCCCATGGAGCTCTAGTGACTCATCCAACATCACACAAGTAGATAATGTAGATCGAGGTGGGGAACCTGGAGCCTCAAGGTCACATGTGTCTAGCTCTAGGTCCTCAAGTGCAACCCTTTGACTGAATCCAAACTTCACAGTACAAATCCCCTTCATAAAAGGATTTGTTCTGAAAAACTTGGACTCAGTCAAAAGGCTGTAACCCAAGGACCTAGAAGATGACATATGGCCTCAAGGTCACAGGTTCCCCACCAGTGGTGTAGATCAAGGACTTCTCAAACCTTAAAACTATGTAAACATCTGCCATGTCCACCACTGGATCTGGATTCAACTGCCACCTCAAACATAAAGTATGCAAGTCATCTTAATGCCTCAGCACCCCCAGGCAGCTTTCTAAAGCAGTCAGGTGCCCAGGGGTTGCTAGTATGCACTGGTAAAGTTTTCTTACCCAACAAACAAAATAAAAGATCCCACCTCCAAAAAACCAAAATCATGAGGAAGGATTCAATTTAGAGCAACCTCAAAGCAGAATGTTACACATGCAGTTGTTTGCATGTCATCTTCCCCATTGGAATGGCAGCTTTTTGAGGGTGGCACCTGGCATGTGGTAAGCACTTCAATATTTGTTGACTGACAAAAGCAATCTTTAGTGTTAATGGGCACCTAGGTAGTGCAGTGGGTAGAGCCTTGGGCTTGGAATCAGGAAGGCTCATCTTCCTGAGTTCAAATCCAGCCTCAGATACTTACTAGCTGGGTGACCCTGGACAAATCACTTTACCCTGTTGGCTCATCTGTCAAATGAGCTGGAGAAGGAAATGGCAACTCACTCCAGTAGCTTTGGGGTCACGAAAACTAAACTATAACAACTAAACAAAATTCCTCTTAGTGGAGGTCTTCAGGGAGAGGCCGGGTGACCACTTTTCAGGAATCTTGCAGGAGATTCTTGTGCAAGTGTGGCTTGTGCCAAATGGTCACTGTTGTTCCCTCCAGCTCTGAGATTCTGTGTGAATGGAGAGAAGGAAGGAGAAAAGACCCATGGAATCTTGACTGTCCTACACTGCATAGTTCTTGAGTCACACTGAAGACTTAGTTGCTTCATGGTATGATGGAAAGACAACCCTTTGCCCTTTAGAGCTGGCTATTAATAAAGCTCTTGTGGGATGATAAGTAATTCCAACAGCGTGCCCTAGAGCTCGGCCTCTCCTAAGAGACGTCTTGGCCGGAGCTAGTCTGCAGTGACAATCTCGTCAGCGCAAACAGTCAACAAATTCTCAGCTTTCTAGGGGCTTCTGAGGTTTTTTCTCTTCTCCCCTCCTTTTTAAGTCTCAGAGAGCAAAGGAGGGATTGAGAGATGACCACAACTCAGGGAGCTGCTCATTCCTTTCCCTGCCCAGTCTTCATTCTGCCATGCTGCTACCCAACCTTAAAGAAGATTGATTCAGATGTGAGTCTTTTCACACCTAAAGAGCAGGCAGAACCTTTGGGACAAAGGAACCCGTGGCCCTGAGGTCACAGGTTGGCTCTCTAGGTCCTCAGGCTCTGCACTTTGACAGGATTCTGTGATGATCACAACAAATGTGTGAGGAAGGGGCTAGCTAATGTCATCTCCACCTTACACCCTCAGGAAGTATGAGACAAGGCTTGTCCCGAGGTCTTCCAGCCTCCAACCAAGGCCAGTGCCTTATCAGCTATGCCGTGCTGCCTCTTTTCCGGAAGTTGTTTTTCTACAGGCTAAGCATCTCTAGTCCCGTCAATCAATAAGGGATGTTCTCAAGGACCTCCCCTATTCTGGTGGATATTGTGCAGCTCATCAGAGCCTTTCCTAAAACGGAATTTACACCTGAACACCAGACTTCTCTGACCAGGACTGAATAAACTGCCTTTCCCTTTCCTATTTTTGTATACTAAGTTACTCAGTTGTGTTTAACTCTTCTTGACCCCATTTGAGGTTTTCTTAGCAGATATATTGGAGTGATTTATCATTCCCTTCTGCTCATTTTACAGATGAGGAAAGTGAGGCTAACAGGGTTGTGAATTGCCCAGGGTCACATAGTCAATGTCAGAAGGCTGGATTTGAACTTAAGATTTTCCTGATTTCAGACCCTGTATTCTATCCACTGTGCCACTTAGGTCTCTCCCAATGCACTAGTTTCTTTTGGTTGCCTTATCCTATCATCCACTCCCATACAGCTTGTAGTCCACTAAAACCCCCAAATCTTTTTTTTTTTTTCAAATCAGCTATTCCAAAGTCATGCTGCTCCTATCTTGTACTTGAGAAGTTGATTTAAAAAACAAAACAAAACCAAAAAACTAAGTATAAGACTATATTTATCCTTATCAAATTTCACTTTATTAGATTTGGTTCCTGTTTTTTGGACGATATGGACAAGAGTCACATGGGAGGCACCGTATTGTGCTCTTTACCAATACTATTTGATTCCATACAGGATGGGCAGGCACAGATGGGCTGTGATCTTGTCACTGGAATTCCCAGATCGAAGAGATCACAGATCCTTTTGAGTAGATGCAGTCTACTCAACGTTCTAGCCTGTTGAGATCTTTTGGATCCTGACAGTGAATCTTCCTACGCTGTAGCTTCTCTCTATGGTATTTATTTTGGTGGCTATACAGAAGCAGTTTCTACCTCCCCCTTCCTTTTCACTTCAGCTCAACAAACACTTACTATGCACCTATGTTGTACCAGGTACTGTGCCACAGGTACAAAGACAAAAGGACAAGTTGATAACCTCATAGAACTGGAGGCCAGGATAGTGAGGGAGGGAACATAATAGGTACACAAAGTTGGTGGGCAGCTAGGTGGCACAGTGGATAAAGAATGTGGCCTGGAATAAAAGACTCATCTTCATGTGTTCAAATCTGTCCTCAGACACTCGCTGTGAGACCCTGGACAAGTCACTTAACCCTGTTTGCCTTAGTTCCTCATCTGTCAAATGAAGAGAAGGAAATGGCAAACAACAGTGTCTCGGCCAAGAAAACCCCAAACGGGGTCACAAAGAGTTAGATGTGACTGAATGATTAAACGAGAATAATGCTTCGTTATAATTAGTATGTCATCCATATGGATTGCAAATAGAGCCTCCATTTCACAAGATTAAAATGTGTGTATGGGCTTGGAGAAGAATTTCTTTTTAACTAAAGTAACTCACAAACCACAAAGGCTCCACAGAGGGGTTGCAGTCGCCACTAGGGGACAGAATGAGACCCCTGACTGTTGAAGCACTAAACAAGCAAGCCCAGGCCACACTAAATGAAAAGATTTCAAATTAGATACAATAGTGGGAAGAACTCATGCTACACCTCATTTTTCTTTGATGATGTCAAAGGTTCTTGTAGATGATAGGGTCACAGTGGAACCATCGTGGCGTCATCCTGACTCTCAGTCCACAACCAAGTAGACAAGCTGTGGCCACCTTAGCATCCGAGCAGACTGATGGGAAGAGGAGAATGCCCTGGCATGGTCAAAGGGGCTGGTCCTGCTCAGAAAGTGCCATGAAGTTCACACAAGCATGGCCGCCCAAGGGAGGGGTCTCTCTGCACAGGGAGGTGTAAGTGAAAGAAGGGAGGGAAGATTTTGTGGTTGGGAAGCAAGCAGCAGCGTATTAGTTCTCAAGGACTGTAATATTTAGGATAGGAAGTTGTTGTAACAGACATGTATGTGGAGATGTCTCTTACGATGGCTGCTTTTTATTTCTGAAGTGGTCCAATGATGTCATTGAGTGTTCTCTTGATTCGTGTGTAAGGTGGACTGAGGCAAGGTGCAGCTACACAGTCATCAGACCCGCTCCTTCTTCCGGAGTCCAGTGACGACAAATCAGGATGACTGGTGATGTCCCGGGAGGCGGTGGATGACCTTGGTGCCGCTGCTGTCTAGCCAAGCCTTAAGAGCTCCAGAGTGGGCCTCAGCCGCCGTCACGGTCATGGAATAAATTGTTCTCATCCACTTATTCCACAGGGGTGGTGGTGGTGGTGGTGGGGAGATCTTCACATGCTCAGGGTCACTCACTGATGGATTTTCATCTGCTGAGATGGTCTTACCGGGGCATGGCCGCTGCACATGCTACAGCTTCTTGGAGCCACAGGTGAGAGCTGGGTGCCAGGTGGGCACCCAAGGTGAAAAGGGCTTGGCAAGCCCCCCCACCAGAGGAAGACCCCATGTTTCTTAATGCTAGGTGCTTAACAAATGGTTCTTGACTTTAACAAATCAGACATACCTGGGTGATCAAAAATACCACACACTCCCAAAAGGTAGGAGTTTGTTCACATATTTCTTTTGTTCGAAACATGTTAATTAATTATCCAGTAAGAAGCAGCAGGGTATTGTGGGAACTGAAGACCAGACTCCGAGTCTGACTCTGATACCTACTGGCTGTGTGACTCTAAGCAAATCACAGTCATTCTTTACATTATAGATGACTTCTCTAAGGATTATTTTGCTTTTGCCTCAGTATCCCTAGCACTTAGTGTGGTGCTTAAATTGAATTGCTGCTCTGTATCCACCGCCATAATTTCCAAACCAATGAAATCACAGATCCAGACGCACCCAGTATTTGCATATTCAGCTAGGGAGACACAAGATGAATGACATGCTTCCTCCCCTCGGGCAGCTTATAATCTAAACATCTAGAAATAATACACACATTGACCACATTTATATGGCATTTATGTGTGTGCTTACATGACTACGACAATGGAAACAGAAACAATAATAACAAAAGACCTTGAACAACACATAATTAGAATAACCCAGCTTGGCCCTGAAGATGAGAAAATGCACTTCCTTCATTTCTTTGCAAAAGTGGGGAACTAAGTGTGTGCAACATTGCACATACCCTTAGATGCAGGTGATGGATTGGCTTATTTTGACCAAATGTTTTAAAACTCCTTTTCTGTCTTTTTATTCTCTGTCACAAGAGCCAGCTCACTGGTTTAAGGGAAGAGGAATATATCTGGAAGTGGAGATGTAAATGCCAAAGATATCAATAATTTTAAAAAAAACGGATCTGTCTAGAGCTTAGCACAGGTCATGAATAAAGATAACATCTTCTGAAAGCAATGATTATGAGGAGGGAAGAAGCTTGGGCTTTTTGTGTATTCTAAAGTGAAAGCACCATCCTCCAAGTGACTTCTTTTCCAAGGTATATACTGTATGAGAATCTTTACTATGTCTGGGTGCTTTACACTTGTCAGACTTGGCTGGCCCAACACGGTCCTTCTTCAGGAGGGCTATCAGGTCTAGGGGAAAGTCCACTAGGCTGAGGGAGGAGGCCCAGATCCAGGTCCAGCCTGCCAGCGTGTGCTCTCTGTAAGTGACTTTTCCTTTCTGGACCTCAGTTTGCGTGTCGGTAAATGAGGGATGATCTCCCAAGTCCTTCAGTTTTAACGTCTATGAAAACCTGCTGCCTGTGAACAGACAAACCCGTCCGATCAAGGCGAGGGGTGCGGTGGGAGGGAAGGGACATGGGGAAAAGTGCAGATGGTATCAGAAAAGAAAGACACCAGAGCTTGTAGCTCATTAGTGTCGGCCGCCCTCCAGGCAGGCACACATGCCTCGAACATCACAACAGGCCTTTGGAAACAAAAGGCACAGCTGAGATGGGACCACTGTGTGTTTTCATACATGTTTTCACCTCCAGATGCTGTATTTCAAGTCATCAGTTGAAAGGGTACCCAAGGGCACTTGAGAACTGGGTCCTGGGCTCTCAAGAAAGACAACAGTTCTTTTCATTGAAAATAAGGCACTCCAAATGGAGACAGGAAAGAAAACCATTAACGAGAGATGAATTATAAGGCAGACAATGCATGACACACACTGACTGAGATGACATAGAGAATTTTAAACAGGTCTTGTTGGGAAAACATGATTTACCCGAAACTGGGAAGTAGTAATTTAAAGCTGGCACATGCAATAATTCAGAAAGATGAAGCCTGAGTCTGTTTGCCTCATGAAGTTTAGGGAGGGGCTGAGAGACATACAGCTGAAGAAACTCAAGTATTTTATTCTATGAATCCCCTTTATCAGTCTCCTACCTTCCTACACATTGTCTGAAGTTCTCAAATCTGGATGCAAGGATATTCCAGCACAAGAACTGGCATTTTACAGATGGACAGACTTCAGGACTGAGCCATTGAGTGGCTTACTTAGGGTCACAGAAATAAGGCAATGGTAGAAGCCAGGGCAAAATCCTGAGCTCCTTATTCCAAGTTCCATGCTGTGTTATATTTTTCATGTAGTCTTGCCTCTATCAAATGGTAGTTGCTGTATTTTATTAGGGACTTCCTCAGGATTCATGCCTTGGTGCTTTAGGTATTAAAAACAAAATTAAAGCATTCAAGGAAGTAAGGAGGAGGAAAGACCACTGTTTTCAAGAAGATACAGAAAATACCTTGAAATTCATGACAGAACTGAGTTTCCAAGGATGTAACAAGTACCTGTGGAAGGAAGACTTACTCAAAGCTGGGTAAGTCTATATGCAGACCTGAAATCTTTCTCTGCTATTTCTCTCTGCCTGTGTGAATGAAAGCCAGGAAAGAGGACTGAGAAACCACTACAACTTTCTCAGGGGCACACATGTCACTCTACACAGACAATTCCTAATGTTCAAAAGAGAGAAAGATTTCTGGTTGTTTGGGCCAGAGTACTGAACTCTGAGTTCAGAATGTCAGTTGTCAATGAATGTCAGAAATCTGTAGAGGGGGAGAAAAGTTCAGCCTAATTTCCTTCAGACCAATTTCTCAGATGCTCAGAATGACACACCCAGTTCAGAGTCACCACTGGTCAAATCCAGGGCTACTCGGCTATCAGAGATGAACTGAGCGGCTGTAAAGTCCGGCGGCTTGTTTGTCTCTTGTTAAATGACAGAATGTAGGGTTTCCTGCTCTGAGGGATGGCACAGAGCATGGCATCAACAGTCTGGGGGATGACCTGGCCGGATGCCTGGAGCTTGTCCCAGATTGCTCTATATCTGGCCTGGAGATCCAGCTGTCCATTTAATTTCTCCTTCACTGTGGTTAGCTGTGAGGAGAAGAGAAAAACAGAATGTAGAAAGCCTTCAAGACAGTTCCCTTGCTCCTTTTCTCCTCCTGGCTGCCCGTGCCACCCCTACCAAAAGACCTTTTAGTGATTTTATATAGACTTATTTGCTTACGTGTTGTCTCCCCTCATGGAATATAAGCTCCCTGAGAAGAGGGACGATTTCCCAGCACACAGGGTGATGTCTAGCATACAGCAGGTGCTAAATAAAGGAATGATTAAGGGAGTCCCTCCAAGACACACAACACACACCTCTAAGGAGTGGTGTGGCAATAAAATGGACAACAAAAGGCCATGGTTGTTTCGTTCAGACCGGTCAGACTCTCCATGATCCTGTGCATACCAATACTGTCCATGGGGTTTTCTTGGCAAAGATCCTAGAGTGATTTGCCATTTTATTCTCCAGTGGATTAAGGCAAACTAAGTTAAGTGACTTGTCCAGGGTCACACAGCTAGTAAGTGTCTGAGGCCGGATTTGAATTCCACACTGAGCTACCTATCTGCCTCCAAGACAAACAGAGGTTAGTGACTTGCCCAGGGTCACACAACTAGTAAGTGTCTGAGGCTGGATTTAAACTCAAGTCTTCATGATTTCATGCCAGGTGCTCTAGCTATGGAGCCAATCAGTTCAATTTAACACACGGGGTAAACCAGGAAAACGGTTCCGCAAATTACACAGACCCACACAACCTGAGAGTTACACCTTGGATATTTAGTAATCAAGAGCTTAAAACAGTATCTGACCCAAAGATGTGGATCAGGGAACAGGAGCAGGTGGGTGGGGAAGCACATTAAAACAGGTGAAGTAAACTTACTTGATAAGACGTCATAACAACAGCAGAGTCCTTTTTGGCCCCAAGCATTTCTTAATTAAGTTGCATGAATTTAGCTTTCTGAAAACTGCATCCCAAATACTAATTTAATCATTTGGAATGAGAGGGGATTGTCTTTTTTGTGCCCACCCTTAACAACCACAACGGCTTCAATCACGGTGTTGCAGGATATCTTATGAGGCTCATAGGGTAGGGATAGTGAAAACTTTGTTCAGGCCTCAGGCATTTACTGGCACTGACTGGCCATGTGAAGGCACTTTGCTAAAAACAGATCAAATGGAAAATGCAGGAAAAAGCCTCATTACTTTGTCACACACCTACAAATCAAACCAATACTTACACTGTCCTCTAACGTGTGCAATGCCCTTTACCCACATATCTCAGTGGATCCTCACGACCCTCTGAGGGGAGCTCTCTCAAATTCTCAGTGGGTCTGTTATATCACAGATGATGGTCCAAGGATTTAGGCTGCAGCGAATAGATGCCCGCCAACCCCATGCAACTCTTATCCATGCCTCCCATGAGTTTGCCCTAGAACATCCACCCACCATGGCGATGGCCTTTCTTGAGTTGTCTCAACATCTAGAGGCTATGAATGGAGCACACAACTGGCCAGCAGGTAGTCCTCACTGGTACCTTGTGTTTATGTCATCTTTTTTGTTCACACATTTTTTGAATGTCTTCTTTTACTCCATTTTCCCCCCAACTCCTTGTTTGGAACATGTTGTAGACTGTCTACACTTATCACAAACCTCTCCTCTGTCTTCTGGGAAAAAATTATTTTCATATATAGGGAGACGATAGTGTTCAATGTCTTGGAGCCAGACATCATTCTTGACTAGAAGTTAAGTATGACTGTACTTCAGTGAGAGGATTTTATCGTCAGAAGACTTGAGATCAAATTCTGATTCTGTACGATCTTAGATAATTATCATTTGGCTCTTCTAGGGGCTCAGTTTCCTCATCTGTAAAGGAATGGGGTTGGATTAGGTTGTCCCTAACATCCTTTCCAGCTCTCAGTCTAGAGTGTTATGAACCGTCTTAAAGATAAAGAAATGGAGGCTCAAAGAGGCTGTGCCCTGCTTAAGCTCACGCAGCTAGTAAATGACAATGAGTGGAATCTGAACCCAGGTCTGTCCTAATTCCAAGTCCAGCACTCTCTCCATGACACCACCTGAGACCTCTAAGCTCCTGAATCAATAGGACATTTCAACACAGCCTAAAAATGTCTTTCAACAGAGATAACATAGATTGATTCTTGTACTTAAAAGATTTACTTTCTAAAAAGGACACTGTGATGCTTTTCTCATAAACAGCATCACAAAAGGAAAGTGTTGTTTGGACGTAATAACTATGAGAAAGACCCACTATTATACTTTACTGTACTTCTCAAGAAGCTCAGTGCTTCAAACATAAATGAACAATACATGTCTGTTGATCGGTAAAGCAAAGAGAATTGGGAACCAACTTCATCCCAGAGCAAACCACACAAATTTGCTAACATGGAGCTGAACAAAATCTAAATGCCAGGTGTTTTTATATATCTATGTATAGATACATAAAATCATCTTCTATTATGTACGTAATGTATTGTGCATAATGTCATATACATATCATATATCTTATTTGTATACATAGTGTGTATATAATATACTATATTATGTATATATTATATATCATATTATGTATATATGACATATGTGTATACTATATATTACATATGTAATATGATATATTATATATTAAGTTAAAGGGTGAAAAAACCCACATACTTATCTTGTTTGAATTCAAAATGCAAAAATCAAAGAGAAAAGAAAGGAGAGAAAATGGAGGTTAAAGGAGAGATGAAAAGAGAGGAGTTTGTGAGGAGCATGATAGGTGCCTGGTGGAAAAGGGATGACTCTCATTCTGCTTGGTCCCACAGGGTGTCCTAGGAGGAGTTGGCAGATGTAGCAAATAGGCAGGTTTATGCATGATGCAAAGGAAAACTTCCTAACAATTAGAGGGAGGGGTCCCAAAGTGGAACAGTTTGCTTTTGGGAGGCAGTGGTTTTGTCCTTACTGAATATCTTCAAACAGAGGCCATTTGCTGGGGATGTTACTGAAGGGATTCCTGATCAGACACGGATTGGATTGAAGGATGACTTCATCCCACTGTCTGGTCCCCAAGAGTCTGCAACACAGGAGAAGTTGTCTAAAAATAGGTGCCATCTTTGCCATCTGAGCCAAGCCTTAGAGGATGGGTGGTTCTTTAACAGGCAGGGATGGAGGCACTCAGTAATGGGTACTCAAGAGGAGGGGGGACCTGGGCACTAGAAGTACAGGGTATATTAAGGAAGAAATGAGCTGTCTAAAATTTCACATAAATAAACCTGAATAGGAAGAGTGGGGCCATATCACATAATGCCTTGAATGCCATGCTAAGGAGTCTGGACTTTTTTTTCTAGCAGAAATTTCTGAGGAGGAGGTTGATACTGGGAATGATTTTGTTAGGAAGGTTATGGTGGCAGTGGTATGCAGGCTGGATTAGAGGAGGTAGAGACGGGGAGTACAAAGAAGAAAGGATGATTCAATTCTCCTCCTCGACAATATCTGAAGAGATTTAATTCATGACCATGTTTCTTAATACGCCCACTGGTCTACACTCACTTTCTGGATACACTGCCAGCTTCTTTCTCCCTTTTGTACCATGACTCCCCATGGAATCTTAATGTTTGGAAGGTTCTTAACGTTCTTAGGAGGAACAGCTCGCTCCGTCACCGGGTTCAAGGTGAACAGAATTCATCTGCAGCGTAAGGTTTCCCAAAAAAGCAGTGCAAAGCTGTCCAGCCTGGGCTAGCTTCGCTCTCATTGAATGTACTGTCTCAGTTCTCTCAGATGGCTGTGGAAACATTAAATGGAATTATTATAGCTATTCTGCAATCTAAGCAGGAAAGAGAAGGTGCCAAATCTGTTCCCTAATTTATTTCATTAAAAAAAAAACAATGAAGGAGAAGCCTGTGCTTTAGTCATCTGACCTTCAGATGTACAGAAGGGGATAAAAGAGGAAGGGAACACGCATTTAGTAAGCACCTACCACGTGTTGGGCACTGGGCTAAGCACTACACATTCATTCACTCTACCCTCATGACAACTCTGGGAGGTGGTTGCCATTATCATTCCCATTTTAGATCGGAGGAAACAGAGGCAGATGGAGGCTGTGGCTAGGAAGAGACCAACAGTCTAATACTCTTTTTTGTTCCCATAGGTGCTCAGAGGCCCCTTGATTTATTTTGCCACCTTTTTGCCAATCACCAAACTGGGCCCATTTTCACTTATCATTACTGAGCACATATGGCATAATAGGCTTGTATTTTGAGTTGGAAAAGCCCATAGAGGCAGAGTTTGAACTCAGGGCTTCCTGTCACTGATCTAGCAGCATCTGTCCACCATAAAACTGCCTCTAATATGTTATTTATAAAAATCAAACTCAAGACAACTGATCATTTACATGTGGTCTGGGACATACACATTACTCTCCTCGAAACAGAGCTGGCTTTAGAATTCTATTCTCCACATACTAACGCACCAGGGCCCAGGAAGTGGAGGGTACCTGGGAATTCGGAGGCTTGGTTCCAAGTCTAGGATTTGTCACTTCCTAGCTAAATGACTTATGTCTACTATCTCAAATCAGGCAGCTCTCTGATCAGCCTCACAGTATTCAGGGGAAAAGTCTAAATGGGTTGTGCATGTTTTTAAATTAGAATCCATCTAAAAAAGCTTTGTAGAAAAAAAAGGACCTTCAGGCTAAGTTAAAATTGAAAGTATTTTTAAAAATCAGTAATTTTCCATTTGAATTCTGGGTAGGTAATATATACCTTCAACAGGGAAGAGAAAGCCTGGTGTTAATGATGGAGCCCTAGCTGGGGAATCAGGAGACCCAGATTTATGTTCTGGCTTTGCCACTAACTTGCTGTGTATCCCTGGCTAAGTCTCTATGCTAGGTTAAGATATAAGGGAAGGCTCAGGGAAAGCCCAGCTCCATTACAACATACTAACAACAATGGCCACTGGCCATGATGGGAACATTTTAATTCTAGGACATTGGGCTAATTCTGGAATGTGGATGGAGAGAAGTATGCATTAAATAAGGAAGCCGGGCAGTCTTAGGAATGCAATGTTCTCTCTCAGATTTTCCATGAGTGGAGGAAAAGAATTTCCAAATATTTTTTGGCCTCTGAAGGGTCCAAGTTGGGCTGCATTTTCTGGGTCATGACTATAGGGAAGGGGCAAGAGATACACATTTTCCTTCTCTAAGCCTCAGTTTCCTCATCTTTAAAATGAGAAAGGGGGGCAACTAGATGATGTCTAATTGTCATAGCAGACTTAGTTTGTTCAAAGAGATTTCCTTTGAGGAAAACCAAAAAAATTGTGCTAAGTGTGGTCTGGTGCACCAAGACTATTGAATTTAAGGCCAGGAAGACCCGCATTCAAACCTAACTTCTCACAATCATTAACTGTGTATCTTTGATCAAGTCACTTCAACCCTTCTGAGTCTTGGTTTCATCTGTAAAATGGGAATGCAGAGGCTGTAAGAAGCAAATGAGGTAATGGAGGTACAGTGCTTTGCAAAATTTAAGTGCTATATAAACGTAAGCTTTCTCTTTAATACAGTTTTAAAACTATTTTTAATATTTTTTTTATAATTTGCATTCCAAATTCTTTCCTACCCTCCAGTCTCCCTTCTACACCTTCAGAAGGTAAACAATGTAACACCAATTATGTATATGAAGTCATGCAAAACATATGTCTATATTAGCTATGTTGCACAAAAATAACAAAAAAAAAAATAAAGTGAAAAAAGTTTGCTTCACTCTACACTCAGGAGTCCATTAGTTTTCTCTTTGGGAGCGGACAGCATTTTTCATCACAGGTCCTTTGGAGGTGTCTTGGATAATTATATTAATCTAAGTAATTAAGTCTTTCACAGGTGATTATGGATAACAATACTTCTGTTCAACACTACTACTAGGTCTATTTGCCAGAGATCAAAGAAAGAGGAAAAAGACCTATTAGTACAAAAATATTTATAGCAGTTCTTCTTGTGGTCGCAAAGAATTAGAAATTGAGGGGGATGCTCATCCATTGGGGAATGGCTGGACAAGCCGGATTACGAATGTGCTATAAGAAATGATGAGCAGGACGGTTTCAGAAAAACCTGGCAAGATTTGTATGAATTGATGCAAAGTGAAATAAGCAGAACCAGGAGACCACTGTGCATAGGAACAGTAATAGGGTAACAGTGACTAACTGTGAAAGACTTAGCTACTCAGACCTAGACGATGATCTGAGACAATAACAAAGCACCCAAGAGGAAAGACGCTATTCACCCTAGAGAGAGAACTAATGACATCCAATGCAGACAGAAGCATGCTTTTTTTACTTTATTTTTCTTGTGTCTGGGGGTGTGTTTTCTTTGACTAATGTGTAAATATATTTTGCATGACAAAATGACATATTGCTTGCTTTCTTAAGGAGGGAGGAGGAAGGAGGGAGAGAATTTGGAAGTCATTTTTACAAAATGAATGTTAAAGTTTTTTTTAATGAAACAAATAAAAATATGTTTAAAAAATATTGCTGTAACTACAATGTTCTCCTGGCTCTGGTCACTTCAGTTTGCATCAGTTCATATAGGACAAATAAGTTAAAAAAAAAAAAGGAATTCCAATCTACAATTCCACTGTCTTTCTACATTTTCTTTAATATCATCTTAGTATGATGCAACCTATGTTGCAGAAATTTCATTTTGGCCAAATTTCAATTTGCACCAACTTCACTGCTGGATCTCTCATAAGAGTGAAGGTCAACAACATGGGAAAAGAATATCCATCTGCCAGTGTGCATACCCACTTCACTCCACAAGAGAACAGGCACAGGTGAGACAATGCTCAAATGAGAAGACAAAACACCCATGTGGCTGCAAATCAGTTCTTGCTTTCCCTAGACAATTTCCTCTCAGATAAAGAAAGGCTTTTGATTTCTCCTGGTATCGTTCTAAAGGGCATGGCAAGGAGAAGAAAAAAATGAAGTGAAAATGAGTACCATGATGTCTTTTTGTGAATCGTGGTGCAGAATTGTGAGGCAAAAGCAAAAAGTACCAATAAAACTTATTTTAACAATCAAACATGTTCTGCAGGAGAAAGGTTGCCATCAGGCAGCCGATTCGGGGCCAAAGTACCTTCCACTCAAGCTTGAGAGGTCACGTGGGGAAGCAGTAATCGGGATGTTGTCTTTTGTATTACTGACAGAGTTAATGGGGAGAAGGAGGCTGTTTGGGGCAGAATTTCCCAGAATTGGAGGGCGAGGTAGAAAGAACACTGCATCATTTAGAGGTTAATTATCTAGGCTGCAAATTATCCATATTCTTGGCTTCTCTTCCCTCCCACTGGCCACCCCACCGTTCTCCTGGTTAATACTTCTCCCAGGAGACTAGAGAGAAAGAATGGCACCTCCAATCAATCCATTTTTGCCACCTGGAAACAGCTTTAACAAGAAAGGAATTAAGAAATGAGATGGAGGCTAGAGGTGACAGTCCAGTTAGATGACTAATTCCACCAAACTTAATACTTTCTAGGTAGAAATGTGTGAGTTTTATGAATTAAAAATTTCCCTCAAGTACCTACCTACACAACTACTGTCCTTATTTTCCTCTACCAATGAAAGCAAGATGTGTGTAGGTGTCTTATAGAACTGTTTTGTAATTCAATAAAGAAAAAAATCATCAAATAGTTGTTTCCTTTCCTTTTCCCCTTTCCCTTTATCTTGTATAAATGGCATTGTGGATAAAGGGCGGGCCTCAGAGCCAGAAGACCTGAGTTCAAATCCTACTTTTGGTACAGTCTGTGTGACCCTGGGTAGGTCACTTCACCCTGTTTGCATCAGTCTTCTCATCTGTAAAATGAGCTGGAGAAGGAAATGGCAAACCACTCCCTTATTTTTGCCGAGAAAACGCTAAAATGGGATCATGAAGAGCCAGACACCACTGAAAGGACCAACAAATCAAGCACCGTCAGCACTGGTGCATGTGGTGGCTTACACCCTGTTAGGATGGAAGAGCCATGGTCTGAAAGTCGTGATGATAGTTTACATTTACAAAGTGCTTTTTAAAAGCACCTTATATACATCACTACACCATTGGTTGTTGCACGTGGTGTCCGACTCTGTGACCCCATCTGGGGTTTTATTGGCAAAGACACTGGAGGGGTTTGCCATTTCCTTCTCCAGCTCATTTTACAGATGAGGAAAGTGAGGCAAACAGAGTTAAGTGATTTGTCCAGGGTCACACAGCTAAGTATCTGAGGCCATATTTGAACTGAGGTGTTCCTGACTCCAGAACCTGTACTCTACCCAGTGTGCCACCTAGCTGCTCTTTCACTACATGATAATTCTGACAATAACCTGGTAAATCAAAGTAGTATACTTAACCCAAGGTCACACAAGTATTACGTACGAGACGTGGAAATTGTAGCCAGGTCTTCTATGGTTTTTCTATCCCCTAAATCATGATAACTTTTCCTAAAAAGTGCTGAGCACAGGAGGAGCTTAATAAATGTTTAACGAATTGGATGAAAGCCAAGGTTTTGCTAAATTCATCCCTGACCTAAGACTGCCTAACTCAATCTGGACCCCTATTTAGCACAGTCAACTGTGGATCAGAACTCCTGAGCTCAAGAGATGTGCCTGAGCATCCTTCCCACCCCAGGCACTGAGCCACCAAGGCCAGCATGGGCTTTGCTTTGAACACATTTTCCCATCCCCAGGTACTTACTACTTCCTCTGAGACTTCTTCCTTCTTCACAAGGCTGAAGTGAGTTTTTTCAGTAGATGCCTCCAGTATCTGCAGGGCTTCTTTCAACATGTCTGAGTGGGCATGGATAAGTATCTGGATCATAGAAAGAACCAAATACCACTGGTTTGGAATCTGAGGATGTGAACCTTGACAAGCCCCTATTACACTCTCAGAGATAGGCACAGGTAGAAAGTCTCACCTGGATGCTGTTGGGCCTCCCTTGTTTTGCTACCTCCAAAAACTGGGGTCTATGAACTTGTTTGTTAACTATTCTGTAACTATATTTCAATATAATTGATTTCCTTTGTACCTTTCATATTTTACTTTACACACTGACAAACATTATTCCAAGAAAGGATCCACAGGTTTTTGCAGACTGACAAAAACAGACCAGGGCACAAAAAAGATTAAGAACTCCTGCTCTAAAAGATGCCCACAAAATGTACCCAGATGACAGGAAATCCCATTCCCCTAATATCCAACCCAAAGTGCAGCAAGCTATTAAAAAAGCCCCAAATAACTCAAGTGCTCTTTCTGCATTTGGGGGCCAACCGATCCCACTATCACTTTGGACTCACACAGTCATCCCCATCAATACAGAAGGCTCATGGGTGAGAGGTCTGCACGTATTGTACATTGAATCAAAAGGGTTCCATGTGTTGTTTTTGATTTTTTTTCTTTAAAAAAATATCTGTTATATGACAGGTCTAAAGGAGAAAGGAGGAGAGAGGCTGGGAGAAATTGTGCTGATGCAAAAATCCCAACAGAGATCAATAAAAATTTGTTAAAAAGATAGTGGAGTAGCTGGCCATTTCCTTCTCCAGCTCACTTTGCAGATAAGGAAACTGAGGCAAACAAGTTTAAGTGATTTGCCCAGGGCCACACAGCTTGTGTCAGAGGTCACATTTGAACTCAGGTCCTTCTGACTCCAGGTCTGGCACTCTCTCCACTCTGCTACAGAGCCGCCCATCTAAATGTCAACTCTCTGCAAGTCGGGATTATTTTATTCTGTCTTATATCCCTACACCAGGCCCCAAAGTGACTGTCATACAGCAGCCACTTGAATACTTCTGATTGACTGGATACCATCTAATCCAACCCCTTTGTTAATAAAAGATAAGGGAACTGAGGCTCACAGCAGTTAAGTGAATTCCCCAGGCTGCCCTCAGGCAGGACACGACACAGTCAACACTAGAATCCAGCCCTCACAAGTACCAGGCTAATATGTAATTGGGAAACGTTTAACAACAAATAAATATACAAATTACAATAAAAATACCCCTAAAAAGTTATGATGCCGCTTCAGGGATCCATTTAAATCTGAGTTAGACTCCACTGCACCACACTATCCCTATACTTTATGAATTTTACTTCTCAATGATCCTGTTGGGGAGGCAAAGGAAAGCTGTGACTATTTTACAGACTGAGAAACTGTAATACACATGGAATCAATACTTGAAATATCAAGTAGAAGCTTGTTGTATTTACTGATTTACACTCTATCTATTAAACCATCAGAAACATGCCCATACCTCTGTTCTTTCTCTTCCTGCTCTCCTCCTACACACAGAGCAAATATTGAGTCATATTTTCAGTAGTGATGGATTTCTATTGAACACACACGTATATATGTATGCAAGTACGTGTGCATGTGTGTGCATATGCATACGCACACACACACACTTTCTCACCAAAGCAGGAATTTGTGGGGTAGATTTTCCATAGAAAGAATGTGAAATCAACTGACCCAAGACAGGGATGAATCTACTCACTTGGGCTCAGCTCCGAGCTCTCATCAATTAAGCTAACTAGCTAGACACTAAGGAATTGTGGGTAAAGCTAGAAGGACTTGAATTGTCCTCTGTTGACTCCTAGAGAGGCAAGAGACTTGCCCAGGCCCAAGGCAGTCTCTGGCAGAGATGGGATTCAAACCTGGGTCCACTAACTCCCAACTCAATACTCTTTGCATTGCACCATATCCTCCCTGCCCTAAATATAGCTCCTTGTTGTTACCAGTTCCTTGTGCCCAGCTCTTTGTGACCCCATTTGGGGTTTTCTTGACAGGAACACTAGAGCAGTTTTTCCATTTCTTTTTCCAGCTCCTTTTACAGATGAGGAAACTAAGGCAAACAAGTTTAAGTGATAAAGCTAGTCAGTGTCTGAGGCCACATTTGAACTCAGGAAGACGTGTTCCTGACTCTATGCCTGATCATATCCGCTTCACCACCTGGCTGCTCTTTAGTGTGGCTCAATTTTTATATACATCTATATGTAGGTTAGTTGCTGGGGTAACTGAATGAGGACCACATTTTATTAATCAAAAGGAAATTCAATAGCAGAAAGACAATTTAACAGAGGAGAGCTGCCCAATGAGGGATATAGGGGGTTCACCTATATTGGCTGTACTCTGGAACAGAAAGACCAGACCACAGGGCATTTTTGTAGGGTCTCTGAACTGCTCATTAGCAGCTAAGTAAAAGATCCCTTACTTCACTGACAGCAGATGTGAAGATCACCTTAGCTTCACTACTCTGGACCTCAGTTTCTTCACTTGCAAAAGGAGATGGTTGGACTTCATGACCTCTAAGGTCCCTTCCAACTCTAAATTTATGATTCTAGAACAGGCTACCCTTGCCAGTGCCAGAGGCAGAACACCAACCTCGGATAGTAACTGAAACCCAGTTTCAGTGCCCTGGGGCAGGCCTTGCCTTGCTAAGAGCCAGGAGGTTATGTCCCCTGTAAACTCCCTAAGGCTGCCCAGTGGAAAAGCAGTTCCCTGAAGGCCAAGGTGGGACACAAGCAGGAGGAGTTCTGGCAGTTTCACTTTCTCTCCTCAAATTACTCCCTTCCTACAAGTAATCTGGTTCCAAAGAAGGCTGTCAAGGCCAGATCAACACCTTGGCTCACACCTTTAAGATGAGGAGGTGATGGATATGGGCAAGAAGGGAGACGGGCTTATCAACAGCCTTTTCCCTAGCTGAAGTTTCCAGGAGAGAGAAAAGAAGAAAGGGTGAAGCATTACTCTAGTTGAGGAATCTTTAACCTGGGGTCCACAAAACCAAGGGGTTCCAGAGGTAAATTTTGCAGAGGGTCCATGAGCTTAGAGGGGAACAAAAAAAATTACACCTTTAATTTCCCTATCATTTTTATTTTATTCATTATTTTTCTATATTCTGTAGGTTATTATTTTTTAGCTTCTCTTAACCTGGGGTCCATGAATTTTTTAAAATTTGATAACTGTATTCCAATGTAATTTCCTTTAGGATTCTATGTATTTCATTTTACACATTTAAAAATATTCTGAAAAGGGTTTCATGAGCTTTGCCAGACTGCCAAAGAGGTTGAGAAAGACTGCTCTAATCTTTCAAGAGATATCAAAACAAAGGCCATGAAAATCGAATTTCAAGGGAGCAGGGGAAAATTTGATATGAGAAACTATTTATGGAGCCTCTGCTCCCTCGTCACCATAATCATCCCTGACCCCAGGAAATGATGCCAAGTCACAAGGATGCTGCAATCTTGCAGGAATTTGATATAAGTAGATTTTTGAAAAGGTGCATAGTAATTCCAAAAGAACATTTAGGAATTGGATGAGTCTCTCTCTCTCTAAATTGGATAAGAGCTGAAGTGGATCCCATGGGCAAAAAAGCCTACTGTTGTGAGAGTACCCTACATATAGTCCGGGGGAAAGTCATGGATTTGAAGACTGACTTGAACTCTGAGTTCCAATCTGGGCTCTGGTGTGAAGGACTTGTGTGACCACCTCTCTGTGCCTCAGTTTCCTCATCTGTAAAACAGGAGGTGGAAGAGATGATCTCTCTGGTCTCTTTCCAGCTTTAAATCTATATACCTATTGGGTTGACTGAGTCTTACCCTACTTCTCATGTTTTAGTCTGGGAAGGCTTCCTCCTTGTCATCACAGGATCCATGGAAAGCTGAGCTAGAAAAATTCTCAGAGGTCATCCGATCCAACCCCCTCATTTTAAAGCTGGGGAAATGGAGGCCACTGATTTATTACCCATCCACCTCACACACACAGTTTTACCTCTGCAGAGCCAGGATTTTGACACAGATTCTCAGCTTCTAAATTCCACGTTCTTTCCACTGTACTATACATAATGTAATGGGATTGAAGGGTAATCTTTGACAAAGGGGAAGGATGCAGCTTACGAGAGTTCCACCTGTGCCCCACATACAAAGAAGGCCAGCAACGGTAACCATGGGAACCGTGTGTTACCAGTACATGTTAATCCCCAAAGCAAAGGAGAACAGGGAACACCCATTTTGAAATGAGTCTCCCTTAGGAACTTGGCCATTTATACACAGAAATGAGCAAATTCAAATCGAATCACTGGAAATTTACTCTGATCTGGTTTCAGCTGGTTCCAGGCCTATCTGGAAGTGGAAATTAATCCTCTGATATTGAGCAGAATACTACCAGGGACCTGGAGCTCTCTCAGTATTGATGGTCTCAGCTCAGATGGGCAGAGCAGAGCCAATACGGTTGTGTCTGCATGAGATATCCCAATCAATCGATGCAGTACCGACTGGGGAGGAACGGAAAATTGGCAACCTAGTCCCTGGGCATACTGGCTAACGGAAGGATGTAGATAAGACAGAGATGTGAGGAAACGGAAGATTAGGTCAGTCCAAATTCCAGTTGATAGAAGAAAAAGATCGTAACATGAGTAATTAATTCAAAAGTTAAGTAAAGAAAATGATTTCATCTGAATTTTCTGAATACTGACTGATCAGTTGTCCATTTGTCAGGTTTTCCTTGAACAATAATTAACAAAGCACCCTTAGAAATTCTAAGGGGACGTTAGCTATAAACAAGATTGATTCAGAGAAATTTTCTCAAAGGGTTTTTGGAAATGATTATTTAGCACAGAAATGATTCTTTAGTATATACACATGTGTAATATTGATTAAAATTATTTGAGTTGATGAATAATAAACAATTGACCTTTACTCTTCTGAGTATAGCAACCTTCTCTATTTCCTCTCTGACATTAAGAGACTTGACTGACTCTGACTTGAAAGAGACGTAAACCAAAACATATGAGAAATTTAGTTTAGATATGAGGAAGGGCTTCCTGACAGCTGCCTCTAGAGTTGATGAGGTCTGGCATTCAAGGTTCTCTACGATCTCATTCCAGCTAACTTCCCAACCTACTTTCATACCACTCCAAAGGTTCTAAATTCTTGACCTATCCAACTATTTCTCCTTGAACTTCCCCACCTAGGCAGCTAGGTGGCAGAGTGGATAGACAGCAGGCAATAGATTCAAAAAGACTTAAGTCAGACTAAAAGGCACAGGCGGAACTATTCAATATTTAGATACGAACTGTGTGACTATGAGCAACCAACCCCTCTGTGTTGTTCTGTCTTTCACTCTCCAAGAGTTCCATGACATGGAAGGTGATGCCAGGACACAGAAATGAACTGGACTGAAGTGAGGCAGGGCTGTACAGTCACCAACCTCACTTTCTCCTCTGGAGCCATCTGAGTCCAGTGGTCAGACAGATATCAAGACTGGAGATGATGCAGTGGGAGACCTTGGCCTTTCTAAGTTAAAGTCCTTCCCAGTTCTCACTTTGACCAAGCCAATTTTCTATCAGTGACTCGGGCAGATTCAGTAAGATGGTCAACAGAGGGAGTGAGAGTGAAAGTGGCCGCTGGGGGTGACATGGCATCTTCATGAAGTCTTTGTGCAGTTTTTAAACTTCAAGACTTTCATAACTTAGACTGTGTGGGTAGGATGAGAACAATCTATTAATAGGATTTAAAGGAAAAAAGAAATTTCCTTTCAGGTGATCATGGAATTCAGTTCTGCGGGCCATTGTTGACTTCCTTATCTATATGGGAAAAATATCTTCCTATTTATTCCACAATCTGAAAAAATGCTAGTCCGTGTACAGTAACTGTGTCCTAAAGTTTAAAAAATATACTTAAAAGTGTCATGTCATACTTTTCTGCACCCCAAGCAGCTGAAGGTTATACGAGTGAAGGATGTCAGACACCAAAATCAGACACCATCCCTACACAGTGGGCACCATTTTACTGCCCCTCTGGACCTATATTTATATCCAAAATGACCACTTACATTTAAATTATTGTATACTTTGCTGTTTGGGTTCATGATATGAGAGTACACAGATCTTGCCTTTGCCACCTGGTTCTGAAAAGCAAAAATAAAAAAAAACAATATTAAATGTGAAGATTGTTCTATCAGGGTCTTAACAAAGATTCAGTAAGATCTTCAGGACTATGGAATGCCCCAAAAGATAATCCCTTTCCCAATCATTAAACAATAACACTCTATGCAGTTCTTGAAACAAGGTGTATTATCTTTTCTATTTCTTGGTTGCTTCTTTGCTCGAGAAATGTCAACCAGAGACTCTCCAACATGTCCAAGGCAGCTGGGCTCGGGGCTCCTTCCTTGGTGATCTCAGAAGGCCAAATGAGAAAGAGATGGAATGAGGTCCCCACCTCAGGGCTGCTATTCCCTGCAGGACAAGCCCATAGGGCATGATTCCTAGATGGAAACACTTGGGAAGGAAATCCCAAGGGGTTGCAACAACTTATATAAAAAGACAGAGAAGAATGGAGCTCTAAGAACTCTGCCAGGTCAGGCCTTTCTCTGGATCTGTGTTTCATTCAATCATGACCTTTATGGCCCCTGCTGTGCCGAATACTTACTCTCCTCTCCCTTCCCCTCAACTAAATGGGTGACACTAGTGACTGCCTGCATTAGACTGCACTGCTCCTAATAAGGGGCTGTCAGCGGTCAGCCTTTAGCAAATACTATTTTCAAGGCACCAAGTTAAGTGTTCTTTATCCTGTGCTCTCCAAGAGGACCATGATATCAGGAAGGTGATGCCATGACCTGCAAGTGAACTGGAATTAGGTGAGAGAGGGCTGTGTAAAGTCACCAGCCTCACCTCCTCCTCTGGAGCCATTTGGGTCCAGTGGAAGAATACAGATCAAGATGGCCAGAGATGGCCCTGGATGCAATGGGAGACCTTGGCCTTTTGAAGCTAAGGTCTTTCCCAGTTCTCACTCTGACTGAGCCAATGCCCATGCAGTGATCAAGACTGGGCAAGAAATGAGACAAAGAATAGTCTCTTTTACCTAATCAAAAAAAAAATCAATCTGGGAGGGGAAGATATTTAACATGCATTAAGGCATAAAATCCTCACAAAGGAATACAGAAAAAAATAGAAATAATAAGCATATTTTTTACTGACCACAGATGAATTAAAAATATTTAATAGGACTGTAGAAGAAAGGAGCAAAGGCTAAAAAGACTAAAGACTAAAAACTTTAATCCTAAAGAATTGGTAAATAAAAGAACAAATCAGAGACAAAAGAGAATTTCATCAAAGGAAATTACAAAAATGAGAAGACGTATGAAAGTTTATCAAATGCAGCCAGAGGAAAAAATATATCTCTCTCTAAATCTTTTCATTAACAAAAGACTAAATCAATGAACTGGGCAAGCATCTAAAAATGAATTAGAAGACCATCAAATTAAACATCAAAGCAGAAATTCTGAAAATTAGATACTAACAAAATTAAGAGAAAAAGCACGATGATTTAATTAATAAAACTACTATGTGGTGCTTTAAAAAAATAAACTATTATCTAATCTATTTTAAAAATGGACAATCAAATCATCAGTAACAAAAATGAAAAAGAACTCATTAAATGTAGAAGGAACTTGATATACAGGTAAATTCTATTAAATATGCCAAAAATCAATAATACCACAGTTTTCTCAACTATAAAATGGGGCTAATAAGAGCACTTAACTCACGGGATCACAAAGCAGATCCAATGGGATATTTGCAAAGCCAGGTCCATGGCACACAGTAGGCACTACATAAATGCTTATTCTCTTTCCTTCCATTGTGCATACTGTCAGAGAGGTATTAAGGATAAAGGATTTTCTTTGTCATCAGGGCAGGATAAATATGACAGGGATAAAGGAATTTTCAGAACACTTCAGACACAAAACCAGAAGAAACCATTAAAAAGGAGAAAGAGTAAGAAGTTACAAAGAATAAGCTTGAGCCCAAACAAGAGATATAAGACATCTCCCTCCTTGATCACTGGCATACACTGAGGCCTGTGGAAGTGGAGAGTTGCATATGCTGCCATATTCTTTTGCACATATTGTTATGTTGTGCTAACTGCCTTCTTCCTCTTTTTTTTTTTAATTTTTCTTTATTATAATAGATAAATTTCTGGGAGTGAGATGGCCAGATATAAAAGGGATAAATCAGACAAAGTAAAAGCAACAGAAGTCAATAAAATATTTTTTAAAGGATATGAAAAATATTTCTCTTGTGTTGTGTTTTGTTCTTTTTCTCATGGTTTTTCCCATCCATTTTAATTCTTCTTTGTAACATGACTAATGTGAAAATGTGTTTAGTAAGAATGTATGTGTAGAACCCATATAAAACTGCATGATGCTTTGGGAGGGAAGGGAGAGAGAGGGGGAGAGAATTTAAGACTTATGGAGGTGATTGTTGAAAACTTAAAAAAAAAATAAACTTAAAAAAAAGATATGAAAAATAATTGCACATGTGTAAAACTATCAGACTGCTTACCACCTCATGGAGGAGGGAGATAGGAAAGGATGGATAGAATTTGGAACTCAAAACTTTAATAAAAATGTTTAAAAATTGTTTTAACATGTAATTAGGGAAAATACAATATATTAAAAAATAAAGAAGATGTGAAGTTTAAAAGAAGAGAAAATTATTTCTGTAAGACCTTTGGTACATCTAGTATTGGAGTCAAATATAATTGTGAGATCATAGATTCAGAGCTGGAAAGAGGTTCAGAGAAATCTAAGAATCTCTACCTTTGCTAAGTGACCCTGGACAAATCACTCAACTCTCTGGACCACTGTTTCCTCATCTCTAAAATGAAGTTTTTAAATTAGATAATGTTAACAGCTAACACGCCTTTCAGGTCTAAAATTCTATGAATCTATGGTCCTGTCAGATTATAAAATCCAATATAAAAATAAAAGGCTCTTAACTGTTTAGGAATTAGGTAACACATTACATTCTTTCAAATAGAAACGGCATTACACAAAGGAAATCACATACATCTTGTGATACTAATTCTAACTTTTAAAACGTTGGCCTAAACACCTTCATGGGTGGGGAATCTGGGGCCTTGAGGCCACAGGTGGCCGTCTAGGTCCTTGGATGTGGCCTTTGAGTCCAAGTTTTACAGAGCAAATCCTTTTATAAAGTGGATTTGTTGGTGGAAGTTTGGATGCAGTCATAGGGCTGCATCTGAGGACCTGGAGGGTCACATGGGGCACTGAGGCTGTGGCTTCCCCACCTCTGTTAGACTACTAGGAGTTGAAGGTCATAGAATGTATCTTTGACAAGCTAATTTTCTTGTGCTACAGGTAAGAACAAGGGTCCCTGCTCTTAAAGGGCTCATGTCCTAAAGAGGGGAGACAACATACAAGATACATACAACTGTAAATGGAAGTGGGGGGCGGAGGGAGGATCAGGGATTTGCAGTAGGAGAGGATGGGAAAGACCTCCTCTAGAAGGTAGGCTTGGAGCTGAGCCTTGAAGGAAGTCAGGGAAGCCAGGAGGTAGAGACAAGGATGGAGAACATTCCAGATGTGAGGGACAGCCAGTGAAAAGGCAGAGCAAAGAGATGTAGTGTCTTGTGGAAGGAAGGGCAAGGAGGTCCAGTGTCACTGGACTCACTGGAAAGGTGGGAAGGTGGCAGGTCATGAAGGGCTATCCACAGGGATGGTTGAGTGGAGCTATGCCTATGCCCTGGCATCCTCCCTCAAAACATAGGCTCAGCCCTATAGAGGGGATGAAAGTGGGGTGTCCACCTTGTCTCTCTAGAAGAGAAGGCATCAAACCCTACTATCTAGGTGATTATTCCCCTTTGTTAATGGCTATTCCCAGGGTCCAAGGATAAACACCTGCGGCAACATCATCCTAGTCCTTGGTGCAACCTTCCTATCAGAAAGGGAAATTACAATTAAGGTGATGAGGAACAGCCCTATCGCCTCCTTGTTATAGGGAGTTTTCCCTGAATTTCATGGAAATATACTGGCTTCTCTGAAATTTTAAGTAGTAATAAGCCCAATGCCCTGGTCACACTTTGGCTGACCAGCTTTTTGTACACTCAGCTGGGCTATCACCACTGCCGGTAGGGGGAGGCTGGAAGAGGTTCCCTTTTTATACACTGCAAATGTATCCTAAAACCATGGAAAACACACGAGGCCCATGATCTCACACTGAGCAGCTTTTGGATTGGAGGTGGAATTTGGCCCAGGAGGGCATCCAAGTGACTTAGCAGCTCCTGCTTGTGGAGTTCATTAAAGTCACTTAGGCAATTTCTCTTTGAGTTTCCTGGAGGCTTAGGCCCCAACTCTTATAAATGGAAACTTGAGTTTCTGAAAGGACAGCCTTCTCTCCATAAGCAGAGATGTCAAGCATGAAATTAACCCACAATTCCCATGAGTAAGGCCTGAACCAGATTAAAATGTACTTGGGAAATATTTAACAAAATAAATAAAAATACAATAGAATACAGAAAATGTTAACATGTGGTTTTCTAAGACAATATGCAGCATGCATGGAACCTTATGAAGAAAAGGATGCCTGTGGTTTGGTGGTCTGTTTCTCTTTGACTTTGACACCAATGGCCACAACCACAGATTTCACCTGCCAGGACGCTGGAAAGTGTTACTCTTTCAGAAATGAGCTCTGTGAGGAAGCGTAAAGACTCTTCTGGTTTTGTTTCCGTAACCTCAGTTCCTAACACAGTGCTTTGTAATGTTAACAGGTACTTCCTAAGATGTCAACCTTATTGAAAGCAGTCAGAACAACTACTGTATCTCTCCTCTGTATCTCTCTCTTAAATGATTTTCGAATGACATGGACTCCCCACCCAAATCCATACCTGTTTCAGAGCTAATGCTACGACAAAACTGTAGGCTCGCCTTGACAAAATGTCTCCTTTAATCAGTGCTTCATCCAGTAAAGTCATGCAGGTTTTGAAAGAACTGGCACTGTTCTGCAAAGAGACAACAATCAGTGAGCCATCTTCATGTCCTTTCAAGTTCACTGAGATGAGTCTATAGGGTTCAAGGTGGGTTCCTTTGGCCGAGCTTTCTCCATCAGTCCTAGATCTTTCTCCTTGAAAGCTGTGAAGGTCCACATGAAGACTACAGTCTAAGTGCAAAGAGATTGGTGCACCCGAATATTAGTAGTAAGGCTTTTCCACATACAGAAAAAGGGCTCAGACACAATCAACACAGCCAATACCACCAACACATAATTTAATGAGAAAACAATTAAGTAATCTCATTTTTTAAAATTTAGTGAAAGGTTTTCTATTGGTATTTTCTCTTTTAACTTCTTGTTACTCAAAAACAGTAGTTTTAAATTAACTTTTCTTTTTTTGAAAGCTTTGAATCAAGCTTTTCTTCGCAATTGGACAGGACATTATCTGCCAGTATATGACTGGGCTAATCTCTACAAATGAACAGCTTCTACATATGGACCCATATACAGAAATAAGCCAGATGCTTGGGCTTGTTACTACACAGAATTCTCCCAGAGGTAAAGCTCAGCATTCAGGAGGAACATCTAGTTGGGAGATTTCCATTCTGAAAGAATGCATTGATGCACATCAAATCTTTTCAAACTTGCACACCAACCTGAGGTCACATCTTGAAAGGCTCTCATGAAAATTGATTTTTTTTAAATGAAGAAAATGGGCCACAAATCAGCAAAACAAAAAGATTTCAAGGGTAAAATTGAATTCCTGCCCTCAACTCATTCTTTCCTAGTCACTGGAAACAGAGCAGACTTATGAGATCACTGTCTACTGTGAGATTTTGCTTTTGTCTGTTATGACTTGAATTACAACCAGCATCTTCAAGGTAAAGTCTTCTTAAAAAGGACAAAATCTAAGAATTTAAGACTATTCTCAGAACAACAGCACTGGTTACTGGTACAGAAGGAACCTGATACAGTCAAAAGAACATTGGGTTTGGAATTAGAACTGAGCTCAGTTCTAAGCAATTCGAGCTGGGTTCTCATTCTAATTCAATTAGATCTAATTTTAAATCAATTAGAGTTGGGTTCAGGTCTTAGCTCTAATTTTTATTACTTATATGACCTGGGTAAGTACCTTAGAACTTTCTAAGTCTCTTCATCTGTAAAATGAGGTTAATACACTCTCTATATATGCATACACACACATATATACAAACATACACATATATGAGCACTAAGTAAATAAGTTATTAGGAATATTGTTAAAATTAATGAAATCTGACCAACCCAATCCTCCAATTCTGGTTATACACAACCTAGAAGAAAGTACTCCCTAGGCTGCTCAAATTCTTTCCAATCCGGGGCTTTGTTATATAAAATTAACTGGATAATGGAATGGACAGTGGACAAAGAGTCTGGGTTCCAGTCTTGACTCTACCATATACATGCTACTTCAAATTCTTTGTAGCTCATTTTCCTCATTTGTAAAATGGGGATGATTGTGCTGTATCACATGGATCACACACATATTTACCCTACAAGATCCTTACTAGAAAAAAATTTTGAAAACTGTAAATCACTACATGAAAGTTTTGACTGTCCTGTCTTGAATGCAATCAGTAGGTCAAAGAATTGGCCTTGCTATGTTCAGTACCTGCAGTATTAAAAGCTTATTTTGGGGACACTCTCTCCCCCTCCCTCACCCAAACATACACACTGCCTGAAAGCATAAACAGAAAATAAACCACTGGGACAGATGAGCTGAAGTACCTAAGATTATCTAGCCAACTCCTGTTTAGTCACTTTCAGTCATGTCCAAATGTGACCCCTTTTGGCATTTTCTTGGCAAACACACTGGAGTGGTTTCCCTTTTCCTTCTCTAGTTTGTTTTATAGATGAGGAAACTAAGGCAAACTGGGTTAAGCGACTTGCCCAGGGTCACAGAACTGTTAAGTGTCTGAAGCCACATTTAAACTCAAATCTCCTAGCTGCCACTGTCTCTCACTGTCCAGGAACCATTACTCCAATGAGCTTCAACTGGATGAAACTGCAATGGTAGCTTTAAAATTTTTTCCTACCTATGCCTTACACCTGTTCATTGTTTTGTGCTCATTTACCTACTTAGAAAAACCCTCCTGATGTTGAAAATGACACCTGAAAACCAGCACAAGCATTCTTGCTCCCAAATCTGATTCTCAATTACTCAAGAAACCCAAGCCGTTTCCAATGCCTATTAGTTATGAGGAGAAACTATTCTTTAGTAGGGAATCCTAATATGAAGACATTTTGTTTGTGATTTTGTGGCTTTCCAAAGAGACAAAAGAGCCAGGGCTTGGGGAGAAACACAAAGTCAGATAGAGGAAACACTGAAGAAATGGGAGACCTTCCTTCCAGATGGCAATCTCTCTGAGCAGCTGTGTTTACCAGGGGGTGGGCTTGGAGCTTGTATTTTCAGTTACCTTCATGGTCTATGATCAGGCTGCTCAGTTTTTGTTCAATCACTACCAAAGCCAACATAGATCCCACTTTGGATGTTGGTTTAATCTGATTGTTTGTCCATCCATTCAACCATCCATCTATCCACCCATTAATGAATGTTTATTGAGCATTTATTAAGGGCAAAGCACACTGCTTGGTTGCTATGGGGAAATATTAAGAGTCATAGCAGGTCTCTATCCTCAAGGAACATAGGATCTATTAAGTATGTATGGCTCTATCTACAACATAAAGCAGTATTCATCAAGTACCAAGAGTTGTACAAAGTGCTCCAGAAGCACAGAAATTAGCAAGATGGCCTCTGAATGGGGTGAGCAGGGAAGAAAGGCTTCATGGAGGAGGCAGTGGAGCTGAGCCTTAAAGGTGATAGAAATGGAGAAGGAGAGTATTACGCAAGGAGAGAACAAGATTAATAAGGAAGAGACTTAGGATCATAGGCTTTTAGCACAGGAACTGACCTTAAAGATCATTTAATTCCTCCCTGCTCACTGACGGATGGGAAACCTTGGGCCCTGAGCGGTGAAATGTGAACAACATAGTAAGACTTATCCAAGGTCATAGAGCTATTTAGTAACTTTGTAAAGACTAGAACCTGGGTTTCCTGATCCCCTGAATTCCAGTGTTATTTCTACTTTATTTATTGTTACCAATAGTTTCTAAAACAAGGAAAAAAATAACCCCCAAAGTGAAACACTTTTCCTTAAAGAAAAATTATTCAATATACTTTTTTCTACTCCAGAAAAAAGGCTATGCTTTCAATTGTGGAGGGAATTTTTACCAATGAGATCAGAATCTAGCCTAGATGTTAGTCTTAGAAAGCTGCCCGCTGCACACTTATGACTTTGTCCAAGGTCACACAGTCAGTGTGCCAGTGGGCCCTGAAATCAGGACTTCCTAAGTTCAATTCCCTATCCACCATGCCATGCTGTTTCTCATTACAGCTTAGTTTTCTTGAAATCAGTCTGCTCATAAATAATAATTTTTTGCAGCAGATGGAAATCTTAGACTTAAGATATATTAGACTTTTTTGTTAAAAAGCAAAGAAAATCCAACTACAGTAAAAACGCTTTCCCCAAGACTCCTCAACCCACTATGCTTTGAAAATTAAAAGAGATCATCTTACCAGTTTGTAGCAAATTGCAAAAGCAAGGATGTAGGTATCTTTATTGAACTTTATCCCTTGGTTTTTCATTTCTATTAAAATCTCCAATGCACCTGCCAAAAGAAAAGCACTGACAGAGGATTAGGAAAGGGTGACCCCCTGGGAGCCTCTAGAACCTGACTTGTTTTGTGTCAATTACAGAAAACCGCATTTTCTGCACAATCAGAGCTGTCTGTCCAATTTATTGGATAATTAACACATTTCAAAATAAATCATGCCAGACACAAGACACTAATCTTTCATAATTCTCTGCATTTTCAGCACAAGTGAAATCCGAGATGCCTCGTTAAGGCAAACCAGACAAGCAATCATTCCTTTAGACTTTAAAAAAAATGAGATTTCCATAACTCAAACATTCAGTGGAATCACATGTATCCATTTTTTTTTAGTGTGGCTAATTTTTCATTTTGCTGTGCTTCCAAAAAGGTCAGAGTCTGTTTTTAGAAACACAACTACATACTTACCTTCATAATTGCCTTTGATAAATAACATATTCATCAGGATATTGAATGATGTGCAGTCTGCAAAGAAACCAAGCAAATGCTGTGGGAAAAAATAACCACAGAAAGCAGTGAACATCAGCAACTGTTAAGTGGTTTTTACTCCTATGCTGCATGGACTTATCTGATCAGGATTTATTTTCCTCTACAGTCTGCACACTCTCCCTTCAGAATGAGCAGGCATGCTCCTGACACGCCAGAGGTTTACTGTTAAACCTGATACCTGGTCAGTAAGAAAACTTATTCGATGGCAGGCTCCTTCGACTCTGGCAGGTAGCATCTCTTGGAGTCAGGACTCCAAATATCTGAGGACTCTCAGGAACAGTCAACACTCTCCCAATGG
Source organism: Potorous gilbertii (assembly GCA_028658325.1). NCBI lineage: Eukaryota > Metazoa > Chordata > Mammalia > Diprotodontia > Potoroidae > Potorous > Potorous gilbertii. The sequence continues at coordinate 693,469,303 of CM053769.1, read as the reverse complement.
GGCGGGGTCCTTCTGTGGTTGGGGGGAATCTGGAATCACTCAGATTCAAGGGCACTTTGTCAGGAGCAGCCCTCTTCTCTCTGAAAGGCAGAGCCATGCTTGTAGTAACCAGCTCACAAAAGCCAATTATTAAATTTTCAGCATGAGCATTTGTACCTTATATAATTGACAAATGCTACAAATCACAGTTTGAGTGATTGTTTTACTGATTATCTAGACTCTAAAAATGTGATGGAGAAAACATCAGTACTGCAGATTAAACATCAAAGTGGGCGATGTGTATAATCCTGACAAGTACAATTTTTAAGGAGTCTAGCTGTGAAATGACTCAAATAGGGAGGCAAAAACTTTGACAGCTGTTCCCTTACTTTAGGCAGGTCTGACCTGATGAACACCAAAACTTACAAAAAACAGATACATAAAAGTTGATGAAGTCATTTCACAGAAAGATTGATTATAGGAATTCTTTAAATAGCCAGCTCCCATTAGAACATTTACAGTAAAATTTGATTTGTGTGCTTTTTAGGTAGAGAGCCTATTGATTGCCCAAAGGGGAGCGCTTGCCATTTCCCAACTACAGTCCTAAATATAATCCCTATCTCTCGAAGTTTTTCAATGCGCTAAGTTGGCTTTTGTTGCATCAGCACATAAGGTAACCTAAGTATTTACCCTCTATTGTCAAAGTACTGACAACTGCTACTCTGGTTTGAGATCCCACCTCTCCAATAAGGAGTGGAGCACTGAGTCTGGAGTCAGAGAACAGAGTTTGAATCTTGCCTCAGACAATTACTAGTTGGATAAGCCATTTAGCTTCTCTGCAAAATGCGTATTTTTCTTTTTTTCTTTTTTTTTTTTTTAGAGGGAAGAGGAGAGGAAGGAGACTAAACTTGTGATTTCATTGCTAGGTGTGTCAGTGGATAGAACTGCTTTGCCTGGAGTCAGAAAGATCTGAGTTCAAATCTGACCTCAGATACTTACTAGCTACGTGACCCTAGGCAAATCGCTTAATGGTTATTTACCTCAGTTTCCTCGTCTGTAAAGCAGGAATAATAACAGCATCCACCTTCCAGGGTTGTTGAGAGGTTCAGATGAGGTAACCATAACAACAGGTAACATTTATATCGTACTTATTAGGCCCTAAGCTGGGGCAGCAAGGCGGCACAACAGAGAAAGTATTGGGCCTGGAGGTAGGAAGACTCATCTCCCTGAGTTTAAATCTGGCCTTAGCTGGATTTACTAGCCATGTGATCCTGGGCAAGTCACTTGATCCTGTTTGCCTCAGTTTCCCCATCTGTAAAATGAACTGGAAAAGGAAATGGCAAACCCCAGAAAACCCCAAATGGGGTCGCAAAGGTTTGGACATTGCTGAAATGCCTGAAATGCCCTAAGTTCTGTGTTAAATGCTTTATGATGATGATATCACCGTGCTAAGTCATTTACAACGGTTATCTCCTAGAGATAATGCGCCAGGCTAAATACTTTAAAATGATTTTCTCCATAATTCTCACATTTGTATAGTGCTTACTATGTGCCAGGCACTGTGCTAAACATTTTGCAATAACTGTTTTCTACAGATAATAACTCACTAAGCTAAGTGCTTTACAATTATTTCTTTATGATAAGAGCTAACGTGGTTCTGACTATGGACCAGGCACTGTGCTAAGTAAGCACTTTACAAGGATCACTTCTGTGAGACAATAACTATAAAGCACGTAGCAGTGTCTGGCCCATAGTCAGCACTATATAGACGTTAGTTATTATTTGATATTATTGGTTCTAAACAAGGACGTTCCCTCTTTTCATGCAGACCTATAATGTTCTGCAATTTGCAGCCTCAGAGAGTGGCCTGGAACACTGATGGGTTAACTGCTCCGCCCATGGTCAGGTGTCCAGTGTGCGTCAGAGGCAGTACCCAAAGCCAGGACTTCCAGGGTTCCAAATCAGGGTTCTCAATCCATCACTCCAGGCTGCCTTTCAAATATTCAATGGACTCACAGACATTATTTTTATAGAAGCTATGTCAGCAGTGGTAACAACACCTGCAGTATCTACCTCAGAGGGTCATTATGAGGGAAGTACTGTATAAACTTTAAAGAAATATACTGCTATGGGTTATCATTGTGGGTATTATGCTGTCAACAAACACTTAAATGCACAAAGATGCACTCCCAGTGTTAAAAACATAGAATCTCTTTTTCTACAAAATAATCGCTTTCTCATTCATTTCTTGTGTAAGGTAAATGTTTATTTGTGGGCGCTCTGAAAGGGGAACACACCTTAACTCTTCAACAATGTGCAAACCTTCCCATGGAAGAAAACTTAGCTAAATAAACCTCTGAAGTACCAGCCAGTCTGTTCTTGAAAATGCCCCAGACTGGGTGAAGGTCTGGCCTGTAAGTTCAGCTTACTGTGACTTCAGCAGGTCAATTAACTCTGTAGACCTCAGTTTCCAAATCTGCCTAATGGGGAAGTCTCAGGAGTATTACATTAAAATAACATTACACTTAAGTGTTCTGAAATCTACAAGTGATTTGGTGAAAAGAGTGCTGGATTTAGAATCCAAGTATATGGGTTCAAATCTTGGCTCCGCTGTAGTCACTTGGGTGACTTTGTGCAAGTCACTTAATCTCTGTCTCAATTTCCTCATCTATAAAATGGGGGGTTGGATTTAGTGACTGGCCCTTTCCAGATCAGAATCTATAATCTTGTAAATGGTATCAAACTCAGAAAGAAACAGGGGACCAATAAATCATACATAAGGATTCCCATGGGCCGCATAATCACTTAGGAAACCACATATTAACATTATCTATATAATATAGCGCTTTCTTATTTATTTTGTTAAATATTTCCCAATTACATTTGGAAGAACTGTGGGAAGCCATGCCTGTGTGGGATACTTCTGCTGTAAAGAAAAGACACAAAATTGAGAGGGAAGGAATAGCCCACAAACGGAGGGCACCACCCTGGGGACGCTTTGCTCCTCTGAATATGCTGTGAGCTCTGACTGGAGAGAAAAGACATCTGTCTGTCTCTTTGTGACAGTCATGCCAGGAGAATATATTACTAGCAGTCACCTAAACTACTGATACAACTAATGGACTGCCATATTTTGATGGGACTAGCACCAAAAGAAGAGGAGAAACGCAACCTGTGCTGGGTTATACCAATGGCCCGCACAATTCAGTGCTGGATTGGCAGAGGTACAAAGAAAAACTACATGAGAAAAGGAGGTGACTTTTCCCCATGAAATATCAAAAAGGAAACATGTCACCCTTATAGGAAATGGACAATGCCACCCTTATGGAAAGTGGCCAATGAGGTCAATATCACCCAAGGCTGCTATCATGGAAATGATCAAAGCAAAGAAGACAAATTATAAATGACAGACCTGATCTTTGATGAGTTCCACTGCAGACTGTTCCAGGTTCAGCTCATAGCAAAGCCTTATAAAAAGGGGTCCAAACCTAAATTCCCCAAAGCAGACATTTCTGTTTTCAGCATGGTACCTAATAATAAAAAAGATGAAATACAAACAGTAAGAGAGAAGGAAAGGGGACAAATACCAACTATGGATTTCTAGGGAATCAGTGAGATTCAGAAGTGCAAGGGCTACATGAACATGGTTTATTCTAGGGCTAATGGGTAATGAACGGAGACAGACTACATTGCCCTGCCCCTCCCCGCTGACACCTACCCCAGGTGACTAGGACAAGCCACTGAGATGACCGTTGCTTTCTCAAAGAGGAGCACGACATCAGGAAGGTGATGCCAAAACTTGCATAGGAATTGGATTGAAGTGAGGAGGGCTGTGCAGAGTCACCAGCCTCACATCCTCCTCCAGAGTCATCTGGGTCCAGTGGCAAGACACAGACTGGGGATGGCCCTGGATGCAATAGGAGACTGTGGCCTTTTTAAGTTAAGGTCTCACTTTGACTGAGCCAATACCCATTCAGTGATTGAGGGCAAGTAAGAAATGAGCCAAGAAATGGCCGCTTTTATCTAATCCAAACAAAGAATATAAAAAAAATCAATCTGGGAGGGGAAGACCCTCAGAGTTTCTGGTCAAAACAGAAACAATTACTATTTACACTCAGTCTTTGAGCTATCAGGGCCCAAACAATCACCATTAGGTGGTGTCAATGAGTGAGAGCCAGAGTGAACTAGGTTTAAGGCATGGTCTTTAAGACAGAAATCTAGCCTTTAAACCCCAAGATACCTTGCTATACGTTTCATTCATCAAAATGTACATTCCTTTGGGCACAGAGAGTGCAGGTTAGGGTATGATAACATATGTGGACAAAGGGAGAGGAAGGAAAGGGAGGCTAGGGGAGGGGGGAAGAGAGGAGGACAGAGGAAGGGAGAAAGGGAGGGAAGGAGGGGGGAAGGAGCTGTGTTGCCCAACTGGAATTGGCCAGTTGGGTCTCCAGTGGGGCAGCCTGGATTACTGACAGGTTGTTTCTCCTTCATTCTCTAAGAGGACCATAACACCAGGAAGGTGATGCCATGATTTATATAGCAACTGGGTTTGAGTGAGGGAAGGCTATGCAAAGCCACCAGCCTCACTCTCTCCTCCAGTCATCTAGGTCCAGTGGCCAGACATAGATCAGGACTGGAGATGATAGGATACAGACTGGGAACCTCTATGAATCTTCCCACATAATCTGGCTTTTCATACCCAAACGCGTTAACCTTAACATAGCCTGGTCCTCCATTATCTGCTACCTCTGGATTGTCCCACCTGCTTCCCACACCAGGCCTCCACTGTCTGTTATCTCCAGCTGTTTCCCCACCCTAGATCAGTCACCCTAGTCCCATTAAGATCCTCCTTGGACTCCCCAAGACCTTTCCTAAACCCCTCCTCTCATCACTCTGGACTACTAGACCCACCCCCCCAGATCCCTCCCATGGTCTTTCTATATACAAGTTCTATCTCACCTCCATGCTGGTGCTCTGATTCAACTTAGCTCAGATTCTATCTAGCGCATTTGTCAATACAAACATCACAAATGGTGAGGCTTCTTAAAGAGTCAACCCAATATAGCGAATCTTTAATAAACTTTTAACTTTGGCTGAAAGAAGACTCAGGTCAAATTCATTTGGACAGGAACCAAACCTTACTATTATGGTTCCTTCACCTCAAAAGAGATGGTCCCAGGTGCAGTGGTCTTTGTAAGCTAAGGTCTTTTCCAGTACCCATTCAGTGATTAAGGCTATGTAAGAAATGAACCAAGGAATGGCCCCTTTTACCTAATCCAAAAATTTTTTAAAAATCAGTCTGGGAGGGGAAGACCCTCAGCATTTCTGGCCAAAATAGAAACAATTGTTATTTACCTTCATTCTGAGCCATCAAGGTCCAAACAAGGATCAGTAGGTGGTGCTTAGGCTGGGACCTATTGTTGGCCAATCAGTGAGAGCCAGAGGGAACTGGATTTAAGGCAAGGTCTTTAAAACAGAAATCTAACCCTTAAACCCCAAGATATCTTGCTAGATTTCAGTCATCAAAATGTACATTCCTTTGGGCAGAGTAACTGCAGGTAAGGGTATGATAATCTATTGTCAGACAGAGGGAGAGAAAGGAGAGGAGGGAAAGCAAAAGAATGGGAAGGGGAAGGGAGGGAGGGAAGTAGGAAGGATTTGTACTGCCTAACTGGAACTGGCCAGTTGGGTCCCAGTGGGGCAGCTCAGATGGCTCATAGGTTGTTGTAGGTCCTTTATTCTCAAAGAGGACCATGGCACCAGGAAGGTGATGCTACCACTTGCATGTGACTTGGATTTAAGTAAGACAGGGCTGTGCAAAGTCACCAGCCTCACTTTCTCCTCCTGAGCCATCTGGATCCAGTGGTCAGATATAGATCAGGTTGACTGGAGATGTCCCGTAGGTGCTTAATAAAAGTTTATTGACTAACTGAAATCACTAAAGGAAGCTGGGAGTTACCTTATGCTACATCAGTTTATTTGATTATATGAATTTTATGGCTAACAATAATGTTGATTTGCACATTTCATATGTTCCTGATCTAATCAGGCGAGCAGGCAGTTCCAACTCCGGTTCAGATATGTGACCTGGGACAAGTCATTTAATGTTCCAGAGCCTCGGTTTTCTTAGCTGTAAAATGGGGATAAGAATGACTACTTATGGTGATTGCTGTACTATGAGGATCCAAATGAGATCATGTATTGATGGTGCTTTGGAAACCTTAAACTGTTGTTATCAGTTATTGCAAATTAAAGAAAATGACAGAATTGGCCAAAACAACCAGGCATCATGTATAAAATATTAGTGTGAGTCAAGGAGGGATAAACATGAGAAATTCTAGAAACATGGGAAGGTTTGTGTGAACTAATAAAGAGCAGAATTAGGAAAACGATATACACAATGACCACGACAACATCAACGGTCAATCTCTGAGAAGCCAGCAAACAAAGGTCCTCAAGAGCAGACAATGACACACACCTCCTTCTCAGGCAGGGCCCGCCTGCTGCAGGACGCAACATCAGAAATGCTCATTGAATCACATGGTTTGGGTTAACCGATTTTCTCTGTCACAAGGGAGGCTATAACGTAGGGAGGACTTGGGGGTTGGAATAACCATGATGTAAAAGACAAAAGGTAGCCATAAAATTTTCTTTTTGAAGAAAATTATAATGAATATACTATATATAAAGGATAAATTATATTCTAGGGCCATATCAGGTTTCATTGAAGAAAAATATTTTTAAAAATCAATAAATACGCTAATATACAACCTCATGACACATTCATATTTATCAGTTAACACGATTCAAATACGTCCCCACAGAAAGGCAGGAAAGGACAAAGGTGATGAGTTTCTTTCCTGTAGTAAGGAGGAGGATCCAAATGCCCTCCACCAAAGAGCAACAACTCTGGGAGTAAAATAACCTGATTATTTCCAGTCTTGTCTCTGCTATTAACTTGCTGCGTGACTGTAGCGTGTCACTTCTCACTAATGGATGCCAAATTTCTTCCTTTGTAGAATAAGGGGTTTGGATTAAGGGGTCTTGGAAGTATCTTCAAGTTTTAACGCCCTATCATTTTAAAGTACATCATTAGGTCAAAGAAAACAAGCTATTTTAGGATGAGCCTCATCTTTTGGTTAGAAACAGCAAAGGGAAGATGGAAAAGTCAGTCAGTCAATAAACATTTAAGTGCCTACTATGTGCCAGGCATTGTGCTGAGTCCAAGGGATACAAAGAAAGGTAAAAACAGTCCCTGTCCTCAAGCTCATCTTCTTACAGGGGAACAAACATGAAAACAGCCAGGTATACATAAGATAAATACAGGATGGAGGCAAGGTAACCTAGGAGGGAAAGCTGGGAGACTGGGAAAATCTGCAGAAAGGGGGTTTTGAATTGATTCTTACACTAATGGGGAGGACACTACATAAAGAGGAGATGAAAAGCAAGGATGGTGGTGATGGGCGAGTACCCAGCAAGTCCTGCAGCAGGGTAGGAAATGATGAGATGGCTGCCATAGGCCTCTCCTAAAGCCAAGGATCCAGGAGGAACGCTCTACTGTCTGTCCTCCATCCTCTCCACTCAGAGAGAGGGACCCCAGGGGCAGAGGGTGGGGGCGGAAAGAGAGACATGCATTTCAGAGATTGTGTGATCTCACAGGAAGATGAGTTGATGGTGGTGAGATACAGTGATTATTTCAATCATGCACCAAGTGAGAGATCAAGGAAAGGCAAAGAATCACCATTAATAGGTAAAACTAAAATTAACACATTGTGGGTTGGCTCATTTTCAGGAAAGTAAGGCCAAAGTAGGAGAACTGCATATCATAGGGTGTCCATGGGCACCCTACACTGCCCTTGGAAACCCAAGGAGTCAATTAGGGCATCCAGGAGACTGCCTGATGGAAAAAAGGGCAAGCAGCAAAGGGGGAGGGGAGCAAAAATTCAATTTTGTAAAATCTCAATAGTATCAATGAATCTTCCCAATTTCCCACCGGTAGAAAAGGTAACACATGAACTGTGTGAAGTGGTGACTGCTCTCCTCACTGCCCTTCCAGCACACCTCCCTACTCTCTGTCCATGACACAGTGAAAAGCATCATTCCAAAAAGGCCGTTGGGACATTTCTCCATCCAAGGGGCACCTCACCTGTAAATGACATTTCTTGCCAGCGCCATGTCATCTTGGGTCTCACACAAATGAAGCAGGGTTTTCAGTTCCTCCTTTAAGATAAGACTCTTTTTCTTCATCTTTTCTTCCATGTCTCTAAAATAGATTTCTGAAAGAAATCCAAATGTGGCAGTCATCACCTAGGCTACACTTCGAAAGAGGGAAGAGAAACTGATCTCAGCTAAGAGTAGTGGGGAATCAAAAGGAATTCAGGGTCCTGTGGAGGATCATTCTCAACTGGATCAATGATTATTAAGTTTCCATCATATGCCTAGCACTGTGCCAAGTATTAGGGATACAAAGAAAGGCAAAAAAACAGAGCTTACCCCGGAGGAATTCATCTCCTCACAGGAGAGATAAACATAAAAATAATTAGATAGGCATAAGGTATGTACAGGGTGGACACAAATCTCAGAGGGAAAGCTGGGAAATCTGCAGAAAGTGGGATTTGAGTTGATTTTTCAGGGGAAACAATGAGGAGGATATGAGAAAGGAGGGGAGAAGGAGGGACAGCCAGTGAGGACTGCCTCAACCAGCTTGGTCTTACAAAGTCTATAGTCAGAGGCTAAGCTGGGAAAAAGGAAACAAAATGGAGGCACATATAAAATCTACTGGCAGATGAGTTACTGTACACACTGAGAAGAAAAACATAAGAGAACAAGAACTCAAGGTGAGGGAAAAATGACTTTTATCTGTTTCTTTTCAACAACAGCGTCTGACCTTGCACCATCAGCAAATTCTTTGCACTTCTTTCACATGACTGAACTTTACCCCAATACCTCCTTATTTTTTTTTCTACATGACTTCTGGGCCTTGGCAGAAATTGTCATGAGTAGAAACCAATTCTTAAATGTAAGCAACCAAGGCAAGCAATTTCTTTTCAGTGGCAGGATCACAGAAACTGGCAGACCCAGAGTCTTGAGCCTTTCTTGCAAAGGCTGTATTCCCATGGAAGTAGCTGTGAGGGCAGTCCCATAGTAAGTACTATTTTTTGAAGTTAGAAAGACTGGATTCTAGCTGAGAGCTGCTCAGAGAGGTTGGGAGTCAGATAGAAAGCGGATATTTGTTGCAGAAAGCAGTATGGCTTTCTTAGTATTTTAAGTTGGTTTTTTTTTTTCAAGTGTACAAGCTATGATGATGAAGTACTTTGGAAGAATACAACTTTGGCATTCCATGAAAAATAAGCTAAAATACTGTGAAAACAAGTAAATCAGAGGAATAAAATTTTTCTGTTTAAAAAAAAAAGAAGTCTGGCCGAGTGGATTTGTGATGATGCAGTCTACATCCTACCTCAGGATTTTCATGTTTTGGGGGGCCTAGAGGGCTGCCCTCATATGTACAGGATAGAAAAAAACTGGAGGGTGGCCTTCAAGGTGCTGGGTGGATTCTCTATGGAGGCTGGCAGAAAGACTTGGACAAGATTCTTAGAGTATAATTTAGTGCAGGCAGAAGGAGAGGCTGGAGGGAGTGTCCATAGCAATGATGTAGTAGCAATGATGGAGCATCCCCTCTGGAACTCAGTTTTTTCATCCATAAAATGAGATTGGTTTAGCTCTCCAAATCTCTTTTCACACTAACATGCTGATGGGGAGACATTATTCCTATTGTCTTGAGATTTCAAATGAGGTATCTCCAAGTATTCAAGGTTATAAATGTTTTAATCTGTGTTTAAAAATGAATCAACAAATGTTTACTATCTGCCATGTTCCCAGCATGGTGCTAGGTGCTATGGGAGGGTATGTGGGATAAGAGGTGTTCTCTACTCTCAAGGAGCGGGGACTCAATTAGGAGAACATGATGCACAAAAATGAAACAAGCACATGCACAGCATGCACAGCAGTGACTGTAAACAGAATTCAAGTCCAGAAAATGGACACATCAGTGTGAGTTATCCTAGGGAAAGCTTCACGAAGCATATGGACTTTGAGTTGCTTTCTGAAGAAAAAGTAGCATTTAAGAAGGCAGACATTGCAAGAGAAAGTATTTCAAGTAAAGAGAAAATGAAAACAAGTATCCTACAGTACAAGTCAATAAACACTTATTCAACACCGACTGTGTGCACTGCACTAGAGCAGATGCTGGGGATACCAAGACAAAACAACCACCTTGTTCCTGTCTTAAAAAAAGACAAAACCAAAAACCAGAAAAACTTGTATTCCACTTTGTTGGCCAGTCATTTCTCAGTCATGTCTGACCTTTCATGGCCCCATTTAGGGTCTTCTTGGCAGAGATACGGGAGTGGTTTGCCATTTCCTTCTCGAGTTCATTTTACAGATGAGGAAACTGAGGCAAACAGGGACAAGTGATTTGTTCAGGGTCAGACTTAAGTGTCTGAAACCAGATTTGAACTTACAAAGATGAGTCTTCCTGACTCTAGGTCCAACACTTTATACACTGTACTATCTAGCTACCCCTACATTCCACTAGAGGGATATCAAAATATTTTGGAAACACCCTGTTTCCCAAGAGTAAGGCCCAGCAGGTAGTATATGCCCTGAGCTTGGCACAGAAACAATCTTTTGTGTTCTGGATGATCTCACCCTCTAGCAAAGTATATTGCTTTGACCAAGTACCAGGTGTTCACTGCCCCCTACTGCCCAGTGACCTGAGAGTCATCCAGCACCTTGCTTGATTTGCTCACAATTGCTCTTCCTTGTAACAGTTACATGAACCGAATCAGGTATTATACACCAATGTGAGATAATCAACTTAAGAGATTGTTCCCAAAGGACCAAAGAACGCCTTCATTGTCCACCCAT
>CM053769.1:693412067-693457898 GCA_028658325.1 Potorous gilbertii | reverse complement strand
AAAAAAAGTTCCCATATCCTCGGCAGTATGTTCCCCCTGGCAAAGGTCCATGGGGTCCCCAGAGGTTGTTTCCCTAACTCCAGGATCTGCATCTTTATCAGTCAGTGCACACTAAGTACCTACTAAGTGCAAGGCGCGTTGGTGCTACGCAAGCGCCTGGATACAAAACGGGGCAAAGGCCTCCCGTGGCCTCCAGGAGCCGAGCACTTCACGGCGGGAGATGATACGCGAACAAACGCACGAAAGCTACATCTGGCCGTCCGTCTTTGGGCTCGTAGATTTCCCCAGATTTACAGGGGCCCTCGGAGCCTTGCCTGGACACGTCGGGGCACCCCAAGGCACAACCCCGGGGCACCCCAAGGCACAACCCCGGGGCACCCCAAGGCACAACCCCGGGGCACCCCAAGGCACAACCCCGGGGCACCCCAAGGCACAACCCCGGGGCCGAGGAGCCACTTGGAGGCCGATCTGGGGCAGCAGCCAACACCCGGGCACGGTCCGGGCCTGCCCGGGAGGGCTCTGGTCGTTCGGAGGCTCCGTCCGCGTCCGCACCTCCGGGAGGGGGCGGGGGACAGGAGGTTACTTTGTAACAAGGGTCGGCCCCAACGCCCTCTACCCCAGGCCCACCCCTCCCGCGTCCCCGAGGACGAGCCGCGCGCGGGGCCGCGGTACCTCCGAGGGCCCAGCCGGGAGCGAGCCCGAGCAGCACGCGGCGGGGGGCGGAACGGGGCCCGGCGGCCAGCAGGATTCGGTTCGAACTTCGAGACACGGCGGCCATTCTGACGCGCCCCACGCTCCACTCCGGACCGTACCAAGTGCAGGAAGTGGGAGGAGACGCCGCCTGCGAACCACCTGGGCCGCCCTGGAGCGCCGGAGAACGTAGAGGAGGAGACAGAAGAAAGCCGTGGTAGGGCCCGCCCCTCGGCCGCGCCCCCTCCTGCGCCGGCGTTACCTTGGTACGTTCCATGATGGCGGCGCCCATGGTGCGGCACGGGGTGCTCCTGGCCCGGAATGTGGCTCGGTCTCGGTTCTCCCTGGCAGGTGGGTGGTGCCTATTTCCGCGGCGGGGGGTGGCTGCTGCCTTCAGGCCCCCCCGAGGGCAGCCGCGGAGCTGGCCTGAGGAGAAGGCGAGGTTTGGGTGCCGGAAGAGGTGTTTGGGCGGCGGGCGCGTGTGCGTGTGCGTGTGCGTGTGTGTGTCAGCGTGTGTGTGTGTGTCAGCGTGTGTGTATGTCCTGGGGGAACGGCTCCGAGCCCCCTCCCCCCGCCACGGTGAAATTCACCAGGCCCGGGCTCTGGGAGCGCTCCGCAGTCCGAGGTCTGCATCGAACTGCTTTACCGCCTTCCACTCTTTCGTTACGGTCTCAGCTGGGCCTGCCCAGGTAGCCGTTTACCTGCTAGCTCTGGACCGCCCTTTCATCTTCTCCTTGGTGTCTACTTTTTAAAGCCGGAGTGGCCGCCCTTATGAAAAGGGGGCGGAGGATTAGTCACCCATCCTGCCGTGCCTGACCTTGGCCCAGCCTTCTTCTTGACCTTTCCTCGATACAATGTTTCCGCCTGTACTAGAACAATCACAGTTACAGTAGCGTCATCATTTGGGGAGGTGTAATGGACAGAGGAAGGCTAGAATAAACCATTTACCTTGACACATATTTTGTTTTGTAAGTGATGAGGCAGCTTAAATTTGTAACAAATTATGTCACCCTCATCAGAACGTCTGATTTAGGATGAAACCACCCATTTCATTTTTCTCTCCCTGTCAGCCAACATCAGTTGACCTCTCCCTTTCCTTTCCACTCTGGGAAGAACTATTTTGTCGTAGTTTAGAATTCCAGAATAAACTGAAGTTCGTTGAGGATCCAGCACATGCAATTATAGCTTTTTCTGAAGGGTGCTGGGTAACCCCTTCTTAACTCCAGTGCTTTCCCTCTTTTAATTATTTCCCGTTTATGGAGAGTTTCCAGCTGACAGAATTCAAACAAAGAAAACTAAAAATGGTATTTGAAGTTCCATCTCAAGTCTACTCATCCAACTACTTTATCCTTTCACCTAACATCCTACCCTATACCCCAGATAAACTACCTGGTGGTTTTTGCTGCAGTATCTTAGGGCCTTTTTTACTCCTACAAAATATTTGCTAACAGTTATCATTAAATATTTAATGAAGTTATTCATTCATTCAATAAACATTAAGTGCCTATTATGCCTTCAGCGGTCATATTATGGCTCTAAGCATAGTAATTTATATGTTCTTATGTTAATAATACATTAGTGTTCTATTGGCATCTCACATTGTGTCCAAAACAGCACCTATTATCTTTCCCCTAAAAGGCTCCATCTTCGCTATATCAATTAAGGATATCACTGTCATCAATCATCCCAGTACAAAACCTGGGAGTCACCTTTGACTCCTAAATCTCTCTCTCTCTGTCTGTCTTATCAGTAGCTAAAATTTGACCTCCTCAGCACCTCTAGCCTTGGTCCCTTTCTATCTCCTGCCATTACAACCACCTCAGTTCTGGCCCTCTTCAGCTGTAGCCTGGACAATTACAGTAATCTCCTAATGCATCTCCCTGGATCCATTTTCTTCCCTCTCCAACCCATTCTCCACCAAACTGCTGAATTGATGTTTCTAAAGAGTAGATCTGAGCATTATTTCACTTCTTTTCTCAGTAATAAGCTTCAGTGGCTATCCATTGCCCTTTGAATAAAATATATACTTCTCTGGCATTAAAAGCTGTTCATGGCTCTGGCCCTTATTTCCAAGTTGCTCACTCTTAATGTGCATTACTCCTCCCCACTCTGTATATGCCAACCAAACCAGACAACTTGCTGTTTTCTGTATATGATAGATATAAAATTCCATATCTTTCCTCCTTGACTTTGCACAGGTTGTCCTTCTTGCCTAGAATTCTTTCCTCCATAACCTCTATGTCTTAGAACCCCTAGCTCTTTCCAGTGCTTTCCTCAAGTTATTTCCTAATTTTCCAGTTATTAATGTCTTCTACCAAATGTTGTGTATTTTGCATCTGTGTTTATATGTGCTTCCCTGTAAATGTGTGACATCCTCCTGGTAGAGCATCAGCTCCTTGAGGGTAGGGACTTGGACACTTTTATATTTGTATCCCCAGCTCAGTGCCTGGAGGAGAGTAGTTTCTTAATAAATAGTTATTGATTGTTCTTAAGATATCTTCTGGTCTATTCTTTACTGGCTAGCAGAATCGTAGACTGTCAGAATCAGATGAAATCTCAAAAGGTCATCGAATGCAGTCCATGCCTGCACAGGAATTTCTACTATAATGTCCTCAACCAAGTTTTCATTTGTTTTCTGCTTGATGACCTCCAGGGAAGGGAATTCATCAGCCCATCAGTCAGTCTGTTCCATTTTTGGATAATCATTAGTCAGTTTTTCTTTACAGCCTAAGCCAGCCTCTGAACCTTGTTCCTTGTTCCTAGTTTTGTGCCCTGGACCTAAGTGAAACAAACACAACCTCTCTTCTATAGGATGGCCCTTCAAATGCTTGAAAACAGTCATCATGTTTCCTTCTAAGTCTTCTGTTCCTTCCAGTCAGCATTCTTCTCACCCTCACTGCCATCCTTTGGACTCACTTTCGCTTACTAATGCCACTTCCATGTGTACCGTACTCCTGAGGCAGACTTTTTTGTTTTTAATACTGTTTTTTCCCCCAATTACATGACAAGACAATTTTTTTGTATTCATTTTTACAAGATTTTGAGTTCCAAAATTTTTTCCCTCCCTTCCCCATTAGAGGCAGTCTTAACATAATAGAGTTCAACAGGAGTATCATCTCCTTTGTTCCAGACACTTATATTAATATATCCCAAAATCAAATTAGCTTTTTGGGGCTGTTGAGTCCTACCATTGACTCGTTTTGAACCAATAGTCCACTACAACTCCTGCATTTAAAGTATTCCAAAAAGATGAGAATGTATTCTATTTTTTTACATTTATTAAGATTTTTATTTATCGTGAAACACATTAATGTTTTAAAAATTATTAACTGGTAAGAGTTTTAAAACATTTTTCAAGTTTTCATTTAGTCATGACCAAAGTAGTAAAAGATACTACAAAGTAATAAAGAAGATACGACTCCTACACCTCTCAGATTAAAGACAGACTGGTTGGTTGTTTTGGGTGTGTGACCAATAAGAAAGAATGCACGATGACAACTGACTCATCAAGTTAGGAGAGGAGCACAGTAGTGACTAGTGAGAGGCAGGTTAAGCGGGACATAGACAAAACATTTGTTTGATCTTTTTTGCCAGCTACCCAAAATCCAATGTATTCCATTTTTAAGACCTCTAGAAAAAAGAAAACTCCTTCCCTTTCCAGTGTTTATCAGTTGATACTGTCAGAAATTTCTTCTATTTGTCAAACTTAAATTCCTCCTTAAATTTTTGTCTTTCCTTTATGTGGAATGGAGAACAACTGGTTACAATCCTTTTCTGTTTGCAATTCTTTCATATCCATGTAGAATATTATTAAATCATTTCCCTTCTATCAAGTTAGTAACCCCCATTTATATAGTTTTTAGGAGGCCATGCCCACCTCATCGACCTCTTCTGCCTATGGATTGGGTATGTTTAGCCCCCAATTCACCAATTTTGTCCTTAGGCTGATTTTTGGAACCCATGTATAAGACTTTACGTTTTAGCCCCATTATGTTTCATCTTTACTCATTTTGATCCCAAACTATCCTGTTGAAATTTTTTGGAGTGTGTCTCTGTTCACTGTGTTAGCTACTATTCATTTCAGTCATGTCTGACTCTTTGTGACCCTATGTGGGGTTTTCTTGGCAAGGATACTGGCATGGTTTGCCATGTTCTTCTCCAGCTCATTTTACAGAGAAGGAACTGAGGCAAATAGGGTGAAGTGACTTACTCAGGGTCACATAGCCAGTAAATATCTGAGACTGGATTTGAACTCAGGTCCTCCTGACACCAGGCCCAGTGCTATATCGACTGTACCACCTAGCTGCCATTAGCTACCACAAGCTCTCAGCTTTGTGTTACTCAAAAGTGTGGTAGCTATGCCCTCTGTGCCTTTATCCAAATCACTGATAAACATGTTGAACCCCACAGGGCCAGGTACAGATCTCTGAGGCACTCCACTAGAGATCTGGCATCAAACCATTAATGACTTTCGGAGTTCTAACCATTTAATCATTTATGAATTTACCTAACTATGCATTTGTCCAGCCTCCATCTCTCCTTTTTGTCCATGAGAGTAGTGTGAGGAACTTTGGCGTATAGTTTGCTGATGTCTAGATAAATTACATAGCAATCCTCAGTCTATCAGTCTTGTAATACTGTCAGTCAATCAGCATTTTTTAAGCTCCTCTTACAGACCAATCTCTGTGATAGGTGTGGGGGATAGAGAAACAGTTCCTGCCCAACTTGTACATATAAAAATATAACAAAAAAGAATATTATCTCTGTAGAGAAGAAAATTAAAACCAACGGTTTAGAGTGTAGAAACAAAAAAAAAAAGAACCTTGGGCTTACCTGGACTAGGATCCCACAAAGAGGACAGAAGGCAAAGTCAGATAGAAGCAGAACTGGGGGTGGGGTAGGGGAGAGGCTGGTGTACCTAGGAGGATAGGGTGGCCAGGTGTCATGCTTCGGAGAGGTCAAGAAGGGTAAATGTTGAGAAAGTAACCAAAAAAAAAATGAGGTTCTTGATGAAGCCATGCAGGCCTTCTATGATAATTTTCTTTTCCATTTTCCCGTTTCTATTTGTTTACTAACCATTCTTTTACTAATGCGCTCTGGAATTCTTCCAGGAATCAATGTCATGCCTGTAGTTGGCAAAGTTAAAGCTTAGAATGTGCAGAATCACTGTTAATATAAATCATGGTGAGAAATCATTGAGATATGGTTTTATATTGTACATATAAATACTGTTAATAAATATTAGGGGTTACAGATTTTTTAAAAAACATTACCACGTCTAAAAACATACATTCAAATCAAAGAGAGAAAAACATACAAAATGAGTAGCATGCATTTATATTGATTTCATTTATTTATATGGACATTGATATTTTAAGTGAATATGAATGAACCCTCTGCTTAAGAAGCCATTAAGTATTTAGGAGAATAGTTAATTACATCCTAATACTTAACAAAAGGAAGCTAAGTGGTAAAGTGCCTAGGATGCCCAGCCTGGAGTCAGCATTTAACTTGGCACACAGCAGGTGCTTAGTAAATGCTTGCTGAGTGACTTATCAGTCACTTAATAAATGCTGATTTAAAGTAGCAGACCAAAACTAACCAAATCTGGTGATCTATTATTAACTCAAAATGGTAACCAGAACTGGTTCAGGCATTTGTGCCCTACTTCTGCTTTAGTGTGAGGATTGAAGCTGGAGAAGGTGAGCATGAACACATGCCAAACTACCTACTGGCCAAATAAGATGAGTTCATTCTGTTGCCTCTATATCTAGCTTGCTTCATATATATTTGTTTGCATGTTGTCTGTCTCATTAGATGTTACGCTCCATGAGGAGCTTACATGTCTTTTGCCTCTCGCGGGCTGGCACATGGAGTTGTTAAGTCATTTCAGTCATCTCTGTGACCCCATTTGGGGCCTTCCTGGCAAAAATACTGGAGTGTTTGCTGTTTCCATAGATTCCTCACTTAAGTGCTGTCTTTGGCAACGAAGGACGAACACAGTCCTGTGAATAGACGCAGTTGACTGAACGGGGACCCAGCTAGCTGGGTAACTCAGCTCCTCCTCTCCTGTCTGCCTCCCCCTCCCCTTCGTTCTGCTCTCCAAAGGAAGGTAGATTTGGATGACCAAAAATGCCCAGCTGACTTGGATTTTACTGGCCAGTTTCCTGTCCTGTCCTGTCCTGTCTTTTCCTTTCCCAAAACCTTAAAGCTACTGCACTCTGAAGCTGGGATGTCAGTGGGCTCCTGCCTAAGGGCTCTTCTGGGCTTTAGAGTGATTATCAAGAGTCATTTGCTGTTTCCCTCCCAGCCTGATACCTTTCTTTTCTTTGCTTTCTTAAAGTGGCCATGCCCTGGCTGCTTCTTAAACAGGCCTATTCAGTGAATGGGCATTATTTGCATAGACCTTGGCCTAAAGGGATCATCTCCAGTCATTCTGATGAATATCTGGTCACTGGATTCAGATGGCTCTGGAGGGGAAGTAAGGCTGGTGATCTGCACAGCCCTCCCTCCCTCAAAACAAAGTCAAGTGCAAGTCATGTCATCATTTCTCTGATGGCATGGTCTTCTTCGGCAACGAAAGACGAACACACTGTAATGGGAAGGTTATGTTATTGTGTTATACTTTTGGGGGAAAGGAGGCAGAGAGATGCAGCTCAGTATTGTGCTTTAATATATCAAGAGTTCCTGTCCAAGCTTCCCATTTGTTTCTTCCTGTTTCTTTATCTGCTTCCTATCTCCCCACTCTAATCCATCTTCTACCCACCTGCAGGAATCCCCTTTGTAGGGCCTAGACCAAACACTCTTGCTTTTTCCCTAAAATAAACTTCATACTTCTCAGCCTGGCATTTATAGCCCTCTGCAACTTGGTTCCAACTAGGCTTTCCAGGAATATTTCCTATAATTCCCCTTTATCCCCACCCCCCAATTCCAGCTAACTAGCCCACTAGTTTGCCCACATGTGGCATTCTCCCCACATCAGGCTGCTGTCTTTCCTAAGTAACCTCCCTCAGAATCCTTAGTTATCTTCAAGGCAGCTTTCTCCTGGAAGTGTTGCTTCACCCCCTTCAGTTATGAGTCCACTTTGCCTCTTCAGATCACTTTGCATTTCCGTTGTGCAGATGGGAGCCATCCATAGAGTGTGAGCTCCTTGTAGGCAGGGGCTGGCATGTTTTGTCTTTATATCCTTCACATGAATTGAGATTAATAAATGTTTGTTGAATTGAACTGAACCTGTTAAATAGGGATAAAATTACTGACTTACATTACAGGTTACTTTTAGAAACAGCTAAATAATAATGAGAGCACTTATTTTTAGTGTGTGGTAGTAAAATCAGTTCCATTTTCTCAGAAGGAGTTCCAATGTTTGCCTATGTCGTTAGCCAGTGGAAGCATTTTCCAGATTGGAACTTTGAGGGGAGAAATTTCAAATTTTCGTTCCACAAAAAGACTGTAAAACCCCCCAGAGCCTCTCAGAATCTTCTGTTAGCAGCATTAATTTGTTATTAAATACATTTGGTTTTAATGAACTAGAGTGCTGCCTTAAAATGCCCATCATCTTTTTGGGGCAGCTGGATGGGTGTGACTGCAGACACTTAGCAGCTGGGTGATCCTAGGCCAGGAACCCCCAACTTGTAAAGTGAGGACACACTGAAAGAAGGAAGTGGCAAACCATTCCAGTGTCTTTGTGAAGAAAACCCCATGAAGTTTTTGTCCATGGGATCACATAGAGTCAGACACAATTGAACAGCAACGTGTTCTTTTAAAAAAATTTTTTTTCCTGATTACATATAAAGACAATTTTTTACACTTTTTTTTTTGAGTCAGTGAGGGTTAAGTGACTTGTCTAATGTCACACAGCTAGTATCTGAGGACAAATTTGAACTCAGGCCCTCTTGACTCCAGGGCCAGTGCTCTATCTGCTGCACCATCTAGTTGCCCCTTAACAGTTTTTTTTTTTAATTTTAGGTTCCAAAATTTCTCCTCTCCATGAGATGGTAAGCAATTTGATATAGGTTACACGTGTGCAGTCATGTGAAACATTTCCTTGTCAATGATGAATAACATTCTTAGAAGTCATGAATAACATTCTTTAGAAATTCAGTTAAGTAAATGGAAAATGAAGTTTTACAAAGTAAACCTGTGAAATGATATCTACTGCATAAACAAACCCACTAAGATAGCTGTCCTGTTCTTCCCTTAGGTAAAAGGTGCCTGCTCTCTGCAGCTTATGTGGATAGCCAGAAATGGGAGGCAAGGAAAAAAGAACTTTGTAATCTAGGTAAGTTCTACATGGTTTTTTTTGTCATTTTTTAAGAACTTGAAGTGATCCTTGGGAGCCCTTGCTCCCAAGTTATTTATTAGATAAATGAGAAAGAGAGGGGGGGGGGAGGGAGGGAGAGGAGGGAGAGGAGAGCATTTATATTAATTGCTTATTTTGTGCCAGGCAGTGCCCCAGATACTGGGGATACAAATACAAGCCAATAAAACAGCCTGTACCCTCAGGGAGCTTTTGTTCCAATTGAAGAGTGAAGGAGAGCTGAGGATGTGGTTAGTAGAGAGTACAGAGCAGAGCAGAGCCTGGTGTGGAGTAAACACGACTGGACCCCCTCTTATGGTAGTCCATGTCTAGGACTCATGTGTCCTGAGATTGGGCCTGGGGAGGTATCTATCTCCAGGGTGGAGAGGTTGCTGTTGTTGTTTATGGTTTTTGGGTACCCCATCCCCCCAAAGCCTTTGATGTCTCTGCTGACTTAAATAGATTTCACCCTTTCATCCTTCTCTTCATTGTCAGTCTCTTCATGCTCTTGGCTCATCCTCTTGTTTTCTCCAAAACTCACCATTGGCCTTTATTCTGTGTCGAGCTGGAACGTCCACCTCTAAGAATAGCACTGTAGCTTCAGTTTTATCAAAGCCATTTAGGGGAGAAAATGCTTCACCTGCAGTGCAGTGAGAGGCTAATTATACTAAACTTCATGTCAGATCATGTTTCAGGCAGCAGCCATTGTTCAGTGAGAATCTGGGGGGAAAAATGGCTTAATAAAATCTAAATACTCAGGATGGTTGGCCTCCTCTGCCTTTACAGGTATAATCCCCCTAACACTGGTAAGATAAAACAAATAACCTGAGGTAAGGATAGGGACTGGCTGGGAGATTTCACTGGTTTTGAGGACTCTTGGGTGAAGAAACTCAGTCTACTGATGCAGGTTGTCCCTTTTTCTGTATTTTGGAACCTTGTTCCTCGAGTACAGAGAGGTCAAGTGATCTTCTCAGGGTCACACAGCCAGTATATGTCAGGCAGGACTGGAATTCAGGTTTTCCAGGCTCTAAAGCCAGCTGTACCCACCGTGCCATACTGCCTTTCTTAGCCCAGGGATAATCTTAGGGAGCTACAAAAATTATATGAAGCTCCATATAGGAATTTTTTGTTGTTATGTAGTTTTTCTACTCTATTTTCTCTAAATTAATGTTTAATGTCATTTTACGCTTCTTTCAGTATTGAAAAAAAAATTCCACTCTCCCAATAAATATTCAGCTGAATTTTCTCTATGAGTACAGGCTTTCACAGATGTATATTTGAGCATTAGGAGTACAGGGTATCCTCCTGATAATATGGAGATGGAACCTGTGATGTCGTGAACAGTGAGAACTCCCAGATGTGGAATCTCCTCCCCTTGTTAGCACCTTCTTTGCAATTTATATTCTTAGAAGATCACTCAGAGCACTGAGATGTTACAGGCTTTGCCTAGCGTCACAGTTGCTGTGTGCCAGAGGTGACCCTGGCATCCAACTCTCCATCCACTGTGCCTTGATGCCTCCCAGGTAGTATAAAGAAATGGTCTTCCCTCCCATCCTCCCCTCCCCGCCCAATTCGCCTCTAGCCATGCAATAACTCTCTAGCCTCTGCTGGCCTCTTCAAAGCTGGATATTGTTTGATATCAGTCAATACCTTCCAGCTAGATAAAGAAAAAAGCTATATGTAGATAAAACATAGATATAGAAGAAAGACCTGGGAAGGATTTTAAAGAGAGCAAAAAAAGGACAGTGTGAGGAGAATCACATTGAAGAAAGGTCAAGGTATGAAGTCCATTTAAGGCGGAAGAGGTAGCATAGTTTGGGGAGGGGTTATAAGAACCTGGTATCAACACAAAGTTAGAAATGATATAAATTTGTATCTCTGTATCTTGAGTTTGGCAGTCTAATAAACACTGAAGCACTTCTGTGGAGATATAAAATTTAGCTAAGATACAGACCTCATTCCCCTTGAATTCTCAAACTACTCAGTAGACAGAACAGAAATATTAAATAGAATATGTGGTAAGTACATTAGCAAGAACAAAAATCCTTTGTGAAGTATCAGAGGGAACTTACCAGGGATCAAGGGAAGTTTTGTGGAAGCAGAGGCTTTTGAGTAGGGCTTTAGAAGTCCAGGTGTAAATTCAGGGAGCCAAAAAGGGAGACGGCTGCATTTCAGGCCTGGGGAAATGCTCAATGCTTAGCATACATCATAAGCATGTCATGAGTACTTGTTGCTATGGAGCAGCATCTGCAGAGGCACGGAAGGAGGGTGAATGAGCAAACATATCAGGTATGTTGAGGTGAGCTGTAGACTGGAAAGGTTGGGTGATGCCAGATTGTGGATAGCCTTGAATGCCAAGAAGAGTTTGAACTTTTAGGGGACAGTAGGAAGTCAAGGAAGGGTTTTGAGCAAAGGAGTGACTTGCCCAGGTCTGTGCATGAGAACATTTTGTCAGGAGCAGCATGGGGGCAGTTTGGAGGGAAGAAAATAGAGCTAGAAAGACCTCTTAGGAGACTGTTAGAACTGCCCACCTGGGAGAGAGTGGAGGCTTCCCTCAGAGTGGTTCCAATGGGGTAGAAATAAGGTGAGGATATTCAGGGGTACAACTGATGTTTCAAAAAATGGAAGGCTGGGTGGATAGGAATGCTACTGAGGTCAAAAGAAGAAACAAGTCTTAGGGAGAATGATAAACTTGGTTTTGGGCAGGTCCGATATTCAGGCGGTCGTGTCTTTTTGGCCTAGGGATGATCTAAGCCATGAGAGTGGACGAAGTTGATAACAAAAGGTATACAGAGAGAGAAGGGGAAAGAATTCCTCCTTCATGCCTTAGTTCATCACCTCTTGCCTGAACTGCTGTAATTGCCTTCCAGTTAGCCTCTCTTTCTCAAGTCTCACCTTCCTTCCAAACCACCCTCCTTACAGCTGCCAATGTGATTTTCCTAAAGTGTAGGTCTTGTCCTTGGCGTTCTCCTGCTCAGTAAACTCCTGTCATGTCCAAAATCAAATATCAAGTTCGTTATTTTATATTTAAGGCTCTTCACAACCGGGCACCTTCCTTTCTTTGCAAGGCTCCTCCTGCTTTACTCCTCTGCATTCACCCTGGTGATCCAGTGATGCCAATGCCAGCCTTCCTGTTATTCTGTGAATGTAACAGTCCAACTTCCCAGCTCCTTGCCTGGGCACCAGCTGTCTATCTATTTACATGTTATCTTTCTCCTTGAGAGCAGGTATTTTTGTTGTTTTGCCCTTTTTTTGTATTCACAGTCCCTGACACATAAGTAAAGGCTTAATAAATGTTAGTTCATTCATTAGGATCAGGGATCTTGGAGGTTTAAATGAAATAATGAATGTGAGCATTTTGCAAACCTTAATTGTTTTATAAATTCAAAGAAGTGGTAGCAGCAGCAGTGGCAGCTGTAGCCACAGCTGCCACTGCTGCCACTGCCTCAGTCTAGGAATGACTTCATTTCCTAAAACTTTTACCTTAGCAATGCAAGGGTGTGATGGTAAACTTTAACACCAGGCTCTCTGGAGGTGGGGGGCGGGGATATCTATGTGTACATGCTTTTAAGTTTAATTTGTGTTATTAACACTGTCTTAAATCTCTAGCAGGTTCTGGAACATATTGACCCTTATACAGTCCAGTATTTTTAAATAAAGTTTTATTGTATTTAGAAATATAAATCACCCCAAACAGCATTCCTAGCTGTCAGACTGTACAAAAATGCTTATTTCTAGAAAGATGTCATTGCTCACACTGAAAATTTAACAATCTACTTTCCCTTAGAGTTGTCTTTACCATACCCTCGATCAGAGTGCTGGAGTGGGTTGGGAGGTGCTCCTCACATTAAATATGGCCCACACATTCAACGTGGCCACCATGCTGATATCATCGCAACATTTTCTTCCAGACTCCCCTGATGAGGAGTTTTATGGCACTTTAGATTTCCGCTGAACACATTTTAAAAACCACTTAGTCTGTTGAAGATACCCCATCTGAAACAGGTAGCTGAAGGGACATTTTATTTGCTCTTTCAGATGTCCTGCGAGTGTACCATTTAAATTAGATGGGGATCTCCCATTATTTAGGATCAATCGATCTAGGTTTTGAAGGGATCTCAGAGGTCATTGTCTCCAACCTTCTCATTTTACAGTTAAGGAAACTGAGGAAACCTGATTTATCCAGGCTTATACAGGTAAATAAGCATCCAAGATGAGATGTGAACCCATCTGTACCCTCTGACGCTCCGTATCTTCTCAAGGATCTTGTATGTTTTGTCTCTTGTCTTTTTCTTCTTTGTTTTTATGCGAGGGAAGTTGAGCATGGAGGGTAGAGAGACCTCTTTATCCATTGCCTTCTTAGCCATTCAGAAACTCCACATGGTACTAGGAAGTAATTGTTCTCAGACTAGAATGTAATCTTCTTGAGGAGCTGTGTTGAATTTCTGACTTTGCATCTAAGGCACTTAGTGCAATCCTTACTGTGTAGGAGTTGACTGAATACTACTAGTTCATGAACTGATGAGCAACATTGACTTTCCTCCTGTTAGCACAGTTATTCTTAGAAGAACAGAGAAGTTTCTGAGCTGTTAAAAAAGTTGAGCGAAGATAGAATATTTGTACCTCAAATCATTTTATTGTCTTAAAATCGACATTGTGGAGGTGCTTTATCCTAATTTCTGATTAATCTTTAATTGGCTCCCTTCTGACACTTCTGCTGAGAGTTGAAGATCTTTGTGCTTTTTACCCGTCTTTGCTTCTGTTTCAAGTATCCATGATCTATTTTTTTTAAAGGCATTTACATAGACAAAAAGATGACAGTACAAATTCTTTTTAATGCAACTAGTCACTCCATATTATGTGTTGTACATAAGGCTCTGCTTACACTTTTTAAAGTTTCATTGAAACCTTCTGTTTTTAGATCACATTCATTTCTAGATATTATCCTGCCTATGAAACTTACTCACTTAGGCCTCCTTTCTAACCAAGAAAAACAAGCAAAATCATTTGATGCACAACCTCGTCTGAGAGTAAGTGCAGCGTCCTGTATCCATCGTCTTGCCATTTCTCCAAGGGTAGAGAGCGGCCCATTCCTTCATCTCTGTTTAAAAAACAAGATTGGCCCACAGACATACTTGTTGAACAGTAGTAATAACATTTATGTTATGCTTCCTGTGTGTTAGGCACTGACTTATTATCTCATTTCATCCTCACAACAACCTGAGCAGGTGAGTGCTGTTACGATCCGCATTTTATAGATGCAGATACTAAGGCAGAGGTTTAGTGACTTGGCCAGGGTCCCACCTTGTGAGAGTCGGAGTCTAGATTTGAGCTCAGGCCTGCCTGACTCCCAGCCAGTGCTCCTTATGGCCTGCCAACATAGTTATTAACAGTTTTCCTCTGAAGATCTTGAAGTATCTATAAAACAGCCTTCAGTAGTCCAGTTCCTCTGTTCAATACACAGGTATGCGATCAACCAGCTTAACAGGAGCAAGTATTGTTTTATAGGTCAGGCTTTTGGTGATAAGGCCCAGGGGCCTCTGATTCTTTTTACAGACTTTTGTACCCTTTATGTACTACCATATCCTCTTTCCCATTTTTTGTTTGTTTTAAAGTAAGGAAGTTAAATCCTCCAGGTATGTGCCCCTCTTTAAAGGCTCGTGGTCTTCTCAGCTATTCAGAAACTCCCTATGGGATATGAAATGAAAATGATGACCAAGAACTTGACATGCTTAAGATTGACAGTGAGAGGCAGCATAGCATAGTAGGTAGAGAGCTGGCCTTGGAGTTAGGAA
Source organism: Potorous gilbertii (assembly GCA_028658325.1). Taxonomy (NCBI): domain Eukaryota; kingdom Metazoa; phylum Chordata; class Mammalia; order Diprotodontia; family Potoroidae; genus Potorous; species Potorous gilbertii. The sequence continues at coordinate 693,443,114 of CM053769.1, read as the reverse complement.
TCAATCAATAATCACTCAATCAACCTTTATTAAGCACCTACTATGTGCCAGGCACTGTGCTAAACACTGAGGATTCAAAAAAAAACCAACCCTGCCCTCAGAGAGCTTCAAGTCTAACTCAAAAAGATCTGAGTTCAAGTTCTGCCTATGATATATAGTGTCCGTGTGACCCTGTGCAAGTCAGTTAACTTCTCAATGCTCTAGAAAACTCTCTAAAGCTCCTTAAGTTGCAGATCAGGTGGTAATCAGAATTGGTAGAGAAAGTTCTGAACCTGGAGCTTCCTATACCCATAAAGTCACAGGTGGGACCCAAGGTTGAAGAGTAGATGAGTGGCAGAGCTGAAGCTGTCTAAATGCAGGACCTTAAATGGCCAATTGGTGTTCCTTGGTCTTGAAGAAGACATCTTGAAAATGACAAGACTCTGTTGTGGTCAAGGTACGGCATCTGACTGTGCCTGAGCTGGCCAAGACAAGCTCGGAAGGCTCTACCACAGGCCAGCACAATTAGTCTATGTGAACATTTGGAGTGGAGATGTTTCTAAAATAGGTCAGGTGAGTGGTAATAGAGATTGGGCAGCCACTAACAAGAAAATCAGCCAATAGTATTCAAATGAATTGAGTATTTTCTGTCTCCTTTTCCATGGAAAACCACTGCATGCAGAGATAGCCAACTCTGAGGGTATTGGCATCACACAGATTATGCTGTTAGGATCTTTGACCTAGAGCTTGGGAGAGTCTCAGAGGTCCTTGGATCATTGATATACAGCTTGCCTTATTTTACTAATGAGGAAACTGAGGCTCAGAGAAGTGATAGGGTGTACTTGACGTCACCCAGGTAGCAAGGGAATGGCATAGTGGAGATTTGAACCTGGGTCCTTATTTATGTTTTCTACTATATCATGGTGTTGTTAACCTACTAAAACAGGAGCATTAGAAAGAGCATGGACGTGGAGAAGAGACACACACATCTGTATACATTTATATCTACTCTGTGCTATTGCACATTTAAGGGGTCAAATAGAATATTTGTCAAGGACACATTGCTGGGACCACTGGGTGGCACAGATGGAGCACCAGCCCTGGGGTCAGGAGGGCCTGAGCTCAAATCTGGCCTCAGTCACTTACTATGTGACTTTGGGCAAGTCACTTGCCCCAAATTGCCTCAAAAAAAAAAGATATATTATTATGTGAGCTCCTTGAGGGCCAGGGCTATTTTTTGCCCTTCTTTGTGTGTCTAGAGCCTACCACAGTGCCTTGGACATGATAAGCTCTTAAGGCATGCTTATTGACCAACAGCTCCACATTTCTTTCTCTAGGGGATATAAGAGTATATAAGACATTATTTCTGCCTGTGGGATAAAATGGAGGCCAGTGTTTTTCTTACCTATTTATTTTTGCAAATTGTTTTCAAGGCTTATCTTGCTCATGTCATGAGTTTGTATCAAATGGTTCCATTGCTGACCTATGCATTAGAGTAAAGACATCATCGTGGAAGTGTGTGGTTAGGCCAGTTGTGGCAGTATGCTTTTCTCCCTGATTCTGGGGAGTCTGAAACTGGAGATTCCTTGGGTTCAGGAGTTCTAAGCTACAGTGGGCTAAGCTGGTCTGTGTCTGCACTGCAAAGCACCAAGATGGTAACAACTACCCCTGTGGAAACAAAGGGTCACTCAGCTGTCTTAAGGAGGGGCACACCAGTCTGGGTCTCAAAAAGTGGCTCAAGTTAAAGCTTCTGTGACAAGTAGTATTGGAATCAGACTTGTGAGTAGAAACTATACTTCTCTCCTAGGTAAGACAGGAAGACTCAATCTTTCCCCCTGTTCCCCCCTCCCAAAGTGTTATGATTGGAAAAGAAGGTGGACTGATTGTGCCAGAAGAGTGAAGGGTAATGGATAGACAGCCTGAGTGTCCATGAAATGTAAGAAGACCCATGAGAAGGTCCTTGGTCTCTGCGGAGGGTCAATGGAAGAACAAGGATGAGGGTCGCGCAGCTTGAGAAGAGGGGTTGGTTGGGATCTGTACTTCTGGGGAAGTGTCCATGTTGATGAGATCTGGGATCCTTTCAAACTCTGAAGGGTCTGGCTTGCTGACATTAGGCTGTTCTCATTCCATATGGGTTACATACGTGTTTAAAAAAAATAACCATGGGATTGTAATGACCTTGAACTGAAAGTGCCCCCTTAGGTCCCAGACCCAGTCAGGGAATGTAAAGAGGAAAAGAGAACCAGAGTGTACTACACAAAACCTGTGTGTGTGTGGGGGGGGGGGCACATGTCGATTTGAATATGTGTACTACGTAGAGTGCATTTGCTGTGGACATATATATAAATATATCTAGAGACATGCATATGTAACTTCCTTTTTGTGTGTGTAGCTATATCTGTGTGTAGATGTACATACACTTTTCTACTCATCCTTGGAGCTCCCGCCCCAGGGCCCAGCCTGTTCGATTGATGCCTGAATGAGGGCAAACCCCTATATCTACAAGCTAACCCTAGACCCCACACCAGGTTTCTCCTCTGTAGGCCATCAAACTGTCCATCCAAGGCCAATCTGTTACCTCCCTGTCCCTGAGGGTCCCCATTTGACACTTTACCAGTTGCTCACTCCTTTGTCCCCATTTCCACTTTTTAATCTGCGCTCAGTGATCACATCAATGGTACCATTACTTCTGGAAAGAATTGCCTTCTCTAGATCAGTTCACCATCCCTGTGATTCCTCAGATCAAAGAGCATTCCCCTGTGTGTGGCAGCTAGATAACTCAGTGGTTAGAGCACTGGCCCTGGAATCAGGAAGACCTGGGTTCAGATTTGGCCTCAGATACTTATCAGCTCTTTGACCTCGGGGGAGTCACTTCGTCACTGTTTGCCTCAGTTTCTTCATCTGTAAAATGAAGATAAATAAAAGCATCTACCTCCCAAAAGATCAGTTGAGATAGTATTTGTGAAAATACTTAGCACAGTGGCTGCCCCAGAGTGCCAAGAAGCACTTAAGAAATTCCTCTTCATTTATTCATTACATGGTTACGTCTTCATTTTATATAGATATTTATAGCAACACAAATATACATACATAGGCACACACATGCACTCAGATAAATCTTCTCCCTCTTTTCCTTGCTTTTCAGTTCATATTCTTTCATTCTATTGCCTCCATCTTCAATTTTTTTTTCCTATATTACGCTCGAGAGTACCTGAAGTCAGAAGAAATAGTTTTCTGTACTTAAATGCCAGCTGGGACCATAGAAGGAGGAAGTAAAGCCAGTTCCCAGTGGGTTTTATTGTGGAATGAGCAGATAGGAATGAATAAACAAAAAAATGCTGAGACTGTCTATGGTGAGAGCTGGAAGGACCTCAGAGACCCTCTGACCCAGGAATCCCCTCTGCATCACCCCCCAGAAGGGTCATTGGGCCTTGGCACCTGATCTGCAGGCAGCCAGTTCCCCTTTTGGACAGCTCTCTTTGTCATTTCTTTTTTCCTTAAGTCAGGCCCAAATGGTCTTTTCTGCGTTTTTTTCCCATTCCCTCTTCTGCAGATCATCTCTTCAGAATGTCATAGCTTAAAATTTGATTTTTGATTGACTAGACCCTAGTATCCATTCTCTTATTCTCCGGTAGCTTAGGGAGTGTCCTCAGAAGGCTAGGGGGCCAGCTCCTGTGTGTGGGCAGCAGATGGCAGTGTGGACCTTGCAGAAGACTTCAGCCCATCCACCACGAATCACCAGCCTGCTAGGGAGAAGTCAGTGCAGACTTTCTGGGATGCGGGGGCAGGAGTATTCTTGGCTTGTGGCAGGCTGTGATTGGACCGTTGTGACCTGGAGGACTGTGAGGTGTTCGATGCTGCCTGGCTCATTGGCTGAGCCAGGCGGGTGAGATGGGAGGCTTTCCCTCACCCCATCCGCATTGGAATTAGCAGTGACATGGGGGCCTGTCTGTGGGTGGTCCAGACCTGCGTAATGAGTATACAGCTCCACGGAGGGGCCAGTTAGCTGATCTGCCCAGGAAATGCTCAGTTCTCTTTCCCAGTGGAGGCAGCCGTTCTTGTGGCTCCTCTGTACAGACTTGTTAGTGATTTAATTGGCTTTTGGGAAATGTAGGGAGAGGTTGAGAACGTCAGTGCTTGTCATGCCTGATTTCAGGATCATCCTCATCTGGGTTTGCATTTCTGTATTGTGATTAGTAGGGCCTTAGTGTATGTACAGGTGCCACATTCACCTACAATTAGCTTCCTATCTGTTAGCATAGGGCCTGCAATTGTGCCATCAGGGGCTTTCCCTTGGGTTAAACCAGTGACTAGTACATAGTAGGTAGGCATTTAATAAATGCTTGTTGATGGATTGGTGGAGGCTTCATACTACTGACATACTTATTGGCACGTACGGTCCTAGTGGGAACGCTCCAGTGTTTGAAACCTTCAGTGGATCCCTATTGTTTGTTGTAAAACATCAGACCTTTTAAACTTGCCTTTCACCACCTATCAAATGAAATTGTATTTGTAAAGTACTTAGCACATGCCTGACATAACAGGTGCTTAATATGTGCTTGTTCTCTTTCCTTCCCAGCTGTATCTTACTCCCCTTCACATATACTGTTCCCCCACCTTCACCCTGCTACATGCCCTGTACTTTCCAGCTTTCTTTCCTTTAATTAGGCTGTTCCCAATGCCAATGGATGAATGGATAGGTAGATAGAGATGGCAGATAAAGAGATAGTTAGACTGGATGGGTAGAGAGACTGATAGACAAACAGATGGGTGCATTAATGGATGGATGGATGAGTGGATAGATAGGTAACATATTGATTATGCACTGTGTGCAATGAACTGTGCTAAATGGTGGGGATAAAAGATAAACAAGCAAGACAGTTCCTCCTAAGTGAGGGAAGACAGAAGAGTACAGGAGAGCTCACAAGGGAGGGTGGGAGAGCTTACAAAGGCATTCCAGTATGGGATGAGAAAGCCTGGGCCTTGGCCAGATAAGGGGAAAACTTAACAGTCAGAGCTGAGGTACCCAGGAATGACCCTTTCCCTCTCCCATGGAATTCCTACCTAAAGAGACCAGCTTGGGGCCAGCTAAGTGCAAGGTGGATAGAGCACAGGCCCTGGAGTCAGGAAGGGGCTTAGTTTAAATCCAGTCCTAGATGCATACTAGCTTTGTGACCGTGGTCAAGTCACTTAACCTCAACTGCCTCCCCCAAATCAACAAACCAATAAATAAATGCCAACTCAATCTATCACCTCCCCTCTCATCCTGAATCTCTCCTTCTCCACCTTGTAGTTGTCATTAATCTAGCATTTGGCCCTGATAAAGAACTATGTTTGCACTTTTTTTAATGTACTTACGATGCCCCATAGAATTTTAATTATTGATTAATGTGTCTGATCTCCTACTGGACTGAGGTCCAGGAGGTTAAGGACAGCTTTTTCTCTTCCCCACTTAACCTCCTCTGCTCCTAGAGTGGTCTGCACTGTAGCTACGTACTGCTTTTTTTTTTGGTCTGGATCTGTGATCTTAGTTTAAAAAAACTCCCTCTTCCAGTGGAGATCAACTGCTCTTTGGTAAATTTAATAGTCTTGGAGCCATGTGGCCAACTGGCCTGGGTGACTTGTGTGAGCTGTCATACAGACAGTCTATGACAGGCAGAACTTGAATCCAGATCTTCCTGAGTGAGGCTTTCCCTACCCACTGTGCCATGCTGCTTCTCAATACATTTTTGTTTGATTTAATGGAAAATACTTTTCTCTGGGAAGCCCCTGAGAGAACTTGCATTAAAATACTAGTAAACCATTCTTCTTGAATAGAAAGCAGACCCATTAAGTGATAAATACAGGACAAGTATTTTTTTTTCTGGGAGAGTAAATGATATGAGGAAGAAAGAAGGAAAAAACCCGGCATTTGTTAAGTGTATATTGTGTGCCATGCGCTGTGCAAGTGCTTTGCAAACATTACCTCCTTTGACCTTGACAACAGTCCTGAGAGGTAGGTGCTTCTTAATATCACCCCCTTTTGACAGATAAAGACACTGAGGCAGAGGTTAAGTGAGTTGCCTAGGATCACAAGGCTAGGAAATGCCTGAGGCAGGCAGGATAAGAACTTGGGTCTAAGTGGGCCCAGCACTCTGCCTACTTCAGTATTTCTCTCAAAGAAAAGTTCAGACACACAGGGTGAGTTCTAGGGGGTGTTCTGGGGAAGGAAAGAGAAAGGGCGGCTGTCCTTCACCTGCTTCAGTTTTTCCTACTTGAGCCTTGCTAGGAGGGAATTCAGATCGACAAAGCAAACTTTCTGAATTAAACCTCAGCAACTGATCCAAGAAGCAAAATATTTTGTCTAGAATTTTTGATTAGTGATGCTATTTTTTCGTTTTTTAGTGCTGCTTTTAAATAACTCCCTCTATCCCCACCCTCACCCCATCCCTAGAGAAAGTCCATATAGCTTGTTTTTACCACATTTGCTCTTAAAGGGCCCATGATTTTCTTAGTCTAGTTGGTAGACTACAACACTGCTCTTTCCAGCCTTAGTATTTACTACTGCCCTTGGCACCCTCTCCGCTGCAGGCAGACTGACCTAGATGCTGTTAACCATACACAACGAAACCACCTCTGGGCCTCTGCATAGATCAGGAATACGTCACCACCACCTCCAGGAAGTCCTCACTTCCTTTAGAACACCTGGCACGTGTGTCCTTTGATGAGGCCTTTCCAGATGGTGTCAGACATCAGTGCTCTCTCCTTGAAATTATCATGTTTTATTCTGTATATTTGTCTGTGGACATGTCAGGTGTCAACTTAGGGGAGGGGAGGCAGCGCTGGGCCTGAAGTCCAGAAGACTCAAGTTCACATCCACACTTACTAGTCACTGGTCACATCACTTCACCTCTGTCTGCTTTGATTTCCTCAACTGTAAAATGAGACTAACACTAGCACCTATCTCCCATGATTGTTGAGGGCATAAAATGAGATAATATTTGTAAAGTGAAGGGCGTGGCACATGTAGTTGTTTATCTTTGGTTCTTGAAGAAGACCATGGTATCGGAGGTGATGCCATGACATGCAAGTGGACGGGATTTAAGTGAGGCAGGGCTGGGCAGTCACCAGCTTCACTCTCTCCTCCGGAGCCATCTGGACCCAGTGGCCAGAAACAGATCAGGATGACTGGAGATGGCCCTGGATGCGGTGGGAGCTTGGCCTTTATAAATTAAGGTCTTTCCTAGGTCTCAATTTGGCTGAGGCAATGCCCATTCAGTGATCATAGGCAATGAATAAATTCCTCTCTCCTCCTCTTTCTCTTTCCTCCTTCCCTCCCTGTAGAATGTAAGTTCTTTGAGGGAAAGAACAATTTAACTTTTCTATCTCCAAATCCAGCACCCAGGAGAGCACCATACACATAGGTCATTGATAAATATTTGTGGTTGAATTGAACTCCTGTATTTGTAGTAGGATTTAGGAGCTTTTGTAGCTGAAAAAAAATCTCCTTTCAGACATCTCGTCTGGCTTTAGTGAGACTGCACTTGGTCATGTGCATACAGTCCATCCCTGGTACAGTTCGTGAAGACTTTCTAGATTGGTAGCACCTCCTTGGCCTCTGTTCTCATGGCTTTTGAGGAGCTGGGGCAACTTGCACATTGTAAGAAAGCATCACAATAAGTCTTTGGTAAAAGTTTATAAACTTGAGGAATCTTGAATATGTGGTCCATCCAAGAACAGCGCCACTCCAGAATATTTCTGGTTACTAGTTAGTGAATACCTATTTATTAATATTGATAGATAGTTGGAATGTTTATTAAGCACTTACTGTGTTCCAAGGACTAGAGATACAAATGCAAGAATCAAGGTCGTTCCTGCCCTCAGATAGCTTACATTCTTAGGGAAGACATTGTCAACAAGGGAATTGGAAAGGAGAGGAGACTAGCATGGTTTGAAAATAGGGCCTGGATGGTGGCACGGATGCCTGGTTGGGGACAAGCTGGCGTGAAAGCCCCCTGCTCAGAGCCCAGCATCCCAGGGCCAGAGTTCAAGTTCTGGTGGGAAAGAGATGAAGATGATGCCAGAATGCAGGCAAAATGGACCTGCTCCATGCCTAGCACTATGCCAGGAGCTAAGAAAGATCAAAGACATCCTGTCCTCAAGGAACTTCAGCTCTAGAGGCAAGAGTACCCCTTATGAAACCATAACCAACTAATATAAGGCAGTTTATTATGAAGCTCTGAATTATAGGATAGATTCTGTAAATCTTTTGGAATTCACAAAGGGAGACAGGAGTGATAGCAGAGTGTAAACCTTTTGGAACTGCCTGTGGCTTCATGCATGATGTAAGTTATTGCATTTTCCTGCTGGCTGAGAATTATTTAGATGCTTTAAAATTTGCCTTTTCATTCTGTCTTTCCCTTTAGGTAAGCATTTTTCAAGCTTTTCCTGTCTGGCTTCACAAAACACCTTCAAAAAAAAAAAGGCCTTGAGCCAGGATAGCTGCTAAGGGCTGATTGGCTAAGAAGGGAAGGTTGGGGGAGATGGTGTTCATGTGAAAGCAAATTAAGGCTGACCTGGAAGTCTGAAAGAAGACTCCAAGTAATTTGGTCTTTTAGTTGATGCAGGTGGCTGTAAAATCCTTAAGGAAGGAGAGGTACAGGTTGGCCAGCAGATGTGTCAGTGTGACCCCTAATTTTAGGAACATTGCATTGGGATCAGCAATGAGAGTTCCCAAGGGGCTAAGCAAGGTCTAGGCATGTCACTGTGAGACAGGAGACTTGGTGAAGGAGTGGGAAATGAGATGGGAAAAGAAGCAAAGAAAGAAAGCAGGGCTTCTCATGGAGACTGGCAGAAGGCCACCAGTAGCTGGCAGGTGCTGGTGCCACAGATGATTACCTTTTCTCCTGTTGAGCTTAAGAGCTATTATTTAATCATAAAACTTTATTAGTGTAAGTTAGATAGGTAAGGCTTTACAGTTTACCTCCAACCTAACCTGACAAAGACTGTTACCTTACAGCACCCACTGGATCAGAAACATCAGCCAGCTTTGAAATCTTGAATTTCTAAAACTTCAGAAAACATCAGTAAAACAATTTGAAAAAGATACCATTCTGTTAACCGTATTAACATATTGTTGTTATATATAATTAGATATACCATATTATATAATACATAATTGTAACATAATATGGTAATATATAATTGTAATATAATGTACATATTACACGTAATATAATTATATGAACATATTAACATATCATTTGCATGTATTATTTTTATTAAAAGACTTGGTAAGTCAGTTGGATTTTCTAAAGCCCCTTTTAAAAATAGTAGTTCTTTAAACAGAATTTTCCATAGTCGTATTAGCAGAGCTGTATCAATATGCGCCATAGCTGAGACATTTCTTGCTGTTGCTTGCATTTATATCTAACCCTTCATGACCCCTTTTGGACTTTTCTTGGCAGAAATACTGGAGTGATTTGCCCTATCATTTTACAGATAAGGAAACCAAGGCAAACAGAGTTAAGTGACTTGCCCAGGGTCACACAGCCAGTAAGTGTCTGAGGCCAGATTTGCACTCAGTTGGCACTGTCCACTGAACCACCTCGCTGCCCTAGCTGGGACATAGAAATAGTCTTTTCATATGGAACTAGGTGTTGTAATGATGTGCGTTCGTTGTATAGCAGCCTTTGATTATGTTTTGAATGTTATGACAGACTGGTTTGAATTTGGAGTTGAAGATGAGAACGCTGGTCTTGTTTCCCTGGCTGAGATTCCACTATTAGCTGTGGAGACCTTTAGCTTGCCGGGTTAGTTGTTCACCTCTTACTCTTGAGACAAGATGGAGGCTTCCTGAACCCTTCCCAACTTCTGCCAGTTCGACATTCAGATCCCTGGCATCTGTTCCTCTCTAAGCCTTCCTGTTTGCCATCTGCTGCCACTCCTGGAGGTGACTGTGGCTTTGCTTTGTGTGTGTCACTCTTCTGACTCCTCACTCCAATTAGCTGTAGCTGCCTAAGCCTGTTTCCAAATTTTCCATTATCAGATGAGTTTGTTTTAAAGCTTTTGGCACATGCACATGCACACGCACACACGCGCGCGCGCACACGCACACACACACATTCCAAGTCTGACTGTGTAAGCTGCTCCAGCTTCTACCATTTACTTCTGGACATGTTTTAGATCATCTGTAATTGCGTTTCTCTTTCTCTCTCCCTCCCCCTCTGTCCTTCCTTCCCTCCCTCCCTCCCTCTGTCTCTCCTCCCTCTTTCTCTCCATTCCTCCTCCTCTCTCCCTCCCCCTTCTTTCTCTCTTTTAACAATTGGGGTTAAATGACTTGCCCAGTCACACAAGGTAAGTGTCTGAGGTGAGATTTGAATTCAGGTCCTCCTGAATCCAGGACCGGTGCTCTAGGCACTGCACTATTCAGCTACCCCAATTGCTTTTCTTCGAGCAAACAAAATCAAACAGTACAGTAATATCAGCTCAGAACAACAAATGATCCTGGTTCGTTTTATCCTCTTTAGACTTCCAGACGTCAAATTCCAGGATATGCTGCCCTGTGGTCACTTTACAGTTCATCAAATATCACTTCACTAAGGGGAGAGTCAAAAAAATGGCAGGTTATGGAGTCAGAGGACCTGAGTTTAAACCTTACCCCTGTTTCCTACTGATGACAGTCAGCACATCACTTCTCTTGGCCTCAGTATCTTCCTCTGTAAAATGAGGTGGTTGGATGAGACATGACCTCCGTGGCCCTTGCCTTATGATATATATCAGCTGAGTGAGAAACTGTGTTGTATAAATACGTAGAAACTAGGGAGATAGGAAATTACTTAATAATTCTCTGTAGTTTCTGGTGTGTCCAACAGCCCTCTCCCCTTTCCTGATCTTCCATACCACACTTTCGTCTTAGAGATCCACTGTAGAAGGAACTTTTTCAAAAGGATCATCTCAAAGCCTTGCTGATGACAAAGAGGATCTCCAGTTGTAATGGGAAGTCTTCAGAATCCTAGAGATGGGGTTTAAGTGGACCATAGCACTATTTTTTTCCAGTTATTTCCTTCAGCTTTAACGCTTAGTGTTCAATGGATCATGCTATATAGAGTCTCTCAAAAGTCCTAATGAGGTTTTAAGCTTTAATAGTTTATAGCTATTTGGGACATCTAGTATATGTACCTTGTGTGAACACATGGTATCACACATTTATTAAGAACCTGCTGTGCACAACTTGCTTTGCTAAGAATAGGAGGAGATGCAAGATTTACATAAGACCTGTCTTCATGAAGTTTACACTCTAGTGGGGGGAATATAATACTATATTCACTATAGTAAGAAATATTTAATAATAAGTATATAAGAGAAGGGCAGGCAGTGATGAAATCCAAGAACAGAGGGGTCATTGCCGATGGGATGGGGTCAGCCTGGGATTAGGGAAATTCCTTGAAGGAGATAGCATTGGATTCCGACTTTAGAGTACCATTAGTAATTTAAAAGGTGAGAGGGGACAGCAGAGGCAATCCAGCAGAGAAAGAACATGAGTGAAGGTGGAGAGATGGGAACAGTCAGGGAGTGTACAGTTTGGCAAGAGCCTGACATGTGGAAGAAAGTAAAATTGAGATAGGATTAGCCAGATAAAGGAGCACCATATCGTGGAAGACCCTGAGGGGCTAACAAAGCCTTTGCAGGGTCCTTTTCTCTATCGTCCCTTTGCCAGTCTGGCCAAGCCTCTGGTCCCCTTCTCAAAATAATGTTTTTAAATGCATAAAATAAAAGATCTAGGATTAATCAATCAATGAACATTTATTAAGTATCTTCTATGTCCCAGAAAGAGTGCTAAGTGCTGGACTATGAAGAAAATTAGTTTTATTGGAATAGTTATCAAAATACTTTTTAGAAAAATGAACTCCAGGATGAGAATTTTGAGTAGAGAAATGCTCTTACCAGATCTCTGAGTAAGGTTAAGTATCTGGCTCTGTTATAAAGATTGGTTTGGCAGGGATGGGGGTTAGGGATGAGGTAGAGACCTTTTAGGAGGAGAAGCCATTTACAAGTAGCTCGAGAAGCTGGTGGTGAGAGGCTGTATGAGAGCAGTGGCGGCAGGAGTACAGAAGAAGGGATGAACATGACATTGAAAAGGTGGGATCAGCAGGGCTTTTTCCCTGGTTAGTTAGCTGTAAGAGATGAGGAAGAGAGAAGGCCAGAGGCTAAGATAACAGCCAGGTCTCAGACATGGAAGACTGCGTGAATAACCACATCACCCACCGAAAGAGTGAAGTCAGGAGAAGCAGATGGTTTTGAGGAAAAGAAAATTGACCTTATTTGGGACGTAGAGGGGTTGAGGTGGAGACGTTCTTCAGGTTGTTAGAGGTATCTCTGTATAGGACCTAAGGGCTGGGTTGTTGATTTGTTCATTTGAGTAGAGGTGATAATTGAAACCCTTGGAGTCAATGAGATTGCCAAGGAAGAGGGAGAAGAGAGAAGAGGGCTGAAGACACAACCTTGGGAGCTTCCTGGAGGACTGTTTAGTACGAGTCTTAGCCCTTTTAACTACTCTTTTACACAGGAGTAATGACTGTGCTTCCTTCCAGTCTCCAATAGGACTGATTTTCCGTACCATTCCATTTGACATGCAGCCATTTTCTGTCTTCTTTGATTGATAAATTATGTGTAAATCTTGTCTCCTCATTCATGAACTGTGTCTTGGTCCACAAAGCTGTGTCCTGTAGCTCTCCTGTACTACCTGGAACTGCTCAGGGCACCTGGTAAGCATTTGCTGAATCTTCATCGTCAGCTTTGGTTTTCCCAAATGAGAACATTGATATCCTAACTGCTGTTTCTTGGCACCATTACCTGGAATCTTGTGAACGGGTAGTCACTAATAACTTCACGTTTTATCGGGGTTAAAATTCTCTTTCAGTTTTTCTCTTTGGCTTTTGCGAGCCTGTGTTCATCAGGTGTATGTGATAGTTGGACTATAGGGAAAGTCAAGCACCACAGAACTGACATTTTCAAATTGTGCTGGAGAAGACTTTTGAGAGGCCTTTGAACAGCAAGGAGGCCAGATTAGTCAATACTTAAAGAAATTAATTCAAGCTATTCCCTGGAAGGTCAAATGCTGAAGCTGAAGCTGAAGCTAAATACTTTGGCTAATAATGAGAAGACAGGACTCAGTGGAAAAGACATTGATGTTGGAAAAGATTTAAGGCAAAAGGAATAGCAAAAAATAAATGGATAAAGAATGTCATGGGAGCAGCCAGCATGGACTTGGACAGACTTGGAAAGCCAGCGGAGAATAGGGCTGGCATATCGTGATCCTTGAGGTCACAAAAGACGTGGGCAGGACGGAACGTCGGCATTCATCAGTTATAAAGCTGGGGTGCCTGTGTGAATGATGAACCAGACAATGACAAAGTAACAAAGGTCACAAGAGCATAGACTTTGACCTCAAAGGGACCATAGAGGTCATCTCGTCCAAACCCCTCATTTCACAGAAGAAGAGCTGGGCCCAGAGAGGTTAAGTGAGGATGCAAACACAGATCGTCTGATTCCAGATCAGCACTCTTTTTCCATGTCATATACCACTGTTACTGCAAACCAGACTTCTGTGCCCACTGGCAGCTCACTGACATCTGGAATCATAACCAGAAATGCTTGAGTCAGGGGTCCGCAGCCAGTGGTACTGGACTGGCTTTCAGTGTGGCAGCTGCGCTTACACTGCCTCCAGTTCCCTGCCTCATTCAGCAGAGCCAGCACTGTCACATGAGATCATGATTGGTTCCAGATTATATTTAGAGGCAAACCTTGCTCCGACTTGCATTATGCTAATACTATACATCTGATGTGATACTGCCGCTGTCAGCCAATCTAAGGAGAAAGCTTAGTTCCACTTGGCTGAAGGTTGCCACTAGTACAAATTAAAATGGTACCTTGAGTTACTTTACAGGATGATCCTACGAGCCCAATAAATCCAGAATGTTCCTTATACTTTTTGTTTCCTAGACATTTCCAATGACCTGTTTGCTGCTGTATTTATAGAGGTCAGATTCCTGTTCTGTCCTATCCCTTTAAATCCACATTCCTTGAGCAAATATGAATGATTCCCCCTTTATATTTCACATCACCCTAAAATGAGGACCACTGTTTTGGAAGTCATCTTAAAGACCTTGTTTCCTCTGGTTTGCCTTCTAACCTCATTAAGAGACAAGTGCCCAAATTTAGCCAAGCTAATTGGCCTTAACTCTTATTCATGTTCAGGTTTTATGGTTTTATTTGCCTTTGAAATAATTTAATACTTGAGCATTCAAAGAGTCATAAGAAAAGTTAATTCTTTCTACACTCCTTTAGCATTAGTGGTAATTTAATGTTTAAATTTATGGTTCCTCGGCTATTTAATCCCGTAGAACTCCTGTAGGATCTCCAAAATAGGGATGGGGGAAGGAGGCTCCCATGAAATGCACCTTTCCAGCCTTATTTCACTCTGTCGCCATCACCTACTCTCTTAACTCTAGCGTTTCCCCTCACCATCCTTCCTCCCCCCACAGCCCCTCCTGCCTGCCAAACACATTGGCACTGGCTCCTGTGTGAAATTCCTTTATCCTTGCTCTTCTAATCAGGTTGAAAACCAGATGAAAATATCCATGTTTTTTCAGTTCATTGTGGGGTAAGGGGGTGGGGGAAGACAGAGAGGGAGGAGGGTGGAGGGAGAGAGAGATTATTTTAAGATTAATAGAGGGTACATTTTAAATAACACTTAGTCTCATGAATAAACCCCTTCAGAAGTCTATGATTACTTTTCCTATTTCCTGTTTTCCTAAGAGAAAATACTGTTGTTGTTTTAAAGTAAATTCTTCTATTATAGTTTATAGGATAAACTATTATTTTGTAGGATGTGCTGTTATTTCATCATATTCCTTGACACCTTGCCAGTTCCTTGTCATACTGATTTTTCTTGAAAAATACATGTTTATTCAAGGTTCTTTTCTGATGTATAACCTCACCTAGGCCCTCATGCTTCTCTACAGTCCTAATCTACTCTCTAACCTATCTCAGTTTCTACTTTGCCAGATTCATCGAGGTGGTGGGCCTGGAGTCAGGGAGATCTGAGTTCAATTCTAGCCTTCAAACACTTCGAACTCAATGGGCATATCATTTGACTTCTGCCTCAATTTCCTTAATTGAAAAATTAGGATAACAGTAGCCCCTACCTCTCAAGATCATTGAGAAGAACAAATGAGATAATGTTTCTGAAGCCCTTAGCACAGTGCTGGGTACATAGTAGGTGTTTAGTAAATGCTTTTTTTCCCCTTTGACTCTTGCATATTCAAAACTTTTTTGTTTTCCTTGAACATCTAGCCTCAAACGGCAGCTTTGTGACCCTGGGTAAGTCATGGAACTCTGTTTGCCTCAGTTTCCTCTTCTGTAAAATGAGCTGGAGAAGGAAATGGCAAACCACTCTAGCATCTTTGCCAAGAAACCCCCAAATGGAGTCACAGAAATGAGACACGACTAAAAAATGACTCAACAACAACAAAAATCCAGTGATAGTCCTACTTACATACTTAGATCAGAGAATTGAACTTTCTACTTCACTGTGTTGATTAAGGGTCTCCGTTGTTAGCTCCCTCGCCTCTCCTGTTCCACTCACAACTTTTCAGCATCACTTCCCATCCTCTTATTTTGTCTCTAGGGTGTTCCTTCATCCTTCATTTTAGGGAACTCAGCTAACTGGGTAACTCAGCTAATCCTCTCCTTTCTGTCTCTCTCACCCCTTCCTTCTCTTCTCCAAAGGAAGGTAAATTTGGAAGGCCAGAGGCTGCCCAGAGTTGCCCAGAGCTGCCCAGTTTACTTGGGGTTTACTGACTAGATGTCTTTCCTTCTCTCTTTTTGTGTCTTCCTTCCTTCTTCCTTCCTGCCTTCCTGCCTTTCCTCCCTTCTTTCTTGTCTCCCCAAACCTTAAACCCAGTGCACTCTGAAGCCCATAGACTGGACAACAATTGGTCCCTGCCCAAGCTCCACTTAATGACTGTTTTCTGGACTCTCCTGGCTTAGAGTGATTATCAGTAGTAACTGTTTCTCTTTCCCTCCCAGCTTGATTTAGTGATTGTTTTCTCTTTTGCTCATTAAAGGGGCCATTCCCTGACTACTTCTTAAAGAGGCCTATTCACTGATGAGCATTACCTCCCTCTAAGTGAGTGCCTGCAAAGACCTTGGCCTAAGGGGGCCAAGGTCCCCCAGTGCATCTGGGTCATCTGCAGTCATCCTGATGAATATCTGGTCACTGGATTCAGATGACTCTGGAGGAAAAGTGAGGCTGGTGACCTGCACAGCCTTCTCTCACTCAAAACAAAGTCAGGTGCAAGTCATGTCATCATTTCTCTGATGGCGTGGTCTTCTTCAAAAATGAAGGATGAACACAACACAAGGATGTTCCTACTATACGCCTCTTTCTGTCATAGGTGTTACTACTCCTTAGTACTCTATGTCCTCCTTCCCCTTCCTGCCATTGTCCACGCTCTCTCTCTCTCTGTCTCTCTCATTGGCTCCTTTTCCTCTTCCCAAACCTTCACAAGTTTCAGTCTCAGGAACTCTTCTTTATTTGGAATCAAAAAGACCTGGTTTCAAATAATTTCTCTCGTACTCATCAACTCTGTGATCATGAGCAAGTTACTTAATCTCCCTGGGCCTCAGTTTCCTCATTTATCCATTGGAGAAATGCAAACCTCATAGGGTTGCAAAGACAGTATACATAAAGCCAACTTTAAAGCACTGCTTTTTTTAAATCTACCATCGTCCTCATCATTCTTTACATCCTTTCCCTTGGCATCACATACCCTGACACAACTTTGGCAATCATCTCTAGCTGGATGACCACCAAATCTCTCAAGATCCAGGCCCATAGGTCTGTATGCCTCCAAGGTGCCCATTCTCATCCGGATGCTCTTCCTGTAGCTCACACTAAACGTGTCTGAAACCAAGCGTTTCTCCAAAACCCTGTTCCTGCTGATTTCATTGTTTCTCCAGGGATACCATTTCCCATGTCTGAAGCCTCTGTGTTATCTCTATCTCATTTCTTTGTCACTTCCTGTAATGTTTAGTCTCTAAGTCCTCCCAGGCTTTATGTACATCATCTCTGCAACCCTGAGAGGTAGAACCTAGTGCTATTATTTTCCCTAATGGATTTAAAAACTCTTTCAGGTCTCTTCCCTCCTCCCGTTTCCCACCTTGTACTAACCTTGTATAGTCCCTCCTAATTCCATGCTTAGAATACTGCCATGGCTTTCTATTGAAGGTAACTTTCATACCAGCACTCCCTTAGTTCAGGTTCCATGTTGGGATGAAATAAGGTGCTTGAAAGCCATTGAACCATTAGCACAAAGAGATTTACTTTCCCCTATCACAGCAAGAATATGTGACAAGTATACAGGTACTTGGCTACTCTGGATGTGTCTCATCCCCCATCTCCATGGAATCATGTCTGGTCATCCAGGCAAGATATGGTGAAAGATATGGGGACTCGTGTGGTCTTCCAAAAGCCACTAAGGAGAGAGAAGACTTTTTTTTTTTTGGCCTTCAGGTGATCCGGAATCAGCATAGGAAAAACCAGAGCGGGTACCCTCTCACTCCATGCCCACCCCTACAGCTTTGCCTTTTTTTAGAGTAAGCTAATCCTTATGGAAAGAAGAAAAAAGGAGAGGCAGGGCTTTGTACTATGTGATGGATAGATAGAAGATGCTTCAGGGAAAATTGATAAATACTAGTTCTTTCACACCTTGTAATAGGTCTTTCCACTTCCACTCTCTTCCCCCTTTCCCCAGTTGACTAATCAATACACATTTATTAAGTGTCTGCTATGTGTCAGGCATGTGTGTCCACATATACCTTCCTTGTGTGTAATACGTTCTTATGGGCTCCCCCACCCCCCAGAATATAATTCATGTATTCTAGTATTCAATGCCCTTGACAGTTTGGTACCAGCTGGGTGGTACAATGGTTAGAACTCTAGTTAGGCCTGGAGTCAAGACTAGCCTCAGATACCTAATAGCTCTGTGAGCCTCTCTGTAATGGGAGTTAAAAATCCTCCCTGCCTATTGATAGACTTCAGGTGGGACACTGAGAGAGGCTCGATTAGGGGAGGATTGTTTCCTGTGAAAGCCCACACCTTTTTTCTGAATGCTGAAGAGGTGCTGGGTCACCAGGGTCAGGCCCACTGGTTCTGAAAAGACTATGTATACGCTGAGGTGAGGTTTTGCTGGCTTACTCTTTGGAAGAAGGTTTAGGTGCTAGATGAGACGCTGAGCAGCTGCTAAGGAGCCCCCGTCTTTGAAAACCCAGATGTTGGGGCTTCTCTCTCTGGTAACAATGTACGTATGTAATGGTCAGACAGTTGGATCTGTCTGTTGTTCTGTGACGTATGTATTGCTTATGGTCAGACCATTGGAAGCTGTCTGTTGATTATTTCTTTGTATTTTCTCTAAAGTTCAAGGTGCTGACTTTTTCCCCTGAACTCAGTGAATGATATATGTGCTGATTAATGGGATCGCTGCCCCCTCAAAAGTTGCATTCCTTTTAGAAACGCAGGTCTAAGAACATGTCCGACAGACCCTCCTATGTGCGCTGGGGTGCTTACTGCTACCCTCTCAGCAAAATGAGGGTAGTAACACCTACCTCAAAGGGTTGTTGGGAGGATTACATGGAGTAATGTATGAAAAGGGTTTTGCAAGCTCTAAAGAGAGTATAAAATTGTGAGTAATATTGTTATTAGACACCAGTGTCTGAACTAAATTGAATTTTTGTTTGTTTGCTTTCACAGCTGATCTGGCCTCCTTAATGGATAGAACATATGAGAAAAAACTGCCAGTCAGTTCTCTGACAATTTCACGGGTAGGATTTTTTTTTTTAATTTAAAACATATTCCTTATATAAATGACTCGATGTAAATGATGAGCCATATGGGTCCTTAAAATACAAGACATTAAACATTTATTCAGCTCCCACTATATGCTAGGCTCTGCATAAGTCTAAAGATACAAATAATGACAAAAAACATTCTCTGTTTTCAAGAACCTAATGTAATTAAAGAGACAACATGCAAACAGCTATGTACAGATGTGAAACAAGGTGGTGCAATGGATAGATCCCTGGGCCTTGAGTCAGGGAAAGCTGGGTTCAAATCTGGTCTCAGACACTTCCTAGCTGTTTGACTCTGGGCAAGTCACTTTACCCTGTTTGCCTCAGTTTCTTCATCTGTAAAATGAGCTGGAGAAGGAAATGGTGAACCATTCTGTCATCTTTGCCAAGGGAACCCCAGATGGGGTCATGAAGAGTCAGACATGACTGGAATGAGATACAGGATAAATTTGGAGATCAGCAAAGGGGAGGCCCTGGAATTAAGGGGACTGGGAAATGCTTGCCATAGTAGGTGGGGTTTTAGCTGGGATTTGAGGGAGACCAGGAGGTAGAGATGAGAAAGGAGAGCAGCTCAAGTACATGACTTTATAGTTGTTTGCAAATACTTTGTTGTGGGTGAGAGGGGAAGAGGAGAGAAAGAAAAACAGCCAGGAATGGGTGACCAAAGAGCTGCCTTTGCGGCATGAGGAGTTCTGCCTTTGACTTGTACAAGCTCCATGATCCTGGGTTTTGTTCAGTCATTTTTCCGTCATGTCTGACTTTCTGTGACCCCATTTGGGGTTTTCTTGGCAAAGATCCTGGAGTGGTTTGCCATCTCCTTCTCCAACTCAATTGACAGATGAGGAAATGGAGGCAAACAGGGTGAAGTGACTTGCCCAGAGTCATACAGTAATTATCTGAGATTAGATTTGAACTCAGGTCTTCCTGACTCCATGCTTGGCGCTCTATCCACAGGGCCACCCAGCTACAAGTCCCTGAACTTCTCAGTACCCCAGGCAAATCTACAAACTGCTGAGAAAATGCCAATGAGCATTGTTAGAAGTTTTTCCCTGGCATGCTGAAATCCCAAATCCAATCTAAAAAACCTAATTAAATAAACAAAATATACCAGAGAACCATTATCAGAGTTTGCTAGATTTGGAATCAGAGAGCTTGGATTCAGAGCCTGACTCTGTTACTTACCATTTACATTTGTGACCTTGGATAAGTCCCTTAACTTCTCTTAGCTTCTGTTTTCTCATTTATAAAACGAGAGAATTTTACTAGATTATCCTGAAAGCTCTAAATCTTATGACATAAAATACGCACATGTTTTAGGTTATAACTTTTAGGAATGGCAGTCATGTCCTAATTCTTTAAAAAAGTTTCCTAAATTCTATTGCTCTTTATACAATTTTTTTGTATAAAGTTTTTATATATATATATTATTATATTAATAATATTATATTATTATTTTATTTATGCTAGATGGGAGAGCACTTTGCAAAAGTAAAATACATCAATAATATATATAAAATAACATTAATATATAATATTATAAAATTTTAAAAAATTGTTTATATCCCTTAGGGAAAAAATAATAATACTTTTTGTATGTAGAAAAATCTGTAAAAGTGAATATTTGCATTCTTAAATTATTCATAATAACTTGGTGAAAACTGATCCTTCTTCTTCAGTCTTTTTCCCTCTGAGCCATCCTCCGCTGAGGAAAGGGCGTGAGGGTGGAGGCAGGAAAGGAATGAGCTTTTATTAAGCTAGGTGACAGTCAACAGAGTTCCAGGCCTGAAGTCAGACAGACTCATCTTCCTGAGTTCAAATCTGGCCTCTGATACATGTTACCTTGTGACCCTGGGCAAGTCACTTAACCTTGTTTGCTCAGTTTCCTCATCTGTCAAATGAGCTGGAGAAGGAAATGGTAGACTGTGCCAGTCTTTGCCAAGAAAATACCAAATGGAGTCATGGAGAGGAGGGCACAATTGAGAAATGACTTTTTCTTTAAGCACTCATGATGTGTCCGGACACTGTACTTTACAAATTTTATCTCATTTCAGCCTCACGACAACCCTGGCAAGTAGTTGCTGTTATTATCTGAAGCCGACTAAGGTTAAGTGACTTGCCCAGGGTCGCGCAGCTAGTAAGTGTCTGAGGTTGGATTTGAATTCGGGTCTTCCTGATTCCAGGCCCAGCGCTCTATCCATCACACCACCTGGCTGCCAAATTAGTATTTCTAAAACAAGTGTGACCATGACATGTCTAGCTCAGAAACCTTCAGAACCTTCTTGATTGCCTCCAGGATAAATTTACAAGCTCTCCTGCGTGGCCTTTAGTCCTTCATGACCTGTCTTCTACTTGACCCTCTCTCCTTCCTTCACGCCTTTCATATATTCTACATTTCAGTCACACTGGCCTGTGAGCTGTTGTGTGAACTCTGCATCTCATCTCCTCTCTCTATCCCTTAGACAGCTCACCCTCCCCAGCCTGACTCTCCTGCCTGGAATCCCCTCCCTGCTGGTGTTCAGTATCTCCGCTTCTGCACTTAGACACTCTTCCTACCCTTCTGGTCCACTTCCTGGTCCACTTAGTATTAAATTACCTTGTTTGCTTATCTTCAGTACATGGTGTAATTCCTACCTAGAAAGTAATCTCCTTACGAGCAGGAATTGCTTTGTTTTTGTCTTTTGAGAGCCATTATCTGCCAGCATGGAGCCTTCCATTAGTAGTAAGTGCTTACTAAATGTTTGCCAAATTGAATTGGACTGACAGCACCTGAGTGGGGATCCAGAGACCCTGAGCCTGCTTCATCTGTGCTGTGTAACCTTGGGAATCACTAGTCTTTCCAGCTTCATGTCCTCCCTGGTAAAGGGAGAGGGATGATACCTGCTGCAATAAGCAGAAGTAAGAACCTTCCTATACAAATGCAGAGTAGAACAGGGGTTCTTAATCTGGGGACCTGGAACTTTTAAAAAAAATGGAAAACTGTGTTTCATTTTAATTGGTTTCCTGTGTATTTCCTACGTATTTTATTTGATTGATTTAAAAGCATTCTTCCAAGCAAGGGTTCAGAGGTGTCCCCAGATCACCAAAGTAGTAGGTCTACAAGAAAGGTTCAGAATCTCTGGTCTAGAAGAAGGAAGAAAGGAAAAATGTCCATTTGCACTTCTCTCCTTTCTGCCTTTTGTGGATTCTTGTTCTAGAGAATCTTAGATAGAAGCAGGGGCTTGAGGGACCATCTCATCGTCACCTGCTGGTTGTTGGAAGGGAGAACAAAGCAGAGTTAAGTCATTCTGATCTCATCCGTGAGATCCCTGATAATATAGGGAAGACTCGGCCCTCTCTACCCACCCACCTCCTAACCTCTGGCTCTTTCTGGCTTCAATAAATTTTCATGAGCATCTCCTCCTGACTCTATTGCCCCAAGTCCCTTTCTAGGAATCCACACCAAAGAGTAATGAACAGGACCTTAAAAAAGCCTAGCGCTATATACGGCCCTTCTGATCTCAGGGTGGGGCCCACCTGAGATTTTTTTTTTGGACTAAAAAATGTTTAACCCAAATGAGGTAGCAGCCATAAACTAGTAGGTCAGTAGAACGTAATCATTGTTGTCGTTTTTTCAGCCATGTCTGGCTCTTCTTGACCTCTGTTTGGGGTTTTTTTGGCAAAGATACTAGAGCTGTTTGCCATATTTTTCTCCTGCTCATTTGACAGATAAGGAAACTGAGGCAAGCAGTGTCAAATGACTTGCTCAGGGTCACAGAGGCCAGATTTGAGCTCAGGTCCTCCTGACTCCAGGCCCAGGACTCCTTCCCACTGTGCCACCTAGCTGCAGAAGCTAACCTGCTCATACTTTTTTGTGACTTGAATGCCTCCGGCGTTATGTCCTGAATCATAGCAAAATAAACAGCCAAGACGACTACATACACATTGACTGCGATTATATAAATGAAAAGCCGAACCCTGAGGAATCAACCTGAGCTAAAAGCCAGCTTCAGATACTGGCTGTGGGAGGGACCCTGGGTGAGTCACTTAACCTCTGTTTGCCTCAGTTTTGTCTTCTGCTTTCCAGGTTTGTTGTGAGGACTGAATGAGACATGACATGATGTAATGTAATCCCTCACTTTGCACTATATAAGTGCTAGCAATTATAACTGAAAAACCAGGGATGGCCCTAGAGAACAGATAATGAAACATGGCGTCTGCCAGGGCAGATATTGTCAGATGTAGTCATTGGTTTTAGTGGATTTTGCTTAACTGTTTAGTTATTGCCTTTGTTATAAATGAAAGTTTAATTCCAAAATTGCAATGATGTAACCAGAAATAAACATATCAATAAACTTTTTTTTAGTCTAGTTGTCTAGATCTGGGCTTTCTTTCTTTGGATTAGAAAATTCTTGGTGCAAAGAATTCCTTTACAAGTGCACATGGACAGCTGCTCTGCCATTTATGTAGGCTTAGAGAGTTTCTGTGACTGCCCAGGGTCCCCCAGCCAATATGTGTCAGAGGCAGGACTTCTTGACTCCAAAGCTCATTCTCTGCCTGGGATACCACACTGCTCTCAATAAAACTTATAAGGGAAATTTTATTTTTAAGTCTAGGTTGCATCTAAGGTGGCACAGTAGCTAGAACACTAGCCTTAGAGTCAGGAGGACCTAAGTTCAAATCTGACCTCAGACACTTACTAGCTGTGTAAACCTGGGCAAGTCACTTAACTTTAATTGCTTCTCCTCCTTCTCTCCACCCCCCCCAAAATCCATTATTTTCAGATATGAAGCACTGAGATCTGTGGAGTTAGAGCTTTTTCAGCATAGCTATTGACCCTCCGTGAGGCTGTATCTTGAAGGCAAATGTTAATCCATCATTATCTGAAGTTTTCCCTTTTTTCTCTCTCAGTTTGTGGACAACATTTCATCCCGAGAAGAGGTAGACCATGCTGAATATTACCTTTATAAGTAAGTTTTCTATTTCCTCCGTTCATCCACCTGAGCTGACCACACAACTCATTTGTCTGTAAGCGACTGGTGCCTTGCCCAGGGATGTTAGTTCTTTGAAGAACTCTGCTGATGCTGTCTTCGGGAAAAGGTCCTGTCTCCTGCATAGCCTTTTAGCTGTTTCATTCCGCAATGTCTTTAACTGTAAAGATATATTTAAAATGAATCCTGCCTTGCCAGATGTGAGCAGAAAGAGAACACTGGGCTACCATCTTCAGAGGAAAGATTCCTTTTGTCAGAATCCATCATTATTTTCATTTTTTGACCCTGGATTACTGAGGCTTATTATGTACCTTGACTAGATGACTATTTTTCATCATAGAGTTGTAATAGAAGCAATACTATTTATAGGCAATAATTCAGACAAGAATGCAAAACCACACAAAGGCGCTAAAGGATGCTTAGGCTTTGGCAGATGGCTTGTTCTGATGGAATTTTTTAAGGTGTTTCTTCCCAGACAGTTTGCAGTAAAGATATTCTGTGGAAACATAAAATAAACCAGTGTCATTCTCTTTGCAGAGAAACTGTTTGGTTTATTGCCTTCTAAGGTTACTTGGGTTCATCTGTGCATCCACCTAAATGTAGTCTTTACAACTCTTGCTGACGCTGGAGTGAGGGCATGAAACCTGTGCTTGATAGCATGATAGACCCTGGTGTAACACAATCCTCTGCCCCAGACGTAGTAGAAGGAGTTTAAGATTGGATTGGGCAGTGTGACTGATAGGGAGACATAGAAAATGAATGAACAAATAGAAATGTAGCAGTTTAACAATATGCAAAAATATGTTTACTGTGTAAAATAATATGTTCTTTTTACTTTTTCCCATGGCTATATGTGTTACATCTTTTCCATCTTCTCCTCCAAACCAGCTTTATATCTGACTGTTTAAGCAAGTCCCACTTCTTAAATTATATTAAAATAATTTGTAGCTTAATTTAAAAAAAAATCTTAAGTAGCATTAGTTATAGGATGTTTATTTTGTAATAAGAGTTAGCATTTACAGAGAATTTTAAGGTTTGCCACGTGCTTTACAAACATCTCATTTGTTCTTCATATCCACCCTGAGGGATAGGTGCTAGTAATTAATAATCAATATTATTATATTTTGATATCTTTATTGTCCATTTTATAGATTATAAGGATGACATGTAGAGTTATAAGGTTTGCCAAGTGCTTTACAAATATGATACCATTTGGTCCTCACAACAGCCTTGAGCCTTTATTGTCACTGTTTTACAGTTGAGGAAACTGAGGCAAATAGAGGCTAATTAAATGACTTGCCCTCGAGTCACTCAGCTCTCAAGAGTTTGAGGCCAGATTTGAACTCAGGTCTTCCCAACTCCAGTGCTCAGCCCGCAGTGCCCCTTTCATCTGAATAAGTAATGAAAATAAATTAAAGCAGCCTATGATGCCAGCCAGTATTTTACCCATGACTGATAAGTGAGTTGTTGTGGAAACAGTACTTTAATTTGATTTTTCCTTATCTCAGAATCACCATTACACAATGATGGTGATAACATATTTTTGTAGCACCGCACACTGCCTTCACATGCATTGTCTTATTTTATCGTGTCTGATTTCATTATTGGAGTATGAACTCCCTGAGGGTCAGAACTGCACCATTTTTGTCTTAGTATCCCTAGTGCCTAGCACCGTGATTGGGTCATCATAAGCACTTAATAAATGTTTGGTGGTTAATTCAGCTGAGTCCTCTGGAATTTAGATGTTGAGATAGACAGAAATTTAGAAGGGAAATGGTTAAGTTGTCCTAGGAGAGAGAAAGTGTCATGATTATGAGTTTTAAAGGATGAGTGTTCAAAGAGCACCATGAGGTCAGTTCCCTTGAACGTGTAATTTAGAGTGGGACATGGTGGGATGGTTAAATCAGCACGTGGGGAAAATGTGATTGGAAGAGTCTTCATGGGCAGGATAAAACCAGGAACAAACAGAAAAGGGTAAGAAATGAAGGAGAGCAGGGATAGAACAGAGAGGTTACATCCTAGTGCCAAAATCACAGTGCCTTCGAGGGTGACAGAGCAGTCGGGCCCTAATTTAACAGTATGGAAAAACAAAGAGCCAACAAAGGAATTGTCAAATGGGGAAAAATATTTGCCCCAAATGCCTTTGATAAAACTCCTATCCAACATAATAGAGAGGCATCGAGTGTACACAGAGTTGGCCTCAGACCAGGATAGATCAGGTTCTGTCCTACCGTTGACACGTACTGGCCATGTGAGTCCAGGAAAGTCACTGACCTCTCAACACCCTTGGTGACTCCCTAAGACTAATCAGTCTCTGGTGGAAGGCATTTCCTCAAGGCGAGCTCCCTACACTGGTGAAATGAGAGGTCTCTTCCCCTATTCCAAAATATTGTGAATTCACACAATTCTGCTTTTTAGGGCCTTATTCACCTCATTGACTTTTTTAAAGTCAATGTCTTTAAAGATTATTTTTTAAAGCGTTATTTCCTTCATCATTTGGGGGGGGAGGGGAGCAAGCACTTGACTTGTTTTTCATGATTTTCTTGCGTCCCTTTCATTTCCCTTCCCAGTTTTTACTCTACTTCTCTCACTGGATTTTAAAATTCTTCTGAGCGCTTCCATGGCCTGAGACCATTTCATATTTTTGTCAGAGTCTTTGGGTGGAGGAGCTTTGACTCTGTTTTCTTCTGTTTGCATGCTTTAGTCTCCCATGTCACCAAAGTTAGATTCTATAGTCTGATTCTTTTTCCAGTTTTTGCTCATTTTCCCAGCCATTTACTTGACTTTTGAGCTCTTTGTCAAGGTAGCGCTCTGCTTCCCATGGGGGTGGAGGGTGTGCTGTCAGGTGCTTGATCACCCCACAGTCTGTAGGCCTAGAGCTCCAGAAGCAGTGGCTGCAGCTGCCCCTGCTGCTGCTGTGACCACGGCAGGTTTCTTTGCCCTCTGCCACCCTGGGGCCGGGGCCATACCACTCCTCTCTCCTGCACTGATCCCATAGGCTTTTCCCACTGACCTTCCAACTTGTCCTCTGCATTTTGGGGTCATGAAGTCCTCCCCGGGTGTGAGAGATTCAGGCCCACTCTGTGCACTATGGCCCACGCTGGACTGTGCTCTGCCCCCTGCATGACACTTCCCGGTGACCTTCCAGGCTGCATTGGGTTGGAGATTTGTTTCACTCTGTCATTCTGTGGGTTCTGCAGCTCCAGAATTTGTTTTGAGCCATTTTTTACAGATATTTGGCTGGCCTTGGGGGCAGTGCTCTAGAAAGTCCGTGCCATCTTGCGCCATCATCTTGGCTCCGCCCCCTAGCATTTTTCTTTTGACACTTTGCTTGTAGCTTTTTTCACATTATTGTTTTCTTCTGAATGTCTCTGTCTTCCCTGCCCCCATGGTATCTCTTTATAGTGGATAAAGAGATCTTTTTTTGTATCCTCATCTTTCCAGCCTATTTATTGTCTTTTAAATTTATGTTAAAGTTGGCCTTTGTTCACCTGGGGATAAGGGGGCACTACCTCAGACTTTAAGCTTTTTTGTAGTGCTATTGTCTGAACTAGTTCTGAGGGTCTGCAAGTTTTGGGTGCTTCCAAGTTGGTGTTATCCAGGGAGATGTAGGATCACTGCTTTCCCTGTCTGTGCTCTGGTTTTTACCCAGGAAGGGCCCCTGCTCCCCTACAGTCATAAGTACTAGTACTCCCCTTGGCCCTGGAACTGTGACCAGGTCTCCTCCTTTCCTGCAGCCACCTTGTGTTCTTCTTTGACTTGGAAATGTGAACCAAAATTGTGTATAGACAATAGAACTGCCAATCAGCACCAGCTATACCCAGTGCCAAAAGTGGGTGCCCTGTAATTTCTTTGTGATCAGTTGTCTGACCCCTACACTATCTCTGGACTGAGAGCATCCAAAGTTGCTGCCCTTTCCATCACTAGCGCACTGTTGCTGTTGCTACACGTGACATGCATGCACTCTGGATAGGATACCCCAGTGTCATAGACCTCTCCTACCAATCTCCTAAACTTTCTCAGCCCAGAAAAAAAATGTCTCACCTTGACATTTTATTGGATATACTCCCCTAATATTTTATTTGAGGAGTTGTTTTAAATTGTTTGTAGGGGAATGTTGAAAGAGTCCAGCCTCTAATCCACCATCTTGGCTCTGAAAATAGCATAAATTCTTAAGAGTAGCACTCTTTCCCCTAAGCAGTAAAGTCTGTATTATATTGAGAAACAGTTGGATAAAATAAGCCTATTTTTATATATGTGATGCCCAGGCTCTCATTTAGCTTTCCTTTTAATTCTTCATTAAAATCTTTTGTCTCTTTGACCAATTTAATGTCCTTTCTGCCTTCTAGGATCTCTGAATAATCTCAGATTAAAATTCAGAAGGTTTTCTGTGGGTGTTTTGTTAGATGCACTTATATGTCCTAGACTGGAGAACTATTAGTTTTCTGTCTTCAGGATCATTTCTCAAAGGAAACCAAGGCCAGTAGATCATGTCAGAATTAAGACATGGTAAGAATTTCTTTTGCCCTTTATTTTTTTTTTCTTTTAAGAAAGTAATGAGACTTACTATTTTTTCCACACCTTGGTAGATTCCACCTTCATTTTTTTTTTTAACTTAAATCCTGAGGATGTACAATTCCCATAAATCAAATGCAATGATTTTAATTCATGGATTCTTTTTGTAGCAATGTGTAGTATAGTAAGGAGGCAGTTAGGTGGCCTGGTGGATAGAGTACTGGGTCTGGATTCAAGAAGACCTGAGTTCAGATCCAGCCTCAGACATTAGCTGCATGACCCTAGGCAAGTCACTTAACCTCCCTCTGCCTTAATGCACTGAAGAAGGAAATGGCAAAGGTGTATCCATGCCAGGAAAACCCCATGGACAGTATGGTCCACAAGGTCACAAAGAGACCTACACAACTAAACAACAACAATATGGTAAATTTAAATTTCAGTGAATGCTTTCACTGTTAATTAAAAAAAAAAAGTCTTCCTTGATGAAAAGAGTGCCTTCCTTTGCCAAACCATCTGCAATGCTGGGAGCACGTGGGGAGTACTTCATAGTTCAAAATGGCTAGAATTTTTCTCTACTAGAGTAATGAAATGAAATCATTGTAAGAATGTTGTGCTTCTAAACTATAAGCAGTAATGAAGACACTTTATCACAAATGCTAGCAATGTATTCTTAAAAATATGTCTAAGAATGTGTGTAAGGAGAGAGTGAGAGAAGGAGGGAGAAGGAGGGAGAAGGAGAGGGAAGGATGGAAGGAGGAAGGAAGGGAGAGAACTGTGGAAGGCCGCTGACTTTTCTTCCCTCTCTCCATCTTCCTTCCATTCTCCCTCCCCCTCTGATTCTACTTTTCCCTCTGCTTTTTTGTCCTCATCTGTCTCTGCCTGCCTATGTTTCTTCCTTCATCTCCCTTTTTATATGTGATTCTTTTTATGTCTATATATTGTGTAAGATTCTTTGTCTTTCCTTTCTTTTTTCATCTTTTACCCAGAACTAGACATAATCCAGAATTAAAATAAACACACATTTTATTATGTTGTATTTTTAAAAATCCTCATTGTTAATATTTAAGGTACATTAACAGATTGTCCTATGTTTCTCTTTCTTTCCAAGAAACCTTGAATTACATTGCTTTTTACATTGTGTGCCTTAATTTTTTTTTGACTCCCCTCCGTTATAATTGACTCATAATTAGAAAAGAAGTTCTCTGCTGTTGTGTTATATCATCTCTAAGAAATAGGTTAAAGTGGCTATTTTAGACAATTGGAGAAACTGAGGCACATTTATGGTAAAGCTTATGTATTACTCATAATTACCTAGTCTGTCTTATTCATTCTGAGCTTTGGGGAGCTTATCTTTTTAAGACCAGAATGAGAATCATTCATTTTATGTGGTGTAATTTGTGCTAATTGGAGTTTTTCCTTATCAGTTTGTGTGAGTGAAATTTCTTCCCAGTCTCTTGAGTCCAGCACTCGTTCCATTACTACATGCTCCTACTCTGTGTATGAAGATATAAGCCCTAAGACGTATTTATTGTTCATTTTCAGGAGATAAATCCATATGCCACCAATAAAATTGCAGCATCTGTAAAAGCAGCTATCTTCATGGTCTTCACTGTGTAAAACAAGCCTTAATACTTCCAGGATTAGTGTTTAGTTACCCCATTAATGGGATGCGATCTTGAGCCATAAAAATTCCTTTTTACACATGATATCCTCATCCAGAGCTCTGACACTAGAAAACTTCATTATAAAAGGCTTGATTTGAGCTCACAGATTATTTCGGCGTTTATAGATGCATGAAATTAAACTTGCCCCCTGTGCTGTCAAGTTGTCAGTAATGTGACCTGATGGCTCAACCTGAGGTATAATTGTCTCCGCTGAAGAATCAAGAAGTAACACCTGGCATGTGTGTCTTTGCACGTATGGCATCCATGGTGCCTATTTATCTTTTTTAAAAAATTAGCCTCTTTCTGCTTTTTAACAAATTAAGTAATAGTAAAGCCCTCCCTGGATGCCTTGGGATGTGGAGTTGACCTTGGCTTGTCAAAGGCTGTAGGTGCCCCCAGAAACAGCAACAGGCAGATCTGACCAAGCTGGTAGGGCTTAGTTCCCTGGCTAAGTAACTGACTCTCTCTAATCCAAGTACCTATTTAGCTTAGTTAGAAAGAAGCTTGGCCAGTAAGTAGTTTTTTAGCCAGGACAGTTTATTAAATGTGGAGGATTACCTACCCTGATGATGAAACCATGACTCTTTTTGAAATGAAAAATAAGTTAATGAGCAATTATAATGACGAAGGCTGACCTCAGAAAGGGTTAAGGCAAGGATGGGGAGTCTGTGGTCTTGAGGCCCCATATGGCTCTCTAGATCCTCGAGTGTAGCCCCCATCCCTGGGTTAAGATCATGCATTTAGAGGGAAGACAGTAGGTGTGGACCATTGCATATGCTAACTAATGAGTTGTTTGGTTTTGTGGAATTTCTTTTATTCTTGTTATATGGAATAACTCAGTGGTAGGACAGAGATATATTCAGAAGTGAGAGGGAGAGAAAATAAACATTTAATAAGCACCTGCTGTGTGCTTGACACTGTGCTCAGTGCTTTGCCTACATGATTTCATTTGATTCTTACAACAACCCCTGTGAGGTAGTACTATTTTATAGATGAGGAAATTGAGGCAGACAGAGGGTGACTTATCCAGG
>CM053769.1:693368196-693411567 GCA_028658325.1 Potorous gilbertii | reverse complement strand
TGGAGGGCCTCTTAAGGTGACAGACCTTGGACTCAGGATTCTTCCTTGCCTTTGTTATTTGGATTAAGAATTGACTAAGCTGGTGATTGAAATTATTCCTTACAGCCAGTTGATGGTTCCTGTCATTTGGAACAACCTGGTGCCTGGAGGTGGGATGGGGGAGAAGGGGAAAGGAATTATGTCTTGTTGTTTTTTCCCTAGACCACTGAATGTCATTAAAATACTGTTTGTCAGCTCCATAAATGTCCTAAAGGAGGATTGGGGGTGGAGGGAGCAAGAGACGTGTTAAAAGACTGGTGATTTATGTTCCATCCTGAATAACACGTTCACTGTTTCTGGTGTGTTTGTATCACCTTTCCCAGTGGTGACAAAACACCCTACTTCCTACACAAAAACCCTTATGCAAAGAGAATAATATCTTTTTGAGAGAAAGGTAAAAGTTAACTAATTTTATACTAAACTAAACTTGGCTTGGGGTTAGAGAGAAGTTAGGATAGCACCACCATAGCTTCCCAGTTCGTAATCCATACATTTAGAGCTCCGAGAGCCATTAGAACTCATCTGGTCGCATACTTTCATCTTCTAATTGTGGAAACTGAGGATAACAGAGATTCGGGACCTACCCTTCACTGGCTGCCATGGTCACAGGATTGGCATTGGAACCTAGATTCTCTAATTCCAATCTAGCTATTCCCACACCTGTTGTGTTAGAAACAGCAGCCCTAAATGTATGTATTTTTAAGCTGGCTTTTAAATAATCTTTGGAGAAGATCTTAAAAACCAGGACAGTGTTTAATGTTCTCTAGGCAAGATCCTTATATTAAAACAAGCAGTGAAACTGATAAAAATTGATCTTTCTATGTAAGCCGAAAAGGTGCAGAGGGATGAAAAGTCACTGAGAGAATTCTTTTTTCAGCCTATAAAACACCCTTAATTTTCCTTTGGCCTTGTCTTTCTTATTTTCTCACTTGATTTCTCCTAAGATTTTTTTTCTCTGCAAGTACCTGAGCTAAAGTGGTCTTTGTTGTCACCACTTAATCTACCCTAGTCTAATGACTCATCTAAGGCACTTGGATATTTGGCAAGAGATATTTGAACACACATTTGGGGAGCTGTTATGTAACTCTGAGGCGTGGGGGGCTTTCTGAAATGCATTCTGCAATGTACCTCTTTTGTCAGAGAATAATTCAGCTTTGGATAACAGGAATTACCATTTTTGGAAATAGAGGGTCAGAAATCTTTAGATGATTTCCCCAAGACAACATGGTAATAAGTGGCAGAAGCCAGTATATGAACCCAGGTCTTCCTACTCTAAATGCAGTGCTCTTCCTCCTAAGTCATGGCATCTTCAGTAAAATCTTAGGATCCTAAGTCAAAGGTATCTGTTACATGATTGTTTTTCAGTCATTTCTGACTCTTCATGATCTCATTTGGAATTTTCTTGACAAAGGTTTTCCATTTCCTTTTCTAGCTCATTTTACAGAGGAGAAAACCAAAGCAAACAGGGTGAAGTAATTTTCCTGAGATCTCACAGCTAGTAAGTGTCTGAGGTCAGATTTGAACTCAGGAAGATGGGTGTTCCTGACTCCAGGCCCAGCACTCAATCCACTGTGCCACCTAGCTGCCCAGTGTGTGGTTACTGACTGTGATCAGTTAGGAGAGCCATTGTGAAAGGCAGCATGTCAGAGTGCTGCAAAAAAGGGAGTTACTGGAGATCATGAGCCCATGAAATGATGGTGGCCGTTAATGAGCAGAGAGGAAAGACAGCTGAGCAGCCATGAGAAAGCATCTAGTTTGTATCCTGGGATGTTCCTGCCATGGTGGTATCTCTGCCTCTGTGCCCTCCAGTCTCCAGGACTTGTCTCTTGCTTTTCATTCATCCTGCCAAGTTCTTTATACATTGTCAGGGTATGTGACCAGGCATAGCTGTATGTGAGTGTAGGTGAGACACAGACCCATTTCCACTCTCCGCCTTAACGTCTCTTGTTCCTTAGGTTGGCTGATGACTACTCCCTAGCCTTGCCTCCTTTGGGCTCTCTCTGTTTAGTGCCCCCTTCTGGCTCTAGTGGCCTCTGCCCTCTCTTTTGTTTAACTCTCCCACCCTTCCAGCCTGTTTTACATACGATAACAAGAAAACACCAAAATTAACATTTCCCAGAAATTACTGCATCACAGCTGAATGGGAAGAAATGCGGACAAAATTATTCACTGGGTTAATCATTTGTTAGTTTAAAGCAAAATTGTTCAGCCTTCATTCAAATCATTAGTGTCCATAAGCAAATGTTAATGTCCTGAAATTTCTACCACTGTGTGAAATTTGATTCATCCTCTTGGAGTTTTCCAGAAAGGACTCAGGGTACTGGTTTTAAGGTGCCTGGCTTTTCCTAAACTCACTAATGCCTGTCCTTCACAAAAGAGACAGAAACAGAAATAGAGGCAGCACAGTATAGTCGTTAGGTTACTAGACATGGAGTCGAGAAGACCTGACACAGATCCCACCTCAGATACTTTATACCTGTTGGACCTTTGGGAAATTATTTAAGCTTTCTCTGCCTCAACTTCTTCATTTGTGAAATGAGGGGAGTCATTCTCATTGGCCTCTAGGGGCTCTTCTAGCTCTATCACCCTATGATTGGCTAGCCCTTCTAACTTCCTAGGAAACATTTTATAATGTCTCCAGAGAGGACAACAGCAACAGATTTTAAGAGAGTCTGGGGAAAGGACAGCATCACGATTTCTTTTTCTTTTTTAACCTCAGTATGGCTGCTCTTCTAGGCATTGTGTGGACAGAAATTCCCAAAGAATGCTGTTAACTGCCTGATGGACCTTGCTGACTCTTTCTGTTTCCAACGAAAGTTTCATAGGCAGATTAAAATGTGGGACTGATTTATCCTAGTAATTATTAACTCTTATATCAACCATGCAAGGTTAGAAGCTTGAGGTGAAAAAAATGATGAGTCAACCCATCCCTCACTATAAAGGATGGTTCTCGAGGATCAATTTCTCAGGCATAATCAGTGCAATTCATTAAATATATATTAAGCCCCTGGTATTTATAAGTTACTGTCTGGGTGTTAGGGATACGGAGATAAAAATCAAAAAGGTTCTGTCCTTGCCCTCAAGGAGCTTGTATTCCTCAGGGAAAATATATCATGTAAACAGAGAAGGAAATATAATTATAATTTATATATAATGTTTGTCCATAAACATTAATGTACACATGATAAATTGATATATTCCTGTAATTATGTATATTAATATATAAATATATTTTATAAATTACTATACCGGATATTCCCCCCAAAAAATGTGTATGTGATGTGTGTATAAATGTGTGTGTGCATGTGTGTGTGAGAGAGAGAGAAAGAGACTGTTGACCACCAGGAAATCGGGAATAGCTTTGTATGGCAGGTGTTCCTGAGCTCATCCTTGAGGTATAGAGCTCAGGCTTCTGAGAGGCAAAGGTGATGCAAGAGGATGCTCTGGGCACTGGGGAGAGTCTCCATGAAAGCCCCGGGACCGAAGATACAGTGCTGAGTCCAAAGAACCCAATTTGGCTAAAATGTAGAGTGCTTAAGAGGAAATAATATTAACGATTGTCTGGAATGATAGGTTGGAATCAGATTGTGCAAGGCTCTAAATGCCAGGCTGAGGAATTTATTTCTTATTCTAAACATAAAAGCAACTCACTGACCCGTTTCTAAGGAATTGATTGACGCCATCAGACCTGTGCCTTAGGAACATTTTTTTTTTTTTTGGCGAATAATGTGGAGAATGAATTATAGAGGAGAAAGACTGAAGTGGAGAGACCAATTAAGAGGCCATTAGGAGGCCAGGCAGGAGGTGACAGGGGGCCTGAACCATAGCAGTGGCTCCGTGAATGCAGCAAAGAGGAAAGAAGTAAGAAATATCGTGGTGGGAGAATGAACAAAACTTGGCAATTGACAAGATAAAAGGGCTATAATTCAGATTTTATCCACAATTGGACCCTTCCCTTCCAGGCTTATTTCCACTACCGTCAGCAACCAATAGGACTCCTCTCCACCCACTAAACACTCATCATTGTGTGTTTACGGCCAGCATCTTTGTTTGTACTTTTTCATCTGCTTGTAATTCTTGCCCTCAGTGACTATCTTATTAAGGCTAGCCACAAAGATCCCTTCTCCAGTAAGGTCTCACCGTAATACCTGGTTCTTCTGAGCCCCTGCAGCCTTTAGTTGGCAGTGTTCATGGAATCTCTCAAAACTGATCTTGTAGTGAGGATGTTTAGGCTGTGTGTGCCCTCATCTTCCATCCCAGACCACAAACTCTGTGAGGACAAAGCCTGGTAGCACCTGAATTAGATTTTAGAAAAGAATAGGAACCTCTAATAAATGAGAGATTTTATATGTTGCTGTATGTTGAAAAGTCTGATTGGCAGCAGTACCTATCAGTGAATATGGGGCAGTTTTTGTATCAGTCCCAAGCAAGGGCTAGACTAGCAAGTAGTGTTCAGCTAGCTGGCATGGTGGGACAATGCTACCTTCCACAGAAATAGAGAAATTTGGTAGAAAGAGAGATAATGAGTTCTGTTTTGGGCATACTGAGTTTGAGTCTGTCTCCAGGACATCCAGTCTAAGAAGCACTTGGTGATGGGAATTGGAGTTCAGGGGACTGGGGCTGGATATATAGATCTGGGAAGCATCTGTGAAGAGATGTTAATTAAACTCAGTGGATGCC
The DNA here is from genome assembly GCA_028658325.1 of Potorous gilbertii. NCBI lineage: Eukaryota > Metazoa > Chordata > Mammalia > Diprotodontia > Potoroidae > Potorous > Potorous gilbertii. The sequence continues at coordinate 693,406,848 of CM053769.1, read as the reverse complement.
GATGAGGGAGAAGAGAGCCCGAGACTAGATGAATGCATGGTTTCTTATTTCCCTTGACAAGACCTTCTCATGGTTTCAGACTGTAAAGTAAGATTTGAATCTTACTTCACTGTTATTTTCATAGCTTTCTGAATTTCATGTGTGGGGCTTAATTCTTCACTCCCTAGTTTGTGATGTAGGGGAATGAGTACCAGAAGATAGCTTTGGGGGTTTTTTTGTTGTGGTTCAAATTGATTTTATTTTGGTTTCATTTTCAGCTTTTACTTTTATAAGATTCTGCATTCCAAACTTTTCTCCCTTGCCTCTTCTCAAGACATCAAGTAGTCTGTCACAGGTTATACATGTACAGTACAAACCTATGTGTACAATATTAATCATATCCGCACTTTAGTCATGTTGTAAAAGAAGAATCAGAGCAAAAGGAAAAAGCCACAAAAAAGAAAAAGGTGAAAATAGTCTGCTTCCATCAGACTCCATAGTTCTTTCTCTGGGTGTGGCATTTTCCGTCATGATTACCTTGGGTCATTGCATTGCTGAGAAGAGCTATCACAGTTGATCATGGGACGGTGTTGGTGTTACCAGGTGCAATGTTCTGGTTCTGCTGATTTCATTCAGCATCAGTTCATGTAAGTCCTTCAGGGTTTTTCTGAAGTCTACCAGTTCATCATTTCTCATAGCACAATAGTATTCCATTACAATCATATGCCACAACCCATTCAGCCATTCCCTGATTGTTGGATATCCCCTCAATTTCCAATTCTTTGCATCACAAAAAAAAGGTGCTATAAATATATTTGTACACGTGAGCCCCTTTCTCTTTTTTATGATCTCTTTGGGATACAGATAGTGGTATTACAGGATCAAAGACGGTGCATTTTATAACCCTTTGGACATAGTTCCAAATTGCTCTCCAGAATGATTGGATCAGTTCATAACGTCATCGACTATGCATTAGTGTTCCAATTTTCCTACATCTTCTCCAACTTTTATCATTTTCCTTTTCTGTCATATTAACCAGTCTGATAGCTGTGAGGTGGTATCTCAGAGTTGTTTTAATTTGTATTTCTCTAATCAGTAGTAATGTAGAGCCTTTTTTGATATGACTATAGAGAGCTTTAATTTCTTTATCAGAAGCCTGCCTGTTCATATCCTTTGACCGTTGAGCAATTGGGGAATGGCTTTTATTCTTACAAATTTGACTCAATTCTCTATATATTTGAGAAATGAGGCCTTTATCAGAAACAGTGGTTCTGAAAATTGTTTTCCCAGCTTTCTGCTTTCCTTTTCATCATGGTTGCATTGTCTTTGTTTGTGGAAATTTTTTTTTAATTTCATGTAATCAAAATTATCCATTTTGCATTTCATAATATTCTCTATCTCTTATTTTGTCATAAATTCTTCACTTCTTCATAGATCTGGCAGGTAAACTATTCCTTGCTCTCCTAATTTGCTTATGATATCCACCTTTATATCTTAAGTCATGTACCATTTTGACTTTATCTTGGTATAGGGTGTGAGATGTTTGTCTATTCCTAGTTTCTGCCATGTTCTTTTCCAATTTTCTCACCAGTTTTTGTCAGATTGTAAGAAGACTTGTAAGTTAAAAAGATTCCTCGAAGCTGGAGTCTTTGGGTTACTGCAGTCTTTGATTGCAGTGTTTTGGGTACCTGGTGTATTCCACTGATCTACCCCATTTTTTTTAGCTAGTACCAAATAGTTTTGATAATTGCTGCTCTATAATGTGGTTTTTGAACTGGTGTGGCTAGCCACCTTCTTTTGCATTTTTTTCATTAATTCCCATGATATTTTTGACCTTTTGTTCTGCCAGATGAATTTTGTTATTTTTTCTAGCTCTATAAAATAATTTTTTGTAGTTTGATATGGCACTGAATAAGTAAATTAGTTTAGGTAGAATTGTCCTTTTTATTCTATTAGCTTGGCCTGCTCATGAGTAATTTTTTTTTCCAGTTGTTTAGATCCAACTTTATTTGTGTGAAAAGTGTTTTGTAATTATGTTCATATGGTACTTGCCTACAGTTATTTTAAATGGAATTTCTCTTTCTATCTCTTGCTACTGGACTTTGTTGAAAACATATAGAAATGTTCATGATTTGAGTTTATTTTATATCCTGCAACTTTGCTAAAGTTGTTCATTATTTCAGGTAGTTTTTCAGTTGATTCTCTAGGATTCTCTGAGCATACTATCACATGATCTGCAAGGAATGACAACTTTGTTTCCCTATTGCCTATTGGAATTCCTTCAGTTTCTGTTTCTTATATTGCTAAAGCTGACATTTCTAGTACAGTACTGAATAATAGTGACAGGCATCCTTGTTTCACCCCTGATATTACTGGGAGAGCTTCTAGCTTATTGTCCCCATTACATATAATATTTGCTAGTGGTTTTAGATAGATATTGCTTTTCATTTTTTAAGGAAAATTCCATTTATTCCTATGTTCTCTAGTGTTTTAAATAGGAACGTGTCCTGTATTTTTGTCAAAAGCTTTTTCTGCGTCTGTAACCATATGATTTCAGCTCGTTTGATTACTGCTGTGGTCAATTATGCTGATAATTTTCCTACTGTTGAACCAACCCTGCAAAATCCCACCTGGATATTGTATTGTCCTCATGATGAATTGCTGAAATCTTTTGGCTATTACTTTATTTAAAACTTTTGCATCAATACCCATTAGGGAAATTGCTCCATAATTTTATTTCCCCATTTTGGCTCATCCTGGCTTAAGTATCAGCACCATATTGTTTCATAAAAAGAATTTGGCAGGACTCCCAGAAGACGGCTTTGAGCCCCATCTCCACCACTTTCCAGTTATCTGTCCTTTTATCAAATCAGTTAAACTCTGAGCCTCTGCACAACCTAGGGTTCTAGATTTAGAGGTGGCAGGAATCTTAGAGGAAATCAGATCCAATTCCCTCATTTTACAAATGGGGAAACTCAGGACCAAAGGGGTTAAGTAGTTTTAGCCAAGGTCACACAGAGGACATAAATAGCCAGAAGCAGAATTTTGGACCCAAGGTCTCCACCTTAGACGCAGCACTTTTTCCCTTGTACTGTCCCACCTGTCTCTCAACAACCCTAAGTGAACTGTGAGGTGCTATGTACATGTCGGCCAGGATTATGATCCTCCCCTCTCTTCTGCCCATTCCTGTTCCACTTTCTGTCCAGACGTACTGGTTTATCTCCTTTGTGCTTGTGTCTTTCAGATTCTCCAGATCCCCGTGGTTTCTGGTCCCTAGGAAAGCTGGGTTTGGGGGGGATCGGTTCTCTCATGATAGCGACAGAATGACAAAAGACTTTGGGCGTGGGAGTGTTCAGTGGTCATTCACACATCTAGAGCTAGCAGGGACCCCAGAGGGGATCCTTATTGCAAACCCTTCATATGACAGAGGAGGACACCAAATCCTCAGGTAGGTAAGCAATTTGTCCAAAATCTCAGAGGAGAGACTGAACCAAGTTCCTCTTGACACCAAAGGTAATCCCTCTCTTTTAAATGTACCATCTGCCTCCCAATAAGAAGTTTACCTTCAACTGAAAAAATTCTAGCCATGTCAGAATACTGCAGAAAAGGGAGTTACTGGAAGTCATGATCCTCTCCACTAACATTTTAAGTATTAAATCCTAGAGAGAACCACCCCCTACCATCATCTTTCTTTATGAATCAATGATGAATGTACTCAGTATCTCACATTATTTCTTTTGCCAGTTTTACCCTTTGACAGTATATATTTCTGAGTTTCCTGGGACATTGTATGGGGAAGAATTTTTCCTCTTATCAAGAAATGATGAGCTTTATTCTGTCTACTGTTATGAAACAGTCACCTACTTATAAAGAGAAGAAAACCTATGCTCATTCTTTATTCTCACTGGGTCATAAGCCCAACAGGAGCTAAAGTGACCAGAACAATCTGGACATCCCATGTTTGCCAATGCATTTTCCAGAGGCACACTTGGATGAGTCAGCCACGTTGTTAAACTTTGTTAACAACAGTGTGAGGAGGGTGAGTTAGGGACAGTCCCTCTAACCAGAGGAAAATCCCTGGCATACATGAACCTCTCGTACTTCACATGATGAATATCGAAATGTCATCTCTGCTGTGGCAGCTTCTCTTTTTAAATTAATGCCAGGTTGATCCTCTGGCCTAGGAGTTTGGAACCTGGCTCATTGGCACCTCCTGCTGCCGCCTCAAACATTTAAATAGCTACAAAAGGTTTGAGATAGGTGCTCCTGTTATGACTAGTTCCATTTTACAGATGAGGAAATGGAGACTCAAAGAGATTAATTATGATGATAATTTTCCTAATATTGAACCAACCCTGCATTGCTGGTATAAATCCCATCTGGATAGTGTGATTTGCCCTAGATTTACACAGCTGTTAAATATCTGAGTGGGGATTTGAACCGAGGAAGGTTGTTGCCACAATATTCCATACTACTTCTCAAATAAAAATTTGGTTCCATTGCATTGTGCTATATTGACCTGCTGTTCCATGCTTCTCAGACATACAGTATCACTCGAAGGTTATTGATGTTAAAATGGTGGACTTTTTGGTTTAGGGAAAAGCTTGTCTCTCACATGCAGAAAAAATCATGCAAAGTTAATTCAGAGACACTGTGACAGAAATAACATTGTTCAATGACCATCTTAATATTATCAAGCAAGCTAGACAACAGGGAAACATTTGCTCACCACAGGCCTCTACCACTGTCATAGAATGTGTCCAGTCCAGAATCCCAGTGAAATATAGATTCCTCATAGATGGTAGAGTTCTTCAGATACTACTAGTTGCTGGTGACACTATGCTGATTGATTGCTTCCTGGAGCATTGCATAGTCTCCTCCATGAAATATGTGATTGCTCAAAAAAATTTTACACAACTATCCAAAGCCATTTGGAGAAACAATTCCAAGGGTCCAGATTATGATGTGAATTTGGATTAACAACACATAGAGCTGGTCCATCAATACATGTCCTGGATGGACTCTGCAAAGGAACAATGATATGGGCCCAGAATTAAATAGGAGGAATGGAGTGGGAAATTGTGCAAAATAATAGGTGCATTAAAACTCTGAACTAATGGAGCAACCAACAGCGCTTCCCCAGGAATTCACCACTGTTTTTCTTTGGATTTAAGGAGTAGGGGTCCGTGAATGAGAATGTATGTCAACAGCAATTTGGTATTCAACAGAATAATCATACTTCTGTTGCAGTTTTCAGAGAGGTGAAAGGTGCCACTTAAACTTAATGATTCAAGTAATTAGTGTAGAATCCACTATGGATGTTGGCACTTTGTTGCCCTGGAAACAGTGCAGCATTTCATGTATATTCTGAGGCATATAATTACAACAGCATTCGAATATTTGAAGCATTTCTATGTCATACTAAATTCCATATGTCAGGTACTTATTTTGTCCTAGAGAATTTTCACATTCTACTTTTTTATGTTTTATGTTTTTTGTGATTTATAAATATGCTAATTGCATTGAGTCTCAGAATACTACAAAAGTGAAATATATAGTAACTCTTAAAATCAGTCCAACTATCAATAGTAGAACAATAAAATGGATGAAGAATGCTTATTGCCCAAATTATTACAGGAAACTTTATGAGCAGCCTTTTGAATCTTGTTGTCTAGGTACTGCTACTACTAATTAATTAGCACTTTTGTAGCACTTTGGGGCTGCTGGGTGGCACAGTGGATAGAGTGCTCTGGAGTCACAAAGACTCATCTTCCTGAGTTCAAATCTGGCCTCAGATACTTACTAGTTGTATGATCCTGGGCAAGTCATTTAACACTGTTTGTCTCATTTCCTCATCTGTAAAATGGGCTGGAGAGGAAAAAGGCAAGACCACTCCAGTATCTCGGCACTGATACCCTCAAGACAGCAAAAGCATCAGAGGACCGTTTCCAGAGAGTTGGATGAGTCCTCTTGTCTATCTGTGTGTGGCAGTGTCTAGAGCAGCCTAGGTGTGCAGTCCTTCTGGAATATGAATCTGTATTTGATGAGGGAAATTAGAATAAGAAGGGGAAGGCAAGTTGGCCCCTAGAGCAGAACTGGAGAGCAAGAAGTGTCATCTCTCCCTAGAGGCCAAGGAGGGAAAGGATTAAACATGTTGGGAACATGCCAGAAGTCGTTGATGGAACTACAGTTTAAGGTGGGAGACCAGAGGAAAATGGGATCTAAAATATAAAGCCACCAGTTCTGGCTCCAGCCAGCTTTGAAAGAGTGGTTTCAGCCTGGATCTCAGGGTTGTGGTCAATTTTATTTTTATTTATTTCATTACAAGGAAGGATTTGGGGAAGGTGACCACAATTGGGAAATGATTCTGATTTACTTTAAATGTGTAAGTAAAAGTTATTAATGGTAGCGTGAAAAAGAATGCTGATTTGGAGTTAGAGGCCCTGGGTTCAAATTTGAGCTGTTTGCTTCCTCTTTGTTTGACATCTTTGGGCTCAGCTTTTATGCTTCATCTGTTTTGAGGGGGTTGAACGAGTTTCCATCTGAGATCCCTTCCACCTCAGACTCTCTGATCCTGTGACTTCCCCTGTGCCACTACTCCAACTATAAATAATAATTGGCATTATTTGCATCTCATCTCTTCCATGAGACTGTGAGCTCTTTGAGATCAGAGAATGTCTTTTACCTTCTCTGTATCCCAGGGCTTAGCACAGTGCCCCGCATGGGGTAGACACTTAATAAAAGTTTATTAACTGACTGTTGACAACTGACCTATTCCGCTGTTTCTCTCAAGTTGGGTTCCAACGGTTTCTCAAACACAGCGTGACCCAAATTGCACTCATCACCTTTTTTTTCTAAATCCATCCCTCCTCCAAATTTGCCTAATTCTGTGAAGGCCACCAGCTTCCTCCAAGGTCTAGAAACCTTAGCTGGCTTTGACTCTTCCCTTTCCTTCACCAACATTTAATCAGGTCCTACTGATTCTACCTCTCCACCATCTCTTGAATTTTATACCCACCCCTTTTCTCCATCCATAGAATTTCATAATTGGACTAGACCTCAAAGACCATCTTGTCTAGCCTACCCGCTTCATCACCCTCATTACCATCTTCCGGTAATTAGCCTCTTCACTGGTCGCCCAGACTTGGAGAGTCACTCCTGGGTCTTGAGCTAGAGAGGACCTCAGGAACAAACTAGTCAACCTCTTCATTTTACAGTTGAGGAAACAAAGGCTGAGGAAGGCCCAATAACCTGCTCATGGTCACACGGGTAAGTAGTGGTAGAGAGCTTGTCTAAGGCAGAGGGCTGAGCAGGTCACTGTGCTGCCCAGAAACCTTCACTGGTCCCCTCTTTCTCATAGAATGAAACACGAACTCTTCCATGGTCTGGATCCAATCCTCCCGCCACTTCAACTTTATTTCATGTTGCTGCCCTTTACACACCCTACTTTCTAACCCAGCTGGGCTACTCACTATTCCCTGAATTCAGTGTGCCACCTCCCTTCCCTGTGAATTCACACAGGCCACTCCCCATGCTGGAACCTTACATCCAAGTTTCAAAAGCTTGTCTTGTTTAAAGGCTTTTATCAAGTACTGCTGCCTGCCCTGATTCTCTTTCCTTACCCCAAAGCCAGAAGTCTTTATTCTCCTCTCAAATGTTCCTAAATCTCTCCATTGCTCCCATCACACTATCTTGTGCCTGTACTCACTACACCTCCCAGTAGAATGGAAACTCCAACCCCAAAGCAGAGAATAAAACAAGGAAGTCAGACAATCGTGGAAAAGTGGGAGCATATTTTGTTCTGAAAGTCACTAAAAGAGAGACTCAAGAAGGGAGGGTGTCTTAATCCTGCATTCATGAGTTGTCTGCCGTGTTCACTGAACTGGAATGGGTGCCAAGGAGGAGGTAAGAACCTGAGGAAAGCACTGGTTTTGATTGTTAAGTCATCAGTGATCTTTCAGAGAGCCTATTCGGTAGGGTTGGGCATGACAGAAGCTAGATTGCAAGAAACTGAGGATTGGGTGGTGAGGCAAGTGTAGGCATCCAATGCGGACAACTTTTTCAAGGAATTTTAATGGTTGCCTTCTAAGTAACCCCTATAAGTAACAAGCATATGAACCAGTCTTCGCAGTTTGCTCTGGGTGTGTGTAAGAAGAGGGAACAGGGAGAGAGGGCTGTCATTCTATCATCTCCTTAACAGTTCGTCTCTCACTCATCATCTCTGACATGACTTGATGAATGTATGAAGAGGATGTTATGTAGAAAGAAATGACATTGAAGAGTGGTAGAAACACCAGGCCATGAGCATGAACATCTGCCAAAAACAAAAACAAGAAAAAGTTTGATTCTGTGGGAACTTCCTTCCAGAAATTTCTTTCCTTTATTCATAGGATCATAGTTAGAGCTAAAAAGGACCTCATAGACTGAGTCAGCCCCCTTCAGTTTACAATAAACTGAGTTAAGTGACTTCCTCAAGGTCACACTGGTGATACGGGCAAGATCTGAACCAGGGTCCTCTCATTCCCAAGACACTGTTCTTTCTACCGTCCTACACTTCCTCCTAAACCCATTTTAATTAATTTGGAGCTGTTTTGAGGTGATGGGGAGGAACTGGACTCATTTCCAACTTCTGAATCAGCCAGAAGTCCCTATTTGCTTTCCCTGTGAATGGTTCAGTCAGCAAACTCATCCGATGTCCTCAGAAATGTCAAGTCTTTTCCAAAAGCTTCTTTTGGAAAGCAAATACCCTTACTTCTCAAGGGTAATTTTATTTAGAGTTGTAGCAGTAGGAGCAGCCTGTTTAATTGTGGATCTTTTGTATCCCTTATCTTCCAGCTTGGTACTCAGGAAACCCAAGGGTTTTTAGAGAGTTTATTCTTTTGCCAATAAGCATGCCTTATTTAACTTTAGATACATGGTCTCTGTGCCCTCACCTTGAATCCCTAAGGAGATGGAAGTGGTGTGGGCTGTGCCAGTGCCATATTTCAATGTTAGAAACATACACTCTCAATATTGGAATCTAAGATCAAAGAAAAGACTCCATGGTATTTACAACCTCCAACACCTGTTTCCATAGTCCAGGACAGGCATGGGAAACCTGTGGCCTCAAGGCCACATGTAGCCCTCTAGGTCCTCAAATGTGGCCCGTTGACTGAATCCAAACTTCACACAACAAATTTCCTTCATGAAAGGATTTGTTCTGTAGAGCTTGGACTCAGTCAAAAAGCCACACCCAAAGACCTAGAAGGTCACACATGGCGTCAGGGTTCCCCGCCCCCGGTCCAGGGGCATATTAGTCACTTCTCTGTATTTGTAGTCCATACCTCAGAAGATGTAGGTGAGGGGATGCATTATAGTAACAGTTTGGCAAGCAAGTAAGCCCTGCTGTGCTGAGCTGCGAAATCCTCACCATTTCTGTGCTTTAGTGACCAGAAATTATATTCAAGACTGGTCACCATGGTAGACCTTACTGAGGAAAAGAATAGTCCTGGTTTTAAAAATGACCTGATTCAGGAGAGGAGCATGTTAGGTCCATCTCCGTGGTATCTTTTGGTGACGTGATTTCGAGAGCAAAATGAAGTGTGCCCAGTAGCAGGGTTTGTGTTGAATGTTGCATTAATGGAAGCACGTGCAGAGGATGAGCGGCTAGTCCGTGGCTTGTGGTAAAGAAGGGAAAGGGCACAGTGCATACCTACAGTCTTTCCTCTTGCTCGTACTAATTAACCAAAGCCAGCTTTGGGGTTTATCATTTTATAAGTTCTGCCGTATTATCTCGGTAAGGGACTTAGACTGCAGCCAGGGGAGAGGGAGGTGGGTCAGTCTGGTTGATAGGTGGTGGTAAAATTAAAAAAACACATTTATTTACTGGTGTGTTGACTTCCACGTGGGCTATACTTTTTTTTTTTCTCCTTTACTTCCTTTTCCTTCCTGCCTACTTTTCTATACCGGCTCTTATTCCCCATCTTGGACACACCTTCTTTCTGCAGTAAATAGATCCCTTCCTGAACCACAGGGATTCTTCTCTCTTCACACATTTATTTATTTTTTTACTCTGAGCTTAAAAATCATCAAAGAAAACAGGCATTTGCACATACATAGCAGAGCTGAAGATGAGTCTTGTAAAGGAAGCTGTGAATGTCTGCTGTGCTGGGTTCTTCCAACAGCAGACACTGAAAGGGACAGCTGTATTTTTAACTTAAGTGGACCTGCTTCTTCTGCGTTGGTCCTTAGCCTGTGCTGGACTGGCTCTTCACAAGAGGAGGCACCAGATTTCTTGCTTCTTCAGAGTACTGCTATTCAGATTATTTAGATGATTATTCTTTTGATTATTGAATTTAGGTGATTGAATTTTATTTTAACTGTCCAGAGATTTGATTTTATCCCTTACAAAACTATACTTTTTTTATGGACCAGAAGAGTCTCTTATCCAAACTTTGAATTTCCTCTCATCCCCTCACACCATGTGCTATAAACAGTAGGCTCAGAATAAATGTTTGGTGAGTTGAATTGAACCATGCTGGAGCATGCCTATGATCCCAGATACCAGGGAGGCTGAGCAGATCAGAGATCAGAACCAGACTTCTGAGCTGCAGTGGTCTATGCCAGGGTGGAGACCTGTGACCTTGAGGCCACATTGGCCTTCTAAGTCCTTGGGTGTGACCCTCTGACTGAGTTCAAATTTTACAGAAAAATGTGAAATTTGGATTCAAAGGGCTGTACTTGAGGACCTAGAGGGCACCATGTGGCACTTTTGGTCTGTCCCAAGAGGATATGCCTTTAAATTTGACTTTAATATGGTGAGCCCCAGGAGGGAAGGTGGGGGCACCAGTTTGCTTAAGGAAGGGCCATCCTGTGTCTGAAAATGGAGCTGGTCAAGGGGATTGAGCCTCTGAGTATGCACCTCCCCCCAAATTTCACTCAGTCAACATTTATTAAGCACCTACTATGTGCCCAGGCTCTGTGCTAAGTGCTAGGGATACAAGGTGAGGCAGAAGACAGTCTCTGGCCTGGAGGAGCTAACAGTCTAAGGGAGAGACAACATGCAAACAAATATATACAAAGGAATTTATAGACAGGATAAATAGGAGATGATTAACCAAGAAAAGAGCACTAGAATTTAGAGGGGTTGAGGGAGACTTCCAGTAAAGCAGGGATTTTAGTTGGGTCTTAAAGGAAATCAGAAAAGCCTCCTGGCCAAGCTGCATTTCTGACCTAGATGAGATAGGGAGACCTGGTCTTACATAAAATATTATTACACATACTCCTGCCTTCTTAAGTTGAATATGCTTAGCATGGAGGGGAATCCTTCTTGATATACCAAGGCTCATTCATCAGCATGAACTGTCACCCACTACTCTACCACACTGTGATGGGAAGCCCCTCAGGGTCCACTTGCTCCCACACTAACTGAAAAACTATTCTGTCAACTTTCTGCAGTTTGTGGATCTCCTGGTTGTCAGGCTTTTTCAGTCCCAGCCTTTTGCTGCTATCATTGTTCTTGCCTCTGGTAATTTCCCTCTTTCCTTCCTAATTTGCTGCTTCTGATTTGTGGACTAGGATGCAGGTTAACAAAACTTGTTAGAGTTGGGTCTTAGTAAAGAAATTAGCACTGAATCAGTGGGCTCTCATATAAGAAAATGAGCATGTGAATTTTTTAAGAGATCTTTTGAGGTCTAATTGTAGCTTTTTGGTTTGGGTTTCTTTTTAATGGCAGCAGTACTATTGGTGAATGTCATTCAGTCAGTCAACATGCGTGTATAAGAGCTTACCATGAGCTAAACTCTGAGAATACAGATATACATTTATCCCTTCCACATCTCCAAGGCTTAGGGGCACGATGTCCCTGCAATCTGGAAAATCCATGTAAAATTTTTGGCCCTCCTTTTGTACCAGAGAAGAAGTCTTTATTTTTTTTATTATTTATTATAATTATAATAAATTTATTATTTTTCTTTTATGAAGTTTTGACTGCACTTCATTGTAAAATTTGGGTTAAGTATTTAGTCTTAAGCTTTTTGTCATCTGTTGGCCTTCCTGTGTCATCTGCCGCTTCCTCAAAACTCCCCAAAATTCCCATTTAATTTTTTTATGCAGTCCCAAGACATAATGAAACACAATGGGGAAGGGATATACCAAATTAGAGGTAGGGGCAGCTAGGTGACACAGTGGGTAGAATGCTGGATCTGGAGTCAGAAAGACTCATCTTCCTGAGTTTAAATCTGGCTTCAGACATTCATGAACTGTGTGACCCTGGGCAAGTCCCTTAACCCTGTGTATCTTAGTTTCCTTGTCTGTAAAATGAGCTAGAGAAGGAAATAACAAATCACTCCAGTACCTTTGCTAGGAAAACCCCAAAAGGAGTCACAAAGAGTCAGACATGACTGAAAAAAATGACTCAAAATACACTCCATGTCCTTTATGTTGATGGTTGGCCCTCATGTCTAGAATGTGCCCACTTTCCTCTCACTTTAGACTGATAGAATCCCTGCTTCCTTTCAAAGCTCCACTTACGGGCTCCAGCCTCTTAATTCAGTCTTCCTAATCTCTCCCCTTCCTTTCAGTTTGTTAGTACTTTCCTCATCTTGAAATTATTTTACATTAGCTTACGTGTGTGGAAATCCTCTCCCCGGTAGAATGGGAGTTTCTGTTTTTTTACTCCCTCACTTAGCACAGTGCCTTAATCATAATATGTGCTTACATAATGCTCACTGAATTGGATTAAAACTTGACAAGCATCCTGTGTCTTCATCAAAGTCATTAATAAAAGTGACTACCTCAATGGGCCATGGACAGACAGATCCTCAGCACGTTCCAGAAGCTGGATGCAGTCATTCTTTGAGTCTAGACGTTCAACCGCTTTTCTCTCCCTCTCTACAAGGAATTTGTGTCTGTGCTGGATGCCTTCCTGAAATCTGGGTCTGCTACATGTACATCCTATCTTTGATCTACCAGGATTGACCCAAGAGTGAACAGTCCTGTTCAGTTCTCATAGGCTTTTGTCTTTTATCACTGTCTCCACATGCCCTTTTCTAATTCTGGAAATATTGATTAGCAAGTTAGAAAACTCTGCTACCTAATGAGAACAACTTTTTTAAGGTGAAGTTTTGTCATGGTTTTCCCTATAACAGAGACCTGCTTGGTAATATAAAAAGTATTTAGCAGTAAATTAAGATTTATTGTATATGCATTAGATATCTTGCTTGGATCCTATCCAAGCTGCAGAGATAAGACAGTTTAGTCTGAAGAAGAAAGAATACATGTGTGTTTTGGCAGCTTTATTTTAATTCTTAGAATCTCTCTTGCAAAGAATTTTTCATTTTTATAGAAGTAAGAGAACTGTTGAAATCAGCAAACAGTCCACCTCACTGTAGGTGAGTCATCATTTTTCAGCAAAATAAAGATGCGTTTCTTGACTTTGAACTTCAGTGCTCCTGTGTCACAAGGAGAAGCAGTGAGGCTTTTGGAGACCGACCATTAGACTCTGGGGCGTCCCACTTCAATCATGCAGTTTCTGGCACTGTGCCCAGCACTGGGGCTCACAGAAGCATGGCATCTCTCCTCTTAGGCCCTCAGTTTCGTCACCTGTCAAATAATGAAGTAGAATTGGACCATCCTTTTAGTCAGTTCAAGTACAAAATACCATGAATCTAAGTTTATTTTTTAATAGCATTTTAGACCAGATAACTTGGAATATCCCTCCCCTCTTCAAACCCCTTCCTAAATGCCAGTTATTGCAAATTTCAGTTCTTAAAATTCAGCCATTTTAGTCTAATTCCCACATTTTCAGAGGAAGAAACTGAGGTGTAAACACGTGGGTCCATTCACCCGTGATGCTTAGTGTTTTTGAAAAGAATTATTGCCCCTGACGCTTACTTTAACTATTGGAAGTGTTCCTTTTCTTTTAGGTCATAAAACATTGTGTGGCGACTTGTCTGGTACATAATAGACGTCTAATAAATGCTTGTTTCCTTGCCTTGTCTTTTAGACAGCTCAAAGCAGCCGTCGATTCTGCGATAGTCAGGAAAAACACGTTTGTTCTGAAGGGCAGAGGAGAATATATTTCACTTGGGCTTTTTTTTCTGTCTTGTTGCTATGTTTTGTTTCTCAGAAAGAGGGATAAGTAAAGATTTTGCACAGCTTTCATTTGTCTGAACAGGGGAAAATGAATCTAGCTTTAGGATAATTTATAATGAAAAACCTCAGCCTTCAGGAAAGGGAGGGAAAACAAATTTTAATGTATTGCACCGTTCCATGAAGAAGAGAAAAATCTATATATTTCCGTGACAGATTGGCAAGGGAAAATATAATTAGTGCAAGTGTTGGTTATAAATTAGACTTTATTACGGTTGCATAGGGACTGTGAAAAGCACCAGAGACTATCTGATTCCATCGTCACCATAGCAACAGCTCACCCCATCATTCGCTCGTATTTCTGAGCCTATCTTACACAGCATCCTAAAACTTGATTATTAATGGGTATTTATATACAAATCCAATTTATTTTTCAACATAAGAAACTGATGGGTGGGATTTAAGTTATTTTTTAATAAGCTTCCTAACTGCTTGGTAGTCACTCGTTCATCACTAGTTTGGCCTTCTTTTTTCTTGGACAAGCATTATCATAGTTAGGTGCTTACCTGCCTTAATTATTAATAATGTGTTAAGGTGGCAGAGATGCAAAGATGAAAAACAGTCCTTGTCTTCAAGGAGTTTACAATCCAAAGGGAAAGTGAGAACCCCCTTTTTTGTGTTATTTTGTGGTTTCTTCTGGTTTTCTTATTTTCCCCTTAACTGCACTGAACCTTCCTTTGTTACTATGAAAAAACATTTCTGTAAAGCCGGTCAAAATGCAGCTGCCTCTGACCATTCATCTGCATTCCACATCCATGGTCCTCACCCCTCTGCTGAAGGGAGGCCCCTGGTCTGGACCTTGTACAGTTCATCGAGATTTAGTCATCTTACTCTTATTATTTATGTTATTTTGACTCATGTATATTGTTCCCTTAATTCTGCCTTCTTCATTGCATGTTACTTGACATGTTTTGCATCATTTCTAGTGGCACAATAATATTCCATTGCATTCATAGACCGTCATTTCATAATTTGTTTAGCCATTCCCCAGGAAGTGTGCACCCATTTCATTTTCACCTTATTGATATAGAAGTAGGTTTTTGTAACCTGGATATAGAAGAAAACTTGTCAATTCTTCCTTTCCTACATTTCCTACGGACACTGTTACGGTGATAGAGTTACGGTGGGAGACTAAAATATAGATGAAATGGACCTCAGAGCAACATTAACATCTGTGTGTTCTTGTGGTTGGCACCGAATGAAATTGCCCAGGGTGCCCTTAACTGAGAACATACTGAGAAAGGGAGAAAGGTCAGTACTGTAGTGGAAAGAACCATACTGGCTTATGCAAGTGAACTGAAATCCATATTTTGCCACCTGGAAAATGGAGGTAATGCTGAAAAACCAAGAAAATATTAGATAGTGTTTGTAAAAATATTTCAGACCTTCCAGAAGGTGATGTGTCCCAGAAAATGATCTTGTTGGACATGCTGAAAATCCTAATGCCATTTGCTCTCCAAGTTGCCTATGTCTTCTTTGTCTGATAATTAAGGGTTTTGTAATATTTTTCCCGAGCATCTATAATTTTCCTTACAAAAGGAGAATTTTGACTTACTTTCAGGAAACTTCTGTGTAAAGCAGCCAACCTCAGATTTATGAGGCACCAAACAGTTAAGTACTGGTGAATACAAATTTGCTTCCTTTGCATTTTCATAAATATAATGTCTTCCTGTAAATAACTGACTACAAGTAGATCATCTCCCCTATGGAGTTTGAGTGTGAAGAAAGCATTGAGTTTAAGGGTAAATAAAATGCAGCTCGCTTGTTGGTGTCCAAGGCTACATCTCATTGCCATGACAACAGCATAGCTTTCCTTGAACCACATGCGTCTTTTAATCTGTGACCCCACTGCTTTACCATCGCCTGTCACAGCTGTCTCCTTCAGTCATATATTACTCAGCCACTCAAGGTTGTTCTAGCTTTGTGTTGGAGGATTCAGTAGACTTTGGGGGAAGGGATGTCAGAAAGGGAAGCTCACTACCCCTTCTCGGTACCTTAGGCTCAAAGCATCAAGCCTGTTTGACAACCTAGTCATTCCCGGGAGTGAGGGAGAAATGAGGCTGGCTTCTCAAAGAGTTCCTTCAACCTGATATACCTTGTTGGGAAATGAGGAATGGTGAAAGGGGAGGAGATAGACTGCCCTAAACATGTCGAGCTCCCCCTGTAGGCTTTTCTCTTCAGCTCCAGCTGATCCCTAAACCAGATAAAGGAAAAGTTCCAAAATAAGGCAGAAAATTTGGCTGTAGCTGTGTTTCTCATTGGCACTGATTCCTTGTGCTGTGGCCACTCTCAGATCACAGAATTGTAGAGTTGAAAGGGAACGTGGCAGGTATTTGGACCAACTCCCACGACAAATGGAGAGCGCCCGCCCCCCTTCCCCCCATAGCCTACCTGACAAGCAGTCAGCCACCTTCTACTTAAATGTTTCTGTTGATGAGGGAGCCATTGCTGTCAGATACAGCTGGGGATACCTCTAATTGTGAGGAAGTTTTTCTAGACATTATGCCTAAATGTGCCTAGATTTTCCTTTGTAGTATTTCTACCCATTTCTTCTAGTTCCATCCTCAGAAGCCAAACAGAACAAGTCTGGTCCCATTTTCCTTCTGCCTTTGGGCCCACTATCCTGATTGATGAGCCTGCATACCCCTGCCATCTTGGATGAGAGCTCTTAGCCTGCCTCCCTTTTCTGTATCCCTTCCCCCTTCCCCTTCTGCAACTGCTTCTAGAAAGAAGATATGCCAATCAGCTCCCCTAACACTCTAGTCTACCTTCCTGTGACTTCCCAAACCAGAACACCCCTCCCTCCCTAGGCACTACTCCCTTAGATGGGCCAGCTCCCTCTATTAAAATGGAAGGGACTGTCTCACATTTATCCCCAGGACTTTGCCCAGTGCTTGTTACTTAGATCTTTAAAATGCTGTTTTCCTCCATTTCACCAGACATCCTTTTGTATGCTGGAGCACAGCTATCTATCATGTTACCTTCTGTTACCTCACCTTCCCTTCCCTTTCCCCTGTCTTTTCTTCTCCAGGGCTAAACATTTCCAGTTCCTTCCCAGGCGTCAGGTTGTGGTTTGCATAGTGGAGGGTTTCCCGGATGGGAGCTCCCTTAAACAAATGAAATAACAGGTCTGGACCAAAAACAGACAGACAAAGAAAAAGTCAGAATCAGGTTAAAGGTAGCAGTTGCCCATAGCTTTTCTGCTTTCAGCAATGGTTTTTCAGATTTTCTTCTCTGTTTGCAGAGGTAAGATGCTTAGATAATTCGACTTTCTATGTCAAAGCTATAGTTTACTATCAGTTTTAAGATTCAGAAATTTCTCATCCATTGCTTCTGCTGGGCTTGGTTGGTTGTATTATATTCTGTCCTTCCTTTTCTCTCCTTTTAGAGAAGGGTGGGGTAGCCATATGGTGCAATGGAGAGACCACTGAGCTTAGCATCAGGAAGACTCATCTTCATGAAGCGAAATGCCACTTCAGACACTTACTAGCTGTGTGACCCTGGGCAAGTCACTTAACCTCATTTGCCTCAGACTCCTCATCTGTAAAATAAGCCGGAGAATGAAATGCAAATCACTCCAGTATCCTTGACAGCACAGAGAGTTGGACATGACTGAAACAACTAAGAGAGGGATAGACAACCAAAAACAGTCACATAAAGCTAGGTAATGGGATAGGATATAAAAAATAATAATAGCATTTACATAGCTATTTAAAGTTTACAAAGGTGAGTGTATGTATGCACGCACACACACGCCCACTCACATATGCACACACATGCACACACGCGCACACACATGCATGCATACACATGCACATGCCCATGTTATTCTAATAACCCTGGGAGGTAGGTTCTATCATTACCCCCATTTTACAGATGAGGAAACTGTGTCCAAAACAGCTTCCATTACTTGTCCAGGGTCACACAGCTAGAAAGTGTCTGAACCCAGGTTTGAACTCAGATTTTCCTGTTCTGTAGCCAGAGCACCATTTTGATGTACAGACAGGGAAGATTATCTAAGAAACACATGTGACTTTGTGAGGGCCCAGAGAATTTCACTTCTGTCTTTGGAAAGAAAGGGAAGATCAATTTAAGGTTTCAGGGGAAAAGTAAGTGGTATTTAAACTGGACCCTGAAGGATTAATAAGATTTCAGTGAACAGACACCTGAGACAGAGAAAAGCAGCTGAGAAAAGGTCTGGAGGAAGGGTAGGGGACCTGCAGATTCCAGGCCACATGTGGCCTTCTAGGTCCTCAAGTGCAGCCTTTTGACTGAGTCCAAGTTTTACAGAACAAATTCTTTTATTAAGGGTATTTGTTCAGTGCAGTTTGGATTCAGTAAGAGAACCACACTTGAGGACCTAGAGGGCCCCATGTGACCTCGAGGCCGCAGGTTCCCCACCCCTGGTATGGAAGTATAAGGGCCAGTTGTTCTGTTTGCCTGGAGCTGGAGTTTTTCAGGATGTTCCTGTCTACGGCCCAGAACAACGAACAGTGGAGGCTTTGGAAAAGATCTTCTCTCCCCCACTGCCCAACACACTTCCCAGGTCAGGTTTCTGCAGTGAAATCCGTCTGGCAGCTATTTAATCATGATCCATCAAAGCTTTTAAAAATGTTTTAAAATTAAATAAGAAATAAAAAACGGGGTAGTGGAGCCAGAGAGAAAAGAACATGTATTTGCCAAGAAGCGCTCCCTCCCTTCCCATCTGATTCATGCTTAGCAAAGGCCAGTGACTTTGGAAAGATGCCTGCCTGCAGTCACAGTGAGGCAAGACCACCTTGGCATTTTCAAACATTCTTTCATTTTCTCAGACAATAAAAAACATTTTTCAAACAGTTCGTTCCCTATTTCTAGGCAAGCCTAGGGCTCTTTTTTTTTTAAGTATAAAATGACAGCTTCATCAAAATTTGGCGTTGCAAACAGATGGTCCCAGACCTTGCTCCTTTCTGCTGGTTAATAAAGAAACATCTCTCTGCCATCCAATGTTTTAATCTTTCTTTTCTTTCTTAAAGATTATTATTAATTTGAAGGTACTTATCCATTAATCTCTAAGCTTCCTTGCAGTGGATGTCTTTCCATTTGAAGGTCTAATTATATGCTCATTCTTGTACATTTTATTACCTTAGAATTCCACACACTGCCACCACCACCCTTTTTTTCTTTTTTTAGCAACTTTCAGCTCTGAATTGAGAAAGGTGGTTGTTGATTTAGTTAACTTGTTTGAACCAAGTATAGCAATTGCTGTGAGATGGAGTCATGCTGAATTTGACCCACTTGGGGGCACCAAATAGACAAAAAAGGTCCCTTTACTTTTCCTCTTCATAGACTGTTAAAAGCCTTTTGGCCTCTCAAAGTTGGGTGACCTTGCTCTCAGAAACCCTGGGGTGAATTGAGCCTGGTACTTCTAGACTGAGAATTCTAAATCCATACCATTTTAGGGAAAGAACCCAAAGATCCAGTCACCCTTCTTTTTTCCCTCCAGAATAAGGTTTTGTTTATCTGGACCTAGGAGATAAAATGCCGAAGTCTTTAAGATTTCCAGAGGTTGAAGTGGCTTCACAGCGTCCCTGTACCTCCCTTCTCCCCCCTCCCCATTTTGGTTAAGGGCTAAAAGGTCCTTGGGGTCATCTCTTCCCACCCTCACCCCATTTTTACATTTCACTGATGAAGACAGTGAAAGACTGAGAGAATTGAACTGGCCAAGGGCAGCCCAAGTCAGTACCAGACCTAAGGTTTGAACACAGAAGAGCCTCCAGTTTTCTCAATTTTCCATCTTTTCTTTTTTATTTCTGTCTCTCTGTTCTTCCTCTTTCTTTTCCTCATTCTCAGAGCCCACCTATGTCATGTCCTCAAAATACCAATCATCAAAGACTTACAAAAATTTGTAAGAGTGATCTTCTTTGGATGGTTTTGAAAGTTAAGCAGTATTTGAGTGGGGAAGGTAAAGGTTTATGGAAAGTTTTCATTGTAAAGGCAAACAGACTCTTGGATAGAAATTGAACATGGATGAAATGGTCATTTGAGTGAAACCCATTTCACTAATGGAAAGATAAATCACTGAAAATTTCATTTCCCACATAAGTTGATCCTCCATTAAGATCTACTTTGCAACCCTAGGCCTTTCTTGGAGCTTCATTGTTTCTTCTAGTTAGAGGGTAGGTTGTATGGCTCACTATCCCAGAAGTGTCTTGAGTCTCACCTAACTGCTCCTGAACCTATTGGGGATCATGACAATTGATTCGTAAAGGACCTAGACAAATAACAGAATATAAGCTGAAAGCAGTGAAGCCCAACCATGTGGACTCAGTGTTGAAACTGCTTTATTTCACAGTCATTATCAACATTTTGGTTTCATTGCCCATTCACTGAGAAGCAGTCTAAGCTGTTGCTTGATGAACTAATTTCCTGCCAGTATTAAATGTCAAATCTGCTATGCTTATCACCAGAGGCACAGAACTATTCAACATCTCAGGTTCAAAGAAATCAATAATTTTTTCATAAGTGTGTACATATACCCCATACATGTATAAGTGTATGTGTGTGTAGATCAACAGTAAACCTTCATTTAAGCTACTGCTCTTTAGTCTCTCAGACATGCCATTCATTATCTTGTATTCATAAATGGAGCCCAGAAAGGATTTCAATAACCCTAAACATTTTTCCTTTCTCAGAGTAGAATTTCCCAGTGATATAAATGAAATAGTTATGATAGCTTTTCTATAGATACACTTGTGATTTTTCTAGAGCTCCATCACATCAGAATGACTTGTACCATCATGAGTTCTTTGTTTCTCTCATGTATTTATCATGTTTTATTTTACATTATAGTTCATAGCATATATGCAATGTCTACACATACGCCCGCACACACACGCACACACACACACATAAGACTCAGTTGTGTATAAATGAATTTCACCTGGATTCTAACCACAGAGCACAGTGCTGCGCATACCATAGATACTTATTTCTGTTGTTATTGCTAATAAATGTTGGATATTGAATTGAAATTATCTCCTTTTTCTCCTCACAACCACTTTGAGAGGTGGGACAGGAAAGTGTTTTTTAAACATTTTCTAGATATTTAACATAGGGAGGAAATGGAAAAAAGTTCTCTCTGATTTTGTTGGGGTTCAGGTGTTCAGTTGTGTCTGACTCTTTGACACCATGGACATAACATGCCAGGACCCTCTGTCCTCCACTGTCTCTTGAAGTCTGTCCAAGCTCATGTTCACTGCTCCTATTGGCATTATCCTTCTCATTCTCAGCCATCCCGTTTTCCTTTTTCCTTCATTCTTTCCCAGCATATAGGTCTTTTCCAATGAGTCCTGTCTTCTCACTACGTGGCCAAAGTGTTTAAACTTCAGCTTCAATGTTTGACCTTCTAGTGAATTGCCTGGATGAGTTTCTTTAAGTACTGACTGATTTGATCTCCTTGCTTTCCAAGGGACTCTCAAAAGTCCCACAGTTTGAAAACATAGATTCTGCAGTGCTCAGCTTTCCTTATAGTCCAACTCTCACAGCCATACATTGCTATTGGAAAAACCATAGCTTCTATATGGACTTTTGCTGGCAAGGTGATGTCTCTCTTTTTTAGTGTGCTGTCCAGATTTGCCATAGTTTTCCTTCCAAGGAGCAAGTGTCTTTTATAATTTCATTGCCCTAGTCATTGTCAGCAGTGATCTTTGAGACCAGGAATTGAAAATTTGACACAACTTCCCTTTCTTGGAAATGATGGGACTACTTGCCAAGATCTTGGGTTTTGGTTGTTGGATTTTTTTGATGTTAAGCTTCAAGCCAGCTTTTATACTCTCCTCTTCCATCCTCATCAAAAGGCTTCCTAATTCATCTTCACTTTCTGCCATCAGAATAGTATCATCTGGATATCTGAGATGGTTGATATTTCTCCGGCAACCTTAACTCCAGCTTTTGATTCATCCAGCCTGGCATTTCACATAATGTACTCTTCATATAAGTTAAATAAATAAGGTGGCAACATATAGCCTTGTACTCCTTTCCCAATCCTAAACCAATCAGTTGTTCCATGTTTGGTTCTGATAGTTGGTTCTTAAACTATATACCGGTTCCTCAGGGATCAAGTGAGAATGATCTGAGCCTCCTATCTCTGAGGACTTGCCACTTTTTTTTGCGATCCACACGGTCAAAGGCTTTAGTCAATGAAGCAAATGTAGATTTTTTTTTTCTGGAACTGTCTTGCTTTTTCCATAATCTAGCTAATGTTGGCAATTTGGTCTCTAGTTCTTCTGCCTCTTTGAGAACCAGCTTGCTCTTCTTATAATTCTTGGTTTTCATATTGCTGTACCCTAGCTTGTACAATATGAAGCATAACCCTTTTGGCATGTAAAATGAGTACAGTTGTTCAGTATTTTGATTTTTGATTCTTTGATGTTTGCTGCTCTTTAGGATTGGAGCCTAGCACTCCATCCACTGTGCCACCTAGCTCTGCAGACCAGTTAAATGAAAGAGTTACTTTATGGGTATGTCTATAGGAAAGGTTGGGGGTGGGAAAAGAGATTTTTTTTTTTAAAAAAACCCTGAGACCAGCTGGGATGTGGAAGTGATATCTGAAGAAGACTAGAGAGTTGTTATACCTAGATTGAGAGAGGTACAGCTAGCAAGAACATAGCCAGGGTTAGAAAGGAATGTTGACATGGTGTCAGGTTTAAATCCTGCCTCAGACATTTACTAACTTTGTGATCCCAGGCAGGCTTCAGCCTCCTTATCTGTAATGCGAGGAGGTTAGACTTGATCTCAAAAGCTCCCTGCAGGTACAGGTCTCTGATGCTTTGTGTACAAGTATAACAATGTCAAGGGGAAAAAGAAGACAACCTATGAAAAATCTTAGTGACTGGTCTTATTGGTCCCACAGAATAAATGGTAGAATGTACCTCCTTTTTAGTGAGGTCATGGGTTGACAAATGTTACATATGTTATCAGTCAATAAGCATTTGTTAAGTATATTCTATGTGCTGAGCATATAAATTCAAACAAGAAAGTCCCTGACCTCAAGAAACTTCTAGTCTAATCAGAAGATGGCAACTCACAAAAGCAAGCTGAGGATATACCCAGTTCGGGGGCATGCCAAGAGAAATACAAATAGATATTGCATTGGGTGATTTTTGCTTAATTATTTTTCTTTGTAGTAAGGTAAGATTCATAAGATGGGATAGGGAGGCAGGGAGAGGAACCACCATATATGTGGAAATGCTATGCCAGGAGAGCAAAGGGATCCCATAAAATTTGTTTTTAAAAAGAAAGATAAAGGAATGTGAGAAAATAGACATTTCCTTTTTCCTGTCTTGCATCTAATTATTTCATGTTCTCCTTCCCTCCCCATCATGTGATGTCATGGGCTGGCATCTACTGATAGCTCAGAGGACAGGCTTGCAGCTTTGTTCTCCAAACTTAGGACTGGATGCATTTAGCCACTCACAAGATGGGGCAGCTTGCTCCTTTGTTACCCAGCTTCATTTCAGAAAATGTGTTGTTTTCCCGCATTCATTGAGCGCAGCATATTGGCAAAATTTTATTCCTTTTATGCCTCTTCACCAAAAAAACTCATCTCCCTTTAGTATAAGGAGGAAACAAGGTCAAGGGTTTTATCCAAGTCAAGTACTTTATCAAGGTTATAGAGTATCTTTATACATATCACCTCCTTAAAGTTACACACCACCCTTGAGCTAGAGGGATATCTAAGAAGGATGTTTAATTGAACCACATCCCCGTTCAAGACATCTGATGGGCTTCTTCAGGAGCCCAAGTTCAGAAGTTTTTCTGCTGAGTTCTTTTTTGGATTTAATCTTTTTTTTCTCTCACAAAGTGTGACTTTTTCCTGGTCAATCTGGTACTTGTTTTTTGGTGTACATCTGTTTAGCTGTAAACCAGAAATCCTTAAGCTACCCAGAGGACAGATGCTAAGTTCCATCCCCTTTCCATCACCCTAATCACATTCTAGACCCTGGAATAGCCTTAAAGTCTCTTAGAACTAACAGCTTGTGACTTCTGAGTGAGTTCAGGCTGGGAGTGAAGGGTCGGAGAGTTGGAGGAAGGCAAGGGAGTAGGATGGTTCCAAACGTACCCTACACCCAACCCTTAGTTGGAATTGGGACATTGGAGATTCAGTTTGAGAGCTAACTGATTTGAACAAGAATTGGAGGGCACATCATAGACCTTACTGTAACTCTAGGTAGCTAGATGGTATAGTGGAGAGAATGACGGCCTTGGAGTCAGGAAGACCTGAGTTCAAATCCCGCCTCCAACATTTCCTAGCTGTGTGATGATGGGCCAGGCATTCATCAATAAAGTGGGAGTAATAATACCCCCTCCCTCATAGAATTATCGTGGAGGTCAAATGAGGTCATCTGCTTTGCAAACCTTGAAGTGCTGTCTATACCAGTGCTGGCTTTTCTCTGTTCTTGTGGGGATCTCAGGAAGCATCTCTGTCCTTGGTCCTGATCTCACTGCCTCAGTGACTGTAAAGCTGTCTTGGGAAAGAAGTCCTCAGTACCAGCCAGTGCCAGTTTGGTACAGAGTAGCCGAGTTTCTTTTGCTACTTCTCTTTGCCAACACAATATCAAAAAACCAACCCTCAAGGCTTTGTTGAGTTTGGAAATAGCTTTGCTCTTGTCAACTGAAGAATTCCCACTCCTTGAATGCTTGTTTTCTCATTTATCTTATTTTCATTTGTCCCTTTGTCCCCTCCCCCTTTCTCTCCTTTTCCTTGAATCTTTCCAAGTTTACCATTTCTGTGGATCCTTCGTTCCATTCCCTCTGAGTATGGAATCCAACCCCTCCAGCCCTCTCCATGTTTTTCCTCTGTCAGTCCTCCATAAGGGACCCTCTCATCCTGGTGAAGGCTTTCTTCCTTCAGGGAGTGCCAGCATCCACTTGGTTCATCTATAATCCCTCTTGCTCTTTGCCCATTTCCCACACATCTCTTAAAAGTAAGAAGCAGCCTTGCCATTTTAAAGTCCAGATTCTTAGAGATGATGATTGAAAATATGGCAGAAAGAAAAAAGAACAATCGAATTGTGCTAAAATACATAAATGTGAAAAATTCCTCAAG
This sequence comes from Potorous gilbertii, assembly GCA_028658325.1. Classification (NCBI taxonomy): domain Eukaryota; kingdom Metazoa; phylum Chordata; class Mammalia; order Diprotodontia; family Potoroidae; genus Potorous; species Potorous gilbertii. The sequence continues at coordinate 693,381,653 of CM053769.1, read as the reverse complement.
GTTTTCCTCTAGCTCACACCTTTATATGCCTTTGTTTGACACTTTGGGGACATTACTTAAGCTTTCCAGAGTTGATAACTTACCTAACTGAACACTCTTGTCATTTAGGACATGCAGAAATGGTGTCAGAGGTTCGCTTGTTGAGTCGGAGGTTGACCTTGACGACTCTCATAGCCCCTTCCTGCTCTTGGATTCTGTAATTTTATGATTCACTCTTTAGTAAAGAATTGTCTTTGGTCAAGAGCACTTCTTTTTGAAGTGTGATAAAAGCCTTGTCTTTAGAATCCATTATGAGACTGCAGGCTTCATACATAACCTTGTGAAAGCAACTGGAGCATCATTTTCTCAAAATATGATTGGTCCAATGCCCTCAGAGTTGATGTAAACATGGTCTTACAAGAGCATTGTGGAGGAGAGAAATGAGTCCTTTTGAAATGGGAAAGGGAATACCCAGGATTTGCTTGGGAAATTGAGTGTTATATCCTGATACGTAAATATTCTCATACCATTTCCTTGCTGGTTATTTCTCCTTTGAGGAGGCTTTTCTTATAGTCGTCCACTGAATTCCAGGCTTGGTTGGTAGGATGCATAGCAACAGTCTGGACACAACAGCCAGTGGCATCTCCATAGCATCCCCCTGTCTCCACACTCCTCCCCTCCCCTCCACCCCCACCCCCACCATCCACTCAGCTCCCACTTCTCACTCCATTGCCATTGCATGCACTATTCCCTGGGGAGGAGGGAGCAGGGATTGGAAAGGCTTTAAAAAAAAAAGGGAGGTTGGTGGCTCTAATAATCTGATAAATGTTCTGGAAAGCTTGCTTATTCATATGGAAAAGCCAATCCAGTCCTGCAACTAACTAGCAGAGCTACCAGGCCTCCAGGCTGCTGGCATCTGCAGCACATTAGCATTGCTCAGCAGTGAGCAGCTTTTATTTTTAAAGCTGGAGGTGGCAGGGGAGCCCCGAAGACATAACCACATACGTGGCAGAAAGGCTATTTGCTTCCTTTGACTTGGGCTGCAGTTTGGTTGGTGCAGATCCTATGTTGGACTTGTATTTACTGTGCTACAATAAATGATCTGTTCCTATCTGCTTGCTCATTTATTCTTTCTTCCCTCTAAGCAATTTCTAGGTCCTGCAGCCTATCTTAATGAGCAATGAATTGAATACCTCTCTCCTTTGGCTTTTCATTTCAGTCTTAGGGTGGAAAGGAGCATCGTCTTAGTTCCAACTGAAGTCCAGAGAACTTTATTAAATTGTCCAAGATCACACAGGGAAGGAATCTGTAGCCGAACTAGGATCCGACTCACCCTGAAGCCAGGGTTCTTTCAACTCTACCATACCATTTCCACTGTTCTTTTGGAGGCAGTGGGGTTAAGTGACTTGCCCAGGGTCACAGAGCTAGTATGTGTCTGAGGTCACACTTGAACTCAGGTCTTCCTGGCTCCAGGGGGCCTAGTGCTTTATCCACTGCACCCCTTAGCTGCCCTCATTTCCATTGTTTTTTTAATGCTGTACCCACATCCCCTTACTCCCTTTCGCTTCCCTTACCCACAGACTGGCAGATGTAAATTGCTATCAGCCATGAGACGGTCACTTGCAACATTGTTGTCAAGACTGTGAAATCCAAGTGGAGTCTTATCTCCAAGCATATAGCTAGGGTTGGAGAAGCCTGGTAGTTTCAACCATCTGAATGTCAAGGACAGGCCTTCCATAGAAAGTTTCTGTTTTGTTTGCTGCTGTGATCCATTAGCCACAGGGAAGCAGCTTTCAAGAAGGGGGTTCCATGAAGCACATTTCTTTGGAAATTTTAACTATCTCCCAACCTTTCTTCTCACCCTTCCTCCTTCCAAAAGATAGATAGGTAGATAATGTGTGGATATATGTGTGTTTATGTATATAAAATCAGTATATATGTATATGTGTGTGTGTGGGCATGTGTGTGTGTGTGTCTGTGTGCATGTTGGTGTAAGATCAGTTCACTCATTTTCTTAGCCTGGAATGCAGAACTAAAGTAATGCTTTAAAACCCAGCTCAAATGCCACTTTCCCCATGACACCTTCTGGGCTGTCCTCAGTCAGTAATGACCCAGCCCCCTTCTCACCACTCTTCTGTGAATTTACCATGTGTTATTTTCCACCGCAGTGATTTGTATGTGTCGTGCTTTCCTACCGGACTATAAGCTCCATAAGAGTCTCCAATAACTATGTCTTATTTTTGTGTGTGTGTCCCACTCCCCCTGTCCCTACACGTTACCTGCCAGCCCTGCACTCAGTAGATACATCATAATAAATGTTTCTTGGATTGACTCAAATGGAAGAGTGTACAAGCTGGAAGGGTGAAATATTGTAATTTGCCAGACTTTTCGATTTGTTGGTTTTTGTAAAATCCTCATTACTTGGCCTCTCTCTAGTTTTAACCCACTGGTTCTTCCATATACACAGCAGTCCAACCATACTGTTGCTCACATCCTCCAACTCCCATCTCTATGTCTTTGTCCTGGCTCTCTCCCATGCCCAGCCTGCTGTCTCTCCTCACCTCCAACCAACTCTTAGGATTCCTGACTCAAGTGCCTTCTCCTCCCCCAAGAGGCCTTTCCCATCCCCCTTATCTGAGTTGTCTCCTGCCTTAGAGTGAGAACTTCTCGAGAGCAGGTTTGGCTTTTTTCGTCATTATATCCAGGACGCAGGCATAATTCCTGGCACAGAAATACTTGTTGATTGATTGAGGTATGTGCTTTTGCTTCAGCGAGGAAATAGCCAAGCATTCTTCCCAGCCGTGAAGGAAATGTCAGTGTCACTCAGCGTTGATTTCCTTTCAGGTTTGCAGTGCTGTTTCATTTTCCACCTTTATTCTGGGTGTTTTATTTTCAGCTTCCAAAATGGGGGCTTAAAATCCTTCTGCTTTAAATATACATATGTATTTACATGAGTCTCTCCATATTAGGGAAACATTTTACACAGATCTCATATTAAAACAAGATGTTGGAAGTGTATATAAAATAGGAGAAATCACTGCCTGAGATATTTATTTTTCTCATTTGCTTTCCCTTTTAAGAATACCATACTGACCAAAGTGGAGTGTATTTGTGCTGACCTCAAATTGGATTGATATTTATTTTTATTTTTCCATTTTGTTGACTTAATCTATGATATTTGGAGAGCTTGCTTGAGGAAAACAGAGGAATCTTATCACACTAGAAATCAGTCATTTGCACTCTTTCTGTACTCCCGTATGTTTCAGGTTTCGTCACAGTCCCAACTGCTGGTACCTGAGAGACTGGACCATGCATACCTGGATTAGACAGTGCCTCAAATATGGCGCCCAAGACAAAGCCTTGTACACTCTCATCAATAAGGTGAGTGTCTCAGAGCAGCTGAAGCTGACTTGGATGAGTTTGGATGTTGCTGTGTATGTCTATACACATATACCTACATATGTTTGATGATAAAGATTGACATGAATTTAAGCCATTGAAACCCTCCTTTCCCTGAGTAACCTTCAGAAATAAGCCAGTGAGTATAAGAAAAATCCTATCAGAACTATTGCAAAACAAAAATAGCCATCGATCCTGGCTTGCTATCTCTTCTCCATTAACAATAATCCATCTCCAGAGCTGCCTTCACAGACTTCTCCACTCCTAGACTATATTCCCTACTCACCTCTCCCTTATAGAATCAAACCCATTTCCTTTGGAACTATGTAATCCTCAGAATATAAAAGCTGTTATAGGACCTTTCAGATGTGGGTATTTCCAGATTTCCCCAAACAGTCATTCCTGGTCCCTTTGTCTGCCAACTGAAGACTAATCCAGTTCACTACGAACAACCCAGCACAGCTTTACAGCTATTATAGTCTCCCATGGTTGAGTTTTCATCATCCTCATGACATGAAATAAGAGCCCAAGATAAGTAAGATCTTGAGTATGAGTTAACATTACAGGCATTACACTGAAGCAGGGAGTGACTTTTGCAAGATGTTCACAGGTGTGGGCTCTAAAATACCTGTAGGGATCCCAGGCACAGCTCTGTCCTCAGTGGGGCAGTTTGTCTGTTTTCTTGCCAAAGCACAACAGTGTGGTGGAATGAAAACAGAACCGAAAAACATCAAGCAACCCGGTATACAGTTATTGCTCTGCATGACCTGGGGTGAATTACTTGATTTCTCTGGGATTGTTTGGTTTCTCTGTCAGTAAAATGATTCTGTGAGTCCATAGCATATCCTTTGGCAGAGTTCTCAGAGTCTCCCTTGAGCTGAAGGGTCATTTTCCTAGAAAAATATCTTTGCATCTTTATGTGCCAGGAGGGAGGGAGGAAAGAAGGGAGGGAGGGAGGGAAGGAAGGGAGGGAGGGAAGGAAGGAAGGGAGGGAGGGAAGAAGGGAGGGAAGGAAGGGAGGGAGAGAGGGAAGAAAGGAGGGAGGGAAGAAGGAAGGGAGGGAGGGAAGGAAGGAAGGAAGGATGGACCGACCTATTGCATGCCAGGCATTGCCAGCACTATGCTAGGTACTGGGGATACAAATACACACATAAGTCGGTTTTTATCCAAAAAAATTTGAATTCTAATGAGGGAAGACCACACAAAAAGAATTCTGGGGCAGGAAGAGGAGTGGAAGAAGATACCTGCCCAGGGGCAGTGAGGTAGGTAAAGAGAAGACAGTAATATCCAGAGAGAATTGAGGTAAGACAGACAGGCTTAGCCAGGCTAAAGCCTGGCTAAGGTCCTTTCCCAGATTGTGATCCTGGTGAGTGAGACACCAATAAGGGGAAGTCCCCAAGGTGGTGGAAGAGGCCCCCTGCACCAGTGTAAATCATCAAGTAAAAGTGCCACACAGCCAGTCTCTATCAAAAGTCATCCTTGGACCCAGGCCTTTCTGACTCCAAGGCTAGCTTCACATCCACTGTGCAGCACCTCCTCTCATCCTTGGGCATTAGGGAAACAAATAACATTCCACCCTCTCTGTCAGATCCTAACTTTAGAGCTTAAAAGGTGCCTCATTTATTCCAACTGCTCCATTTTACAGATAAGAAACTTAGACTCAGAGGTTAAATGATTTTGCCAAGGCCACTCAGTGAGCTAGCATTTGAACTCAGGTCTTTTGACTCCAAATCTTGCTTTGCCTCTACACTCCTCTCCCTCTCCCTCTCACTGTAATGGCGTCTGTACTACCCTTTGGCCACTCCAGAAGGGTTTATTTCAAAATTAGGAGTGGAAACTGAGGGTCTAATAATTGCATAGTTGGCCGTGCATAGGGGTGGGAGGAATGAATTAAAGAAGAGAGCCCCTCTTCCTGCAAGGATAAATGCTGGTACAAGCAGAGGGATGTCAGTTATTTTCAGTGCGTAAGACACTGCTCACTGTTTTGAGATCTCTAGTCAAGCTTGCAAACAGGAATCATCAATTTTCCAAGCAAGAAAACCACATTCCTCCTGGACATGCCATTTCCTTCATAGTATAAAAGCCTTTTTGTGTGTGTGGTGTAAACCACACTCGTCCACAAATCTGTCTGCACATGAGACCAAAAAATGATTTCCCCTTAATTAGCATTACAAATGCTCTTTGGGAATCACCAACCTCTTCATTCTGGACCTGCCAAATTTGTTTGGATCTTACCTACTCTGATTTTTTCCTGCATCTTGGCCTTTCCCCATGTCTTGTACCTGTCTAAGGCCAAGAGAACTAGTTGTATGCTTACAGCAAAATAAAGTCAATCACCCTTCTCCCCCCCCCCCCAAAAAATATTCCAGTGAAAACAAACCAAAATAAGGAGTAAAAGAGGTTTTCCTCTCCCCTTGCTTGCCTCGGTCAGGTTGAGGGAATGACTGAGTGTCTTAGAAAGGATGGGAAGATATTTTCAGTGACCCCAGGTCCGGGTTTGAGGTAACTGACAGGGATAGAAGCAAGGGGGCTGGTCTAAGGCAGTACAGGTCATTCAGAAGAGTCCAAGCAGTCCAGAGACTAAGGGACTCTGGGTCCAGAAGGCAGAAGCAGCACCAGAATTCAGGGGGCAATACCAAAGCAGAGAGGGCCCTTATTCTGCTATGAATCGAAGGCATCCAACTCTTCTCATAATCTAGTTTGTTAAGTGTGTGCTGTGTAGTACTGTGCGGGGCACTCCGGATACAGAGGCAAAAAGAAGCCGCCTTCCCTGTCCTCCAGAAGCTTGCGTCTGTTCTGGCCTGAGGCAGCCTGTTTTCCTCTTGTCACTTTAGCTAGTCTAGCCAGGGTGGAGAGAGCTGTCCCTGCAGATCCTCGCTCTGGGGGAAGCTGCCTGGCCTGGCCCCTTTATTTTGAATAAGAGGTCCTGCTCCTCTGTTTTCTTCCATTGCTACGTCCTTTCTTTTCAGAGAGGACCAGTGACATCACAGGGTCATCCCTGAATTGGATGTAAGTGAGGCAGAGCTTCTTAAAGTCACCAGCCTCAGAGACAAACCATCAAGATGATTGGGTGCACTGGATGATCTTGCAGGCATAAAGGATATTAAATATCTTTTAGGCTTTCATCAGAGGAAAGGGCACTGTACAGAGAGTCAGGAGTCCGGGAAGGGGCACAAAACCCTGACAGCTACTGACCTTGAGTGTGTAGCATTGGATGAGTCCCTCTAACCCTTCTGGGTCCTTTCTTCATCTATAAAATAAGGGATTGATTGGGACCAGATGAACTCTTAAGTCTGCCAGCTCCAAAATTCTATGGTTCTCATCTGATTTCTTCTTTGACCCAAGGACTGTGAAGTGATATGGATGTAGGTTTATAATTTCATTTATTCAGCATGTTTTATGCGTGCTTCTCAGTTCTGTGCTAGGCACAGAGTCAGAAGCTACCATGCAGGCTGTGGTCTGAGGGCTCTCGTAATCTAACAGGGAGAGGAGAAAGGAAATGAGACATTTACAGGGTGTCACAAAAGTCTTTTAAGGTAGAGCTTAAAGCTGCACTAGAACTTTTGGGACATGCTAATTATAAATAACAGTGCTACAAAACTTCTATGCAACCCAATGCATAGCGTCCTTGGCCTGTGGTTAGGAAGACCTGAGTCCAAATCCAGCCTGAGATACTATCTGTGTGGTCCTGGGCAAGTCACTTAACCCTGCTTGCCTTAGTTTCCTCATCTGTAAAAGGAACTGGAGAAGGAAATGACCAACCACTCCAGCATCTCTGCCAAGAAAACCCCAAATGGGGTCATGGAGAGTCAGACACAACTGGACAGCTCAACAAAGGAGAATGTGATAAATGCACAGGAGAATATTAGATAAGTTGCTGTGAAAAATGTAAGAAAGGTGAAATAATAAGAGCCAACATTTGTATGTTATATAGTTTTATATATTTTAAAGTTTGCAAAACGATTTTTATATGTGTGTATGTGTGGGTGTGCTTGTATGTATGCATGTGTGTACTCGTGTGTATGCATGTGTGTGCGTGTGTGTGAGTGTTTCTGCTTTCTCCCGCCTCTGCACCTTTAGTACACACAGAATCTTGTTTGTTTCTCACAGCGGCCCCTGTGAAGTTAGTGGTTTTATTATTGCTGTTTAACATAAGAAAAAACTGAGGCTTAGAGACATCATTAAGTGACTTGGCTAAGATCATACAGTTAGGACATGTGAATTGGGGTCCAGACTCAGATCTTCTGACCTCCAAGTCCACCTTCATTGGGGGATTTGGGGTGGGATGGACATTCCTCTTGGAGGTTGTGGCCTCAGTTGAACTTTAGAGGAAGAGATTTCATGGTATAGTGGAAATGGTATTTGACTTGGAGTCAGTAGGGGCCTGTGAGCACAGGCAAGCCTGTCATTCCCCCCTAGCCTCCGTCTGGGGGTAATAATTTTGCCCTCTTCATAGAGTAGTTGTGTTATTCGGATGAGATGAAGTCTCTAGTAAAGTTTAAAGCACTGTAGGGGGTGTCCCAAAAGTCTTAGTGCCATTTTAATCTCTAATAACTTCAGAAGTAAAAATGCTACAAACTTAGAAAAAAGCAACGTTTGAAATTTTAAAATTAAACATAACCACCATCTTGTGGTCTGCATCTCTGTAGCCCAGACATATCAAACATGCCCCACTGCAAGGCTCCCAAGTGAGGCCTGAACCAGGTTAAAATGTAACTGAGAAATATTTGACAAAATAAATAAAAGCATAAGAAAACATAGACACTATTAATTTGTGGTTTTTTAAGTCAGTGTGCAGCCCACAGAGATCCCTGTGTATAGTTTAATGGCTCCTGCTTCTAGCTGAGCTTGACACCACCCATGTAGTGGTTTGGAGCTATGTAACACCTTGTATCAACTGCTACTCACTGATTAAAAAGATCTAGCCTTGAGATGTGACTGTGCAAGAAGTAAGTCTAATGGAAGTAGATCAGGTCACTGCGGTGGCCAAGTCAGAGGAAGACCTCTCCTACCAATCCACCAGTCTGAGAAAATGTCACCTATGCAATACATAATTGCCTCATTAAAATGAACATTTAAGATTTTTTATTCAAAATTCACAAAACTAGGTGTAAAACTTTAAATCAGTATACTTTTGAATTTTTTTTTCAGTTTGTAGCATTTACACTTCTTGAAGTTCTTAAAGCTAAGGCTTTTGGGACACCCTGTATAAATGTCAGCTAGCATTGTTATTTTCATTACCGGCTTTATAAACACTATCATCACCGTTATTAAGGAGCCGGGGGAAAGGGAGGACTACAGGAGACTCAGAGGTATAGAGATGGGAGCAGCAGAAAAAGGTCGGGGGACAGAGTTTTAAGCAATATAAACGGTCACCATGTACCAGAACTTCTAAAAGACACGGAGCTACTGAAACCAGGCTTACTGGGTAAATAATGATATTAAGAAAAATCAAAGGTGCAATCTAAAGCCAGGCTGTTATTATGTGATACTATTATCTAAAGCCAGGCTGTTATTATGTGATACTATTATCTAAAGCCAGGCTGTTATTATGTGATACATACTATTATATGCAGCATCCCATGACCTTGGTAAGAGGTATCATTGAAAAGCTTTTTTGCCTAAGTTGGTTGGGTTTGGGTTTTTTGTTTGTGATTTGGGGAGACTGAGGGATCTTTTGAAACTGCTTGGAGAGCCTGAAAATACTATGATGTTGATGTCACTTGAAGTCTGTTTCTGCTCATGGTCTTCTGATTGTCAGAGGAGAATCATTGAAACAGCTTGCTGTTTAAAAAAAAAAAGCTATCAAATGGTGGTAGGCTTTAGCCATTACTTTTCACATTTAAGTGTGTTGTGTCTGAGACCACTCACCATCCCTCTCTTTGTCTAACTCACCAACAAGCTCTGATTACGTTACAGAGTAGTGACCTCTGCTTACCCAGAGCCATCCTACAAGCCCAGAAATGATTCGGTGAAATCGCTTCCTGGGGTAGTGGTGACATTGAGTACAATGTAGTTAACTTGCATTTCAGGCTGAGTTCAAGTGGATTGTTTTCTCTTCTTTCATGTCTTTTTTTGTTGTTCCTTTGTTTAAGGTACAATATGGAATTTTCCCGGATAACTTTACATTCAATTTACTCATGGATTATTTTATAAAGAAAGAAAATTATGAAGGTAAGAAATCCACAGTTTCTTAGGGGATGTATACAGTGTGGCCCAACCCCCTGGAATCAAAGAGTCAATTGTTTCTTCTTTTTTTCTTACTCTCAGCTAAATTGTTGTGTGCTCCTTACATCAGTGTGTACCTTTGTAGTTTTCATATACATTCTCACATTTGCTCCTCAGAGTGCAATGGCAGACATTACCATTTGGCTGATCAGACAGTTGAGGTTTGCATAGGTTAGTTCCTGTAATATGCCCGGTCAACAAGGTAGAGGTGGCAAACGGGTGGTATATTGAGAACTGCCCAGTCTGGATTCTGGAAAAATAGGAGTTTTTGTCCCACTCAGGTATGTCTTAGCCATGTGACTCTGGACAAATCATTAAGAGTGTCCTCATCGATAAAAGGAGGGTAGTAAAACCTCCAGGAGCATTGTTGTGAGAGTCAGACAAGCCCCTGATTACATATCTAGAGAGCAGCCAGTTCTCCTTATCCAGACCCGCTGCAAGCACCAAGAAATGATCCATTGAATTCATTGTCTGGAGGCCAGTGGGGATCTCTTTCTTGAGGGCTAAGTTAGACTGTTACATATGTACAATGCCTCATCATAAGTTAACGCAAATAAAGTGTCTTGCAAACTTTAAAGTGCTATATAAACGTGTGCCTTTGCTGTTATCTAGAGCTGAAAGGGACCTCTGTGACTTCTTCATGTTACAAAGGAGAAAACTGGCTCTGAGGAATGAGGTGACTTAACAAAAGTCACAGAGACTCTACCTAATAGAAGAAAGATCACCTGGCTAGGAAGTAGTGTAGCCAACCCTAGCATGCAGATCAATTGACTGGCATACACTAAATGCCAATTACATGCCAGGCACTGTTCTGAGATCCGTTTCCAGTATACCACAAGCTTCATTTTCTGTATCAGATGCTTGGTTCAGCCAGGTGAATTTAATCAAAAGCTGTTTTCCTGTAAAACCACTTTGAGAAACTTGAAACTATTTCTCTTTTGTTGCAGTCCCAGTTTTTCAGGTTAAAGGACTATGTATTTTAATAAACTATATTTTACCTGGCTCACTGCAGTCACAAGTTTCTATACTGTGATTGTTGATCTTTATTTTGTTTTCTGGTCATAGGGGCATGAATTTAGAACTGGAAGTGACTAAAAACAAAAATGGCATTACTTACAGAGTTGTGCCATGATACAAATACTTTTTTAAAAAAATACGTAACTGTTATTGTATGTTCAATAAGAATCAGCAGCAGAAGTCAACCATGATATGTGGGAATGTTGAGCTTTACGGTGCTGGGGGACCCCAAAATACCAATATGCTGGGTCCTGCCCCAATGAATTCTACACAAGCCTTCTTAAAACCAAAGAAAAGCAAAAGATTTGTCATATTGGGTTGACTCTTAAGGAGCCTGAGTATCTGTAATACTTGTATTCACAAGTGGGCCAGATACAATCTCATCTAGACAGAGTCTGAGTTGGATTGGAGCACCTTCATGGAAGTGAGATGGAATTTAAGTACAGAAAAGACTGTAGGAGGGATCTGGGGGTGATCTGGTAGTCTAGGGTGATGGGAGGAGGGGTGTAGGGAGAGCCTTGAAGAGAAGTCAAAGGAGGACCTCAGTGGGACTGGGGTGCCTGGTCAAGGGTTGGAAACAGCTGGAGGCAATCAGGAGATATCTGACCATGCTGGGCTTGAGTGGGAAGCAGCTGGGGCAATCCAGAGGTAACAGACATTGAAAGGCTGGGCTAGGCCAAGGGCAAGAGATTTGAGTATGAAAGGCCAGGTTAAGTGGGAAGATTGCTCATTGTGGAGCAATCGGTGAGTTATTTCATGTCTCTGGGTCTGTTCCCTAATCTGTAAAATGAGGGCATTGGACCTGATCCACGACTTCCTCCTCTGAAATTAAATTTGTTTTTTGAGTTCCGTCACTATAAACTGACAAAAGAACCTCAAACCCAAAGCCTGTTCCTGCTGCTCCCTTTTGGAAGGCCCAAGGAAGAAGATGGGCTTGCACCAGGCATGGAAGCTCTGTCATTCTTGATTTCAGTAGCTGAAAGATTCATGGCTTCATCCATGTGGATACACCCTCCAGCAAGTCAAAATGGCAGCTCCTCCATGCTTACATAGAGAATCTTCATGAGCGCCTTTGACTCAAAAAGAAATTCTGTATCTAGTACCCAACTCTCGTTATAAATCTATCCAAACTTAATGATTTCTGAGTTTGTTTTCAGATTAAAAACAGTCTCTTCACTGGGCCTGTGCTCAAAGCCTTTCTAGTTTGGTCTCTGCTAGCGCAGCCAACAGTCATCAGGGTAGGGCTTTAGTGGAGACCAAATAACCATGAGCAGGGAAATTTAGAATTACAATAATACAAATATATGCAATATACAAATATATATTTATTTACAATAATATAAATACAGCAATATAGGTAATTATTAGAATTAGTTTCTAAAACTTACAGAATAATTGGAAGGTAAGTTCCCTTAGGTCAAGAACTGAGATTTTTGTTTGTTTGGGGATATTGAGGAGGGCTTGTTGGAGGTTAGTTCCCAGCCTGGTGCTCAGTAAATATTTGACTGACTGACTTATTAATAAATACCAGTTGATGGACTTCCCTGAGGTTGACTCCATTTTTGTCCTGCCTTGGTCTCCTCACCAGATGCTTTAGCAGTCGTTTTCCAGGTCATGCTGCAGGAAGACTTTGACGCGCCCTCCACCCAGTTGCTCTCGCTCTATGTTTTATACCAGTGTCTAGCAAAGAAGTCAGAACTCAGTGTAAGTGTTCCTCATTAATCCTTTGAGCCTGAGAAAGCCCCAAACCGTGGGTGCTGATGAGTCAGTGGCAAACCCTGAAATCCATTTGCATTTGGCTAAAAAACCTGAAGATTAAGATGGAAAGAGAAAACAGATTTCTTTTGTCCTTGATTCCAGAAAATGGAAACTGAACATTTTAAGACACTGAATGGGCTTGGATGGTACTTTACACCCGTCACTTCTGTACATTGTAAAATTTAACACAGGTTAGCTACAAACGTTGGAAAACTGGGCTGAGCTCTTTAAAAGACCTGATGATGCAGATGACTGATTAACAGCATTTGTTAAAGTGTGATTGGTGTTTAAGATTACCTCTGGGTCATTAATGTTTTAGAAAGTCTCAAATCATTAAATATTTAGTTGCAAGTCTTAGTTTTTCAAATTCCGTTTTTATTTTTACTGTCTATTTTCCTGACATACCTTGTCACTCAGAACAAGAAAGGAAAAAAATAAAAGTCCCTAATGCAAAAGTCTGTCATTTAATAACTAAATTTTTAAAAGTAAAATCTCACCAGGGTCACTTCTCACTCAATTTATCAGTCAACGCCAAACTTCTCTTTTTTTGTCATGGTTTGTTTTTGAACACCAAATGGCTTATGAATTAGTCAAACTTAATCACATTATCTGTTCCAAGTCCTTATATTTGGGATGCTTTTCTGTCTTGAAATAATTGTTCCAATGCTGAAGAAGCATGAGAAATGACACCAATGTTAAACTAAATTGGAAAGATCTACAAAATGCTAGTGTTGATGTAGAAGTTACAATAGGTTCTCAGAGGCTTTGCCTGTGAAATGTGAATTCTGGTAGATCACCTGAGTGTGGGTAATGCTTTGGCTACAGGACCAAGGATGGATTGTGTATTCTCCAAAGAACTGGCTTAGCTAAATGTGGAGCTGACATCACCAAATGGGTTAGCCTCCAAACTATGCAGTATTTTTCAGCCAGGACTAATCATGAACTAGGTAAGACCAAAATGAAAACGTTGCTTTCTGCATTACCAGAGTGTGCCCAGAGCAATAAAATGAGATCTTTCAAAGGACAGAGTTGCACAAGGAAAGTGAAAGGGGTTTGGGCCCCTCTTGTGCTGGAAA
>CM053769.1:693220929-693367696 GCA_028658325.1 Potorous gilbertii | reverse complement strand
TCCCCTCCCACCTTCCCAGTATGCTGTTGATTTCTCGCACAATAAACTTGAGCGCACACAATCATTAATACCAAGCTAGAGCAATGATATTTAGTGCATGCCTGTCGGTAGTGCGCCAGCCACCTTCAGCTTTCCTTAACTTTACAAATATTGTGTCCAGAGAGATTGCAGGTTTATACACCTGGTAAGCATGTGAAGGTAGATTTGAACTCAGGTCTTCCTTATTTCAGGCCCTGTGCTTGTAGTGACCATGCCACGAGCTACCTATAAGCTGTGCTATGGAATAAGTATTTGCCATTCACCATGCATCAGGGTGACACCACCCCAACCCCTTACACACATGAAACATATTCAAAAAGTAGGGAACAGTTCATTCACAAACCCTTATTTTAAGCTATTTCCAAGGGCTTCAATTACCATTCAGTGCTATTGCTTTAGAGACCAGAGTATTATCAAGATAGACTATGGCCTACTGAGCATCCTTGAACAATTCTATATCTGAAGGGAAGGTCACTGGCTACTTATTCCAAGCCCCAGAATTACCTGGCACAGTGGAAAGAGTTTGGGATTTGAAATAAAAATCTTGACTCTGCCACAGCCTACCTGTGTGATCTTGGGTAGATAACCAACCTCTCTCGGCATGAGTCCTTCTAGCTATAATCAGTCAACCAATAAATGTTTATTAAACACCTACCATACTCTAGGTTCAGTGCTAAGCTATAAACTTATGATCCTGTGATCATTGACATACCGTTGGGGACCACCTTTTTTTTTAATTAATTGTTTTTATTTATTTTGTTAAACATTTCCCAATTACATATAAACAAATTTTAACAATCATTTGAAAATTTTGAGTTCCAAATTCTCTCTCTCCTTCACACCCCCTCCTTCCTTGAGAAGGCAAGCAGCACAGTATTACTTATATGTGTGAATTCATGTAAAACATTTCCACCTTAGCCATGTTTCAAAAGAAAATACAAAACAATAAAAATAAAGAACATTTTTTAAAAAGTATATTTCTGCCTGCATTCCGAGTTCATCAGTTCTCTTTCTGGAGATGGATAGCATCACGAGTCCTTTGGAATTATCTTGGGTCATTATCTTGATCAAAGTAGCCCAGGCTTTCATAGTCATGCCTTTGTATTTCTGTGTACACTGTTCTCCTGCTTCTCCATTTTTCATCAGTTCATGTGTCTTCCCATTTTGCTCATTTCTCATAGTACAATAGTATTCTATCCCAATCACATACTACAATTTGTTCAGCCAATTGATGGGCATCCCCCTGATTTTCATTTCTTTGCCACCACAAAAAGAGCTGCTATAAATTGTTTTGTACCAATGAGTCCTCTTCCCTTTTCTTTGATATCTTTGGGATACACATCTACTGGTGCTGTTGCTGGGTCAAAGGGTATGCACAGTTTTATAGCCCTTTGGGCATAGTTCCAAATTGTTCTCCAGAATGGTTAGACTAGTTCACAACTCCACCAGCAGTACATTAGTGGATCACCTTTCCCTGAAGGCTCAGGTTGAGGCTGAGTGGTTGGGCAGTGGAGAGCACGGTTGTTTTTAACAAATTAGAAAGTACTACATTACGAAAAGACAGTGAGCCAATGCGGCCAAAGAGCCCAGTTAACACTGTCTTGCGTCTCCCAACTTTGGAGCTCCTGAGTTTGGAACCGTGTCCACCACCTTGAGCACCTTATCTACTTCTGTTCAGGGAACTGGGCCACACAAATGAGTAATGGAGCTCCAGCCTCTTGGCAAAGGGACTTATTTCAGGCCAGCACAATTCTCCGAAGGAGGATTCTGTGCCCTCAGATATCCTACACTGGTTTGGCAGAAGTCCCAAGACATTACACATTCTTGCAGTCCTCTCGTCTGGACATGCCCTCACAGGTATGGCCAAATGTCTCCCTAGCATCCACTTCTTTTTCATCCAGTCTGGTTGTGACCTGTGGGGCAATTATCAGTCATTGTGTTTGGGAAGGAGTCAGAGCAAGGCCATGAACTCAGTGTAATTCAGAATCTATATTACCGGTGGGTTTTGTTTTTTATTCTTTTAAATCATGAAAGGGCTTTCTTTAGGCATAAGGTGAATCTAGCTTGTGAAACTGTCCTGCCCTGGCTTCTCTGTTCTCTTGGAGACCATGTTTTGTTTGAAGAATAGGCCTCAGCTTCCAGCTGAAGGAGGGAGAATCTCATTCTTCTTACTCGCAAACCTATGCATGTGCACCACTCTGCTCTATAACAGCGACTGGAGAGAGGGAAAGCGTTTGAGCAGGACTAAAATGCATGGGAGAAATTCAATTCAGGTTTGAAACAGTCAGGCACTGTGCTAGGTGCCAGTGATACAAAGAAAAATGTAACAATTCCTATCTTCCAGGAGATTGTAGTCTAATTCTTCCTGTCGTATATATGAAAAACAATTCTGGGTTTTAAAAAAGAATTTTTTTAACCGTCCTGGGAATAAGAAGGTGCTCTGGAAGTTTCTTCCTGAGGAAGACCACAATGACAGCATTTGCTCACTGAAGTACAGCAACATTTGTTCATTCCAAATTGTTCTCGTTGCCAAGAGACAAAAGTGAAAATAAATGTTTGAGGACTCATGTACAGGCATACCTCATCTTGTCCAGATATTGTGGGTTCAGTTCCAGACCACAGTAATAAAGCAAATATCACAAAGTGAATCACACAAATGTTTTGGTTTTCCAGTGCATATAAAAGTTATGTTTACACTGTGATGTAGTGTGCAATAATATTCTGTCTTTGAAAAATGTTCATACTTCATTTAAAAATATTAAAACCATCATCTGAGCCTTTAGTGAGTTGTAATCTTTTTGCTGGGAGGGCAGCGAGAGGGAAGGAGTCTTGCCTCGAAGTTAATGAGTGCTGACGGATCAGGGTGGTGGTTCCTGTGGCCATTCCTGAAAGTAAGACAACAATGAAGTTTGCTGTACCTATTGACTCTCACATGAACACTTAGGGGCCATTGCAGGGTTATTAATTTATTTAATTTCAGCATTATTGTGTCTCAGGGAATAGAGAGGCCTGAGGAAAAGCAGAACTGCTGATTGGTGGAGCAGTCAGAACACACAGCATTTATGGATTAAGTTCACAGTCCCACATGGGTGCTTTCTTGGTACCCCAAAACAATTACACTGATCACAGATCACCATGATGGATATAAAAGTAACGAAAAACTTTGAAATATTGTAAGAATTGTTAAAATGTGACACAGAGACATGATGTGAACTCATAGACTTCCTTGATGCAGGGTTGCCACAGACCTTTAATTTGTAAAAAAAAAAACACAAAGCACAGAGCAAAAAAATGAGATATACCTGAGTAGGTACACTCATTCTTTTTTGTTGTTTTTGTGGGGGAAGTGGTGGTTGTGAAATTTCACCAATATCATCACTTTCCCCTAAAGGCGTCATATTTTCATTCTTCTATTTGACTGGTGCCTTTCCTGCCCCCCAGTCTCCATGGAAAACTTTTCTGTATATATCCAAACACAGACACCTTCAGTTTGGACACTGTGGAATCATGGGAGCCCAGGAAATAGACTGTAGTCCTATGCGAGCACCCCTTCCCCTCTTTCTCTTCTCAGTAACACTGCCACCGTTTATAGAGCTCTCACCTACATCCTCTGCCCAAGAAAATGGTGATACTGCTTTCCAACATTTCCCTTGCTGTCTATAAAGTAAGCACACAGCCCATTTTTTAAAGGTTTTTGTATTGCTGGTGACTGCAAAGACAAAAGTGTTTAAAAGAAGTAAAACAAAATAATTAAGAGCCTAGCAGTAACTCGTCTGGTTTTCAATTAAAAAAAAAATAGAGATGAATTAACAGGCCTTGTCCTTTCTTGGCTACCACTGTTCACTGACTCATCCTTTCCGAACACCAGACCATCTTTTTTCTTGGCATGGGGTCCTCATGAGTTTTACCCAGGATGTTGTGAGTCTGAAATGAGATAAAACACTTTGCCAATCTTAAAGTGCTATATAAATGCCAGTTATGATGGGGATGATGATGGGCCTACAGTCACACTGCAGGAATAAATTTATTCCCTGAGCTCCTACTGAGTCCAGGCAATGTTTATAGGATAGCACAGGGATGTGCTGGTAAATGGTTCTGTGTGTGTGTGTGTAAAATATGCATTCATTTTTAAAGTTTAATCTGCATTCATAACACTTTATCAGCAAAACAATGGATTGAAAACCCTGATGAATAAACTAATTTTTAAGAAATAAACTTGATTTCTAAGCTGTGGATGCTCACATTGAAAATTTAATAATCAGCAAGTCATTTAGAGCTGGCACACCTCTGGTTTACCACCCATCCTTTGCAACAAAAAGGAGAGTCAAAACTGCCCTTTATTCCCTACCTACCCCAGCTTTTCAGTAATGTACAAAGTGCTGGCAGTAAATCTGCCAAGTGTTCCCATCATGGAAGTTGCTAAGTTTCCCTTGTGCTTGACTTAGTAAAGTTTGCCTAAAATCATTTTCTCACAGATTTGCCCTTCCCATTGTCCTTCATTTTTAGAGAGCCATGACATCAGGGAGGTGATGCTATGACATGCAAGTGAATTAAATTTAAGTGACGGAGGGCTGTACAAAGTCACCGGCTTTACTTTCTTCTCCAGAGCCATCTGGGTCCAGCAGTCAGATATAGATCAGGGCCTGGAGATGGCCCCCATAGTTGTATATCTAGAGAATATGGTGTATAGTGGTAAGAATACTGGATTTTGAAATGTAGAAATTTGGATTTTTTCCACTTAATACTTGTTTGATTTGGGGCAAATCAAATATTTAAAAGTCTCTTCTACAAAATGAAGGAGTCAATCCAGTGGCCTTCAAGATCCATTCCATCCCAAAAATTCTCTGAGTCTTACTTGGATAGAGGGTTATAGCCATGAAGCATGGGATATCCAGGGTTACTGAGGTGGGAAAGTCTAGGGGCCATAGTGATTAGATAAACCTCCTTTCCTATGTTTACAGACACTTTAGCCCTACATGAAGTATCTGATTACAACCCTGTTCCCCTTATTTCTCTTGCCCACCGTGCTTCAGTTTTCCCATCAGCATTCACTGTCGCAGTCCCCTTTCTGAAACTGACTCAATGCAGACATTAATCATTTTGAAAGCATCTGCCTATCTCCTGCCTGATTTAGGGCCAAGGTACCTAAATATCCACATTTCCACATAAATATCCACAATTTTGCCCTTTGGACAAAAATCAGGGTTCCTCAGAAATAGCTCTATTTTTTATAGCTCCTTAAGGTTTGCAAATCTGAAGTTACTATGGCCTCTAGGACTACTGCCTGGTCAAAGCCCCAGTGCCCAGGCTATGAGATTGAAACCAGCAGGAAAAATCCACCTTTTCCTCACTCATTCATTGTCATATTCTGGTAGAGTTCTTCCTTAAGAGACATCCCAGACCATTTCCAGGCTAGAAAGAAAGATAAATTGCAACATAGGCAAGGACTGAACATTGTTATACCTATAGACATTATGTAGTAAGTTCCCCATCACTTAGAAGTGTTCAAGCAGAGGTCACATAACCACTTGTCAGGGGAGTGATTGAAGTGATTTCTTAAAGTGGTTAGAGACTTGAACTAACCTCTTTAAAAAAAAACTTAATTGTAATTGATGTCTTTTTTAAAAATTACCTTCATTTCTGAAAATATATCTCTTACCCTATCCCCTTCCAATGAGCCTTGAAACAAAGGATAAAAAAAGAAGTTCAGAAAAACCGGCAAATACATCAACCAGTCTGAAAGATTTAGTAAGTATATCCTGCTCTCTTCAAAGAAAATAAGGGATGATTTTTTTTCCAACTCTCCAGGGCCAACCTTGGTCACTATAATTACTTGGCATTCAATCTTGGATTTTTCTTTCCATTTACGTGATAATCACTGTATATTTTTTCCAGGTTCTGCTCATTTCCCTATGCATCCCTTCATATAAGTCTTCCCATGCTTGTCTAGTCATCATATCCTATTCATAATTTCTTATGCTGCTAGCTGGAGAAGGACATGGCAAACCACTCCAGTATCTTTGATATGAAAACCTAAAAATGGTATCATTGAGAGTTTGAACAAGACTGAAAAAAGATTTCCCACACTTAACACTTAGCTTAAATAATAAGGTCTGAGCCCTATAGTAAAGAGCTGATAATGAGCCTTGGTACTCACTTTGATTCTGAGAGCTAACAAGGCAAGTGAAGATCCTCTCTGTTCCAGGGCTGTTCTCCCTCCAATACTGGGCCAGGACCCTGCTTCTCTACTTGGGGACCTACCTACTAAAGCAGGTGATCAGGCTGAATGGGCCAAGTCAGTAGATACTAGGTTCATGCTGCTATGGTTATTTTGATGTGTATGAGTCCTGACTTTGGCCTCCTTGGGGTACGTGTCTAACGGTGGGACTTCTGCAACAAAATAAATGGGGATTTTCATCACTGATTAATCCTAATTGCTTTCCACAATACTTTCCACATTTCCAATATGCCTTCTACAATGATTGGATCAATTCACCACTCTACCAGTGGTTTCTGTCTTTCTACCGATCCTTTAATATTGATTATTTCCAGTTTTTTGTCAGCATTGGCAATTGTACAGTGCAAATGAAACCTAAAAGTTTGGGGGAATTAAACCAAGATCCCTCCCAATACTAAGTTTCTAGGAGTATGAGGGAATGATGTTGACTGAATGCCTTTTTTTTCCTTTTTTTTAGGAGAAGGCAGAGTCTTTTGCTTCTCAATAACAAAAATGAGAATGTAGTGTCTTTGCTTTCTTTCATGGTTTCAGTACCAGAAAGAGACAGCTCTCATTGGAAGTCAGCCTGCTGACTGCTGTACTCAGGCATAGAAATGAATGGGAAAGATCAGCACTCTGAGCCCCACTTTCTTGGGTCTTTTGCCCTCCTCCTGATGGAGAAACTTCTCTGCCTTATCTGTAAAATGAATAGTTGAACTTGGTGAGCTCCAAGGTACCTTCAAAACCATGAACCTAGTATCTGCCGACCTTGCTTACTCAGTCTGACCATCTGTTCTGGTAGGAAGGCCCTCAAGTACAGAAGCAGGGTAGAGGCCCAGTAATGGAGGGGAGATCCATCCTGAAACAGAGAGGATCCTCATTCACCTTGTTAGCTTCTCAGAATCAAAGTGAGAACCAAGGCTTAGTGAGCTCTTTACTATAGGGCTCAGACCTTACTATTCAAGCTAAATGTTAAGTGTGGTAAATCTTTTTTTCAGTCTTGTCCAACTCTCCATGACCCCATTTGGGGGTTTTCTTGGCAAAGATATAGAGTGATTTGCCATTTCCTTCTCTAGCTCATTTTATAGAGTGAGGGAACTGAGGCAAACAAGGTTAAGTGACTTGCCTAGGGTCACATTGCTAGGGAGTTTCTGAGAATAAAATTTGCATTCAGGAAGATGAGTCTTCTTGACTCCAGGCCCATAACTCTGTCCACTGTGCTACCTAGCTGCCCGTGTTCAAGCTAAAGTCTGACCTAATAGATAGTCCCCTCAACAAAATCAGGAAACAGACTTGGGGTGTTTTGTGTCTCTTCCCCCCCCCATCCCTACCACCAGTCCTCTGCAAGTGAAGCAGCTCACCCATAACCAAGATTAAATAGATGAGATCCTCAAGTGTGGTTTGGAAATAGAGTGGGAGGGGAGGGGAGAAGAACACAGGCAGAAAGGTTTTAGATTCCCCCTGCTTGTCACAAGGGATTTGTATGAGGACCAAAGCAGAAGACTAAGATCATTGGATTGTTGGGCCAAAAATGGAGACATTAAAGCAATTTACCAGTTTTTGAAAGCGGATAGAGTTCAGGCTGATTAGATGTCAAATCAATAATTGGTCCCAGCCCCATGAAAAAAAAAACCCTTAGGGTTCTTTGGGCTAATGGATGGCCAAATAAAATTTTAAAGCTTTAAAATAAATGAATTAGCTGCCCCATTACCTCCAATGTAACCCTCTCTGGCAGGGGAAAATGTTCGAAACTTATGTGAGATAAAATGGTACTTAGCTGCTGAACAACATGGAGGCCAAGGCTCCCTCCTGGCTAGTGGCCAACTAGTTGCATTATGGAGGTTCAAAGGCACTTGGGCTTTGGTGTTTGAGAAGGGTTTTGAGTCAGTTGTTGAAGCAAAAACTGTTCTTACAAACTGACCAAGCTTAGCCCCAAGAAAAGTAAAAATATAGCTCCCTTCTTTACAAAGGTGGGGGAGTGGTGTATGGTCTATGTAGAACATCGTGCACAGTCAGATAGTTTTGCTGAACTATCACTCATTTTCTCTTTTTTTTTTCCTTCTCCTCTTGACTGTGACTCTGGACTTCAAAACTGTGCCTTCAAAATCATGCTGGTTCACCCTGGTCCTTCTGGAGCCTCCTTGCCCTGCAGGACCCTACTAGGAGTACTAACCTGCTCACACTGGAATGTCCTTCCTCAGAGCCTGTCCTGCCTCTCCCTCTGATGCATTCCTCCTGGTGAGTTTCACCATTTTGAGGAAGGGCCTAGACCAGCCTGTCTTTTCCTAGCCCTGTTCCTGACTTTCTGAACTTCAAAACCATGCCCCACAACCCCCATTATCACTGCGTATGCACACACACACATTTTTTCAACTCCCTTATGTGTGTTGTTTTCTCCTATTAGAATATAAACTCCTTGAGGGCAAGGACTACTTTTCTTTTAAAAATTTTTAAAATTATTTTTAGTTTTCAACATTCACTTTTATAAGATTTTGAGTTGCAAATTTTCCCCTTCCCTCCCTCTCCCCAATAAGGCATACAACCCTATACATGTACAATCATATTAAACATATTTCCATATTACCGATACTGTGAAAGTAGAATCAGAACAAAAGGAAAAAAACATGAGAAAGAGGGGGAAAAAAGAGAGCAAACAGTATGCTTCAATCTGCATTCAGACTCCATAGTTCTTTCTCTGAATGTGGATAACGTTTTCTGTCATGAGTCCCTTGGAATTGTCTTAGAGCATTGCATTGCTGAGAAGAAATAAGCCTATCAAATCTGATCATCACACAATATTGCTGTTACTGTGTACAGTGTTCTCCTGGTTCTGTTTGTTTCACTCAGCATCAGTTCATATAAGTCTTTCCAGGTTTTTCTAAAATCTGCCTGCTTATCATTTCTTACAGAACAGTAGGGTTCTATTACACTCATATACAACAGCTTGTTCAGTTATTCCTCATTGATGGGCATCCCCTCAATTTCCAATTCTTGGTCACCATAAAAAGAGCTGCTATAAACATTTTTGTACATATGGGTCCTTTTTCATTTTTTATGTTGTCTTTTGGATACAGACCTAGTAGTGGTATTGCTGAATCCACTGGTATGCACAGATTTATAGCCCTTTAGGCATAGTTCAGAATTGCTCTTCAGAATGATTGGCTCAGTTCACAACGCCACCAATAATTCATTGGTGCTCCAATTTTCCCATATCTTCAACATTTTTCATTTTCTTTTTTTGTCATATTAGCCAATCTGATAGGTATGAGGTGGTACCTCAAGAATTGTTTTAATTTGCATTTCTCTAATCAATAGTGATTTAAAGCATTTTTTCTTATGACTATAGATAGTTCTACTTTCTTCATTTGAAATTGCCTGTTCGTATCCTTTGACCATTTGTCAACTGAGGAATGAACTGTCTTTCTTTTTGCTTGATTTCTGCTCTTTGATCTTAGCAGAGTGATTGGCATGTAGTAAACAACATAATTATTTCCTTCGTTCTTTCCTTTTTTTGTTCCAAAGGATACCTTGCTACCTTGGGGGTAAGGGGAGGGGGAATGAAAGGGGTGCAAAAATAAATAATTTTTTGAAAAATCTCTGATTTAAAATTTTTAATTTAATTTTCTTTTCTCCTAGAAATTAATTCCGCACACTGATGAGCTCAAAGAGCCTGTCATTCTCTTGCCAGTTCTTGAAGCAAGTCATGGAGGCCAGGAAACAGTGATGAGGAATGAGAGGACTCCAGACATAGGGGCAGCCAGTGAAAATTCCCAAGTTGGGAGATGGAGAGTCATCTGCTTTGAACAGCAGGGAAGTCAATGTCACCAGATCAACGAGTATATGGAGAAAATATATGAGTGTAAAAAAAACTAGAAGGATAAGAGAGAGCCAGGTTATGAAGGGTTTGACTGTCAGAAGATTTTGTACTTGTTCCTGGAGGTGAACAGGGTGCCACTGGAGTTTATTGATTATGGGGGTGACAGGGCCAGAGCTAAGCTTTAGGAAGATGTGACAGCTGAATCAAGGAGTGGCTGAGATGGATCTGGAGAACATGGAGACATGGAAATCAACTAGTACCCAATTGTAATAGTGAAATGATGATGACCTGGGCTAGGGTAGCAGATGTGTCAGAGGAGAGTAGGGGGTATGCACAAAAGATATTACAAAGGTAGAATCAGTGCGACTTGCAAGTGATTGGATATGGGGCTGGGAGAGTGAGGACTTGAGGATGACACTTAGGTTGCAAGCCTAAATGATTAAGAAGATGGTCTTGTTGTCAATAGTAATAGGGAAATTAGGGAGAAGAGGTCTTTGGTATGGGAGGGATGAGGAAGAAGATAATGTGTTCAACTTTGGACATATTGAGTTTAAGATGTTTAGGAAACTGTGGGTTCTCCAATTTCAGTCATTTATTCAGTTGTATTTGACTCTTCATGACCCCTTTTGAAGTTTTCTTGCAAAAACACTGGAGTGATTTGCCATGTCCTTCTGCAGATCATTTTTCAGGTGAGGAACCTGAGGCAAAGAGGGTGAAGTGACTTGCCCAGGGTCACACAACTAGTAAGTATCTGAGGTCAGATTTGAGTTCACAAAGTTGAGTCTTCTTGACTCCAGGCCCAGCACTCAATCTACTGCACCACCTATCTGCCCCAGGGATCTCCAATAAGCAGTTGGAAATGTCATACTGGAGGTTAGGGCTAAATAAGTAATGTATGAATCATCAGCAAAGAGTGATAATTGAATCTATGAGAACTGATAAGATCACTGACCCAAATGGTATAGAGGAAGAAATGGACAGTCTTGAGGGACACTTAAGACTAGTGGGTATGAACTAGATGAAGATACAGCAAAAGAGAATAAGGATCATTCCAGTGAGTAGAAGAACCAAAAGAAAGTAGCGTCTAGGAAAACTGACTAAACTAAAGCAGCATCTAAGAAGAAAAGGTGATTCAGGGTCCACAGAGACCTCAGAGAGGTCAAGAACAATGAGAATATGGAAAAGGGCATTAGATATAGTATTTCAGAGATCACTGGTATCTTTGGAGACATGGAAGTTGAAGAAAAAAGCATTTCTTACGTGCCCAGCATTTTACAAATATTATCTTTGCCCTCTTCCATAACTGTAGATAGTCCTATCATTAAGTGGCACAGTGGATAGACAGCCAGACCTGCCTGGAGTCAGAAAGACCTGAGTTCTAATATGGCCTCAGATCCTTACCAGTTGTGTGACTCTGGTCAAGTCACTTGACCCTGTTTGCCTCAGTTTCCTCATCTGTCAAATGAGCTGGAGAAGAAAATGGCAAACCACTCCAGGATCTCTGCCAAATGGGGTCACAAAAAATTGAATGTGACTGACCAACAACAAAACTGTGGCATCCAGTTTGGAGGCAGACTCAAGCCAGCCAGCTCCTTTCCCCTTCTAACAGTGGTTCTGGCTCTCTAGGTATCCCTTACCCTCTTTTCAGTTCTCTTTTGTGTGTTGTCTTCTCCTTAGAAGGTTGACTCCATGGTCCTTCTTTTGGCTTTCATTTGTCTCCCCAGTGCTTAGAACAATGCTTGGCACATAGTAAATACTTAATGAGTGCTTGTGGCTTGCCTGCCTGAATCAAGCCCAGTCCTCTAGGCTCCAAGATATGCTCCCCCAGCCTTCCTTAAACTCTAGGTTGAGACCCCTAGAGGGTCACAAAAAATTTGGCAACAGTGAAAGGTTTCTGAACGCACAATGATCAAAAATTGGTTGTTGTCCTTCCTTCTCAAAGAGGGCCAAAATGACATCATCATGATAAACTCAAGTTTCAGTGTGTCTGACCATGGTTGATCAGACCAATCCAAGCTCAGAATGCTCTGCCACAGATTGGGCACAGATAGTCCGTGTGAACATTTGGGATGGTTACTCCAAATTTGCACACCCTACATTTCCTTTGTGCTGTCTCAATTCTGTGCTTTGCTTTTAGAGCACAGCACCCTTTCTCATGTAGGCAGACTGTGCCAATGCCTCCCATGTCCTACAATCAAATCCAAAGTTCTTGAGAGAGATCTTGAGAATATCCTTGGATAGCTCCTTCTGACCACAATGTGATCACCTCCCCGATGGGAGTTCTCTATAAAATAGTCATTTTTGGCTAGTGTACATTTTGCATTTGAAGAATGTGGCCATGTTGAGGTTTGGAGTGTTGGGGAACCCCAAAATACAGACACACCAGGTCCTGCTCGAATGAATTTGACACAAGCCTTCTTAAAGCCAAAGAAAAACAAAGTTTATTAAAGATTCACCATGCTGGGTTGACTGTTAAGGAGCCTAAGTGTTTGTACAAGCGTGCCAGATGGAATCTCAGCTAGACAGAGTTTGAGCTGGATTGAATCTGAGCGCCTTCATGGAGGCAAGATGGAACTTAAATACAGCAAAAGACTGAGGGAAGAATTCACTTGTTGCCAAGTAGCCTGGGGTCCCAGGGATGATCTGGATAGATCAAACCCAGGGAGGGTCCACAATCCAGGCTGGGCAATGTGAACTTCAAGAGAATGCTAAGTAGTCGAGAATACCCAAAGGATGCTAGGGTCAAAGGAAGACAATGAGAAATGGTGATAAGATGGGTAGTATCTGGGCTGAGAGAAATGAAAGGGAATCCAGGGAGCACCCCCCACCCCTCCCCAAGGCCAGACTTTCCAGGGCCCTTCCGACAAATGTGACAAAAGGGGAAAAGGTCTTGGCTTGGGCTTGTGCCCCATCAGCCAGCGCATTTGAGTTGCACTCTCTGAAGCATAGTTTGAATGTTTGGCAGTTTAGTTCAGTGTCTGGTACCTTATCCTGCCAGATGATCTTCAGAATCTTCCTAAGACACCCCAATGATAAAAAAAAATACTTAAAAATCAAATGCCTAATGAATCTGAGGCATCTCTGGCAGCATGTGCCCACATTGCGTGGAGCAACTTGACTGAAGCCTGGGTTCTGAATACACAGCATGCCCACTTTGCCCTGCACATGCCCTCAGGCCACTCAACACCAAGGAAAGCTGTGGAAATGCAAAAAGGGGTCTAAGTGGAAGAAGTTTAAGGAGCCCTGCTCTACAGTATGCCCTAATTTACATTTCCTGGCATTAGATTTATGTACGTTTATTAAAAAGTGTATAAAACATTCCTTATATCCATATTGAAAGTGACAATCTAGATAGGTCCCTAGCCTACCTAGTCCTTGCCTAGTTAGGATATTTCATTTGGATTAATCAAGGTCCTAGAAGAGTCAGGTAAAGCCCCATTAAACTCTTCCTTTGCTTCTGAGTGGACAGAACTCAGCTTTGACATTGGAAGTTCCTCCTTTCGAGCCTCTAAGGTCTCTCTGCACATAAACTCCAACATCCTGTTTTCTTTCTTTGCTCCAGCTGCATGACTACCTTTGGGAATTTCTGGAGAATTGTTTTCTTATTTTCTTCCTGTTCAGGGTACTTTCATTCTCAATAGGCATTTCTGTAAGCTTAGTATGCAGGATGGCTTTTGGAATCAAAAAGATTTTGCGGACAGTCAAGCCCTAGGCGAAACCCCCAGGCTGTGGGGCTCCTGCTTTTAATAGACTGAAAGCTTTATTTTCTCTCACCCTCTCTCTCCAGTCTAGGGACTTCTCCTCTTGTTCAAGATCTCTTCTTTCATCTGTTCCAGTATAATAGTGTCCTAATAGATCTTCCAGGTGGTACAGTGGATACAGCACTGAGTTTAAAGTCAGGAAGACTCATCATGAATTTAAATCCAGCTTCAGACACTTACTAGCTGTGTGACCCTGGACAAATCACTTTAGCCTGTTTGCCTCAGTTTCTTCATCCATAAGTGATCTGGAGAAGAAAATGGCAAACCACTCCAGCATCTCTGCCAAGAAAAGGGTTTAGCTAGGTGGTGCGGTGGATAGAACACTGTTTCTGTAATCGGGAGAGTCTAAGTTCAAACATGACCTTAGAAAGTTACTAGCTGTGTGACCCTGGGCAAGTCACTTAATCCTATTTGTCTCCAAAAAAGAATAAGAATAAGAAAATCCCAAATTGGGTCAGAGAGAGTCAGACAGGAGTGAATGACAATGACAAAAAAAATGAGTATCCTAGCTTCCTGTCCTACGTCTTTCTTACCTTCTTCACAGCTGCCCAAGTAATATTATTATAGCAGCTGGGTGGTGCAATGGATAGTACTAGATTTGGAGTCAGGAAGACCTGAGTTCAAATCTTTCCACAAAATATATTTAATATGATCCTACATGTATAGTCTATATCAGATTGCATGCCATCTTGAAGAGAGGGAGGCCAGGAGGGGGAGCTCAAAATCTTAGAAAAGCAAATTTTGAAAACCTATAGTAAATAAATATATACATTAAAAAAATTCTTTTCTACAGCTTTTATTAGTTGTGTGTCCCTGGGCAAATCACTTAATTTCTCTTACCTCATCAGTAAATGGGGATGATTATGACACCTACCTCCCAAGGTGTTTGGGAGTATCAAATGACCTAACATGTTAAATGCTTTTCAAACTTTAAAGCACTGTGCTAGTGCTTTAATACTAGCTATTGTTGGTGTTGTTACCGATAATCCCTTGGGAGGCAGTGTGCTACAGTGGAATTGTGTACTGTACTTCCAGTCAGAAGATCTCAGTTCAAATACCACCTCAACCATTTACTGCCTGGGGTGACTAGACTAATTATTTTACCTCTGTAAGTCTCAGTTTCCTCACCTGTAAAAAGAGTGGTTTGGATCAAATGGCCTTTTCCAGTTCTAAATCTGTATACCTACAATCTGACTCAAAAATCCGCAGTGGGTGTTCATTGTCTATAGTATGAGATAGAGGCTCCTCATCTGAACCAGTAAGACCTTTCCCAACCTGGTTCCCATCTACCTCCCCCACCTTATTTCATGAATTTGGTTTAGCCAGACTGGACTAGCAATGCCCTGCTCCCTATTCCACTAGACTCGATTTTGCATGTCTCACCTCCATGCATATACCTAAGCCCCGCTCCCACCTCCTCCAAGCCTGGAGTGTGTTCCTTTCTCTTCTCCACCCCTTAGAATCCTTGTCTTCCTTCAGAACTGAGCAACTCCACGAAGCCTTTTCTGTACCCCTTCCTGCCTTTCTCTCCTCTATTCCTAACTCGCAGGACCTCTCTATCAAGCCCCCAACTTTTTCACCCTGCAATATATCTCCTGGGACTTTTTCCCTCTGAAAGATCACTCTGCCATCTTTGTCCTTTCCTTGGATTGGTGGGTTCCTCCCCGAACCTCCATTTTGGGGAAGTGCCCAAGCCAGACCAGTTTCCCCCCTTCACTCCTCTCCCAGCTCTGCTCCTCACTCTCCAGATCCCACCGTACCTTCTCTCCTTCCCCCTTCCCACTTCTCAACTACCTTTTATATGCTTTCTTCCCCTTTAGGGAGAAGGACAGGGACCTTCTTCTTCCTGTTGGCTTGTATGTGTATTCTGAGTGCTTAACACTGTGCCCTGATCCTAATGAAGGTTTACTGACATGAGCTGTTCTCTTCTGCTCATCTTGTCTCTTCAGTTTTCCTTCTAATGTGTGTGTATATTATATCTCCCCACTAAGATGTACACTCCTTGAGGGCAGGGACTATTGCTTTCTTTCCTTTGAATCCCCATGGTCAATGCTTAGTAAAATGTTAGCATAATTGAATTAGACTACTCCCCACCACCAAAGGGAAGGAGGGAGGGAAGCCTGCACACTGGAGATGGGAAACATGAAGGGAGTTTTCATTAGTGATTGATTGAGAGTAATTGGTTGGGAGGCTAGAAGGTAGAAGAGGAAAAGAGACCGGGGCAGGGGGCGGGAGAGGGTGGAGGGGAGCTATATAGTACAGTATACTATTCATACCCAGTAATCTTACCTTTTTGCAGAACGAGGTGAAGCTAAGGCAGCAGTGCCCTACTTAAAAAAAAAAAAGATCCAAGGTCTATTTTCTACCTCTGCCTCTTTTCCCTGTACTGCCTCAGGCATGTCATCTCTCTGGGTTTCCTTTTCTATGAAATATCATTTTTGCTCCTCACCTACTGAAGAACATTTTGAGAATTAGAGAAAGGCTAGAGGGTACTTTGAACTTCTGGGAGAAAACTTACCTGTGGAAGGATCAGAGATTCAGGGCTAGAAGAGACCTTGGGAACTGTCCAGTTCTGTCTTCTTTTACAGTTGAAAAAACTGATACCCAGGGAACCTGATCAGCTTTGCCCAAGTACCCACAGGTAGTTAAGGTCAGAGGCAGGATGATGGGTGTTGATCTTCCTGCTCTAACACAGCTGTTGTGGTTAGGATTAAGTCACTTTAACCAGAGGTTAAAGAAACTGCTTTACAGCAAGAAATGAGTGGGAAGGTTTTAGATTATTCCCAGTAATTATAACTTAAACATTTTTGCATCAAATCTGATTTGAGAAACTCCCTAGAGTGTCTTGTGCCTGGTTTTAATTTAGTTTGTTCGCTAAGCCCTCTCTGATTTTGTGGACTTTGGCCTTGATCACATCAGGGAGTTGAGATGGAAATATCCCATTAGAACCTAGCTTTGGTCATAGATGCTACAGAACTAAGTTACCAGGCTGATGCCCACTCCAAGCCTGTGAAAGGGTTAAAGGCAAATCACTGTAATTGAAATGTGCCTCCTATATTGATGACAGACACCAGATATCCATTAGGTTAACTACATTGTAGTTTTCCCTTTTCCTAGCCATGAATATGTTTCATTTTACAATGGAGACCAACATGGGTGATTCACCCATATTATGGAAAGTTACATATTCATCCGCTGATCTCTTCATTAATTGTTTCTCCAGCTTTCCCTGTCTTCCCCCTGCCCCACCTCCTGTCCCAGTTCTCATATATTATTTAAACAACATAAGGTCAATATAACACAACGTAAATGGGAAGGTATCTCCCAATAGACCTGTGGCCCCCAGAGTATAATATGAGGGTGTTCCCTTAAGGTCTGATTCAAATGGATCCAATTGGGGGAAAGAGGAGTTAAAGCTAAATTCACCATTTTGTTGTTTTACTCAGTTATGTCCAATTCTTCATGACCCCATCTGGAGTTTTCCTGACCAAGATGGTGGAGTGGTTTGCTATTTTCTTCTCCAACTCATTTTGCAGAGGAGGAGTCTGGGGCAAACAGGGTCAGGTAAGTATCTGAAGCCAAATCTGAACTGAGATCTTCCTGACTTCAAGCCCCGCACTATCTACTTCAGCACCTTGCTGTCCAAATATAGGGATATCTAACTGCCTTCAGGAGACGATGCTTGAAATAATGGGAAAAAGGGATAGACTTTGAGACCAGGGACCCAGTTTATTCTTTACTGTGGTTCTGTGGAAAAAGCACTGAATATGGGAGTGCTGAACTTGGAACCATGGGGCCTGAATTCAAATCTCAATCTACCTCAACTACACCTTGTGTGATCTTGGGCATGTAAAAAAATACCTGCCCTAACCTCAGTTTCCTCATCCATAAAATTAGGGGTTCGAACTAGTTAACCTCCAAGGTTGGTTGCAGTTTTATATTGGTATAATGATATATACTTCCTAGCCTTGGAGTTAGTTTTTTGACTTCTCTGGGCCTCAGTTTCACTTCTATAAAATAGAAATAATAATAGATGACTCCATTCACTGGGTTGTTAGGAAGTGTTTTGTCAACCTCACCATTTTTTCTGTACATGAATTATACTTCACGATACTGCCAGGCCTCAGTCCTTTAAGAATGGGTTTGACTCGTACAATGGCCAAAAGCCATGGAGAGCCAAGTGTAACGAATAAGGTGGGTGAGCAAATTAATAATGAACCTAGATTCAAATTCTGATCCTGGCACCTACTACCTACGTGATCTAGGATTAAAAATAAAATTAATAATAAACTAAGATTTAAACAGTGCCTACTTTTGGGCCAGGCACAGTGCTAAGCACTTGACAATTATGTCATCTTCACAACCTCCCTGGAAGTTCGGTGCTATTTTTTATTATCCCTCTTTTACAGTTGAAGAAACTGAGGCAAGAAAAGATGAAGCAACTTTCCCGAAGTCACACAGCTAGCACATGTCTGAGGTCAAATTTGAGCTGGGGTTTTCTTGCCTCCAGGTCACCATCACTAAGCTCTACATCATCTATAAAGTGGGGGAGTTGGCCTGGACAACCTCTAAGCTTCCTTTCAGCTCTAAGGTCCTATTCAGTTTAATTAAGTAAGCATTTATTAAGGCTCTACCGTATGCCTGAAGTTATTTTAAACACTCAGAATACAAAGACACTGGTACCTGCCTTTTTAGTTCAGGAGACACAACCAGGATAAATAGTGAGGAAGGATGGTTCTAGCAACTGGGAAGACCAGGCTTGTTCCTGACTTGGGGGCAGTGATTTAAATGGGCCTTGAAGGAGCCCAAAGTCAACTGCAAGCCACATCATCATCTCCCTGACATCATGGTCCTCTTCCAAAATGATGGCCAAATATAACACCAAGGATTCTAGACCGTGGAAGTGAAGCATATTGTCTGCTCTGTACAAAACATTGTGCTGGGCTCTGGGAGAGGAAACCAAGTGTTTATAAACTACTTCAAGGTTTGCAAAACACTTTCCAAATTCTATCCCATTTGATCCTTTCAACCACCCTAGGAAGTAGTTACTGTTATTATGTTTATGTGACAGATGATGAAACTGAGAATGAGAGGTTAAGTGACTTGCCTAGAGTTGCACAGGGTTTGAACTCAGGTCTTCTTAACTCCAAATCCAACACTCTATCTACTGAACCACATAGCTGCCTAGATGAAAAACATAAACTCCCTGCCACAAGGGAACTGCATTCTACTGGAGGAGTTGTTTGTCCTCTGTTTCAAAAGACAACCTATGATAATCAGGATGATGTCTTGACTTGCTTGTAAATTGGATTTAAGTGAGGCAGAGTTACACAAAGTCATCAGCCTCACTATCTCTTCCAGAGTCATCAAAATCTAGTGGTAAGACAAAGGTCAGGTCTGCTGGTGGGGGCCTTGGATGCAGTGAATGACCTTCGATGTGTGACCAAGTTCCATGTGCTCTACAGTTCCTACTTGAGTCCACTGCATGGCCATTGGAACAAATAATTCTCATCTGCCCATTCTGCCTGGAGAAGTCTTCATTTGTATGCTTGGGGTAGACTGAAGAATTAATTGATGTATCAACTTAAATCAGAATATTGATAGAAGTATAAGGTCAATAAAGTTAGAAGAAAAGACATTATTAATTTGAGGGAGTTAGAAGTGACAGTGTCAGAGTAGATTTAGTTTGGACACAAGTTCATAAACTTCCCAATAACGAAAACTGTGCAGAAGAAGAATATGCTGCCTTGGAGGGAGGGAATTTTCGCCAGAGCCATCCCTAGGTCAGAGCTTTATTATCTCATGGCTTTTAAAAGACCTTGGAGAATGAATTTTTCCAATGTCTAAAAGATGATCAATTTTAAAACTCCATCCTAAAAAATGGGAAAGAGATGCTATCTTTGGGATGGATCTGATAGTAAAATTGATGATCATTGTTCATAACAACCTCTTGTTATGAAAAGAGATTTTTGTTCCCCCTTTCATTGATATGGTAGTTTTCCTGACAGCAGTAATACACATTTTCCTATACATGGATGAATCCAGAGTGTCAGAGTGCATCACAGCCCCTTCCTTAGCCTGGCAAATACTGAAACCTTACTTTAAAATAGAATATTCACTTGAGCCAGATTGAGGAGACCTGGAAAGATGTATTCCAAAACTAGCTAGCACAAAGTTAAAAAAATCATTGAGTTTAAGCCTTTTGAGGGGGGAGGGCTTTGGAAAAAAATCCCATTATTAAGCAAATTGACTGTGTTGAGCATATGATACTGAACACCAAGGCAGAAACAAAGATAAATAACCATTTATTAAGCACTGACTCTTTGTGCTGAGCATTTTACAAATATTATCTTGTTTGAGTCTCATAACAACCTTAGGAGGTAGGTACTGTCATCATCTCAATTTTACAGATGAGGAAACGGAGGTAAACAGAGGGGAAGTGACTTGCCCAGGTCACACAGCTGGTACGTGTCTGAGGTCAAATTTGAACTCAGGTCTTCCTGACTCATTCTATCCATGGCACCACTCGGCTGCCTCTTGCATTGTTACCCTTGATGGGCATCAGGATGTGTAAAATACTGAGGGAAAGATTTCTGCAGAAAACAGGGTAGAGGTCCCCTTCAGTGCATCCTAAGTCAAGAGAACTTTGGTTCATAACTGTGTGAATAACATTTAACACATCCTAAGTCAGCCTTCAAAACATTCTAGATTGGGAGGTGCAGATAGCTGGAGCCTGAGGAGACACTTTTCATCACAGAGAACTGGGCCATAGGGAATGGATGGTTTCCTGGCTCAGGGAATATGGGTCTAGAGAGACAGAAAGAAGCCCTTACATAATAGCATCCTTCCTATACCATACAAACATGATGCTGTTTGCAAAGTGCTTGCTTTTTAAAATGAATGTTTTTATCGTAAACTTGATCATCAAGAAGCATTAATATTTTAATATAAAAGGAACAAGACCCAGGTTTGCCTAAGAAGCTGTGAAGTTTTTATGTAGCTTTTTTTTAAAAAAAGAAGCATATACATGTACTAATGTTAACAAGGGTGTCATAAAATTGCTACATTTTGGTTGCCCTTTGCACTTTTCTTCTGTGTACTTAAAAAGAAATTTTTCTGATGCTTTTTCTCGCTTATCACACTGTTATTGGCCTAATGGCCACTTCCTCTGCCTCCACCCTCATTAAAACTTTCCACAGTGGCATATACGTATATTCCAGTAAACAAATCAACACATTGGTTACGTCTGAGAATGCTTCACTTTTTTCAAGGGTCCGCTCAAGTCCTGGCCCCTTTGAGAAGTCTCTTCTGACTTTGTTGGCTGCCCTGCCACCATCACTGTGTATTTGGTATATATCCTGTATTTACCTATCAGTAAACATACTGTATCCGCTGGGAGAGAAGAAGCTCATTGAAGGCAGTGGCTGCGATTTGACTTTATACCACCAGCATCTAGCACAGGTCTGGGGAACCAGCAGCCTCAAGGCCACATGTGACTCTCTAGGTCCTCAAGTTTGGTCCAATGACTGAATCCCAACTTTACAGAATCAATCCCACTCCTTGGCAACAGCTTGGATACAGGGATGAGAGAGTGAGGAGTCAAAGATGACGTCTAGGTTCCGAACCTGAGGTATTGGGAAGATACCTCTACAGTAATAGGGAAAGTTGGAGGGGAAAGGGGTTTAGGGGAAAAATTAGTTCTGATTTGGACACAGGGAGTTTAAGACATCTACTGAACATTCAGTTTGAGATGTCTAAAAGGCAACTGGAGATTGAAGATTGGAGGTTAGCAGAGAGATTGGGGCAGGATGGACAGATTTGGGAGCCAATAGTATAGAGATGGTAATTAAATCCATTAGGGGTCAGGTTCTCTCTCATTCTTTGGTGAATCAAAGACTGGGGGGAAGTGGAGGTGTGGTAGTGGTAATGTCAATGTCAAGGGTCAGGAAAAGTCAGAATTTCTTATGGGAAGGAGTATTACCAAATCTTAAATTCTGGGAATTGTAGCAGCAATGGAAAATTGTCTAAATTAGCTAATTCTGTGACATCCCTCAAAAGTATTTTGTGAGTTTCAGAGTTCACACTCTGCTAATTTGTGGTCTGGAAAGTTTTGATTTAATTAGAAATTTCTTCATCTAGATACTTACCTTCAATGGGGTATTAGGGATGAAAAATGATAGAGTTTCTAACCATAAACTCTTAGAGAAATAAATGAATATGGGAAAAGAGAAAGCAATCAACTCATCCTCCTCCCTTTTCTGGATAATGGATATTCCCTGCATGGTTGTGGCTGCAAGTCACTCAATTCACCTCTTTCAAGTACCCACAAATGCACTTTGTAAAAGAAAAAAGCATCTCAATAGAACAGAGGTTGAAATGAATTTGAGTAATATCCTACATTTGTGTTATGAGTCCAGAGCTAGCGATTGGATCTTGCTTTACTACTTGATAGAGTCAATGACATCCTCCACTCCCTCCCTCACTTCTGCCTTATGGAATTCCAAGCTTCTTTCCAGGCTCAGCTCAGGTATTTCCTTCTACAAGAGGCATGTCCTGATGATTTCCCCTTCCTAGAATTACTTTGTATTTGCTTCTCTAAATCCCTAGTCTCCCACTCTCCAACAAGGAAAAAACCAAAAAGTTGCTTAAAAGTCAGTGATGGTTGCAATTTTGGCTTGGTATCCTCAGATGCTAGCCCAATATCTGGCATGCCAAGCCCCCATATTTACAGATAAAGAAAGTGAGGACCAGGGAGAGGAGGTGCCTTGGTTGAGGAGTTGTTTTGTTGGCAGAGCTGAGACTAACTTAGGTCTGCAGGTTAGCTCGGAGCTTAGCCCAGTGCTCTTTTTTTTGGTTTACACTGAGACTTGTATCCAAAACATGGGAAATTCTGCAGTGCCGTGTGGTGTAAAAGTTTATTATTGTTCCACCCCAAAGAGGAAAGGAGATTCAATGATACTGAATATGTTTCCCAAAAACAGCTATGGAGAAAATTCTGTTTTGTTTCTCCATTGAGCTGCTTTCAGGGAATGAAGGTCCTTCTAGAACCTCTACATGTTTCGTTAGAGATTGTCCCTTTTTAAAAAAACATTCCATCCATCTTCCTGTCAGACACACCCACAAGCCCACTAGTGTATTTATGGCAGACATTCCATGGCACTAACAATGCCACCATGCTTGTTTTCAGTAGAGGTAATAGGGATCCCAGAGTAGAAACTGGACCCTGTCTTAACTGTTGGCCAAGTCCTTAACAAGTATACTCTGAGAAGGACCAGGGTTAACAACTGGCAAAACTGTGGGTGGCAAATCCTTAAGCTTTGTGTAACTGAGTCTCTGATTAAATCCTAGAATATTGGAGCTTGAGGAGACTTCAAGGATGATTCCTTGCAAACCCTTCACATAAAGATCTGGAAGCCCATAGGTGGAAAGACTTGTCCAACATCCCAGTGGTGAGGCTGGGACTTGAACCTGTGTCCAACCAACCAGTCAATGACAAAACACATATGCACACACATACACGCAGAACATCTTTTTACCACTTTTGTATTTTATTGTGGAACTGAGTTTGTTTCCTTTACATCAAATGGAAGAGGGGATATTGCACACGAATGTCATAAAAGCACTACATATTACTTTCACTGGAAACTAATTTTCTACATTAGATATGACTGAGTAGAATAGAATGATGCAGGATTATAAGACATAATACCATACACAGCTGCAGACCGACACAAACACCATTCAGAACAAGAGAGAGGAGTGTGTGAGGTGCTTCTCAGCCCCGCTCAAGACCTTCTCCCCGAGGTCAGCAATGGGGCAGTGGCGTAACAGGGACATCTGGCCACAGCCTTCCTCGATGGTCGCTGCCATCATTCGGGCAGCCCAGTCTTGAATGCATATATCCTCAGTACCTCTCATCATCCGGAGAGCCAAACTACTTTAGTACAGAGAAGGTTGTGTTGTTTTGTTGTGTTGTGTTGTGTTTTCCAACTTTTCATGGGTGCTGCCTTGTCAGTTCTCTTTAGCAGAAGTTACAACAAACAGGTTGGTTTTTGTGAGTTGTGGTTGTTTTTTTGTGAATAACATAATTGCATTTAAAGAAATGCTCATCCCTAGGTCGCTTTTGGTGCATTGTTCAGTTAAAAGATCAAAGTTTACAGTTCCTTTCAAATGTAAACAGAACCACTTTCTGATCTACTAAATTAAAAAAAAAATACTAAACCTCTCACAATATCATCACCGAGCAAGAACCTCCCAGGGACAGGTGCCTGAAATAGAGGCAAGACAGCAGTTCTAAAGTAGCACAGCAGCTTTGGGGTGCTGTGGGTTTATTGGAGGGGCAACATGGGGTGGGGAAGGAGCTGTAAAACACCATTAACCAAATGATTAAATCTTAAGGAATGAGCCTTGGAAAGCTCCTAAATTGTGTAAACTATTGGAGACACTTAAAAACATTCATATACACTGTGGGATCTATGTTAAGTAAAAAAAATTAAATGCCATGGATATGGTGTTGAAGGAGGTCAATGTATCCAGTCCCACCACAAGACTGAAAAAGCATGCATGGGGAAGTGGGTGGAAGGAAGGAGAGCTGGTTCACATTGGAAATGGAGCATCTTCTCTAATGTTCATTCTCCATCAAATTTTGTCCAGAGTACTACCACTGAGATCATGATTAGGAATGTTGTCATGGGGCATATACCGTCATTTAAACTGAGTGTGCTCTGCACTCGAATATTTGAATCTGTGCAAGTGGAGGAATCAATATCAAACCATGCTCCTAGAAATCTGTGCTGATTTATAGAGCTCATCATAAATGTACACAGTACATTGTGATGACTGGTGCTAAAAGAAGTGGGTAGGTTTTTAACTAGCAAATTTATTCACAGGGGCAGGAAAGGCTTTGGGGTAAGAAGAGCTATCCCACCATAAACCTTGGTTTGCTCTGTAACACTCAGGCTGTTGCCATCGTTTGGAATGGAGGTGGATGGAGGAAGCAATTACTGTATTTTATAGAAAAAGCCAACTGACCAATCACTTTTCTTTTCTTTCTTTCTCTTTCTCTCTCTCTTTCTTTCTTTCTGTCCTTTCTCAAATTCTATAGCAGCAAAAGAAGAAAACATACTAGAAGTGGAAAATGGACTGCTGTTTGGCCAAAATACGCATTCATTTTCTTAAAAGCAAAACTAACATATGAGTCAAAGCTCCCATCATAAGTAGACCTCCTGCCAAATAAAAACTACCAGGAGTTGCTGATTGGGCAAGAAGGTGGCAAGTTTGCTCTTCCTCCATGGAAACACACTTTGGAATCTTATCTGCAAAAGACTGTGGCAGAATTCAGATTAATCAATTAAGCAATAAATTGGTTTTTTCTTTCATTTCATAAGCTGTCCTATACGATAAATTCTAAGAAAATGATTATGAACTCAGCAAATTTGATTTTCTTCATAATTCATTCCCTTTCTACGTGGGTTTTTTTTGTTCCATCATAATTCTGAGGATTTTTAAAAAAGATTTTGAAGAGACAGTAATAAATAAAGGCTGTGTTGCTAGAGACATTTAACAAAAATAGAATATTAATTTCTTTTAAATTAAACATTTGAAAAACTTAATTCACAGCATTAAGTGGACTGCACGAGCCCTCAATGAAAGGGCTCTGAAGCACATTTTTAAACCCTCATAAAAGTTAGCAGTGCAAACATATACCTTATCAAACAAAAATAAACTAACCATGTTAATTCTGAAATAAATAACAAACGGAAAATAAAATGAGGTCATTGTTCAGCTACTTAATGGACCTTCGAGTCTGCAGGAAATGTGAGTTGTGCAGAGCAGCACGATTTCTTTAAGAAAAGTATTCTTTAGAGATTTGGGAGCCGCAATGGCTCTTCTGAACCTTAGCTTGATTCGCACCAAGCTTTCCAAACTAATCATGGCTGTGACGGGAGACGTTGTCTCCTGGTTCTAGGTTATGACTCTGTAAGAACTGGGAACCTAACTGCTCTCAAGTTAAAATTATTTTTAAGAAAAAAATGCCAAAGCAAAAATTTGCTTGGGTTCTTTAAATGTATTTTGGCTTATTCATCTCATTGCTGAAGTGCTGAAAGAAGTAAAGCATCAGATGCTGTTGCGTGCCAGACCTGTCCTGCTGGTTCCCCACTCTCAAGTATCACTAACACTTCAATTCAAATGTTGTTGGGGAGTGGAGGGAGGGGCGCGTGACACCAGGTGGTAGGGAAAGAACCATCATTCCTGGCAGTTCAGGGGCTTTCATCAACACGACTGCAAAACCAGACTTCATTATCCTTAAAACCTCAAACATCATTGATGGGTTTTTTTGTTGGTCTTACAAGACTTTAAAAAAAAATAAAATTACCTTCACCAGAAATTTTTTTCTTTGCATTTTCCTGTAAACCAAAACTTGTGTTAAAATGTTCATCTATGAAAAGTTCACACATAGCTAAAAAAAAAAATTCTTCTCTCCACTTGTTCCTGTAACTGCTCTGAAGTAATTGAAAATAAAAAGCCAATGAGAGACAAAGGAAGGTAAATACTGTCCGCTCGCTGAGAACCTCTGTCAACGTATGGTAAGAATGGTTCACTGTTTCCCACTTCTGGTCACTGATGCCACTTCAGGCTTGATCTTGCTGTAATACAGAAGAAACTTTCAAAAACGCTTGTCTTGTTGGGTTGAGGGGCTGCAGTGCACTAACGTGGAGCTGGTGGTGTTCCATTGACATACTGGTCCCTCAAAGCACCAAGCTGTTGGACCAGTCAGGTTGGCTCCTAATACCCCACAGGCACACTCACACTCCTTTACTGGTGTATCTATAATCCTACACAGATGTTTTATAAACTTGCTGTCTCACGTTAAAAAATAAGTGCATCAAGTATCTTTGTACATTCAAGTCACTTTCTAAGGCAAATTGTCTACTGTAGGTATGTACTCCCAACTGCTTTGGTATTCTGCTTCAGTTAATTGGCTGTTGACTTGGGTGTTCACGCATGCAGGTCGAGTGATTCAGAGTGGACTCAGTGGTGGACACTGGGAGCGTGCCTTAGACCAACCTATTTGCAAGTTCTGAGAGTTCTGAATGGGGTTCCAACTACTTGTGGGTCCAGCCTAGGATTAGGATGCTATGTCAGTATGAAGACTTCAGACTAGAAAGGTAAGATGGGAAGGTTGCATGTCCCTGCAGAGTCACTTCCCTTCCTCATGTGGTTGTGGGTTGTTTGTTGGTTTTCTAGCCAACTTAGTTAAGTAAGTGAAGACCCTTTTTTGAGAACTCAGACTCATATAAATTGAAAACTTGCTTTGCATGTGATAGTCTAAGTAAACTGCAGAAGTAAATACACCTATTGCCCGAGACAAGTACAGATCTAATTGTTACATTCTCCTCCTTACTCTACCCCTCTCTCCTTTTCTGTCTGTGTATCTGTCTTGCCAGCTTTCTTTTCGTTTTCTCTCTCTCTCTCTCTCTCTCTGTCTCTCTCTCTCTCTCTCTCTCAGACAAATGCCTCTACCTGGCAGAAGTCAAATTGGGTTTGCTAGTGCATGGTTTCGAAACATTCAGCGGAGATGAGCCAGGATTTGTAATTTTGCAGGAATTTGAACCCTACTGTGGGAATACTGTTACTTCCCTTTAGCAATCAGCAAAAACTGAAAAATATTAGTGACTTGCATCACCATGACACAGTATAGCATTTGGCAGGTAAATAGTTCAGCATTTGAATTGAATGGGTTAACTTCTTTAGAAAAGGTGATTTCAAACTGAAGAATTTCTGGAAACAAAGTTTAAAGGTTGTGTTGTATTGTGTTCTTTTGTTTACGTTTGTTTCGTTTTTTACAATTCAATCTTGCATGCGGGAAAGGATTCATCTTGCATGACAACGGTGCTGCTGCTTGCCAGAACCATGATGTTGAGGTCCTGCTGTTTCTCGTGGGTCTCCTGGTACCATTCCCTCATCACTTCGGAGTCATGAGTTGGAATCAGGGTCACCTGAAGGGTGAAAGAAGACAGGCTTTAATAGCTTCAGTAATAAGGACTGAGGGAGAAACCAAAGTATAGCTTCATCAGCAAATGGTTTTCAGCTCTCAGAAAAAGCGAAGGGGCTTGGATGCTCCTACTTTCAAATCTGGTAGAGGTAGCCTGCCTTCCAACCACAAAAATAAACCATTTATTCATTTGGGGTAGGGGAAGGGGAGGGAAAACAAAAGTTAAAAATAAAATCCCATTATTTAAAGTGCAATACTCATCTCATTCTAATTCTCCATTATGGAGAAAAGGGTTGCTGTAAGGTAAAATTTTCAGTCTTTCCCCATTGCAATCTTAAAAACAATTCAGTTCCTGGGGTTTTGGGAATCACATCCTTGTACACCCACTGGTTCATCTGGTCATTACATTAACCCCAGACCAAAGGTTCCCTCTATTTTCCTTCTGATTCTAATAAATCTGGAATTCCTGTTTCTTTTCTGGTTAGCTGATATGTGACATGTGACAAATCTAACACAACATAACCTGCTGAGGGTAGGGTCTATTTATCTTTGTATTTTTTTCCCAGAATAGTAGCTGCTTAATAAATGTCTGTTGAATAACTGATCTCTGCCTTGGTCTAGGAAGTCCAGAAGAGTATAGGCCAGGGCTGGTCTCAAGGCCGTATGTGTCCCTCTAGGTCCTCAAGTACTGCCATTTGACTGAATCCAGACCTCACAGAACAAATTCCCTTAACAAAAGGATTTGTTCTGTAAATCCTGGACTCAGTCAAAAGGCCATACCCAAGGACTTGGAAGGCCACATGTGGCCTTGAGGCTGCAGGTTCTCCACCTGTTTCCTTTCTCTAAAACTTCTCCTGAAGCATGTAGAAACATGATTTTGATTCACACAATACTATTCATGAATTGGAGAGGGACCAGTTTTATAAAGATTTGTGAGTGTGAATATGTGAGTAGAAAGAAGTAGAACTATCCACATTCAAAGAAAGAACTATGGCGTCTGAACCTAGTTTGAAGCATACTATTTTCTCTCTCTCTCTTTTTTTTCTCTCATTCCCCTTTTGTTTGATTCTTTTTTTCATAACATGACTAAGGTGGAAATATGTTTAATAGGACTGTATCTGTATAGCCTGTATCAGATCGCATGCCGTCTTGGGGAGAAGGGAGGAGAAGGAGAGGGAAAAATTTGGAACTTAAAATCTTATAAAAGTGATTGTTGAAAACTATAAGAAAGAAAGAAAAAAGAAGTTGAACTTCAGAAAAAGCCCTTTCCTAACTTCTTTGTACCAAAGAACTAACTACCTTCTTCAGACCAAACCTGGGATTCACACTTTGTTCTGCTGGAGCACAATTTTTAAGGCTTCATTATCACTTAAGAGTTTCTGTAATTCTCATCCTATTCACTCCTTTAGGGGGAATACAGTTTATCAGGATGTGTTTATATAGTTACCTGCATGTTGCTTCCCCACTGAGCCTTTCCTTCCAATAAGGAGTCCAAGACAGCTCTACTGGGCTCTTCAGCTGCAGGGTCATTTCCACTCACCACGTAGTAGGATGACCGAACTCGCTTGAAAAATTCTACGTCGACGTTTTTACTATTGCTGTGGTTAGGAATGTAGACAAGGTCCAGATACACTGGAGGTCCTGGAGGCACAGCTGAGGACTTGGCTGTCTTGGTAGGCCCAGATCCTAGGGGAAGTAAACACAGAACGGGATGCATCACACCAGTTTGAAATAATCCTACTACCTTCTACCCATTACAATGATAACCCAATGCACATCCCCCTCCCCCAATGGATCCAGAAAGAGGTTAAGAGGTAGAGTAGGGGTGGGGGCCACCATAGTCATAGAGTTGGAAAGACCACATCTTTTTTCATATGTTCTTTATAGTTAATTTGGGCATTTATGATAGTCAAAATAACTTACTCACTATCTGCACCCAGAGATAGAGAGAGAGAACAATTTTACATATTCACATACACATATTTGTGCTTAATGGTGGCCATCTTTAGGGCAGGGAGAGGGAGGGAGGAAAAGAGAAATTTGTATGACAACTTTGTTGTATATTTGTAAAGTTGTACATAGTGAATTTACAGTTTCATATGTAATCATCTTTTTTACTGTACTACATTATGGAAATGCCTGTTTTATCCCACAAATTAAAAAAAAAAAAGACCAGTGTCAAAGTCCTGCCTTTGACATATAGTGGATCAGTGACTCTTGGGCCAATTACTCAACCTCTTAGTTTCTCAAGCAACTCTCTAAAACTGTGAATTGCAGTCGAGTTGCTG
This sequence comes from Potorous gilbertii, assembly GCA_028658325.1. Classification (NCBI taxonomy): domain Eukaryota; kingdom Metazoa; phylum Chordata; class Mammalia; order Diprotodontia; family Potoroidae; genus Potorous; species Potorous gilbertii. The sequence goes on along the minus strand of CM053769.1, from coordinate 693,337,578 downwards.
ATCCATATTTGTGAAGGGAATTTCCATACCACATGTTCTCTATAGAAATAAAATCACACCTTCAGACCTTCCTTCCCTCCACTAACCACAGAACCAATGCTTGCAGTGATACAGAAAAAGCAAAAATAGTTTGTGTATCATTTCAATATAAGAAATAAGAATGTGGAATGATTTCTCCATAGAAACAATCCCCTGAATGGCCAGAGGATAGCTTTAAGCCTTGCGTTCAGGGGCGAATGAAGGTGTTTAGAGTTTCTCCATTAGCCCATGCATGATAGGTGGTTTTCCTATCTCACCACTAGAGATGAGCTTAGGTGATAGAGTTGAGATGTCTGGCTACCTGCCCATCTCCAGAGCTTGTTCAACATCATATGCCAACATTCATGATCAATGTTGGCCCTGTGTTCCCAGAGCAGTGATCCTTTCAGACTGTGTTGGAAAGTTAAACTGTAACTGATGGAAGGAATGACATTGGCAGGGAGGTTTTCAGGTTCTGGGGATAATGGTGTTCTCCAGCCAACTGAGTCATACCCAACAGAGAGAAGTGAGGGGTGTCTTTTATCCAGACCTCACACCCTCAATCAGAAAGGCCCACACAAAGTCCAAATCCAGATCAATCAAAGGGCTCACTCCTGGAAGCAGCCACAGAACTACCTAGTCTGGGTACTGTCCCTAGCTCGGGAAGCTGGGGCCATGGAAACCATCTTGGCAGAGATCTTTGTCTGCTTCTCTAAGGAGTTATGCATTTGCTGCAGCTGAGCACAATCCTGGAAATGACACTTTGTCAGATAAAAACTACCAAGAGTTCCCAGTAGCTTTTTCAGAAATCCCTGCATAGCAGTTTCCCTAGCTTTAAGACTAATCTAAAAATTATCTTTGCAGGTGGCTTTCTGGATTTCCTATCCCTTCAGATAGATTATTTATATTTTCAAGATAATTAGTTATTGACATGGTGTCTCCACCATTAAAATGCGAGTTCCTTGAGAGCAGGGACTCTATTTATGCCTTTCTTTGTTTCTCCAGGTCTTATCACAGTGCCTGGGGCATACTAAGCATTGAATAAATACTAGTTAACTGACAAAAAGAAAACGAAAAGCAACTGTTTCAGCAGATTCTCATAACCTGTCAATCAATGGGCAGGCCAAGGTGCTGGGAGATATCGCTGATATGTGCACACACAGGGAGAGCAATACACTTCTGCTTATTGAAGTAGGTCATTTGAAGGATATCTAAAAAGGTCAGCAAACTAATTGGAGGATCTTTGGGAACCTGCTTGTGGCTAGAAAGGGGTTTGTAACTAGTACCAAAAGTTTGAGGTTAAACTGGGTATTTAATATTCAAGTTAAAATGAAGTGCACCTTGTGCTATTGGTAAGGATAAATCACACATGTGCACACATGGGCATACACAATGAACTTCTAAATAGAGAAACGTCTTAAGTGGTTGAAACCTTAATGGGGTTGGCCCTAGGACTTTTGAAAGCACTTAATTATATTCTATATTTTTCAACTTTATGAAAACTGTGCAGTTTACCCTGAAGGATTCCTATTTTCTCTATGGAATTTACAAAGGCCATGTCTTTAAAAGTTGATAAACAATAACACCAAGGAATTCATTAAGCCAGGTAATTCTGTTTAAAATGCAAGGGTGGTTTGTTTCAGTGAAATAGTCCCTTAGTCCTGAATAGCCACAGCCAAACAATTTTCTTCACAGGCCCTGTCTACCTTTCAGCGGGCTATCCTATGAGTTATCTTATAGACATGTTTGTCAGGAATTACCTTGTTGTGGAATTAGTAAAGTCCAGCAACCCTGACTAGATGGATGTTGTTGAAATATATAATAACAGTAGAGAAAATGGAAAGGATTTAGGGCATTTTTTAATGCAAGGAATACCAAAATTCTTCCTTTTCACAAATAAGTCTATTAAATGAGTAGAAAAGCATCTTTGTACAGGATGGGCTCAGTCACATCAAGAGTTTCCATTTAAAATTTGTCCTTTAAATTATCCTTTTAAATGACTCAAAGGATAATGTTAAACTAGTAACAGGAGTTTTACTGGTAGCTGATTAAGTATTTCTAAAAGCTCACCTAGTAGCATTTTGTTTTGACGTCTTTAGCCACTTCACTTGTCACTGTTTCTCAGGCTGAGGGGTTAATTTGGTGCGTTTCATTAATTCTAGACTCTCTTTCAGGGGCCTGAGTTATGTTTAAATATGGAGAACTTCAATTTGCCTCTACATGAATGTACATGTCTCACTGGGATCAAGAACTATTCTGATCTGGACTGAGTCTTGAAGCTGATTCTTCATGTTTTAAAAAAAGAATTATCTGTAGCGTGGGCTTTCATTATGGAATTCCTTTATTTAAGAAGAACTTCAACTTTAGAATCTCAAAGGTTTGCCAGATTTTTTCCAATAAACATAGGACATGCTATTTGTAAAGTATTGTACATACATATTTTTGTTAATTTGCATTCATTTGTATGTACTAGGACTTAAAAATATTGACCAAATATGTGAATATACAAGGAAATATTACTGTAATCTACTGTCATTGTATTAAAACTTAATATATCAAAACCAGAGATAGTTGGTAGTTGGTTATTGGTAGTTGGCACAAGAGTGGCCTTTCCAGTAAGCCAAGGTCAGCCCTGGGGAAATCCATCCGGAAAATGGGACCAGAATATGACCTATTCCCAGAACCAGCAATATCTAGAAGTTCTAATGAAGTGGAGTATTAAACATAAATAGTCTTTTATATTTCCATTCATGAAGGAAACATAGTCTCTTCAACCACTTAAAACATTTTTCTGTTTGCAGACCCATAAAAAGGAAGTTGAAGCAGAAAGGTTATTTTATCAGAATTTTCCTCAATAAATACTTAATGAATATTGACTGGGACTCAGTTGCCATAGAAAATGGTAGATGACAAGACAATGAGTTGACAGGTTAATGAGTTGACTTTAGTCTGGTGATTCATTCCCCAAAGTTCTAGCATTAAAAAAAAAATCTCTTGGGGCTAAAAGACCCATTCCTTAGCTTGGTATAAATTCATTGACTTTGGGTAGGCCCTTAGAGCCTATAAGCCTGAGCAGAGCCAAGACTAGGGCTAGGAAAGGTAAGCTTAGAGTGTAGCATAAATGGGCACAGAGAGAAAGGTCACTTAATGTGATTTAATATATATATGTATATACACATATACATTGCTGTATATATATATATATATATATATATCCATGAAGGAATGAAAAAGCACTTACTGTATGACAAACACTATGCCAAGCAGGGAGAATACAAATAGAAAAGTAAAAAAATCTCTCTTCCACTCAAGAAGTTTGGATTCGAACTGGGGGAATCAGATTTTTCTTTTCCATGGTCTTGTGTGTGCGTGCGTGTGTGTGTGTGTGTGTGTGTGTGTTTTATAATATAAATCCAAATTATCATGGTGATGGTTCAAAGCTATCAATGGGCAGAAATGCAAGTGGAAATTTATTTTCAGATTTTGCCAAAGGACACACAAATGCCTAGTCCTAACACCAAATTCAAGACCTGTTTCTGGGGTTCCTGAGGCTAACCACCATACAGATCTAAAGCTCTAACTAAAGCAGTCTTGGATATCCTGGATGAGGGAGTGCAAGCAGAGAGCACCAGAATCCATCCTAGATATCCAATGGCACATTTATATATTGAACTAGTCCAGTGGGATAATATTCAAATGAGATGATACTTGTAAAGTGTTTAGCCCAGTGCCAAACATACAGTAGGTGCTTGATAAATGCTTGTTTTCTCCCTCCCTTCCCCCAAGGTCTGCTACAGGACATCTGGCTAGATTGGGGGTTTTTTGTTTGTTTGTTTTTGTCATGGGTGAATGGGGCATATGTGAGTATTTAGTAAGGGAGGAACAAAACCAGTGAAGGTCTCTTCAAGGGTCCTAGGTAAGGACATCAATTTCTGTTGAAAATGTAATCTTCATCAAATCAAAAACTTGGGACAGCACTTCTCTTGCCTCACCTGCAGCTGCAGTCTTTGCTGATTTGGATGTCGAGGTGTTGGTGGCATTCTTGGCCTCCTTATCCTTCTCTTCTACACGGGAAGCTTTGACTTCTGGCGTGGCGCTAGTCTTGGTTGTTTTTTCTACAGATTCCTTCTTCTTAGGAGAAGTAGTTCTGGAGACCTTCTCTAACGATTCTTTCAAGCCCGCTGGTTTGGGAGAGGCAGCAGACTGCTTAGACTTCCCATCGGCCTTTTTCACAGGTGAGGAAGACTTGGTCTTTGTACCTGGTTTCTTTGTTTTTGTCTTTTCCTTGAGGTCCTTCTTCAGAGCTTTGCCTAGACTCTGCTCAATAGCCAGGGCCTCTGGATCTACCATGGAGACATCAGGGTGGCGTGGGGATGGACTTCGGTCTTGCATTGGAACAGGGGGTGGGTCAATGTGTTTGTATGTGACAGTTTTGTCTGTGGGGATGGTTTCAGATTCATCTTCAGAGTCAATGTTGGCATCAGCTGTGATGGAAGGACACTCTTCTGTCTCAGGGGGAACATCTGAGTCTGTTTGAGATGGCGCTGATTCACTGACTGATGTAGGAGGGGTTTCATCACACTGACGCCCTTGCTGCTTTCCTCCTGGGGGTGGTGGGCCCCCTCCGGCCTGAGTGAGGGGTTTCTCATACTCTTGCGCCTGTTCTTCACTGGCAAACCATTCTAGGGGGTTGGGATTGATGAAGGAAGGTGAGAGCTCTGTCTTGGGGTGCTTATATTCACAGGAAGACACAAGACACAAATCGACATCCTGACGGGCTTGTGTGGGAGATTTCTTTCCCGCAGGGTAGCAGTGGTCTGCTGTCTCATAAGAGTAGGTAGAAGCTTGAGGAGTTCTAGTAATTTTCTCAGTTGTCTCATAACAGCAGGTGGGAGACTCAGGCATCTGGCTTGTTCTCTTAGATGTTTCATAGGAATAACTTTCAGAATCAGGGAAACTGGAGACTTTTTCAGTAGTCTCATAGGAGTAAGTAGAGTCTCCTGGTGTCTGGCTACCATCCTCAGAATCATCATAGCCATTGCTGATGTCATCGAAGAGTCTTGAAGTCCTCTCCGTCTTTTCATGGGTATACCCTCCCAGTTCAGGGGTCTGCATTATCTTCTCACTTGTCTCATAGGAGTATCCACCTTCTTCAGGAGACCTTTTGGTCTTCTCTATAATTTCACAGGCAAAACCACAACCCTCAGGAACCCTGAAGGTCTTTTCAATCGTCTCATAGGAATAGCCACTGTCAGGTGGAGACCTTGTGGTTCTTTCTATCTTCTCATAGGAATAGCTGCCTAATTCAGATGATCGGGAAGTTTTCTCGCAAGTCTCATACACATAGTCTTCTTCATCAGGAGACCTGGTGGTTTTCTCAGTTTTTTGATAGGTGTAGCTGTAGTCATCAGGCTTCTTCCCCTCTTGTTCTTTCTCTGTGCCAGATGAAGGCAGATGACTATTCAAAGATAGATGGTGTTGCATGGTGTCAAATAACATGGAGGACCGGAAGCCATAGGTATCATCAGAGGAAGTGGCCATTGATGGAGATGGAGAAGGACTGCGGCAAGCGGCTAAGTTTTCTTTGAAGGCTGGAGCAGATTCAGAAAAACTGGGTGAATATAAAGGAGATGACTCTCTTGGAGTCAGTGGAGAGATGTCAGACTTTGGTGAAAGCTTTTCTCCTTCTAGACTTTGCCCTTTCTCAGAGGCAAGTGAGGAATACAGGGAGATCTCTCTGGGAGGAATGACATCAGAAAGAGCATCCTCTTGGAGGGGAGAAGCAATCTGTGAAGGGGTGTGTGCTGAAGAAGTAGATGGGGAAGCCTCTACCTGAGACACGGAGATGAGCTCAGAAAGATCGTTATCTTGGGTATAGGATGTATCTTCAGCTGGTGGTATCTTATGTGAAAAACTGGATTCCTGCATGTCAGGACTGTAATCCACTTCAGTCGGTCCATTTTCTGATATATGGAGCACACTCATGCCTGCTGTAGGATGGTCTGGAGATTGTCTACTGAAGTCCATTGCCAGAGATTGCTCAGGAGACTCCTGACCAAACTCAATAGACATCGATGACTGTTCAGACTTATGCTCTTGCACTGGCGTTCTGGATTTGGCTGTTTTAGGGGAAAAATCTGGGGGCGAAATGGACATCGGTCTTGGGCATTCTTCCTTAGATGGAGACATTTCAGTTTCCTGGAAAGTAGTAGGTGTTTGTACAACAGAGACTGAAAGGGAATCATCCACCTCTGTGGAGTGTGGAGAGCCAACTTCAGCATGCAAAGAAGGGGACACATCATCAGTTGTTGGTTCTGGAAATGAACTGGTGGCGACTGAAGCTGTGGAAACTGAAGCCACACCTTCTATATGGGAGTAGGTGTCTTCTGCTACACCTTCATCAACAGGGGTTGCTGATTTATCAGAGACAGTGCCTTCAGAAATGGACATTTTGGTGTCTTCTTTAAAGGAACCAAATTGACTGATATCTATCTGTGTAGGAGACACATCTCCTGCTAATTTCCTTTCATCCAAAGTCAGGCCTGGCTGAGAATCCTCAGCTTCAAAATCCTCCATTTTCTTTTCTTGACCCAAATCTTCCTTTATTGGTATAAATTCAGTGCTTTTCTCATCATGTTGCTCTTGGAAAAGACCAGTGGAAGTCATTTCAGAAACAGGACTTATTTGAGATGGAGATTCCTGTTTTCCGAGCTTTTCTTCAAAAGGGCTCTCGATGTGTCTGCCAGAGGTCTTGACATCAGTACTCAGAAAAGTTTCATATGCAGATTCTGATCCAATCAATGGAGGACTGCGTAAAGGAGATAAGACTTTCTCAATTGGAGACTCAGAGTCAGGCACTGGCTCATCCATAGGGCTTACTGAGGTTTTCCCATTTTCGTCTTTGACATCATCAAATTCAAAACTTACAGGAACAGATGGTGCCTTTTCAGTAACATCTGATGGAAGATGGCTGGCCTTCTCATCAGTGGGAGATTGGTAGTAAGGAGTATGTCCAGCACTGCCAGCAACAGACTGAGATGGAGAAACAACTTCCAGTGTTTTATCTTCTGGGCTTGCACAGTGTTCTTCAAGAACTTCCTGAGGTAGCTCAGGAGATTTGGGGATGACTCCTGCTTCGGCTGAGACTTTAATCTCATTGGGGGTCAGAGAAAAGTTCACACTGCGTTCCCCAAGGGGTGTTTTTGCTACTGGAGATGGAGGAGCTGGGCTCAGGGATGGACTCTTGGCTGGACTCATTTTTTCATCGGAAACTGTTGAGGAGTCATCTTTGATGTCTAGCATAGCAGTGGCTTTCATGTCCCTGTCACTGGAATGGTAAGCTTCTTGTAGAATAGATCTGCTAAATCTGTCTTCCTCCATGGATGAAGGTGGTGAGATGGTAGAAGCTGAAGCATTATAATCTTTACCATCAGTGGCATCTGTTTTTGACCCATCAGACAATCCATTGAAAGCCTCAGGAAGCCTGGGCTTGGTGTATTCTTGAGAATATAGTGAAGACTCGTATTTGGGGATGTTCACAAATTCCTGAGAAGGAGATTCACTCTCCTCATTGTTAGTCTCATCACTCATCACGTCTCGAGGAGTGGACATGTCGTCCATGGGGGTGGGCTCACTGGAAATCTCAATGGTAGACTGTGTGTAGCCTGATGTAGCGGTGAATTCTTCAGGCTGGTCCTCTCGATTCTCCTCATCAGAAACGGTTGCCTCGCTTTCTGAGCCACCAGGCAAAGTCTCATCGTGAATGGAAGAAGCAGGCTCTCTGGCTGGAGACTGGGCTCCTGATTGCTTGCTGGGAGTGAGGAGTAAGCCGTATTTATCTTCAGCATCTGCAGCCTCTGCTGCTTTGTCCACCACGGCCGTCACATAGTCTTCCTCAGCTAGATGTTTTTCCATCTCAGAGTCATCATCTCTGGCATCCTCTGTCTTTTCCTCCTCATCTACTTCCTCCTCTGTTTCTTCAGCTTCTGCTTTCTCAATGATTTCATCCATGTCTTCTTCAGCTCGCTCATCACCACCTGCCAGAGATTCCCTTTTTTCCTTACCATGTCCATCTGCCTCAACTTTCATGTCTTCCTCAGCTTCCTCTTCCTCATCAAGTGCTCTTGCCTCCTCTGTGCCATGCTTGGCACTGCTCAGAGGCACATTTTCATCACCTTCATAGTCAGGCTCCTCAGCTTCCTCTGTCTCTGCCTTTTCTTCATAATCTCCAGCTTCTGATGATTCTTCAAAACCTGTTCCTTCATCCTCAAACTTTTCATTGTCATCTTCTCTGTGCTTCTCTACTGGCTCCAGCTCCTCGGGGGTCTGTTCACATTCTCCCTCCACTTCAGTCGTGGTGATGCCCTCATCGGGAGATTCGGCAGGACCTTTAATGACTTCGGTTTCTTTCTGGATGACATAAGCTTCGACCTGTTCAGTTTCTGTCAGTTTCTCTTCGTCTTCTATTAGCTCTAGCTGAGGCTTGGTCTCCTTGAGAACATCGACTTCTTCAGCTTTTAGTTCTTCAAAGTCCTTGGTCAAGTCTTCAGGGGAGGACATGAGGGATCGCTCAGCTTCAAGTTCCTTGGCAGGACCTGTTGTGGCAATTCCAGTGGCTGCTGCTACAGTGGCAGCTGTTGCGGCTGTGCCGATAGCAGTTGCTGTGGTTTCAGAGACCTTACTTTCTTTCTTAACTACCTTAATTTTCCCTTTCTCCTTTGGCTTTCCAGTGGCAGTGGTCTCTTTCTTGATGGGCTCTTCCTTCTTCTGCACTTTAGGTTTCAATATGGGCTTTTTGGCTTCAGAGACAGAAGTAGGCAATTTCTTTGTGTCTTTAGGAAGCTTTTTAATGTCTTTCTTGATTTCCTTTTCCTCTTTCTTAATTTCCTTTTTATCTTCCTTTTTCACCTCTTTTTTGATTTCCTTCAGTGGTGTTTCTTTCTTTATCTCCTTCTTGAGTTCTTTTTTCTCTTCTTTCTTGACTTCTTTCTTGACATCTTCCTTTTTAGGTTTCTCCTCCTTCTTGAGAGGAGTTTTTTCCTCTTTTTTAGTTACCTCTTTCTTTGGTTTTTCCTTTTCTTCCTTCTTGTCTTCAGATTTTGTTTTCACTTCCTTTTTCACAATTTTGTCCTTGGTGACCTTGGGTTTGACGTCTGTGGCTTGCTTTTCAGCCACCTCAGGCTTCACCACAGAATGATCTTCTTTGATAGAAACCTCCTTTTCAGGCACTGAAGGTTTGGCTTCTGTTTTTATTGGTTTCTCTTTTTTCACTATCACTTTTTCTTTGCTTTCAATTTTTGGTGCCTTTTCCACATGGTTGATTTTAGTTGTTTCAGGTGTTTCTTCTTTAGACTCTTTTCTCACTGGTTTGCTGGAGAGTGTCTTTGCAACAGGTTTGAGACTTTCCCGGCTATCTGTTCTCTGCTTCAGTTTTACTTGTTTCACTGCTGGACTAGCCACTTGGCCAGAGAGATCCTTCTGGGTGACCATGGGCTGCTTCAGGAAGTCTAAATGTTTGAGTTTTTCCAGTCCATCTAGTATGTTGTACTGGGTGCTGTTTCCAGGAAACAGGACTCGGATGATTTTCTCTGCAGGGTTTGCTGGATGCCACACAATCAAAGAGGAAACTGAGGTCAAATAGGAAATGGGAATATCTACTTCTTGGCCATTTGGCAGGATTAATTCAGCCTTGTCTTTGTTGGTTCCAGTCCACTGGTTCATAAAGTATTGCATCTCCTTGCTACTTTTGACTGGGTTGAGCACATACATCTCAAGTTTCCCTACTCCCATCTTCTGAAAAAGGATGACAGGATCAATGGTGTTCCCTACACTTCTAGAGAGAGGTTCTGGTTTCATGGACAACTTGTTTAAGTATTGGAGGGTGAAACAAGCCTCTTCAATGCTCCTCTTCATCTTGATATTTGGATCAGGATTTTTCAGGTTTTCAGGTACGTTGAGAAAGACAACTCCCAAATCAGGGGAGATCAGGTTTTTCATCCAGTCACTGTTGGTGGTGGAACCCTGGGACTGTTCCTCTTCCAGTTCAGCAATTTTCCTCTGCAGCATGCTATTGATTCCTGGCAAGTTGTCATCTCCAATGTGGGTGAGTAGAATGGAGTCTACTCGGTCCAAGTGTCGAATAAGTTTCCAGAAGCAGGATTTTCTTTCTGATCCTCCATTGATAAGCATATTGAATCCATTAACAGCAAATAGTGCTGAATCGCCTCTCCCCCCTGGGAAAATGTAACAACAGGGTTTGGAGAGCTTCAGAAATCCTCCTGATGTGGGAGGCTCCAGTATGTCAAAAGGAGATGGGACTTCCACTGATTCTGACAAATATTCAGTAAATTCTGAAAGTCCTTCCATTTCTGGTAATATTGAAGCTGAGTTGAGTTTAATATTGATGAAGTCCTGAAGGTTATGTCTGTCAAGGTTTGAATTCTTCCAGTCCCCTTCTTCGGGACAGAATAGGGTTAGGCTGGCTTTGTTGGCAGGATGGGTGGTACTCAGTAATTCCCCAATCTGGAATAAGGGGGAAAAGAACAGAAAGGAGATTGAGGTGAATGTCATCAATGAATCATCCTCATCTTAAGTTAACAAGATGCTGACACAGAGACAATAAGATCAATGGCATATGATCAGGTAAACTTCTTTCTCTTTTTTAAATGGCAAAGGAGAAGGCTTTGACGAGTCATTTCGCCATCAACAGAAAACTTTCCCTTTGATCCCACAATATCATCCAGATATAAGCAATAAAAGTACGTATGTAAATGTGTATGTACATATGTGTGCATATACAGATATGTGTGGCACACATACATACACACATATCTGTATATGCACACACATGCATTCTCTCTGTGCGCTTGCTGCTATATATTGCTTTATTTTGTTTTTTTACAGAGAAGGCAGGGCTTCTTTCAAAATTCTACTAAATTCCACTGTCTGGGTGATAGGGAAATGCTCACTGCTCCAAAATTTAATAATTTTGGAATGAATGGAGCACAATAGAAAGTGTAGGACATCACAGAATCTGAGTTTGAATCCCAACTGTCAACTGTATGACCTTGGATAAGTCACTTTTCTCTGGACTTCAGTTTTATCTATAAAATAAGGATTTGGACTAGCTGTTCCCTAAGGTCCCCTCCAGCTCTCTATCTATGACCCTATAAGATTTTTATTTTTTAATCATTTTTTTTCAGTTTACCAAGATTTATTTTCTTTCTTTCTAATGCCTCCCACCTGTTCCCAACACTCCTGTAAGATTTTTTTTAAAACATGAGTAGTCTGCCCAGTAGAGTCTGAGACAACAGCTGAAAGTTCACAGCTCTGCAAGTACAAATACTGAGGCAGAAATTATGAAAACAGTTACACAATATTACAATTAAATCTCAAAATTGTTTCTTCCTTCATTTGCTCATGATTAAATATGAAAATTATGCTCGAATATTTCTCTCCTATTGTTTTGGAGGAAGCTGAGTGAGTGGATGAGGATGAAATTTGGCCCCAGTGGCTCACATTCAGTGGCTAGCTTTTCCTCCACAATAGCTCCACAGTAGGCAGAGAAGGAGACCACAAAATGGATTGTGGCTTAGTATAAAAAGCGCATTTTTTATAGATTCAGATTTATAGACACAGGTTTGATAGACTTTGTCTAGTAGTTAGGAGTCAGGGGCCATCTTAAGCCCAGGATTCAGCAAAACTCAGAAAACAGCCAAGATATCACGTCAGCCTGGAAAGGAATCCTGGGTACACAATAACAAATGATGATGTGGCAAAGAAAAAGCTACATCCCTTGGTTTCTAAGCTTCCCAAAACAATGCTAGTCTGAACCCTTATCTTTTCTTGAATGGAGCAGGATTTTCCCTGGCTCATACTTCTACTGCATATTGTTTTCTCAGAGTCTGTTTTATTTGATGATCATATTTGGAAAGAAACCAAATGTAGCCACATTTAGCTTCTTTCCAAATATGATCATGGGAAAGACAATATCTAATGTTTTCCTTCATTTGATTCCAAAGAAAAAGCTCTCTTAATATTGTAAACCTCTTGATTTGGAGCCTATACAAAATTTTCTCTAGATGGCCACAAAGTATTTATTGCATGACTATCATGCTTTAGCCTTGGTATTTCTGTGACTCTGACAAATGACAGAGTAAGCCCACCCAGGAGTTGAGAATGCTACTTTTGCATCCAACAAAGATTCTGGGTAACTCTTCATGTATCTCCACTGATTGTATCCTATCTGCATAGTAATTCCCCTCCCCCATCCTGTCAATGTGCCCCATTAATCTATGCTCTTCAATACTTGTTACCTAGCACCTTAGAACCAAGTTACATGTCCCTACTTCCTCTTACTGAACTTTCAAATATAACTCCAGGGCAGCTTGATCTAACTCAGAGTACTTCACTCTCTCTCTGTCTCTGTGTCTCTCACCCAGGTAAGGAGTGCAGTGGTCACTCAAGGGCCTGACCCCATAGTTGATCAATAAGGAACCTTTGCCCTGTTCCATTTCTAAGTTGTTTTCATGACACTTCTCCATCCTGGCTCTTATCCTACCTGTCTCTCTAACCAATCCTCAGACTTCTGATCACCTCATTCACACTCCCTAACAATGACAATGGGTAGGACCCCTTCTCTTCAGTCTCTATATTTTCTCTCCTGACTCCATAAGCTCTCATTTGATTACATTTTTATGCACATGACTCACATTTATCTAGCTAGCTCCAGTCTCTCCTGAGTTTTAAACTCAGCATCAACAGCTTCCTGCTGGCTATTTCAAACTGGATATCCCAGAGCCATCTCAAACTTGACAGGTAGGCCTATAAATGACTATTGTTCCCACCAAACTTACTTGTCTTCAAAACTTGCCTATTTCTGTCAAAGCTACTTCCACTCTTCCAATCTCCTACATTCATAATCTTAGAATTGTCAAGTGCCACATCTTGCTTTGATACCTCCATGACAGAGCTCACAGCTGAATCCTTCCCTCTACCCACACATAAGATCCTTTTAGTTCAGGCCATCATTTCTTACCTAGATTCCTGAGATCACATTCTAATTGGTTTCACTGCCTCAAGTCTCTCCCTATTCTAGGCCATCCTCCATACTGCTGCCAAAGGGAAGTACAGAGATGACCATGTCACTCCCTGACTTTATATACTCCAGTGGTTTCCTATGGCCTCTAACAAGTAATATAAATGTTGCTGTTTAGCCTTAAAAGCCCTTCAGAACTTGGCTCCAACTTATCTTGTCAGCCTCATTGTACACTGCCCTTCCTTTCCCCTTGCCGCCTATATTTTTGGATCCAGCCAAACTAGCCAAAGTGACAATACTTAGGCTGCTGATGCTGAGTCATTTGAGTCATGTCTGACTCTTCACGACCCCATTTGGGGTTCTCTTGGCAAGGGCATTGGAATGGTTTGCCATTTTCTTCTCCAGCTCATTTTACAGATGAGGAAACTGAGGCAAAGAGAGTTCAGTAGCTTGCCCAGGGTCATACACAAATATGGTCTAAGACCATATTTGAACTCAGGAAGATGAGTCCTCTTTATTTTAAACCCAATGCTCTATCCTCTGTGCCATCTAGCTCCCTTGGTAATACAAAATTAATCAAATAATGATGAGATGTCACAACTCCAAGCAGCTGATAGCTACTGAATCATCGCACTGCTCCTTACTGACCTATTTCTCCCAGTCTCTGATAATGAGGTGGTCCTTCTCCTTACCAAAGCCAACCCCTATCCATGTGAAAACCTTCAACAACTAAGGCAGTAAGCTCCCTCCACAACCAATTCCAAAGACAACAGCCATGAAAGACATTCCTTCATTATTTCTAAACTCTATCCTTTCATTCTGGATCTGGCTTCCTCTTTTGTTTTCTCTTGCTGTTGTCCCAGTTTCCTGTGAAGTACATCACTATCCACAAATTCTAACTTCATGAATTAATACATTTAGAACCCTGAGATTGCAAGCTTGAAAGGTCCTTAGCTATTGGCTAGCCCAAACTACTCATTTCCATTAAAGGAAACTCAGGGAGGGAATATGTGACTAGTCTAAGATCATAAAGTAGTTCCAACCCAAACCAACCATTTTCTATGTTCTTAAAAAATTATTTTTACAAGCCCCCAGTGACTGAACATGACATTTATTTTATTTACAATCTCAGCTAAGACAACCTCTCTCTATTCCTGAGGTATTCTGTATATGTAATCTCACCATGAACAAAGCAAATTCTGATGTCATGGCATGAGAGCTAGTCCTTAAAGGACTGCTACAAGACTGTCCATGTTTTTTAGAGAGTTTTCCTGTAAATGAGTGGGAATATCCAGACTTGGGCAATAGGCACTGAGCTGACCAGGCAAATGTCCATGACATTGAACCCTACAGCAGATTTTCTAGGCCACTGCTTCCCTTATTTCCCTTCCTCACCAAGAAGTATGGAAAGTGCTCAATATCCCTCAGATAGACTCAGAAATTTTCAAAGGTATGGCTCTTTTTACTAAGTAATAAAATATATCTTGCTCTCATAGTATCAAAGGCATTTACTGCAGGGGTTATGGGGGCATTTGCAATGAGAATTGATGTCCTATTAATTTAAAAGAAGATAAAAAACAATCAATAGTTCTCAGGTGAAGTGCTAGAGGTTGAGGAAATGTAGGGATTCCATTGCGGAGGCATAAGAATAATCTTAATAACAGCTTACGTTTATCCGCAAGCACAGCTGTTCAGAAAGGCCTAAGGACCTAAGTCTGCCGCATACTGGGTGGGTGACCCTGGGCCAGTCACTTAACCTCTCACTATCCCGAGCAAATCTCTCAGCTGCAAAGGAGCTGCTGACCTGCTTGAGTGGAGGGAGTTTCTCATTAGAAACTATAAACCACAGGTCTGGTTTAAAAAAAAAATCTGTCTATATAAATTGAACTTATGATTACAAAGCATTTTCATACTCTCATATATCCTCCCAACAGCTCTGTCAAGTTTACAGAAAACCAAAGCTCAGGGAGGGGGAAGGACTTGCCAAGATCATGAAGGCAATAAGCAGTAGCCTTGGGCTCAAGTTCAGGTCTTTGATGTCCAAGTTCAGGTCTTTGAATACACATGGGGAGGAAGCATGGTTTTGTGGGATGGAGCTTGGGGTCAAGTGATTTCTGCTCCAATTCCTCCTTTGAGACTTATTATCTATGGCATGGGCAAAAGTCACTTAATGACTCAGTTTCTTTATCTATAAAATGCCTTACTTCCCTTAAAGGATTATTGTGAGAAAAGTACTATATAAATATGACTTGTTATTATCAACATAGTATTTAGAGTTCTAAAGAAGCTTAGAGATTGTTTTATCTACCCTACTCATTTATGGATGGGATGGCAAGGTCCTGAGAGAGGAGTGTTAGAGGGGTGGTTAAGTAGAAGAGTCTGGATCCAAACTCAGGTCTTCTGACTTCCAATCCAGCATCCTTTCCACTTGATTTCCCTTCAAACCTTACAGGAAAGGGTGAGACAGTGGGATCTTGGCCTATCTCTCACTTCCTTTGCCCTAAGAAGCAAACTTCATGAAATCCGGGTATTTCAAGCTACAAGTTAAATGTTCCTTATGGTCCCTTCCCACCACTCCCCTTTGGTGAACTGAGAGAGAAGTTCAGTTATGTCAGTTGACTGGTGGGTTTCCAAAAGCACTCAGACGAACCAAATGAGGCTGGACAGTTTGTTTATAGCTCTTGCCAGTCAGGTAAAAAAGGCACACCCAGAACGTTTAAGGAACACTGCAATAACGCAGAGTTAAGTCACGGAAATTTGAGTCTTTCATGGTACCTAGAAACCCAAGAGTCTGCCATCTTTGGAACATTGTATAAAATATGAAGCAGTTCCCTTGTCAGCCCCTCCATGTAGTATCCCGCTATCTGTCAGCTGCTGACAGGCTAGAGCTTGTAGCGACAAAGACACTGGATTTGATTTGGACTGATGCATCAGAACAGACAGGACGGAGCCACCCACTTTAGAGAGAATTCTGTGAATACTGTGACCTTAGCTCAGACTCTCTGTTCTGATGGTTTTCCAGTCTGGGACAAATTAAAATCCTTTATCCATTTGGGCATGATTTTGTAAAATTCACATCATAAATGACACAACATTCAAGATATGAACGGACTTCTGCTTGCTTATCCTTTGGACTTGTCTCTTCCGTGTAGGTCTC
The DNA here is from genome assembly GCA_028658325.1 of Potorous gilbertii. Classification (NCBI taxonomy): domain Eukaryota; kingdom Metazoa; phylum Chordata; class Mammalia; order Diprotodontia; family Potoroidae; genus Potorous; species Potorous gilbertii. Next base: position 693,321,367 of record CM053769.1, on the reverse strand, counting down.
TGCTGGTCAGCGGATGCATCTTCCCCTTTCTACATTATCTCATCACCTTTCCCAAGTCCACACAAAGAGATTAAGCATTAAAAATAGCAGGCAGCTGAGATATGTCTAACAGGGATGGAGAACCTGCAGCCTGAAGGCCACATGTGACCTTCAGGGTCCTTGGGTGTGGCGTTTTGACTCAGTCCAAGTTTTACAGAACAAATCCTTTTATTAAGGGAATTTATTCTGTGAAGTTTGGACAAAGTCACAGGACTGTATTTTAGGGTCTAGGAGGGGAATCACGGAAGGTTGAGATTGCCTGCTAAATGGTTATGATCCAAGTGCAAGAGAAATCTGACATGCTGGAATTAAGGGCAAGACACCTTTCTACCAGCTCTGTTATTGATTTAATCTATGGCCCAGGCCTCTCAGGACCTGGGAAATGATTATAATGCCTACCGCCTACTTATATCACAAAGACACTCTGAGAATTGATTAAAAGAATGAATAAGTGCTTTGAGAATCTGTTGGAGAGAGAGAGACCCTATGCAAACCAGATCAAGTGTCAGCCACATCCATGTTTCCAACATGAGGGCATGTTTTCACTGTCTTGCCACCACTCCACCCCGCCCTCCCCTCCCCCACAGCTACCCAAATTAACCCGATATCATCAAGCTGAACCGATACAACATACTTAACGTTTGAACATAATGACATGCCTTTTCTGGTCAAAAACCTACCTCTTGATCAGTAAAAATTTCTATGAAGTTCTGGAAGGAGAAAGATCCTGACTGAAGGATCAGTTCTCCTGTGTTTTCAAAACATTGTCCAGTCAGCACAAGCAGTTTGTGTCTGGCGGCATCTGTGATCATCAAGCGCACCTGAAAACAAGGAGAGATAGATGAGGCCATGGGCTGGCATGACTTGGGACTTCTTGAGAGTGAGTGGGTGCCCCAAGAATTCAGGGGCTTTGCTCTCCCATGCAGGGTATTGTCTGTGAATGTCATGCTGAGTCCCAGTTCTGGGTAAGGGCCCGTCAGTGAGGTCAGTAGGAAGTTCATTAATGCTATTTTCTGGGCTATCAAAGAGAGTAGCAATAATTGCCAACCTTTCCAATTGCAGTCCTCTCAGAGCTGGTCATCCATATGTGGCATGGCTATTCTGGTGTCCACTAACAGCATGTGGACTCTGAATCAAGGGCTGATGTAGCATTGTTCTCCCAAATTCCACCAAGTACAGGCCATCATAGGATATCGTGACCAGTAGGACTCCTGACATAGCATATCGTGACCAATCTCATCCCTCAAGCTGACAGGCTGAACAGTAATAGGTTACCTGTATACTGTACTTGATCAGCCCCTGCCAGCAAAGGTTCTATCCCTTCCTATTGGTAGCCAACGGAATGCCCCCAAACTCTGATGTCTTATCATGGTCAGTACAAATCTTCAAAAGGGCCAAAACAAACCCTTCAGTTGGGTTTCCAGTCTGACTACACAGCAGAAATATCCATATACCTCAACAAAAGTCCCTAATGGGAGAAGTCAGCCTGTCATACAGCAGGCTCATTAAAATGCAACCTTCTCCTTGATGGGTCAAGTCAATTTACTCTCCTTTTGGGGAAGAAGCACTGCTGAGTGCACTTTGCCTTCTGGTGTGTTGCTACCATCTTATCTGTTCCAAAGGCATTGCTAGAGTCTTGAAAATAAATAAATGCCTGACCTTATCTTTCCTTCCTCCATGACTACTGGCTTCTGCAGGCAGTCTGCCAACTCATGTATAAAACCTCTGGCTTTTTTCAGCCACAGAATTGCTTCCTGACTTGTAAGTCACTGATTTATGGCTGTCAACATCACTTTCCTCATCAACTCTGTTTCTTAATGGATGGTCAAGTGGGTACTGCCAGTTTGAAGGTCAGGGGCGGAAGTGGGAATCAATCTCAGCATATCTGAGCACACTAGGCCAAGCAAAGGGATATATGGAGAGCCAGGAGGAGGGATTGTGAAAGTGTAACAGAGACTTCCAGGGACTAGGGCTACTTTGAATCCTGATTGCCATTCTACTTGCTAAAGAGTGTTCCATATAATAAAGGAAATGTGAATAAGACAGATCAATTCCCTGGCCTCAGGGACAAAACTCAGTCTTAGCTGAGTTCCTATTTCAGAGCATACTTTGAATGCACTGAATTTCAGAGCATGGGGCTTCTTTTGACTTTCTCCAAAAGGAGACATAGCAGAGCAGTGATGCAGGGGGAACCCAACCTATCTCTGAGATGGGATCCACATTCACTTACCTTACTATATGTCTCTTGAACTCCTACTTCAACTTTCCTTTATTCTACATGAACACCCAAGTCTCTACATGGGAGAGCAGATTCTGTTCTTTGGGGGATTTCTTCCCATCCCTCCCTACCCCATCCATAGCAGCACACACATCTGGCAATGAGATGCAACTCTGAATTTACAAGACCAATTCTGGTCCCTCGTTTCTTCAACCTTTGCTCTGTTAAAGTGAGATAGGGTCAAGTTCTGAGAAACCAATTTAGGATAGACCATGGGCATAAACTGGGAAGGGATAAGGGGAGAGAAATTCTTCCCTGATTAATAAGCAGAAACTAAGCTTGGAGGAGGTGTGTTCTTGGAGGTTGGCAAGTTTCCAGGTCCCTTTTTCTCCCCAGCCCTACTCCTCTAGCTTTCTCTACCCTCCTCTAGCTTGGGTGTTTGCCCTCTGTGAGTGGGGTGAGGTGGGGAGAGGAGGAGGGACCCTAGCCCCAGAATCATATTGTGACTGAATTGGCTTTACCTCAGTGCTGACTGCTTCATCGGAAGGGTTGATCAGGACGACAGTCTCTAAGACGTCACTTCGGTGGTGAAGAATTTTCTGTCCTGTAAGCACAAACACATAGAAAAAAAGAAGCTTTAGCTTTTCCAGATGAAAACCAATAGAACTGTTCAATTTGAGGCAGCAGAAAATTTTCTTTCTCTGCCCTGGTGTCCCTTACTCCATCTTACATGTGAAACCAAATTCAACATTATTAAACACGAGTGCACAGAAATACAATCTATACTGTATAGACACTCTCTGAATCCAGTCTGTGTGGTCTTAAGAACTTCAACCTTCCCTCACATGCCCTTCACTTCCATGATTAGTAGTGAGTCTGCCTCTCTGGGCTAGGGGAAATTTTCATCTGCTACAAGGGGTGGGTTCTAGGAAAACTTGACAGGGATCCTGACATTTCCTTTCTCATGGTAATTGGGGATGTTTCTTCTTATCAGCCTTTCTTCTGGTGAGAACTGTGCAGAGATTAATTAGGAGCCTCATTGTGGAATGACTGTCACCCAGAAAACCCAGGCTAGCAATTAGTCCAAAGAGAATGGCTGTCTGAGGCAAGCTTACAGACTGTTGGTTATTAATTAATTAATTTTGCTCAGAGAAAAGTACAGGCAAACACAGAGCAAATCTTTCCTCTGGACAAGGTGGCCATATTGCTCTTGGGAGCATGATATATGAAGAAAAAAGCAAGATGTGACACTGGTGGAAAGTCTTCCAAAGATAAAGATTAAAAAGTAAGATATGAATTCTGCTTTACTCGACTGCCTTCCTCCATACCTGCCTATGGTTTTCCCACTTGAGTAGGCTACATCACAACTCCTGGGCAGAAATTTCCTCCCTTATCCTCCAGCATCAACAGTATATAGTCTCTAAATGGGCATTTTTATACAGAATCCTCTCCTCATGAACTGAGGAACAATGGGGATTGGGAGGGAGGTGTGGGGAGGGGAGGAACTGGCCACAGTGCTTCTTGTCCTTTCCATGGAGAGAAGAAATGTTCAGCTGAAAAGCAGGAGGACATAGTCACATTCCCTGGGTCACACACACATTTCTGCTATAAAAAGAACATAAGCTATCCAGAGACTTTAAGCTGTTTCCTTCATGTCTCTGTATCTTAGCATCTAGCAAAGGCCTTGGCACAAAGTGGGCACTGAGTAAATCCTTGCTGCTTCACTGATCAATTGATTGCCAAACACAGTAGAACTTGCGGTTCCAGGAAGAAATATAAGCCAATAAAGGGGAGAGAGTGAAAGTGGGGGATGGTACTATAGGGAAAAGCTGTTGTTGCTCCTATAAAGTTAAAGCCAGGTCAGCAGAATTATAGAAACATCTGAGAGTTCCAGATTGCATTTGGATCTTTGCCTCCCACCATCATCAGGGACCAGAAGGGAAGCAGAAGCAGCAAATGTTAAGGTCCTTTGTGAGGGGGCATGAAAAACAGGTTCCTGATGCCAGGCTGGCAAGCAGCTTCATTTTCTCCCTCAACTCGTTTTCGGCAACACTCACTGAGCCAGGCACAGAACACAGATGGGCACAATCCAGAGCCACAACAAAGGACAGGAGGGAAGGGTCAAGAAAAGTTCTGATGGTGACAAAAGAAGAATCCAGAAACATCTTAGCATCTTCTTAAAGAAGTAGGTAGACCCAAAGCATAAGTGTGAAAGAGAGAGAGACAGAGACAGAGAGAGAGAGAGAGGGAAAGAGAGAGAGAGAGAGAGAGAGAGAGAGAGAGAGAGAGAGAGAGAGAGAGAGAGAGAGAGACTGGATGGAGAAAACAAAAATCAAGTTGAATGCATTAATGTATTTAGAGGATGGTCAGAGGTTTCTCCTAGAAAGGAAGAAACTCTAGAGTTGAAAAATATTGCATTGTATGAACTAGAAAAAAACAAAAACAAACAAATGAAAACCTTAGGAAGAAGGAAGAGCTTCAGAAAAAAAATCCATGACTTCACCAAATCAAAGATTCTTTTGTTGCTAACATTAGTCTGCAACTGACGTCTAGATCTGGCAACCTTTCTCATGATCACTCTGTGTGCTTAAAGAAAATGAAATTGAATTCACTAATCGCAACGATATAAAAGGAATCCAAACGCTAATAAATAATAAAGCCTGCTGTCCAGATTCCTCCTGACAGAGCGTTCTTAGAAACAAAGAAATGATTGGGGCTTCCTTGAAGCACCCACAGAAACAGATTCTGCTGCACCTGACCAGTAGTTTCAGACCCGATAGGGATAAAGAACTGTCTCCTTGGTCATATCTTCAGCGTGATAGTTTTCAATACACAACAAATAGCCCAATGCCCAAGCCGCAAACGCAGTCCTACGTTCCTGGTACATGAACTGGCAAAAGCAGACTTCCCCCAGATGTCACTGAAAAAGGCTTTCTGAGTTCTACCCTCCTCAACAGGTGATAGAGACACTTACTCTCTCTTCAGTGACCTCACAGAGACACCCTCCACATGGCTATCACACTCTCCAAAATGCAGGCATCCTCATCTCTCAGCAGCAATAGCCTTGCACACCATCTCTGGGTCACACCCTCCAGCAACCACTTCTGCTCCTGGTTTCCCCAGCTGCTTTTCCTTTCTCAGAAAACTGGCTACAAACCTGACACATAAAACTTGGGCTGATGCTCACCGATCCTTAGGATCCTATTTCTCCTCTGTCTTTGACTTTCAGAGAGGGAACTCAAGCAGGGTCATGTCATGCAGTAGCTGCTGTTTACTCCTGGCTACTCCAGGGGTGGCTTCAGAGCTAACCCTACTGGAATTCAACTCACCCGTTCCTTCTCATCCTGCTCGCTAGAAACCGTCAGCACCACAGCAAAGACCTTCACCTATGATGCCAGGGTTCCTCCTCCAACAAAAGTTTGTTTTGCTTTGTTTTCCTTAAGTTGGATTTGAATGAAGATGGGGCATTAAAAGAAAAACAGAAGAAAGCCTGCAGTTGAGCTCTGGTCACAGCCAGACTGTCTGTTGGCCAAAATTCCTCCACAGGACGATGTAACCAAGGGCTGGGTCCTTGAGGCATCTGGCAAACTCTGAAGCTGGCAGAGTGGCCTCTGAGAGCAACCCCTCCTTTTCCCCCCAACACCCACCCGGTGACGCCAGCTCTGCTAGTTGCAGACAGTCTTCGGGGCAGGCTGCTGGGGCTCCCAGAAAGCGGAATATTTGGTGTTCCCAGTCTCCAAACTGGGAACGTGGCCAGGTTTACTGAGGAAGGAGGCTGCCACCGCATTTGTAAAGGTCTCATTCAGTTGTTTCAGAACAGAAGTTCCCAAGAAAGCAAAGCAACGCGTTTCCATCACTTCTTTTGGACCATTGTGCAAACTATTCTGAACCTCCCAAGAAAAGTGTTAAGCAGCCCCCGTGAATGGCCTGCTTTCCCCAAAGCTCGCCAGAGGGAGTGCAGAGTGTGGGGCTGGAGGGGCACTGATTTTCTCACGTATGGCTTTGGTACAGAAAAGAGCCCTCAATTGTCAAGATTCTTCCTGGGCAGTCCATACAATATTGTTACCTTAAGGAAGAGAAATCGGAGCCTCTTCGTTATAAAGAAAAGATGGGATGGGGCGGGGGGTGGGGGGAGGAGATACTTGAGAGCAAACTCTACCATCATTACTGAGTAAATACTTGTTTACGCTGTGCCAAAGATCATGAAAAGCTCAAACTGACTGAGCTGTCTGTATCTTTGGAGATAAATTTTAGGGCATTGCCTGAGGCTCAGGAAAGTTAAGTGATTTCTTAAGGATCCCACAGAAGGTAGATTTGAACACAGACTTTCCTGCCAATTCAGGCACTTCATTCACTACCCCAAGTTGCTCCCAAAATAAGATTGTGGTTTTTCACGCAGCCTTAAAACAACAGTATCCTTTCCTTTTCTTAAAAATCTTAAAGATTCAGGAGATCTATGTCTTCTAGGAGTTAGGCTACTTGGGGCAGAGAATGGAGGACAGATGGGAAGGTTAGTTGTAAATTATTTTAAAATAGGTTAAAATTGATTTTTTAAAATTCCTTAAATACTTACTGTGTATTTCCTCCAGACAGCTCAAAACTCTTACAAGAATGTTCACACATAAAACTACGTTTTTTTCTTTAACCAGAAACAGAGATAGAAGGAAATGGGGTACAATAAGGGAGAGAAAAAGGAGTATGCAAGGACATAGGATTAGAGGAGGGGGAGGGGAAAAAGGCATTATAAGAAGAGCTAGCCCCTTATATGTTGGTAGTGCCCATATAAAACTGGGAAAGGTCAACAGCACCCAAGATTTCTGACCATCTTACAATGGCTATCCTAGAGCGTAGATCCCAGTTTCTATCTTTAACCTCCATTGAATAATGTTTATCAAGTCTGTGATCATAGTTCCCACTGGCTTTAGAATAGATGAATTAAAAATTCTTAAACAGGGGTCAATGAACTTTAGGTTCTTATTTTTTTTTGACACTAATTCCTATATTTTATTTCCTTTTGCAATACTTTGCATTTATTTTATTTTATGCATTTAAAAAACATCATTCTAAACTCGGTGTTGCAGAGGGCCTGAAGTCAGAAAGATTCATCTTCCTGAGTTCAAATCTGGCCTTAGACACAAACTAGCTATATGACCCTGGGCAAATCATTTAACGCTGTTTACCTTCATTTCCTCATCTGTAAGCTGCCAAAAGAACCCCAAAAGGGGTCATAAAAAGTTGGATGTAACTGAAAAATGACTGAGCAATAATTCTAAGAATTCTCTAGATTGCCCAAGGGGTCTGTTGACATAGAAGAATAAAGAAGCAGAGACCATAATGCTGTGTCCATAGCTGATCTGAGACTGAGAAATATTTACATTCATTCTTTATGGATCTTACAGGGTGAGATTAACTGATGTTCACATTTGAGAGATTGAACATGTTCTAGATTCTCTGACCCATTCATGAGAAATGCTTGAAGCTGCCATGTTTCTCTTTGAGTCGAAGGTCATATTTGCTAGCTTGAAATATCTGAAAGGCTGTCATGTGGCAACAAACTACATTTATACAGCTCCAAAGCAAAGAACTAGGACCAATAGGTAGAAGGTAAAGGGAAGCAACTTTTCCAAGGGCTAAAAAGCAAAAACAACAAATTTCAAAATGGAAAGAAGTGGTCTTGGATGGATAGAAAGTATAGGTTGAACCACCATCCTTCAAACACTCCTATAAAAGAGATTTCTCAAATGAGTGGGAAGGTGGATTTCTGAACTCCCTTTCAGTTCTGAGACTCAACAGGATTCTATGACGCACTGAGATGCTCAGAAGGGGAAGGAGATGGAATTAGACAAGCTCCCCAGGTTTTTTTCACCTCCGAAATTCTGGTCCATGTTTTCATCTGTATCCCTACACCTGTGTTTGTGTCTGTCTTGTACATCTTGAGAACATAAGCTCCTTAAGGGTGAATACTTAGCACCTCATGCCTGGATTACAGAAGTAGTCTTCTTAACTAGTTTCTCTGTGTCTGGTCTCTCCCTCCTTCCCATATACCAGTGCAAAAGCAATCTTTCTCAAATATTTTTTAAAAAAATAAATCATACCATGCCTTTGCTCAATGCTTTATTAACTTTTTAAACCCAAACTCCCCTACCTGGCCTTCAAGGTCCCTCTACCTTTGACTTCACCTTTACCCATTTCACCAACTCAGTTTCTTAATATCATACTCGGTTGTCATTGATTCTAAGAAAACATTTAACTCTTGCACATGATTTGTTCATTTCTGCCTCCTTGACATTAAAAAAAAGCATTAATGAAATGTTTACTTCAGGTAGAGTACCCTGCAAAGCTGATATCAAACTTGGTCCTTGCCCTCATTGAGCTTAGACAAGAAGAGCCAGACGTGACTGAAAACGACAAAGGACAGGAGAAAGAGATCACGCAAAATGCTTGGTGGAGCCCAAGGGAGGAAAGGCAGTGTGGGGAGCCAGACTTTTACTTATTCATTGATTCAATGTGGAAATGTGCCAATATCCAGGTTTGCCCCTTTTTGCAAAACTTCCTTGGGCCAGGAAACTCCTTAATGAACTTTGTTCTTTCGCATCACATCCACATTGTGCTTTTGAAGTCCTGCATGTTTGAACTGTCCTTATACTTTTCCTGAGTGTGTAGCTTAGGGATCCCTACTAGGATGAAAGCCCATTGAGAAGAGAACCCAAGGCTTCTTTTTATTTTAAGGCATTCTTCACAAGATCATTGATTTACACAGCATGGGGACCACAGAGATCATCTCAGTAGCTAAGGTATACCAGTTAATAGAGTGCTGGACCTGGATTCAGGAAGACCCCAGTTTCAAATCTGGCTTCAGAAAGTTGCTAGATTTGTGATCTGGAGCATGTCACTTAAACTCTGTCTGCCTCAATTTCCTTATGTATGTTGTTGTTCAGTCGTTTCAGTTGTGCCCAACTCTTCGTGATCCCATTTGGGGTTTTCTTGGCAAAGATATTGGAGTGGTTTGCCTTTCTTTTCTCCAGCTCATTTTACAAATGAGGAAACTGAGGCAAATAGGGTTAGGTGACTTGCCAAGGGTCACACAGTCTGAGGTCAGATATGAACTCAGATCCTCCTGACTTCAGGGCCCACACTCCATCCACTGTGCTACCTAGTTATTCTCTCTATGAAATGGAAATAATAGTAGCATCTACCACCATATCATAAGGATAACATGAGATAATATTTATAAAGTGCTTTGCAAAGCTTAAAGTGCTATATAAAACCATGCTATTACTATTATGTACTTCAGGGGTTCTTAGCTTCTTGCATCATGGACCCCTTGAGCTATCTGGTGAAATCTATGGACTCTCTCTCAGAATAAGGTTTTTAAATGCATAAAATAAAATACAAAGGATTACAAAGAAATGAATCCTATCAAAATGCCATAATCAAAATATTTTTAAAAAGCAAGTTCACAAATCTCAAGTTAAGAATACCTGATCTGATCCAAACCTGTGATTTAATAGATGAGAAAACAGTTATAGGAAAAGTTTAGTGACAAGGTCACACAGGTCTATTTACTCTAAATGCATCACTGAAGAATGGACACTAAGGGCGTATTCAGCAAACAGTTGGTACACAAGCCAAGATTCAGACTGAGGGTTTTGGTTTGCAAAACCTCCTATCTGCTTATCCAACTGGAGAGTCTGAAGGGAGAAGAACGTTGGCTCACAGAGGCTACCAACTTTGAGAGGCAGCAATTTAAAGATAAATGAATCTACATTCCCTTTTTTTGTTTTAACAAAGCAGATTTTATACCAATAAATATAGAATTAAAAAACAACAGCAAACTAAATTAGAGGTACATGAACTAACAATCCCATCAGTTTACCTACCCATCAATTCGAATACCAACTTTCCATTTAACCAGCATCCAGGTATCTTTTCTGCTTATAGAAACAAAACATTGAGAGTCATGGAAATTTAGGGCTACAAAGGGTCCTGAGAGATCACCTCACCTGATCCTCTCATTTTATAGACGAGGAAACTTAGCCCCTGAGAGATTAAGTCATTTGCCTAAGTTCACAGGCTAGTTAATGGCAGAGTCGACAGGGTTATAACCTAGGCTGTCTGGAGTCCAGGCAGTAATTCTGTTCCCATTACATTTTCCATCCCAGCTGCCTCTTCAGGCATGAGGTTGTTTGTCTGGGGAGAGAAGGAGTTGGTGGCTGAGGGAAGGGGAGGAGAAGGAGGGAAAGAGAGGAGGGGTGTGTGTATGTGTGTGTGTCAGATGGCTGAGTCAGCAGAGCTCTCTAATGAATCTTCTGTTTTTCTGGAGAACAGAAAGTGAACTGTTAGCAGCTAGAGTCCCCCACAAAAATCCTCTCTCTCCTTTTTAAATTAACTTTGAGGCCCTGGGGATGCTACAGTCCTCAGTCTATCTGGGGTTTTCTTCCTGGGCCCCCTTCTTGAGGGTATCAGTGAGGAAATTATACCCCTCTTTAAGCAAAGCACATGATGATTTCCTCCTTTTTGTGGGGAGCCTTCCTCACCTCAAAAGAAATATTTGTGGAGTGCTTAGTATAGTACCTGGTACTTAGTGGGTACCATACATATATACTACCTTTTTCCCTTCACAATTTCCTTTTTAAAAGGGGGGGTGGGGTGATAGTAGAAAAAGACTGAAAACTCCTGCTCAATTGACCCCAAGAGTCATGTCTGAGAAGCAGACAGTAGCAGTGTGCCAGTGTCCAGCACATTTAATTCCATGTTGTCCACATTTGGAGCAGGGGGTGAGGTCATTCAGAATGGGAGCCCATGCTGCGAAGGACGAACAAAAGGCTCCATTTTGTTCTGCATGGTACGTATTTACCCACTGCCTATTGATTAATACACGAGATCAGAGCAGACCCTGGGAACAAAACCTCAACCAAGCTCCTGGCCTACACAAATAAACCTTTCTGCTGGAGAATAGAGCCAGCATCCAGGCTGCCAAAGCTCCAAAGCCCTGTTTCAGTGGATCTGTGGAGGCCCAACGAAAATACACAAAGGTGTTGGAAGACAGCACTGAAGCTCTCATAACGAGGCCAGGAGCTGGCCAAAACATCGACTAGAGTACAGAAAATCAGTAGATGCAGGACCAGGAAATAGCTCCCTGAGATGCCTCCCGGGGTGTCCTAACTGTTCAAGGACATGGGAGGTAGCAGCCAGGGGGTCCCTCTGATGACTAGTTCTTTGATTTCCCCGAGAGTCCGACACATCAGACCAAACTGGCCTCTTCTTTCTATGCATCTGCACTTGTTGTTACTGGAGAGCTTAGCCTCAGGCTCAGAAAACTACATTTCATAGAATCAAAGAATAACCCAAGTGGAGAATATTGGAGTTGGAAGGGACACCAGAGGGCTTCTGTCAGTCCAAAAGAAATATAAGAATAGTGGATCCTGGTGGGTAGGGTATTGTAGTGGAAAGCACACTGTCCTTGCTGTCTGAAGCCTTGAGTCTGAGATCCAGCCTCACTCCTGCTTTCTGTATGATGCTGAATGTCACTTTATAATCTGTGGACCTCAGTTACTTCATCTGTAAAAGGAGAGGATTTATATTTGCAGGGAATGAGTCAAAATCCGCTACCATGAATTCAACACTTTAAAAACATTGGTGATGATAGGGTGTGTGTGTGTGTGTGTGTGTGTGTGTGTGTGTTAGATTTTGGTTGGATTAAAGGCTAACTGAAATAAATGAACTTGGACTGTTTTTGTTTTACAGAGATTTTGGGTGTAATGGAATCTGACCTGCATCTACTTTTTCTTCAGGTTTTCTTGAAGTTTGACAGACTTTACTTCCATTTCTTACATTCTAAGTCATAAACAAAGCTGGAAGAAATCCTAGAGGCAATCCCTATATTTTACAGAAAGGAAAACTGAGACCTAGGGAGGTAAGATGACTTGCTAGTGTCACACAGAATATAGTGTAAAAAGAATTCATGAGTATTTAAATGCAAGTCTTCATATTCCAAATCCAATGTCCTTTCTGCTATACTATCTCTCCTCTGTTAGATGTGGACAAGACTTTAGGGATTGTCTAGTACAGGGGTGGGGAACCTGTGGCCTTGAGGCCACATGTGGCCTCTTGGTCCTCAAATTCTATGAGGTTTAGAGTCAATCAAAGGGCCACACTTGAGAACCTAGAGTGCCACATATAGCCTCAAGGCTGTAGGTTCCCTTCTCCTGGTCTAGTCCAAGTCCCTCATTTAACAGGGAAGAAAACTGAGAAGGTCTAGAAATAGGTTCATGACCTTTTGTGTACCCTGAACCCCTCTGGCAGGATGGAAAAGCCTACACATGGAACCCTTCTCAGAATAATGCTTTAAATGCACAAAATAAAATACAAAGGGACACAAAGTAAACCAATTATACTGAAATGTAGCTATAAAAAAAAATTTTAGGGCCCTTACAGAAGGAGCTATTGACTTAGAAAACTACATATTGACATTATCTATGTTCTACTGTATTTTTATTTATTTTGTTAAATATTTCCAAATTGTATACATTTTAATCTGATTCTCAGTTACCCTTGAGAGTGCTGTGTGTGAGTCACAGCGCAGCCTGTGTTTGACACCTCTGATGCAGAAGAGGGATTATGTTTGTGTCTGTCAGTCCCAGAAGACAGAACCAGGAGCAATAATCAGTAATTGCTAAGAGGCAAATTTCAATTCAGCAAAAGAAAAACTTCCCAAGCCCAAGAGCTGTCCATTGGAAATGGGCTGCCATGCAAACTGGTGGGGTCGTCACCATTACAGCTTTCCCAGTGGCAGATGCATGATCACTTGGATGTGAGTATTCTTTAGGGGACTCTTCCTGCCCAGATATCCATTGGTCTCACGATTTTGAAGTTCCATTTTAGCTTCCATATCCCGTGATCATGCACCTTGACAAAGTGTCTCCTCTTCTTACTAAATCTTGTTCTTAACTGAGAGAAATGAATATTTCTCTCTTCTATTAACAATCAATTATTGAATTAGGACCAGAATTTTTTCAGTAGCCTCTAGGCTCTTCAGTCTCTGATTGTTGATAGATGAGATTACTCAAATCCTCAGCGTACCTGCCTTTTCTTCCTGGGTGGAAACTAGAGAAACTTACAAAGAATTCATTTTATTCTGGGTGAAATCTGGCCCATTGTGTTCTAGTCAGACAGCCAAAGTCATGTCCCCCAGCCCCTCACTATAATAGGTTCACCTCTCATTATAGTAATCATTCTCCCTCCTTACTTGTTTATCAATCAGAGTCACTTGTTACCTTCCAGAACACCCACTCTTCCAACAGCACATAAGCACTGAGTAGGTTTCATGAGGGGTCTTTGGCATTATTAATTATTAGCATGATTAACAAAATGATTAATTACCAAGAAACTACCTTCCTTGATCTTTTTATACATCATATACAGGTTACTATGACCTTGGTTTAAAAAACAATTTTTTTTCATAGCTGTATTTCAAAGTAATTTGTTCCCTTTGTAATCATATATAGGTTGGGTTTTTTTGTACTTTATTTTTTGGGGGGGGGTTGATTTGAATGACATTAATTATTTTGAGAAGGGGTTCTTGGGTGTCACTAGACTGTCAAAGGGGTTAAGACACACAAAGATGAAGAAATCTTGTGTAAAAAGAATTCATGAGTAGATAGACTGCACACAAGGAGGCCTGGGCTCTCAAAAGCCAGCTTAATTCCCTGTTATTAGTTTGCATTTGCATTTCACATTCCATTAGTGTCAGCACTTCACTTTGCTATCAATGAGGTCTTGTGGTATGATAAAACACAAGGTGAAAAGGTATGGAATTCCTTTGAATAATAAAGGTTCACATTTACATAGCATTTTAAGGTTTGCAAAATGCTTTACGTATATTATTTCATTTGAGCCTCTCAACAAATCTATGGGAGTTGTTGGTATATCATCCCTATTTTATAGATGAGGAAACTGAGGCATAGAGAGGTTAAATGGCTCCCCAGGGTCACACAGCCACTAAGTATTCGACATAACATTAGGACAAAACTCTTCCTGCCTTACACAATCAGAGATCTGCAGCTGGAGGGAGCTGATAGGGCCATCCTATTCAACCTCTTCAAAGATGGATAACTGAGGCCCATGGTAGGAGCTCTAAGTGTTTGTTAAATGGAAACAAGTAAAAAGTGAGTTATATTATTATGAGGGTTACTCCTGCTAAGCTTGTTGTTGAGATATTTGAAGTTAATAGTTACAGAATATTTTGTTACATTGACAATTATGGATAATACAATTTTAGAATGTCCTGATTCTCACTAAGACTGGCAGGTATTTTTTTTAATAGTTTGTTTTATATCTTTCAGCATTGCCTCATATATACCTACAGTAAGAATCTCCTGGAAAACCCAGCCTTCCTTAAGGGAGAAAAAGCTGCAGCTGGGTGTGGCTGCCTCTCTTCAAGTCCAACACTACTAACCATTACATGGCCCCTTCTTACAAGCCTCCTTCCTCCTTCCTTCCTTCATCACCCCTTTATCTTTTTCCAGCTTCCCTCTTTTCTTTTTCTCCAGGCATGCTGATGAATATCTGGTCACTGGACCCCGATGGTTCAGGAGGAGAAAGTGAGGCTGGTGACCTGCACAGCCCTCCCTCACTCAAAACAAAGTCAATGTAAGTCATGCTATCATTTCTCTGATGGCATGGTCTTCTTTGAAAACAAATGATGAACACAGATCTCAGATAAAGTCATCACCCCTAGAAAGGGTGCCAACTTTAGGGGAGAACCAATTCTAGATGAGATAAAAGTGTCAGTCTACTAGTAGGACAGTAAATAGGAGGCACCTAGGTGGGGTAGTGGATACAGCACCAGTCCTGGAGTCAGGAGAACCTGAGTTCAAATTTGGTCTCTGACCTTGACTGTGTGACCCTAGCAAGTCACTTCACCCTGTTTGCCTCAGTTTCCTCATCTGTAAAATGAGCTGGAAAAGGAAATGGCAAACCATTTCAGTATCTCCTCCAGGAAAACCCCAAACAGAGTCACAAAGAGTCAGACAGGTCTGAAACAACTCAACAACAACAAGCAGGAAGCACCAGTGTCTTAAAGAGAACCTTTAATGTTCCAAGCAAATCAGCTGTGGAAAAGGACAAATCTGACAGGCAGCAAAATGCTGAATTTAGAGTCAGAAGTCCTGGGTTTGAATTCTGACTCTATTTACTACCTGCGACCCTGGGCAAATCACTTCATTCTCTAAATCTGACTTCTCTGTCCATAAAATAAAGGGATTGGCTTAGAAGCCTCTGAGGTCCCTTCTAATTCTCAATCTAATTCTCTGTTTTCCTTTTTTATCCTAGACCAAGAGATGACCAGGGATGCCTCCTTTAACCTATATTAGCAGAATAGCCTTTAAGAAAACCACCCCTTCTTGCAGACTTTGGGAAAAAGTACAGAATTTCTTATATGGACTAAGTCACATAATTTTTAAGCTAGAAAAAGACCTCAAAGATTGTCTCTCCAACTCGTCCACTAATGGAAAAACTAGCCTAGAAAGGTAAGTAGGTGGCTGAAGTCACAGGGTAAACAAAGTTCTAATGGAGCCTTGTTCAAAACCCCTGTCTGTGGACTCCAAATTGGAGCCATATAAGTCACACAAACTGAATATTTAATAATCTCCCTTTGGCCCAAAACTTAGATCCCTCCTCCCCTAGTAAATCTTTCCTTTTCCTTCCCTTCCTCCTTCCTAGTAGGTCTTTCAATCCCCAGGAAGTATCTAAACAACATAGAAACTGGCATTTCAAACTGAGTTGAGGCTCCATAAAATTTAAATGACCTTCTCCCAAGGCTAAACAGGCATCCTGAATAATGCAGTACTGTACACAGTTTGAGTCCTTTAATTCTGATTTAACACTTTTCTCTGGATCTCGACCTTCTCCCCTGGCAGGAGCTCCCACACCTGCCCATCTAGCCTCATCTACCCAGAAGCTATTTTTCAGGCACCTGTGGTTGACTGTTAGATGGTTTTATTCATGTGACTGCCACATATAATAAAATCCAGTTCACAGGCATTTCCTAGAGGTTTTTCCTCAAGAATCACAGAATTATAGTATTTTCAAACTCTCTGACTCAAGAGAGCATATAACACTAGGAAGTTCTTAACTGGAATCCATGAACTCGGTTATAACCAGACTGTCTAAAGGGACACACACCTACACACACATACGCGCGCACACACACACACACACACACACACACACACACACATATACACACACACATTAAAGGACCCCTGGGCTAACTCAATTTCTTTCTTTTTTTGGTGAGGTTTCTGCCAGGACAAGCTTTTACTGGTGGG
Organism: Potorous gilbertii; assembly: GCA_028658325.1. NCBI lineage: Eukaryota > Metazoa > Chordata > Mammalia > Diprotodontia > Potoroidae > Potorous > Potorous gilbertii. Next base: position 693,304,780 of record CM053769.1, on the reverse strand, counting down.
TTATGAAAAATCTCAGGATTTGAGACAGAGATATGTTTAGCTATAACTTCATGGCCATTTTGATGGATCCATAATTTTGACCTTAACTTGGATGGTATAATGGAAAATGTACTTGAGAGAGTTAAAAACTCCATAAAGTCCATGTCCACTATAAGCTATGTGACCTTGAAAGGGAAATTGTGGGGTTAACAAGTCAAGTAACCTCTTTGTACTTCAGCTTCCTTATCTTAATCAATCAATAAACATTTATTGAGCATATATGACATGCCAGGCACTACCTTAAGGACTGGGGATACAAAAAGAGGCAAATGAGTTCCTGATCTCAAACAGCTTACAAACCAATCAGGGGAGACAACATGCAAGCAAATATATACAAAGCAAGCTTTATACAGGACAAATAGGAGGTAATTAACAGAAATCATTGGAATTAAGAGTGGTTGAGGAAGTCTTCCTGTAGAAGGGGAAATTTTTGTTGGGACTTAAAGGAAGCCAGGGAGGTCAGTAGTTGGAGTGGAGGATGGAGAACATTCCAGGCATGGAAGAGAGCCAGAGATGCCTGGAGAGGAGAGATGGAAGTTCTTGTTGGTAAAACAAATGGGAAGCCAGTGTCACTGTACTGAAGAGTACATATTGGGGAGTAAGGTTTAAGAAAACTGAAAAGGTAGGGCTAGGTCAGGGATGGGAGGCCATAGGTGGCCCTCTAGGTCCTCAAATGTGGCCCATTTTTTCAGTCAAAAGGCTCAAAAGGCAGTGCTTGAGGACCTAGAGGGTCACTTGTGACCTCAAAGCTGCAGGCTTCCTATCCCTAGGCTAGGTTATAAAAAGCTCTGAATGCCAAACAGAGCATTTTGGCTTGGACCTGTAGGCAACAGGATGCCTCTGGAGTTTACTGAGTGAGGCTAGTGATGTGGTTGGACTTGCACTTTAGGAAAATCACTTTAGCAGCTTAATGGAGGATGGACTGGAGTGGGGAGAGACTTGAGGCAAGCAGAGCCACCCACATTTGTAAAATGAGAGTAAAATATTTGAACTACCTGTATCATAGGGTTGCTATGAGGAACAAATGAGGTGATGGCTCTCTTCCATTAGAATATAAGCTCCTTATAGACATACACTGTCTTACTTTTAAGTTTGCATCCCCAGCCTTAGCACAGTGCTTTGTACACAGTAGACAATTAAATTTTTTTATTCACCCATAGCCATGAAAGCACTTTGTGACCCTAAAGTCTGTACAAATGTGTTTTTTTAAAAAAAACTGTTAACTTATTTATTTTTTATTTTATTTCATTTTTAATTTATGCAATAAAAGAAGCATTTGTATAACAATATAATAAAAAAGATAATCACACATGAAACTGCAAATCTATTATGTACAACTTGCTATTATATCTTTTAAATATATAATAAAGTTTTCATGTAAATGTCTTTTTTTCCTTCCCCCCATTGCTATCATTAGACACAAATATGTATATATGTGTAAAATCATTCTATACATACTTCTTAAAATTCTTATAAAGATTATGTCGTTAATGACAATTATTAATGAATACAGGCTCCTTGTCTTACTGAAAGGACAGTGAAAGGAGGTGGATTAAAATCTGTGCAAACTTTCAAAAGCACTGAATGCATTCAATCAATGCATTTGCACGAACTACTGTATATCAGCAAAAAGTGCTCGGACCTGAGATTCAGATGAGATACTGCTCTAGCCCGACTCCCACTCCTGCCCCCAAGTCACAGGGCAAAATAAGCCTTTCTAAAATCTGACAGCTAAAAAGGGAACTAAATCTGCTTAATGTAGCCTACAGGGCACGTTCTCTACTGGTGATGCTCAGGAACCGTTTAGACAGAATAAGTACACTAAGTCAATTTATCTCCACCAGAAGGCATATCCTGGGAGAGAGGGGGTCAGCGGCTGCTGACTTTTATACATTTAGATCCAGATCTGGGGTGGGAAACTGTGTGATTTCCAGGCTACATGTGGCCTTCTAGATCCTCAAGTGTGGAATCCAAACTTCACAGAACAAATCTCCTTAATTAAAGCATAATAATACGTTGCAGGCTCAACCCTGGTCTAGGTACAAATCAAGGTAAAAATGAACATAAAATGTAAAAAACAAATAAAAACAAAAGGGCAGTCACACAGATCTTGATTTTGGAGGTGGGATCATAAGGGCGAAGTGGAAAGAAGCCAGGAGAAAATCACTTTAGTGGCTGAATGGAGGATGGATTAGAGTGAGGAGAGACTTGAGTCAAGTAGACCCATTCGAATATTTGAATAATATTTGCTAGTCACTCAGTCCACATCTTTGAGGGGTTTCTAAAAAGATTAAGAGCCAAATGAATGTACATATACCAGCAACTTGGATCTTTCTAAGCACCACTCCTTTCTTCTCATCCTCCTGAGGTCAGGGCCCTGGCACCTGGTACCATACCAAAAGGCAGGGCCCAAGGGCTACATATGTCTTTTAATAACTAATCTATTCTAATGAAGGAAAGTTGAGACCTTAGAAATTATTTACATTTGATGTTAGAATACAATAAAAAATCAATACTGGGATGCACTTGCATATTAGAGATTCAAATACAATCCATCAAGCCCTGTCCCTCCTAGCTCAGCTAAATAGTCAGCAGCCAGGAGCCATCTGGGCACGTGAGAAGACTGTGGATACTTCACAAAGTCATGGATACATGCATATAACCCAATTAACACACAGCAGGGTGGCCCATTTAAGGCAGACTCTACTTAAAATCATGGGAGGTGGTTGTTTTCAAAGAGCCCTCACTCTGTGCCTATTTATCACCATCCATCCTCAATATCTGAAAATCCTGCCAGACATTTCCCAGGGGTGTCAAGGTGACCAAGATGTCTGATGCAAAGCTCTCACAACTTTTCTCACTCCATATTGATTTCCTGAGTCATTTGCCAGGTTTATTTGACATTTAATTTGCTGTCAAATGCCTGCCATTTGTCAAGTCAAGGCAAACTGCTGACCTTTCACCCCCATCTGTTACCATCACCCAACAAGGCACCACAATACTTACCTTCAACACCAGCTGCCTTTAAAAAAAAATCACATATCGTTTATGAATGGATTTTTAGAAAGGGAACTAATGAAGGAAAACATGAGTAGCAAGCATATGGCATAGGAAACAGTAACTCATCATCACTGGGTCAGGGATCTTGCACTAGGAGTTGAATTATTCACTACAAATCCAAACTTATGATCACCATCCCCACATTTCTTAGAATTTGGTACAAATCTGATCCATTTCAGAACTCATCCTTCAGTTTCACTCATTCATTCTTTCCTTTAAAAGAGCTTAATGAATACCTACTGTGTGCAAGGTACTGTGTAACTCAAGTTCACCCAAAGGGAGGATCCCATTGCCAGAGCTGGTTAGGGTTTTTAAGCAAGGCCATCCAGGATAAACCTGGAACAAGTCTATATAGTAGTGATTTTCAAAAACTAATACAGGAGAAGAGTAATCTTAAATGGATCATCTATTAGTTTGCCTGCCATGAATGCTTACGGTTCTAATTTATCAGACCTCAGACTTTATTATCCTACTTTCTAGGATGCCAAATGAGTGAATACAGGCTGGCATCATAAAATGAGAACTCTAGAAGAGTCAGAAGACACTCAGGTCAGGAGATTCACAGGCGCCAAGCTCTTTGACTCCTTCCTAAGCCCATGTTATAAACTACCATGTGTAGTGCAATTTCAGACTAGACCATTTGCTGTAAATGTAGATCGAAAATGATACTGTGTCTGGTTGGAACATTGGTTCAACTGGGGTTGCACTTTCAGCACTCTACAATGATAAGAAATTTAAAATATTTCTAGTGGTTGAGAGACAGAAGGATGTTTGAATTTATGCTAGATAGGTGGCATCCCACTCCCCGAAACAAAGCCTTTAATCTACTGATTTCTTAAGGTCACAGAATGTTAGAGTAATCGGAGCTCATGATTCAGTCAGTGCTTACACTGCCTGGTATCTTTGGCTCATCCCAATTCAACTTGACCTACTCCCAAATCAAATTAATCTCAGTTCTCATGTCTTTCAGTGGCTGAGAACAAACTAGGGTATATCAAATGTATCCTTTTTCCTTTCTGATTCACTGCCCTCAAACAAGTAGCTTTGCCCCTTTCCTCTTTCTCTCTTCACCAAGGTAAAATTTCCTTTAAAATCAGGACTCTCCAAAGTTCTTTGTCCAAGAGCTCCTCTAGCACAACTGAATTTGGGGAACACCCTTTCAATTTTTAAACCCGTTCTCCTTGGTTGCCAAGGCCCACAGTCAAGCTTTACCTTCATGACCCAATCTATCTTGCTATTCTTCAGACAAATGATTACCAGAAAAACATTACATTTACTCAGCAATTTTCCCTAGGATTTCCCTGTCTTTCCCTTGAAATTTTATAGAGAAACATTCAATTTTTTCTTCCCAGATGATTTGACTGCAGTGGGGTATTTTTTGATTGTCAGCAAGAAGATGAAACCCTGAAAGTATACTAAAGAAAAGAAAGGGTTCGTAGAGGTGTTCGCAATAGTCATTTGCTCTGTAAAAGTCTTTGGACTGAGTCAGAGGAGAAATTGATCTCTTTAGAGTGGTCTCTGTTTACCAGAACTGGGGAGCAGCCAGGGGAAATTGGCCTGAAGAATTCTAAAACCCTTTGACATCGTCCTCCATTCTCCCATTCCTCCTCTGCTGTACTCTCAGAGGCAGAGATGACCCTCCCTGACAAGGACAATACCTCTAGCTGGGACCTTGATTCCCCCCCGTCCTCTGATTTGTCCATGCAGGTCCGTTTTCCATCTCTAATTTTTAATTCTCTCTGTCTACTGATTCCTTCTCTGCTCCCTGAAAACATATTCAAGTCTCCCCCATCTTTAAAAACAACTCATTTGACCCTCAGCTATTGGTCTATACCTCTTCTCCTTTCACAGTCAAACTCCTACTAAAAACCCAACAACCTGCCTCCATCCATCAGCTTCATGTCTCCTCTTATTAAAGTTTCAGTCACTTGCAATCAGGCTTCCAGCATCAACCCTCAATGGATACTGAGCTCTCTAAAGTCATTAAGACTTCGTAACTACCAAGTTCAAATGAAGCCTTTCAGCAGTTCACATCCTTCTGGAGTCCTCTGCAGTCATTACCCTGGACCATCCTTTCCTCCCAGACACTTCCTCCTCTCTGGGATTTCATGGCACTATGGCTCTCTCGGTTTTCTTTTTCCTACCAATCTGACTGGTCTTCCTCTGACTCCTTTGCTGGTTTGGCTCCCTTTAGCATGTCAGCTTCTTGAGGGCAGAAACTATTTTTTGTCTCTCACACACATTCACATATATGTAGATCTGTGTGTATATACATGCATGTATATGTATGTGTATATGTGCATGTCTGTGTGTGTATACCCAGTGATTAGCCCAGTGCTTGGCACAAAGTAGGTACTTAAATGATGTTTAATGACTGACCAGATTCATCTTCTTCACTCCATCCCATTTCTTGCATTTACAAACATATACACAAATATATACATATACATACAAGGCATGTATACATGTGTGTATATGTGCATATATGTCTGTGTGTGTGTGTACATATATATATAACTCAATGAATCTGTGTGCTTACTTTTGTGATGCTTAAGCACTTACCACAGTGGAACACAATAGGTCCTAAATAATTGGAACATGTCTCCATCAATAGAAATGTTCAAGCAGAGGCTGTATAAACTACCTGTTAGGAATACTCTCTAAGAGGATGCGGTGAGAACTTAGTTTAGACAAGACCCAGACTAATCTCTTAGATTTGAGAGTTTTAAGAAAATATCTCCAAAAAAAGTGACTTAGAAACATGCTAGCATAGTGTTATCTACAGGGTAGCTCATGTAATTCACAGCAAAAGAGAACTTTCCCCTTTAATTATTCATTTATATACGTTTCAGTGTTATTACTTAAAGTATTATATATATATATATATATATATATATATATATATATACATAAATACACATATGTGTATATATTGTTTGGTTGTTTGAGAACATGTATATCAGTCAGTCAACAAGCATTTATTAAATGCCTATTACATACAAGGCATAGATGCTAGGAGCTGAGGATAAAAAAAAACCCATTAAGTTATGGTTAGAGGACATTGTAAATACCTATTTTGGTTACTCTGGTTTAGAGAAAATTATATTAATTCTCAATTTTTTAAAAAAGAGTATCACTTGTACCTTAAGTTAAGAAATGCAGAAAAGGAGGGGCAGAGGAGGAGGAGAGAAGGTGCAAGAAAGGCAAGAGAGAGAGAGACAGAGACAGACAGAGAGACAGAGAGAGAGAGAGAGAGAGAGAGAGAGAGAGAGAGAGAGAGAGAATTGGTTGACTACTCAGTCAAAGATTTGACAAGTGAATGCCCCTAAGGGGGGGACCTGCTATGGGTCCCAGAATCATAGAGTCAAAGCTGAAAGGCCCCTTGGAAGCCAGACAGTCTAATATCCTCAGGAAACTATAGAAACTGTCATCTGGAGAAGGTCAGTGACTTGCTCAATATCACTCAGGAGGAGGATATGAAACTGAGCCTGCTACTCTGAAAACAGATCTCCCTCTACTACACCACACCGGGTGCATGATCAGTTTCTCACCTTTGCAGGTTCAATCTCTCAACTTTATTAGCTCCCAAAAGGGTGGTTAAGACCTAATGAACAAATTTATCCAGACCAAATTTTTAAGGTGTAAGTTTTTCTTTGTCATCCCTTGTAGAACCGTAGTTATTGGTTGGCCAACTACATGTACACACATGTGATATACATTATGTGTATTTGTATCCATATTTGACTTTTTAGAAGGGTATCAATTTATTAATTTACATTGAGAAATGTAACTATAAAACCAACTAGAATATTTGTGTTGGCACATTTTCTTCCCAATAGCAAAATCTCTTTGAGAAACCAAACCAGCATCAGAAGGCTTCTTGGTGAATACAGTCGGATCAAAGCAAATCAGACAACCTTGGGGGATAATTTTCATCAAACTCTGACAGCCTGAGCTACTCTTCTCTAGTTGAGGGATACATCTGACAAGTCAATGTGAATCTTAAGTCTGCCTGACAAGGTACTTCCTCCTCCCTGAAGGGACTTAATATAGTAAATTCTAACTCCTGGAATCTTCTTTTTCTAAACTCTCATGTAGACTTCCTTTTATTAGGTGGTATATCAGTTACGTTTTAATTGATCTTGCCCTCACTTACCAGATACTATCACATTTTCATTATCTTGATCAGGAGTGGGAAACTTGTAGTCTCAAGGCCACACATGGTCTCCTAGGTCCTCAAGTGTGGCCCTTTGACTGAATTCAATCTTCATAGAACAAATCCTCTTAATAAAAGGATTTTTTCTATAAAACTTCAACTCAGTCAAAAAGCCATACCAAAGGACCTAGAAGGCTATATGTGGCTCAAGGCCTCAGGTTCCCCAGCCCTCATCTTGATAAATCCACAGTTAAATGTTTTCCCTTAGGTAGTTTGGTAACTTTCATTAGAACTGGAAGAGACCTTAATGGCACATAATGAATGATCCATGTCTCACAAGCAACATTTTTTTAATCATGTTCCCAAATGCTCTCTACCCTGCTCTAGAGAAGGCTACCACCATTGGATACAAATATGTGTGAGTATGTATGTGGGTGTATGTATATACACATACACACATACACACATACATACATACATATAGATATATATATAAAATGTGTGTGTATGTAAAACCATACTATATATACTTCTATTTATTAGTTCTTTCTCTAGAGATGGATGGCATCTCCCTTCATAGGTTCTTTGTAGTTGATGTGAGTATTTATAACACTCAAAATGACTTAATCGTTCAAAGTTGTTCTTAGAACAATATTGCTGATACATTGTACAACATTGTCTTGGCTCTTCTCATTTCATTTTTCATTATTTCATTCAAGTCTTTCTATATTGTTTTAAAGTCAACCAGCTAATCATTTCTTACAGTAGCATTCCATCATTTTAGGATGAGTTTAAAGAGGCTGAAGGTCCAGGAATATGACTGACTTCAACACTATGGAGACCAGGCCATATTGTATGTAGCTCTGAGTACCATATTTTAGAGAGATCACTAATTAGTCAGAGAGAGTTCAGATTGTGGTAACTATCTGGAACTTGTGAAATGAATTATTAGATGATCTCTATGGTCTCTTATAGTTCAAAAACTGCTCTGATTACAACTTTAAATGTGAAAGCATCTAATGCAGAATGACTGAAACATTATCTTAAGTGTGTGCTATTTATGCATGGGATAAATTTCATGCAATGAAAATTGTGATTTCCACTCTCAATCCACATTTTTAGAAAATCTGTCATTATTTGTATTTTGGTTCATGGATGTGTGCTGAACTTCAGTATAGCAAGTTGAGTACTTATATGAATCTCAGTGAAAGGAGTCCCTCTTGGCTGTTATTTTTGGCAATCACTGAAAAATTGAGGGTGACACCATTTATATAACATGGCATGAAGAAGCCAACATAAATATAGTGATCCCTCAGCTGCCACATCCAAAACAAATTTAGATTTGTAAGAGCCTAATGTTATAAGACCATGTCTATTTGATTTGTCCTGCTTCGTACCCAGTACAACTTTTTTCCATATGTTAATGCTCAAAAGAAATATCATAGAGGGCTGGTGATGGTCTAATATCCAAGAATGTTCCATGTGTTGAGAATGTGCCAACAAAGTAGATTATTACCCAGTATTCCTTACTTGGTAAAGATAGAATCTTTCCAAAGGATATGCCTGCTGCTATAGTAAAGTCCCAAAAGCACCAGACTTGGGTAGAGGATCTGGCTTCAAATTTGAACTCAGGTCCTCCTGACTCCTGCACTGGTGCTCTATCCACTGCACCACCTCGCCACCCCTTACTACCAACATCACCTTGGGCAAATAACTAACTTAACCACATTGGCCTCAGTTTCCTCACCTATAAAATGAGGGTATTTAGATGGATGGCCTTTAAGATTCTTTTCAGTGCTATGATCCTATGATCATGCATGATTCGTATGATACAGTCAAGTGTGTCCTATCTCAGCTACTTTCTTTGCCAAAGAAATGAAATTCAGTAAGAGAACAAGAAAGAAGGGCAGCTAATGCAGATGTCACAAAGCCTAATTTAAAGAACAATCCAAGAGACTTCAGTCAGGAAGGACATTCATTTCCAGCTCCTGCATAGAATACGACTTCCTATTCTGCATGACTGAATCTGCATAAAAATCTATTTCCAACCCACTATAAAACTAGAATTTCTAAACATATTTATCTCAGATGTAATACTAACCCTAATGCTCTCTCACCAAAAACAAAGCCAGGTGCAAGTCATGTCATCATTTCTCTGATGGCATGGTCTTCTTTGGCAACAAAGGACAAACACAAGATAATTTAGTGTCAGTGTGAAGATAGTTTAATCAATTTAAAGAGACATCCAGTTAAGTCCAATAGACAAAGGACCATTGTCCATAATTCTATTGAGGATTCCTCTCCCCAAGTTCCTGGAAACAAATGATCAAAATTAGGATGATCTGACTCTACTCTGGAAAAATAGCCTTCCCAGCTATTTTAGAGAAGAGAATGACCTCCTATAAGGATGTTCTGAAGATACTGGGAAGGTGAGACAGGAACTCATACAACACATTTTCACAACTTCAGGATCTGATATACCAAAAACAAGAGGTCGAAATTAAGCAGTGTTTCTGATTTCATACAGAACTATTTCAGCCCTTGAGATTTTAAGGCCAAAAAATATTTTTTGATATTCATGTGCATTTCCTTCAAATTTGCATTTCGAAAAATTCCTTTAACTTTTAATTTAAATGCCACTGTCAACCCATACATTTGTTCCATTACAGAAAATGTAATTCTTTTCACTGGATAATTTTCCATTGGATTTTAAACACTCAATGCACCATAATTAAGTCCATTAGGAAAGTTATTCCTTTTAACATGCTAATTTATATTTATAGTTAGAATGCCTATTGCCCTAGGGTGCATTAAATGGAACATATGCATTTCCATGCTTTGGCATATGAAGGAAGAATTATTTTTAATGAGTCTTTTCATTTAATGGGTCATTATTTTAATTGGACCACATTGTACACTGCTCTGAACACCACTTAGTTTATATCTAAATTGTCCAGTTGAGAAAAAGCTCTTTCATCCAGAGATGAAGCAAGAAGACCCACAAAATGCCCAGTGGAGTTCCTGAGGAGCAACAGTAACCATCAGTCTTAGCTCGCACCTAAACTTGCTATGTTTTTAGTCCCTAAGTTAAAAGTCTAATGCAGTGTGGTATCATGTATAGGAAATTGACCCAGAAGCATAGGGCTTCTGGGAGAAGACCTCCCTCGGCCATGATTGGCTTTTTAACACCCCATGGGCACCCCTTGGCTCCCAGGAAAATCACTTCTTCTCTCAATGCCCTAGGGCAGGGCTAACAAAACCACTCTAGCCTGTTACCCCATCTGTCTGCCCCTCTAAGAATGGTTTTAACATTTTAAAATAAAAATTTTATTGTACTTAAAAATGTAAAAACTATTCTTAGCTCATAGGTCATACCAAAACTGGCAGCAGCTAGATGTGGCCCTCTAGCCTTGTTCTACGGTGACTCATTAAAGCTAAAAGGTACTGTCAAGGTAGTGGCCTACATTGGTAGAGTTCACCTAGAGCAATGAAATCACAGGTCTGGTCTCTATCTCTAGAATTGAAAAAAAAATTGTTGCTCCGTGGTGTCCAATCTTCCTGATCCCTATTTGGGGTGTTCTTGGCAAAGATACTGGAATGGTTTGCCATTTTCTTTCTCCAGCTTATTATACAGATGAGGAAATTGAGGCAAACAGGGCTAAATGACTTGACTAGGGTCACATAGCTGATAAGTGTCTGAGGGCAGATTTGAAGTTAGGAAGATGAGTCTTCTTGACTCTAGGTCCAGCACGCTAGCCACTGTGCCACTTTGCTGACCAAAACTATTAGTTGGTTGATTAGCCTTCCTATGGAATCCATTGGATAGAGGCTGCAATGCACACAGGAAACCAGGGCCTTCATTTACCGCACTTGTTTTCCATAAGCTCCATACTGTAAACTTTGAAATGCTAATTTTGCATAATTGTAAACCATTTTGCAAAGTTGGACTTTCTACATCACTTTATTATGCCCCATCTTTTTTTGCAGTAGCAGAATCTGGTTTCGTTTGTGCTACTTCTTATCTCAGAGCTTTCCAACAATAAATTTTACTTGAACAGAGAAAACATGGTAATTTCCAGACAAATTTATCTGTAGTGGTGTAGTAACCAACAAACACACATTGATGTTTAAATGAACTCCATAAAGCTTTGGATAGCCTGTGTGTCTTGCTCTGCTTCTGACCTCTTATTTGCCAAATGTAGGCACCCTCAGCTTTTCTAGCCAGTCTGTCTGCAAACCTTACAAGTTATTCCTATTTTTAAGTCTTTAATGAGCTTTGGCTTTCAGGCCGGCCATGGCACTGAGCCAGTCTCTCATTCTGAAGCCACTGCTGCCTCAGGCTTGTCTTTCCCTTCATAGCCCCAGAAAGAAACAGGAGGATGCTGCATGGAAGGCAGCTGTAGTTGGATCTCTTCACCAGTAGGATTCACTGTCACACATTACAGCCAAAGCTTGGCTGGTTACAGAATGAAGTGGCTGTTGGTTGAGGGCTGCCCAAGCCAGGTAGAGAAATGCCTATGAATTGGTACAAAAGAGAGAGCACTGGACCTGGAGTTAGGAAGACCTAGATTCTAATATGGCTTGCGATATTTATTAGTTCTGTGACCCCGAGCAAGTCACTCAACCTGTTTGCCTCAATTTCCTCATCTGTAAAATGGAGCTAATAATGGTATCCACTTTCTAGGGTTGTCATGAGAATCAAGCGATTTTTTAATTTTTGTATTTATTTTTAAAAATAAAGTTATTTATTTACTTATTTTTAACATTCTTTTAAAAAATTTTGAGTTCTCAATTCTCTCCTTACCTCTTGTCCTTCCATGGCCTGCCCCCTCACACTGATAAAGCAAAGCAATGTGCTTGCTATCATTTATATATGTGATATCATGTAAAATACATTTCCATATTAGCCATGTTGCAAAAAAAGGCAAGAAAAATAAAGACTGAAAAAATTATGCTTCAATCTGTACTCAGTCTCCATTGGTGCTCTCTCTGGAGGTGGATAGTATTTTTCAACATTAAGTCCTTTGGAAATGTCTTGGATCACTGTATTGCTCAGAGGAGCCGTCTTTCACAGCTGGTCTGTCTTACACTATTACTGCTGCTGTGTACAATATTTTCCAGGTTCTGCTCACTTCACTTTGCATCAGTTCATAGAAGTCTTCCTAGATTTTTCTAAAACCATCCTGCTCATCGTTTCTTATAGCACAACAATATTCCATCACAATCATATGCTACAACTTGTTCAGCCACTGTCTGGCTTTCATTATCTTCCCAGATCTTTTCATGTATTCCTTTGGCCTTCAGAACTACACTCCTATATTGGGAAACTTCATTCCTTCTCATCCCACTATCATTCCCTTTTCAGGTCCCTTTGTATGTTGTCCTTCTTAGAGAAGAAGCTCTTTGAGGTCAGGGACTTTTTTCTTGTGTTTCTACTTCTTGTGCTTAGCACAGTGCCTGCACAGAAAGCATTTAATAAATTCTTCCTTCCTTCCTTCATTTCAAATTCCATTCTCCTAATGGTGGTCCAGTGCTCTTTCTGCTGAATCTTGTCCAGACTCATCCCTTCCACATTAAACTACTTTGCCTTCTCTAATGACAATGAGCCAAAAGACACACACTGATGCCAAGACCTCTCTTCCACTGAGAAACAGCATTTGCTGACAGCCCCCTATCTCTTAAGCAAAGGGTAATTTCTTTCAGACTTTGGGCTGAAAGCAAGCTAAGTAAGTAAAGAAAGTAAGACTAAATTAGACCATATTAATAGATGTATAAGATGACAAAATTCAGTTGTTTCCAAAGGGTATAAAATGAACAGATACATAACATATTCTGGTTTTAGTCTTTCGATGCTCCTAAGATGTTCTAGATGCAAACAACTGGCCAGGATATAAGATACACACATATCATGTTACCTAGCAGATGGAACCAGTCAGAAAGGGAATGAGAAAGGGAACCACTTCAGAGAGAATTTGGACCCAAGCATTACCTTAAAAGTAAGGGCTTCCTAACAGTGGAAATCTAAAATTACTCCAAACAACAAAGGACAAAAAGTCCTTACAAGAGAAAAGCCTAAAAACATGTAATAATCAATGAACTGATGGAGGGTTTCCCACCCCACCAAGTGCTTCTAAATAAAGCAAAGTGTTCTGTGGTCAGAACATCAGGAGCTTAAGACGTTTCTCCCTCTCTTTCAAAATAAAAAGCACATATTTATATCCAAAGAAAGTTGTTTTTCCTTCTTTGTTATCTTGTGTTTAAGTGCTATATTCATTCATTAATTAGCCTGTTAGCACTTGAAATGGTTCATGCCAAAAGTGCTGGCCTTTAGCAGAGAGGTTCCATGACAGCATTGCCCAGAAAGCAATTTTTGGCCCAACTGAGGATCAACTCTTTTGGGGACCATAACAGGGGACATAATTGGCCTGCCAAGCCCAGTGACTCACGGGGAGAGAAGCCTGAGGCCGCATCAAAAGTTCCAACCCCAAATCTGATGAAATTGGGGCAGAATTCCAGGCAACAGCTACTTCTGTGAATCAGGAGCTCCATTTTAGAGTCCACAGGATCACAGAGGAGAGCTAGGTGGCTCAGTGGCTAGAGCACCTGACCTACAGTCAGGACTTGAGTCCAAATCCAACCTCAGACACTCACTAACTTATGTGACCCTGGACAAGTCACTTAACCCTGTTTGCCTCAGTTTTCTCATCCGTCAAATAAGATGGAGAAGGAAATGTCAAACCCCTCCAGTATCTTTGCCAAGAAAACCCTAAATGGACCCAAGAAGAGTTAGACATGACCACTGAGCAGGAAAACAAAATTTCTGAGGTCATAAGAATTTAGAGCTAGAAAGAATCTTCTGTATCATCTAGTTCAAAGGTCCTGGTGTCTGTGGACTTAGTTTTCAAAAAATACCTTTCAAAGACTATATTTCATCATAATTAGTTTTCTTCGTAATCTGTGTTTTATTTTACACATTTAGAAACATTATTTAGAGAAGGGGGTCCACAGGTTTCATTAGACTGCAAGGCAAGTTATGACATAGGAAAGTTTAAGTACCCCTGATCTAATCCAATAGCTTCTTTTATAGTGGAGGAAACTGATGCCCAGAGAGGTTAAACTCAATGATCTTATGGTTGTTGACCCTGAGCTGGAAGGGACCTCAAAGGTCATTAAGTTGAACCTCCTCATTTTCACATGAAGCTGAAGCCTAGGGAAGTCAAATGGTTTGTCTAAGATCATGCAATGTAGTAAGTACCAGAAGCAGAATTTGAACCCAGGGCCTCATACTTAAAACCGTAGAAGAATGAGATTCAGAGCCAGCCTTCAAACTCCATCTTCAATGCCCTTTCCACTACTCAGCATGCATGATCTTCCCTCAAAAATTCTTACAGTCAGTCTCTTAACGGGGAAGCCACCTAATCTGCTTCAAAATCAAGGATCTCAGGAAATGTTTCATAAAGCCTGTGGGTGTAATAATCCTATAATTCAATTGGGTTGTAATTCTTGGTAAAAATACTTAGAAATGGTGACTCAATGGTCTCTCCTTTCCTTGATGCATGTGACTGTATAAATTCCTTGGTGCCAATGGGCATACATGTGCACATAAAAAATCAGAAGGAAGATTTGGTGAACAGTCTTGCTTGACTTCTGAAACCTCTCCAGGATGGTGCAGGAACCCTAAAAAGTTGATCTAATTACACAGCTTAGGCAAGTGATGGCTTAAAAATATGTTTGCTTTTGAAGTAAGCTACTACCTGATTCTCTGTCCCTGTAAAAAAAATGAAGCTGTATAAAGGAAACAATAACCTACCCAGATTCAAGCTTATTTCACACTAACAATGGGCATGGGGGACAGGACAGATTTTGACCCACAAGGAACAAGCTGTGTTTTTTAATCACAGTTTTTATATTTCCAATTGAACACTGCATTTCTACCTTCTTCCTAGAAGGCATTTCTTTAGCTTACTCAGAATATAGAAAGTATGGTTTTAAAATTAGAGCTACTAACCTTTCTTAGTACATATATTATCATGGATTGATGTGGAGTATGAAAATCTGGCTCTGACATTAACTACTGGGTAGCTAGGGAGTACAGTGGATAGAGCACTGGAAAGACTCATCTTCCAGAATTCAAATCCAGACTCAGATTAGCTAGCTGTGTGTTCATGGGCAAGTCATTTAACTATGTTTGCCTCAGCTCCTCATCTATAAAATGAGCTGAAGAAGGAAAGGGCCAACCACTCCAGTACCTTTGCCAAGAAAACCCCTAAATGGGGTCATAAAGAGTGCCACAATTGAACAAGAACCCAAACTTCAAGATGAATCTCCTGCTCCTAAGGGAGAGTCCTTGTTATTTGAAAGTTACATTCAGTTTTACATTTTAAGTAGTCAAGCTTCTGAAGGTATCTGACTAGAAAAGGAGACAAAGAGACAGAGAGAGATACTCACAGAGGGAGGCAAGTGGCAAGGGATGGGGGAAGGAAAGAGAGATTAGGATTCCCAAATCTTGACAGGTTTTGAAAACCAATTATCTAAATTGTTCCCTCATGTACATTTAACATGAACACAGCTGTATGGTTTTAGACAGTCTCTAATAAATTAACACGTTTCAGAGACAAGTACGGGTTTTAGAAATCAAAATCAATAAATATTTATTGAACACATAAAGAACCCCATGTTACAGAAGTGGGTGAATAGCCACACTTCTACAACACTTTCCAGTTTTCAAAGCATTTCATCACAGGTCTCTGACCCCTCAGGCAGTGAGAGAATTTATTATTCCATTTTTACAGATAAGGAAACTGAGCCTCAGAGAAGGTAAGTGACTTATGGTGATAGACAGACCCAGCTAAGAAAGGTCAAGGTTGGATTTTGCCCTGTGTTTCCTCTGGGTCCAGCCCAGATTAGAGTCAAGTCTGGGTTCTGGCATTCCCTTGGTGGGTTTGGGCAAGTCTTTCAACTTCAGTCTCCTTATCTATAAAATCATGAGGTTATTGTGAGGATCAGACATAAGATATTTTTATGATTTCAAGTCAATGTTCCTCATTGGAACCAGTGACTTAGTTCTCCCAGAGCCCCTGGAGGAAAGGGAAGGGCAGGAAGCAGCAAGAAAGAAGCAGCAATGTGAAGAGTGAATCTGAATTACATCTATTTACAGACATGGGAGTGGTCTTGGCTCTTGGGCCTGGGGATGGTGGGAATAATCCTTGTTTTATGCTAAGAGCTACATGCAACCATCCTCCCTTTAGATTCAATTCTGACCTATGTTTCAGCATCCCAGTGGATAGATCTAGACTTTTATCCAGTCTTCTCTACAGATATAATCAGGGAAGATATAATTCGATAAAGAGGCAGGTAGGTGTCACAGTGGATAGAGCCCTGGAGTCAGGAAGACTTATTTCCTTGAGTTCAAATCTGGCCTCAGACTCTTACTAGCTGCATGACCCTGAGCAAGTCACTTAACCCTATTTGCTTCAGTTTTCTCATCTGTAAAATGAGCTGGAGAAGAAAATGGCAAATGACCCCAGTATCTTTGCCAAGAAAACCTCACATGGGGTCATGAGGAATGGGACATGACCGAAACTAGTCAAAAACAATGGTAATAAGGGTTGCCCAAATGCAGCCACTGAGGTGTGAAGAGCCGGGTTCTACCCTGCATGAACTGTCTAACTCTGGCTAAATCATTTCCCTTCTCTGGGCTTCAGTTTCTTCAAATATAAAATAAGGATTTAGGACTACTACTAAGGCCCCTTCTGCAATCTTGGATTCTAGCTGTGTGACCTTGGGCAAGTGACTTGACTTCCCTGATTGTGTCTTCTCATCTATCCAATGGAGATGTTAAGGACACTCCGAACCACTTATCTTAGAGAGGTGGTGTATGGATCAAATGGAAAAATGTGTGTAACGTGTTTTGTCAGCATTACAGCATATACTATGAATGGCCACTCTGAGTAGTGTGATGTTGTGAGTATATGGCGACAGAACCCTCAAGAGTGGTGTTTTAACCTGAAGGATCCTTCTAGAAGGATTCCTAAACCTTTTTTGTGTCATGGCTCCCTTTAGTGGTCTGATGCAGTCTATAGACGCCTTTCTCAGTTTCAAATATATAAAATAAAATACATAGGATTACAAAAGAAATCATTTATATTGAATTGTAGTTATCAAAACATATTTTTAAAAGTTTGCAGACCTCAAATTTTAATCAATTTAATTAAATTAATAATATAAACAATCAAATAATTATATATAAGATAATATATCTATTATTTATATAATAAAATCATGTTATTTATACAGTAATTAATAAATGAATAAAATTCAATTTAATTAATTCTAGAATTATTTTAAGTTTAGAGACCATGACTTGGAAAAATTTGCATGTGGGCTGGGTCCAAGAGGAGTATGGGTGCCCAGAAATGGTCTAAAGTCCTTCTATAACCAGCTAAGAGGGTTGCAGAAAGAGTGGATGTTAAGGACTTACTTGTGACCTCTGGCCTAAAACGCAGCAGCATCACTGTAATTAATTAAGAAGCAAATTCAACAAACAACTTAAAATCAAAAACTGAGGGAACTGTAGGGTTGTAGAATGTGGAGCAGAAAGGAGTATTAGAGAGCAAAAGATAATAGATGTAGAAGTAGAGGGGATGCCAGATGCTATTTAGTCCAACCGAGGTCCAAAGAGGGACTTGTCCAAGTGACTTGCCCAAGGTCATATGACTAATTAATGTCAATAGATCAGTAACTAGCAATTCTAGGGCCCAGAGCAAATGCTGTGAAAGTTGCCCTCAATTAAACTTTTGAATTTTTAGAGAAATCCAGTTTGGAAATAAGGGCAGGAGGAAAAGACATCAGGATAGAAGGTCTTATGGATAAAGACCCCTGGGGGATATGAGGAAGCTGATGTGACCAGAAACCAGGTCAAGGAGGAGCCTATTTGATGAATGGAAGCTAGGGAGAGGAAGCAGGCCTTCCAGTTGCCTCCTATTTTAACAATTTAAATGGAAAATATTCCTAAGGAAAATGGGAACTATGAAGAAAAATAGGAATTCTTGCTAAACTCAATTATTTCTAAATAGGAAAGGAATACAAGTGCTATCAATGACCTCTAAATTCTGGCACCCATAGTCAAAGCCCTAGTTCTCTTGCCTTAGTTCTACCTCTGGCACAGTCAGGTACAGAACTTAGGCCTTCTAATACCTAATATAATGTTCTTCTTACTACTCTGAATTATAATCACTGTGAAGAGCTGGTTTAGAGATGGAAAGGACCTGAGAGGCCATGTAGTCTAATCTTCTCATTTTACAAATGGGGTCCAGGAAGGACCCAAGCTCGTCTTTTGAGATGATCTGCACAGGTCAAGAGTTTCCATATTGGGACATTAATGAAATCAGAGGTTGGACACAAAAAGAAACATCTGCAATGTGTTCTGTTAGGCAATAGGAGAAAGAAAGAAAGCGAGAAAAAAAGAAAGAGAGAAAGAGAGAAAGGAAGGAAGGAAGAGACAATATCCCACATGACACTTAGTCTAACACCTTGCATGTAAAGGAAGTATTCAAATTTTGTTGACTTGAACAAATGAATGAGTGAAAACCTGGACAATCAACACTCATCGCATACCTGACATGGCTCCCAACGATGGTGGAAAGGAAGAGGTGTTGCTTTAAAAAAAATCCCACAAAAGAGAGGGAAGTATGAACCCAGACTCCTGAATGACCCATCGCAGGAGAGGCTGAGTTGTCTTAAGACCATTTGACCATGCACCAGGAGACTAGAAGCTGCATGGCGCTAACTCCTAGCTTTGTACAGTTCCTTAAGAGATGTTACAAGGAGTGGTGTAGTGCCTCTGACTTATGGGACCCATTCAGTAGCCTAGTGGCCATCACCTCAGTCCTATCAGATTCCGTCCATGCACCCAGGTGAAGGCACTCAAGCCCAATGGATAACTACTTATTTCCACTGGGATTCCAGCCTGTTCTTGAGCCTTTCCAGAAGAGGTCCATTATTTCATGGATCTTGCTCACTCAAGGGAGGTATCCCCCCTATCTAACTGGCTTTTTCCAACCTACATTATTCGATTTCAATTAAATTCTGGAGGAGTAAGAGGCTTCTTGTGACCCATTTGAATGTCACTATATCTTATTAGTTCCTTACAATCTTGTCCCAGGTTAGAGGTCTCCAGTGCTTTATGCTTGTAATTATTGGTACCCATATTTTGGGAGGAGATGATTGTGACTTCTCTCCTGGGTTTCATTATTCGACCACAGAACTTGCAAAAACACAAGGTCACATAGACATTCATCCCCAGGTATAAATATTTCAGTCTTTCTCTGCTTCGGTAATTATGGACCTGGCTTACCTCGACACAGTGCCATCTCTCAGCTTGTCCCCATCCTGTACTCGGTTCCAAGACAATAAACATAGTGGCTTACATAGCTTTATTTAGAGCTTTGTTTAAAAAGAATGCAGACTGAAAAATAGCACTTGTGGGCTCCAAAAAGGCTAAATCCTAGTATTTCTCCTGATAAACATGTACCTTTTCATCAATGACATTCCCTTTTATGCTCATTCTTGAAAGCCAGCCCTGTAGCTACACCAGCTATTTCCACCACAGACTTTGAAAATAATCCTTTGTTCACCCCAAACCTACACAGTGACAAGGCATCTTCCCTCCTCCAGCTACCCATTTCTCATTGATGCATTAAGTGAAACTGTAAATAGAGGGAGGGGAGAAGGAAGAAGGAGAGAGAAAGAAACAGATTTAAGTCTCCTCTTTGTTAAGTAATCCCATGTTGACTGGGTTCAGAATTATTTATTTTTTTAAAAAAAAGTCCTCCCCCAAGGCCTCTTGATTCCAGGGAGATAGTAGACATTTATCTGGATGGTGTCATGTCTGACTATGTAAGTTCTCCCAACAGCAAACCACATGAATATAATTATCTTTCTATTCACAGAGGTTACTTAATGTAAATATACTTCAGGGTCCAGTCCTTTAAGACAATAAACAACTCAGTCTTGGTTCTCACACTCTACAGTCCTTACATATCTCTCCTTTTCCAAGTTTTTTTTTTTTTACTTCTGAGAATTCTAATAGGGTATGATGGGAAATTGATGTAAAACTGCTTGGTCCCAAGAGGGTCCCTGAAACCTGGGCTGTGCCTCCACAAATGTTCTTTGCTTGATTTCTCCCACTCAAAGAGCCTTGTGTAACTCTCTCCAAAATCCATCAATGCCACCTTTTAATAGGCATTAAGAGGGGCCAGAAGGCACTTCCGCCCTCAGGGCATACATAAGCCAAATCATAGTTAACAATACTGTTCGCCTCCAAATAAGACAACACTGTCAATTTAACACAGCTCACAGTGCTTTACATAAACAACCCAATTAGAAGGGCAGTAAAACATTAATCCCATGTATCCTAATTTCTAACACCATAACACACAGGGTAAGTGACAATGAGCAGGTCCTCTCCTTCTGGTGTGTTTTCATTATACTATCCAACCTTTTGGGAATGTTTTCAGATATGCAACCTCTGAAAAAGAAACAGATGGATGATGCAGCAGATAGAGAGTTGGACGTGCTCCCTGGAAAAACCTTGGTTCAAAGTCCCCCTCATGCTTACAAACTGTTATCCTGGGAAAATCACTTCAATTCTCTGCACCTATTTCCTCATCCCGAAAATAGGGATGATAGCTCCCCAAATTGCAAGCTTTTAAGTATCATGTAAAATGTTAGTTGTTATTATACAGAAAATTTCCAGACCTAGAAACTTAATTGTAAATGAAAATTCTAATGAATACATCTTGGAAAGCTAAAATGTCTTTTTATTTTTTTTAATTTTATTTATTTATAAATGTTCTACAAAAAATAAAATAAAATAAAATAAAAAGGAAAGCTAAAATGTAAATTTGTTTACTAGTGTTTATTTACTTTTAAAATCAGTTTTATTGACACATATATGTATGTATGTATTTAAATCACCACAGTTCCTTGCACTATTTCTCCTTCTTCCCCTTCCAGAGAATCGTCCTATATATCAAAAAGTTGGGTTTTTTCTTTTTTTAAGATGATGTTTATTTTCTTAAGGCAGCTAGATGGCTTAAGTAGAGTGCTGCATTTCATGTCAGGATCCTTCTCACAGTGGGCAAACCAAACCTAGGCTCAGTTTCCTCTTTTGTAAAAATGTGAAGAAGAAGATTTACCCCATAGGATTGTGGGGGGCTAAAATGAGATCACATATTATGGTTAGTTAGCTATCATTAGGAATACGTACTTTTAAAAATGATGCCAATCTTACTTTAGAATAAGTTGTGGGTTTCCTTAATCATCAAAATGCCAAACTGTTGTCCCTTTGCTGATAAATATATTAGTGTCCTTTCCAATATGCTATCATAAAAATGAAGAATCCAAAAGACTGCTCCTCATTTAAAAACTGCCACATCAGCATCTGAATCTCCAAGAATCTTTTCATAGCTGATTCCACACTCAGCCACATGGCCTGTTCCCAGGACAGACACCTCCAACTGTACAATAAAGGAAATCTGCTAAGATTGTCCTCATGGCTCTTTCTGTTCTCCATTTTATTTGAAGAATTAAAAGCTGATCCATCCTACACTTTTTAAACTGTTTGTGTATTAACAGGTTATGCTTAGACTTCCATGTAGTGTTCTTTGGATCATCAGATATAGACCTGGAGGGGCCTTAGAAACCATCTACCCGATGCTCTTTATTTAATTTTTATAATTTTATTTAATTTTTTCAACAAACAAAAATCTACTTTTTTTCCCTCTCATGTTCCTTCCCTCTTCTACCTTCAGTTGAAAAAGAAATTCAAACAACTATGGGTAGTCAACAAAACAAATTCCCTCATTGGCCATATCCAAAAAATATGTCTCAGTTTGCACCAAGTCCATCATCTGCCTGTTCCATGATGAGTTTTCTGGAACGGTGCTTGGTCACTGCCCTGCTCCCTTATTTTAAGGATGAAGAGCTGAGTCTTCTCAATCTTTCAATCACTACAATTCTCTGCACCTGTTTCCTCATCCCTAAAAATGGGATGCTGTTCTGTACCAACCAAAGCTTTAAAGGATCATGTAAAATCTTAGGCTCAGGTCACTTGCCCAAGGCCCTAGAGTAAGCAGTAGAGCTGGGATTACTTCTTCTTAGCTGAAATTAAAAAGTCTCTGGGGTAAGGGATCCACAAAACCTGGAGAAGAGTTGAGAAAATGCACTCACCTTCATGGCATAATGGGAGCATTATAGGTGTAGTTGAATGCAGGGCATACTGCCAAACATGGTTGATGGACCGGTTAATTTTGCAGAATTTATTTTTATCTGATTCTTTAAAAAACCTTTGTTCCAATACATTCCAATAGATTCACTGGTTATGGTAGGGAGGGATGATTACATTTGGAAATGAATATGATGTGAAAATAAAAGGGGTTAATCAAATAATGTGATTTTTTTAAAGAAGGGCTGTCTAAAGACTCTTGGTGTAATTGAATACATGGTCACTTCTTTGGATTTCCATGAGCAGACACATTACCTGGTGAGTGGAAGAGACTATCTAATAATATAAGGGGGAATAAATTTGACTTACTTCACATGAAGTCTTCTTACCATCTTCCCTTTTCTTTTGGATGCACTGAAATATCATGTCCTCCCCTACTGAACTGTTTAAATAAATTTTGTACTTCCATGTAAAAGAAAGTAACTTCACCTGAAATTAATGATGTGATTATCATTAATGATTTGCCACAGACCTCAGAAAAACAGGAAGGTGTTCAAGGCCTGGAGGATCCTTTCTTCCCAGTCTACTATAGCTTGTCCCCAATATTACTTGTATTTTTTACAGTATGATTTCACATGAGCAAAGAGTGATTACTGGAAGATCTGGGATTTTGTTTTTATTGCAAGTGTCCATTAGGAGAGAGTCATGAATCTGATTAGGCACCTACAGGTCGTGTCTCTCAGCTTTCAGCTTCTAAGATCGATATTTCCTTTTAGTTTTTGCTGAACACCATCTCCCAACATTTTCCCCATCTCCCATAATCAAAGAACCACTCTCCGAGTGTCCCCTGTGATTGTCTAAAAGCCCCCACAGCTGGCTGATTATTTCTTGGGAATCCCATTTCCATCTTGTTGCCTTGGCTTCCACAGCCTTCCAGGCATAGCTGCAGCTGGTGACCTGTGTGCTGCTGTCATTTGCATTTCAAAGGAGTTAATAAAAGTGATGAACTAAATAATAAATTGAAGATTTGTCTTTTCTACAACAACAACAACAAAGGCCTTTGATTAACCTTAAATACCAGAAAAAAGCAACTCAAAATATAGCTAATAACCCTTTGTAGAAGAGTGTGGGATGTGGGGGAAGGAAGCTTGTAGGGGGAAGGTCTCTGATACTTTTCTGACATTAACTGGTTAATTCTAAGCGGGGGCCGGGGGGGGGCCACCTCATAGCTGATTTCCAGGGCATTGATCTATAGTCCCAAATCAGTCACAGTATTAAGTCTTCAAAAAGTCTTTTCTTTTTTTTTGTTCAATATTGCAGCTAAAATGAAGATGGAAATTGCCTTTCCATTCACACTTTCCTCCTGCCCTTGAATTACAATGACAAAAGATGCATGTTTCCTCAAGACTGAGGCTCCCTCTCTATTATCACAAAGAATATGTACCATGTGAACAGCTCTTTATTCTTTCAATGATTTCTTAGGCCAGCACCTTCAATTAGAAAAAGCTGAATAAAAATTTTGGTTAATTGGGGACTCGGCATAGAAAGAACATAATTTAGTTGTCAGATATCCAGTTTATATTAATCTTTTGAAACTGCCATTTGGAAAATGTCTATTGATAAAATGAGCGCTGTCAAGCTTGCCGTGAATCAGTGCTGCTACTACCAACAAACACATAAACATTTGATAAAAGCCATTTTCCTATCAAATCAAGTCAAAAGAAGCTTTTCCAATAGCACGAATCACACTCATATGCCATCACCCACAAACTTCACTGGCTAATTTCCTCCAAATCTGCTCCAACTTATGCTTCCTATGGAATATCCCCACACACATATCTACAACAGCAAACAACAGAAATGTTGGTGAAAATGCTGACTGCACACTCCATCAACTCTCCTGAAATGCAGCCATCACCTTTACTATTAGAAAAGATATTTCATCTCCTTACACCCCCTAAAGAACCCTACCACATTTCCCACTTTCCGTTCTTAAGTAATTTACAGTAGTTATTAAAATGTGGCTTTGCTATTTGATCATCAGGTGATTTCTTTTAAAAAAGAAAATTAGATTCTGACTTTTACCTGCCTTATCTTTTGCCTGCCTGGCTCACAAGCATGGGTTTCATTTGTTCCCATAATGCTCTCTTTTCTCTGTTCAATTCCATGCAAAGTTCTCTGCTTGTGATTCTAATGTTTATTCTAAGAAAGTGCCTGAAAAATTACATATGAAAGCAATTGATTCAATATGATTAGTAGGCAGGCTGTATTGTAGGTCCACATCTGCAGCAGCATCGAAAACATGCTGTCTCATTGCCTGAAACATTGATCATGAATGTAAATGGCATAGAGAGAAATCAATATTTTGGAAGCAGAGAAATAGGAAAGGAACAGAGAGGAGCAGGGTTGCCAGCGAGGAAAGGATGCAGGCTCCAAATTAAGAACCTTCAAAAGCTGTTGCATTATTTTGTCCCACTATTAGAAGTGAAGTTCCATCTGAAACCTGGGGAGATTTTTCAGGGAGTGAAAATAATTTAAGAAATAGCCTTTCAAAATGGGAAAATTGAAATTGATAAGTGCAAAAAGACTCACAGACTTTCAAACATAAGCATACAATTGCAAAGTTGAGTTATGCTTACTCACATGGTTATTTAGTTCTGGATGAGAAGACCAGTAAGTTACTCCATGACTATAGAATTCAAGAACCTTAGAGATGGAGGAAGTTCAGAGGCTATCTCATCCAACCTTGCTGGCCAAAAATTCCTTCTTCAGCATCTCAGACAAGTGGACACCAGCCTTTTCGGTGATGAGGAAACCATGGCCTCCCAATGAAGCCACTTTTGGACAGCTCTCATGGATAGCACTAAACGTTTTGAATCTCAGGAGCTAGGTGTTGCTGGGGGTAGAGTTTTGGTCTTGGGTCAGAACCTTGCCTCAGACATTTCCCAGCTATGTGACCCACAGCAAGTCACTTAAGCACCTTAAGACTCAATTTCCTGTAAAATGGGGATAATGTCACCTAGTCACAGAGAAGTTGTGAGGTTAAAGCTAGATAATGTATATAAAGTGCTTTGCAAATCTTTAAGTGTCACATAAATGCTGATTAACATTTCCTTATATCAAGCCTCAATCTGTCTTTTCCACCCATTGCCCTTGTTTTTTATTTATAGATGTACTGCCTTCAGACAATCACAAACATCACATTTACAATAAGGTTTTTATTTCACTTCTACGGCCAGTGGCATTAATGGGAACCTTCCAAGGACGGAGAACACTAGACTCTAAGAATACACCCTGTTTCTTTCCTCACAATAATCACTTCAACATATGCTACTTCTACTGAAGCAACCTCAATGAGTCCTTTGTCACGACATTCCCTAGCTTAACATTCCAGACCTTCCACAATGTGATCCCATGCCGTTCATCCAACTTCACTTCAGCTCTAACACCAACCTTCCGCTAAAGTGGAGTCGTTCTTCTCACTGTCTCCCCAACACTAGATGCTCATTTACATCTTCAATGTGTCAGTCCTCTGGCCTGAGATGCCTGCTATCTTCCCTCCTTCTGACCCAATCCAACTGATCTGTCAAAGTAAGACCTCAAGTCCTACCTAATTTATAAGATCATCTTTGACTATCCTAGTGGTCTCCAATCTCATCCTCCTCTGAACTACTCATAGTCTGCATCCTGGGCCAACACCAACATTTTGACTTCTGCCCTGCCACTGGACTTCAATGACTCAAGAAGAAAGAGTGAGCTCATGACTTTGTGCAACTCTGCTTCATCCAAATCAATCCTCACCTGAGTCAAGATGTCACCTCATGATGTCACTGGTCCTCTTTGAAAGTGGAATGTGAGATCAGTGACAGCTAGCAATGGGTGAATGGGCAGGCAGTGAGAAGACCTGAAGAATCCAGGGGAGCCAAGAAGCAGATTGAGGAGCTAAGGGGTAGGCATAGGGGAGAACCAGAAGAAATTCCCAAAGCCAAGAGTACATCAAGGGAACCTGTGTCCCTGGATCACAGAATACATGACAAGCCCTACCCACAAAGAGTCTAACAATCTAGCTGATGAAATAAGGCTTACGCAAATGAAATAATTAGAAAATAATACAAGGTAGTCTGCAATGGGTAGGAAACTGGTAGATCAGACAGTAAGTCACGAAGATGTTCAGTATGGGCTCCTAGCAGGACCTCAGCCCAAGGGCAAGCATGCCAATAGTCATACTAAGTGCTTAGCTTTAGCACTAGCTTCCCTTTATTAGTTTCCACATCATAGGCTCTTTCATCTAGCCTTTGTGATTGATAGTTGGATATAGCTTAGGCCTTAAGAGAACATTAGTAGCAAAGAATACTATTAGGAGAGGTCACTAAGGAAGTAGAAATCTTTATTTTCCATAGATATTTTTTACCTAAAATGAATGTATTATCATACACCACCATACATCACTAGTTTGAATATATAATATAGTTTCTCTGATATAATATAAGCAGAATATTTTATTCCTGTTTCTGAATTAAGTTATTTTGAAGAGATCCTTAAATTCACCTCGAAAGACCTGTCTCACAAATCTGAAACATCAGCATTTTCCTGTGACTAATTACTGATGGGTCTGGATTTACAAGGACAAAAGTTCACCAAGGTATCAGTTACTAAAACTGTTTTATTAATGAATGATGGTTCAAATGTTCAGAGATGAAAAGGGAAGTTCAGGTTTTTTGTTTTTTTTTTATTAAGCACACTGAGGGGTAAGAGTAAGGAAAGGGAACAAGGAGGAAGAATCAGTATGTCTTGGTGGGCCCTAAACTTCCTTCAGCCCATTACTCAACAGGGACCTGAAATTACAAAAAATAGGAATGTATCCCCAGGGGCAGACTTGGCAAACACTCTGGATTGCTTCCAAACTCGTCTTGTTCAGTCATGGGGACCTAAAGAGACGCCTAACTTGTAAGAAAAGTTCTGAACATAGCACTAGTTGGTATGAAACACTTGTTTATTTTCCCAATGATTGATGTGCCATTCTAAAATGTCTATAAGAGGCAGCTAGGTGGCCCCCATAGTACACAGAGCACCAGGCCTGAAGTCACTCATCTTCCTGAGTTCAAATCAGGTCAGATACTTATTGGCTGGTTCCTCTGGGTAAGTCCTTCAACTTCTGCTTGCCTCAGTTTCCTCATCTGCAAAACAGAATACCAATAGCACCTACCTCCCAGGATTGTTGTGTGGGCTCAAATAATGCAAAGCCCTTAGCACAAAGCCTGGCACAGAGTAAGTAATACATAAATATAAGCTACTATTATTACTG
The DNA here is from genome assembly GCA_028658325.1 of Potorous gilbertii. Taxonomy (NCBI): domain Eukaryota; kingdom Metazoa; phylum Chordata; class Mammalia; order Diprotodontia; family Potoroidae; genus Potorous; species Potorous gilbertii. The sequence goes on along the minus strand of CM053769.1, from coordinate 693,276,994 downwards.
AATTAATGACTAAACCTACATGTACTGTGCAGAGACACCCCATCTAGCTTTGTGTCTTTTTACAGCTATATCTGTTTATTGTTAGCAGATAGAAGCAGGAATAAAAAACTCTGCTCATTTGCTGAGACTTTAGTTCCTGAACCCTGAAGAGCCAGAAAGCCTGCTTGGGGAAGCCCCACCCCATTTCACCACTAGTGAAGCATAGTAGCAGTAGCGGTATTGACTTGGGTCTATCACATTTCTTTCTTTCTAAACACACACACACAGCACACATTAGCTCATTTCCAAAGAATTCTGGGGTAGCTCTATCAGATACCCTCTACTTTAGAAGAACAAACAACTTCAGAAACATGAAAGACTGGAGTGAGCTGAGAACCAATGATGGGAAAAAGAAAATGAGCTTCCTGAGGGCAAGGATGTCGATACATAATTTTAAAAATACCATAGGATGCTATGAAGTTGTGGAAGCTGGCTAGTCAAAATTCCTACTGCATCCATTTTACTAAGAGACCCTGTCTCACCTCCTCCTTCCTCTAGGTGCAAACAGGTTTCTGAGGGACATCCTTGGGGAACTGCTTCTCAATTATAGTTTCAAGCTCCAGGTCCAACAGTCAGAAGCTGTGATTTTAAGGCCCTGTTGTCACCTTATGGAAAAGAGACTTAATCATGGAGCGACCACAAAGGAAGAAATGGCCTCATTGTGAGGGAGCCTTTGTCCAGCATGCTCACTGCGGGCTTCCACAGCTGGGGCCTACAGACACTTTTCCTTTCCTCATTTGCTATTCAGAGCAGAATAACAGTCTTTAGATAAAGGCACAACAGTTCCCTTTCTCTGGCCTCTTTGCCTGAGAACAGAAAGAAAAAGAACTCAAGGAAGAAGGGAACACAGAATTGAACTGGACATGTTCAAGGGTGTGTAACCTAAAAACTTTTCATCTTATTCATCATCCCTTTTCCCCCTTTCAAAAAAAAAAAATCCAGTAGTTCATGGTCTTCTAGCATTCAAATCTAATACCTCTCACCCTTAATTTTTCCAGGAAATAAATTTCTGTATTTGCCAAATACCAAAGAAATGGCTTTCCCCAAATGGAGTCAAGTGTGACCATCTAAATACCCTTGTGCAGATGAATTACAGTACCTTGACTTCATAAAACAGCTATTTTCCCCACATAAAAGTCTTCATGAAATAGGATTCTGATTACATTCAAAGTTCAAACTTCAGCACCTACTACTCTGATCATACAATATTTAACAGTATTTACCTCCCATGTGATATTAGTCAAGTTACTTAACCCATTCAGCCTCCTCATTTACAAAAATCAAGTCTGAGGCTTAAGTGGTTTTCTTTGTCATGATTTGGAATGGGGGAGAAGAAGTTGTCGGGGTGGGGCATTAACTCCAGACATGACTGTGATGAAAAGATAAAAGACATCAATAATTTATTTACTTTTTAAGGAGAGGGTCTGACCAGATGAGCGTTTATATCCTCTCCAACTCTAAATTCTGCAATCATCACATGACCTGGGACAGACGTGGTGAACCTGTTGTGGTCCTCTAGGTCCTCAAGTGCAACCCTTTGACTGAATCCAAATGTCACAGAACAAATCCCCTTAAGAAAAGGATTTGTTCTGTGAAATCTGGACTCAAGTCACAAGGCTCACACCCAAGGACTCAGAAGGCTGCATGTGGCCTTGAGGCTACATGTTCCCCACTCCTGTCCTAGGATGTGAGACCTAGTTTAATAGCTGTGTGGCCCTGGGCAAGTTGCTTCACTTTTCTGAGCCAAAGTTTCCTCACCTATAAAAGGCAGGTCCACTTCAGCCAACATTTATTAATCACTTACCATGGGCAAAGCCTGTTTAATAGGATGCAATTAGAAAATAAAATATTTTGCAACCAAAGGTGCCACATAAATGTGAGCTTTTGTTATTAATCAGGGGTACATGCTCTATACTGTATAGAAAGTGCTTCAGCAGCCCCAGGTACCATATATCAAAATGGAAGGCATCAGCGTTATTGTCCTTCAGGGCATTCTCAAAACTGCACCAAGATGGCAGATTTCTGAAGAGTTACTTGTTCACTAGCGGTGAGGAGATGGATTTGTATGAGCTCCATCCATGCTCTCTCAGCCAGTTCCTATACAGAAAACAACTGCCTATGTTTGTAAGAGCCCTGCCGAGGACTGTAGGACTATGGGATAGTCAGAGCCACATGAGAGAGGAAGAAAGAAAGCTGTGCAGAGTCCTTATAGTATGTTTGGTTTGGGGGTTTTGTCTTCTGGTTTGGTTTGGTTTGCGACATTTATCTCTTCTCTCCTTTATCCTGACCTCTCCACGCCAAGAATCAGCTTTTATGTCTAGCTAAGCAAATAGTTATCTAGTCTGATGAGAATTCATAAAAACCAGACACCACACATCCCCACAATGCAATTTTCTGACTCAATTTTGCTTTCTCCAATTTGCTCTCGGGATCTGAGATAAGCTTCTATCCAGGGCCTTCATTCAGACAAAACTTTCTTTGTGGCCCCTCTGTCAAATCCACAAGGCTGCTCGCTCCAGCCTTGCCCACCCGAAAGGACTTTGCAATCAACGACGGCCACTTCCGTACTTTCTTCTTTCAAGGTTCTCCGTTCTCTAGGGCTGTGCTAGCTCAGCAGTAAAATTATCTCTTTGCTGAACAAACAGGCAGCCTATGGATTTCTTCTCCCCCTGACTTTCTTGCAAATGTTTTTACTTTATAAAATCAACATCCTTTATAAGAAGCATTATAGAAAACCATGGAATTTTCAAATGCTCTCCTTTTCCTTAGAACCTCAGTAAATTAATTTTTTTCTTCATAGATCAGCCTGTGGTCCGTATAGAATAACTCAAAATGACAGGACATAATTAGGAACAGAGACGGATAACAAATTTTGTAATAACACGCCATCAAATGTGGACCCAGTTCCAGCATCCGAGACCTCTTTGCTGTTTCTTCCTCACACACAAAACTTCATTTCTCATCTCGGTGTCTTTTCACTGGCTGTCCCCCTTAGCTGGAATGTACTCCTATTTCCCTTCTACATCTTTGCATTTTTATCCTTGCTTATTTTACAACTCTGCCCTAGAGATACCTTCTATATGAAGTCATTCGTAAGTGAGGAGGTGGTGGTGCTGGTGGTGCAGTGGATAGAGCATTGGACCTGGAGTCAGGAAGATCTGAGTTTAAATCTGGCCTCAAATACGTATTAACTGTGTAATTCTGGGCAAATCACTGAACACGCCTGCCTCTGTTTCCTCAACTGTACAAAAGGGGATAAAAATAGCGCCCACTCCCCAGGGTTGTTATGAGGATCAATGAATGCCTGGCACATAGTAAGGACTTAATAAATCCTATTTTCCTTTCTTCCTAAATTATCCCCCACCCCGAACAACAGCTACTGTCCTCAAATTTACTTTGCATTTATTTTGTATATATTTATTTATGTGCGTGTTGCCTATATCACAGAATGGAAGTTCCTTGAAGGCAGATGCTATTTCATCAGCTTTCTATCCCCAGCCATCAGATAGGACGCACCAAACAAAAGATGCTTAATAAATTCAACTCACAAATACTTGAGTTCCCTATTTAAAATAATCTCTGGAAGAGAAACTGAGGCTGACCACATTGTGTAATCCAGTTTACACACAAATCAAGACATCACTCCCTGATGTCTTTGGTTTTCCTCAAAAATGAAGGGTCAACCACATCATCAAGGACAACCTCCTCAACCATTTATGGAGTGTCTTCTAAATGGATCATGCTGAAATGGCCAAGAGACACCAGATCTGCTGTGGTAGGAGTTTCCCCAAATGAATTTCTTTAGACTATGGAAATCACAGGTCTGGAGGAAAAGAAATAAATCTCCATCTGTCCCACTAGAACTATATAGAAATTAGTCTGATTTTTCATAGTTTCTAAGAGAACCAGTCCCAGTGCTATCAGTAATTTAAAAATGCTCAGGTATCCAAAGGGAGATGAGATTGAGCAACAACCATTAATATTTTAGTTATGCTATTAATAACATTTGTGTAGCACTTTAAGATTTATAAAAACACTTTACATGTTGACTCTGTGAGGTCAATACAACATTCTCCCCATTTTCCAGAGGGAGAATCTGAGGCCAACAGAGGGTAAAGGTGTGCCCATATAGTTAGTAAACCTCTAAGATAGGCATTCAACATTGTTCTTCCTTGTTCCAGGTCCCACACTCAATTCACTTCACCAACATTTTTCAGATTTAATGGTTTTGAGACCCCTTTACACCTTCAAAAATTCCTGAAGATCCCAAAGTATTTTTGTTTATATGGGTTATGTTTATTGATATACTCTATATTTTAAATGGATAAAATTTTTAAATGTGATTTAAAGTAACTATAACAAATCTATTACATGTTAACCTACAGATTGATGTGAAAAATAATTATATTTTCCCATGAAAAGATCAGCGAGAGGAATAGCACTGTTTTACATATTTTTTGCAAATCTCATTAAAGTCTAGCTTAATAGAAAATAGCTGGATTTTCCCATCTGCTTTTGCATTCAGTCTATTGTGATGTATTATTTTGGCTAAAGTACATGAAGACAATCTGGCTTTACAGATATGCAGCTGGAAAGGGGAGAATGTTTTAAAAGAAAAATGACCTTTTAGCATTATTATGAAAACAATTTTGATATTGTAGAACCTTCAAGTATCAAAGGCCAACATTTTGAGAACCAGTATACTATACTAGGAAGTAGGAAATCCAGGGGAAAAGTCATTGAATTTAGGAGTCTGGACACCTGTGTCACTGGACAGTTCCATCACTGTTCAGTCAAGTTACTTGATACAATCTAATTTCACCATCTAAAATAGTGATTGCAAGGCCTGTTCTCTCTTTCATCTCATAGAAATGTAATGAGAGTAATGAGGTGCAGTTTTTTCAAGGCCACAGTTATTCTCTGTGAGTAAATCAGGCCCACCAGAAAGCTCATGAATTTCTCTTAGACAACTGAGACATTAAAGCAAGTGGTACCTGAGAAGGCACTTCCATGAGTGCCCAACAACACTGGAGAGTAACCTGCAGAGGAGAGCAGCGTGTAAGGAAGCACTCCAGGTACGTTCTTCGGAAAAACAAAAATATTAACAGCAACAATAACTCATCTATATAACACTTAAAAATTTACAGAGGGCCTTCTTCACAATCCTTTCAGCTAGGTCATGGAAGAATCGGTCTCTATTTTACAGGAGAAGAAACTGACGCACAGAAAATTAAGTGACTTGTCTAGTGTCACACAACTAGAAGTTTCGCAGCCAGTCTATGAAGTCATTGTATCCAATTCTAATTTAGCTATTAATATGTAACAAGATGAAAGAAGTGGTCAGAACCATGAATAATCATTTTAGTGTTTCAATCATAACTAACATTTATATAGTGTTTAAGGTTTGTAAAGCACTTTACAAATATCATTTTGTTTTCTTCTCACAACAACCCTGGGAGGTAAGTACTGTTACTATCCCCATTTGACAGATGGAAGGTAGACCAAAGTGAAGTGACTTGCCCAAGGTTATACAGTATCTGAAACTGGATTTGAACTCACATCTTTCTGATCCCCAATCCTGCACTCTATTGACTGTACCACTTAGCTGCTTCATATTATGGTTCAACAGTGCCCTTAGAGAGACACACTCTAAGTAAATAGTTAATGAGAATGAATATTTCATTTCATTTCATTTTCATAGCTACATGAGCCCAGTTTCAAAACACAGGCACATAAGTTGAGTATGCAAAATGTGTGTTAGGGGACAGATGGCCAAGGGTGCAAAGCCAGCGGTTACCCACACAGAGGGATAGCTTTTGTTTTTACAGGCACACTTAGCTCCTGCCCTGGAAGTCAGGATAGAGTGTCCCTCATGCTGGCCTCTTTAGTCGAGCTGCTGTCACGTCATGAGCTATATAAAACAAATCCTAAAAATAACTTAATCCTATCAAGATTTTCCTCATTATCTTCCTGTGGGGTGCTCAGTTAACAGAGGTACTATATCTGGGCTATTACATCAATATTCAGAAAAAATAACCCAACATACCAAGAGCCTGGAATGGACTTTAAGATTGTTACTTGAAAATTATAACCCAGTTCCCTCCTTCTGGCACTGAAGCAGGTTGTGGTGAGCCTGCTGGAGTGACAGGGAGGAGAGAAAACTCTTTCCCAAGGGCCCCTCCTGGATTTGCTATTCAAACTAACTGGGCATGATGCCACTGTCTTGGGGATGTAAAACAGATATCTGTAAGTTCCAGAGCTGAGGCCCCTAAGCAAATAGGAGAAATTATCATGGAATTTGCCTTCATGTGAAGGAGAGATTAAATTTAGCATAGATTTGGAGCTAGAAGGGAATGTATAGAAGCCAACCCTCTTATTTTACAGATGAGGAAACTGAGATCCAGAGAGTTGTGACCTACTCAGGGTCACACAACTATTAAGTATCTGAGGAGGTTTTGAAATCAAGTTTTCTTAACTGTCTCTACTACAACATGTTTCCTTGTTCTTTCTGGCTTTATAGGGCAGGACCAGAACCAGTGAGTAGGTAAAAGTTGTAAGGGGATTGATATTTAACCATTAGAGCTGTCCAAAAGTAGGACAGAGTGGACTCAAGAGATGGTGGGTTCCATCTCTTTGGAGGTGAGGGGGTCACTTCTCCAGTTTGGTATAGTGAGGATTTCTTACATGCTTGGGCTAGGCCAGCTGACCTCTGAGATCCTCCAACTCTCAGATTCTACAATCAATCTATGATGGTCAAACTGGTAAGGGGACATTTTCTATTATCTGGTGTTACGATCTACAAGATCATTTTTTAAAACCCATTTTCAAGAAGCTGATATTGTAGGTGTTTTAGAATGCCTGAGATTCCCCCATTTCCCTTAGCCAAACTTAGTTTTTGGGACCTGGGGGGAGGCGGGTGGAAGAGGGGGGCCCAGAATGTAACCACAGCAGAGAAAGACCTGTGAGTGTGTGTATCTAGAAACAAGTTAGTGAATCTGTTTATGGTGTGGTGAAAAGAGAACAGAATTTGGACCTAGATTTGAATTTCAGAACTGCTGTGTGATCTTGTAGAAACTATTTCACTCTTCTGGGCCTTCCTCAACTCCTCTAGGGTCTTCCCTCTGTGAATTACTTCCATTTTTTCCTGTATATAGTTGGCTTTGTTTATATTTGTTTGCATGTTGTCTCCCATGTTAGATTGTAAGCTCCTTGAGAGCAGGGGCTGTCTTCTCCCTCTCTTTGTGTCCTCAGAGCTTAGCACAGTGTCTGGTACATATAAGTACTTAATAAATGTATATTGAATTGCTGAATCCATCTATAAAGTGGAGAGAGGAAGGAACAAGAATAGACTTTAATTTGGGTGATTTCTAAAGGTCCTTTTTGCTCAACATCTTAAAATTCAGATTGGCTGTAATGTAAGAGTAGACGGATGGAGGAGAGTAATATGAGAGAAGGGTGAAAAGGCAGGGTAGGGAAAGGTCAACTCACAATGAATGATCAATAAAAAACTCTAACTCCAAACCAAAGAGGACTTAAGCTAGTCAGGAAAGAACTGGTAAGTAAAGATATCATAGCCTCTTTTATTTATCTATCTATCCATCCATCTATCCACCCATTCATCCACCCATCATTTCTCTATCTGCCTAACCCATCCATCCATCTAGTCATCCATTTATCCATCCATCTATCCATCTACATATCTATCTACCCAATCTCTCTATCATCAATCCATCTTCCCATCCATCCATCTACCCATCTACGTATTTATCCATCTACCTATCACTTATCTATCTATCCATACACACACACAACTATGACCATATATATAAATAAAAGGATACAAAGTTTCCATAAGTTCAAATGGTTTAGAGTTTGGGGCTTGGGAATTAGCAAGACCTGAGTTCAAATCCTGCTTCAGATAATTAATAGATGTATAACCCTGGGAAAGTCACTCAACCTGTGTGCCTTAGTTTCCCTATCTGTAAAATGGTAAAATAATAATACTACGTACTTTGCAGTGTTGTTGTGAGGAGAAAATTGGATAATCCAGGTAAGGTGCTTTATAAACCTTAAAGTGCTGTATAAATGCTAGCTACTGTTGTTACTCATAAGTACTTGGAACTCTCAGCCTAACCTATTTTGTATATGTTCTTTTCCATTCTAATAGTAATATTAAAATGCTACTTTGCTCATGTTAGAAGGCTTTTCAACCTGCAAATCAGTTCATAGAGATAGTAAGCTAGATCCTCTTATACTTCATTTTTTAGTCAGTTGGGTTTCCCAGACAACCACTGCCAAGCTTTCATCCCACTCCATCTTGTAGCTACCAATTTCCTTTCTTGACATCTCGCTGAGTCCTACCCTCCCCACAACTATCAGGGACACACCACTAATCTTCTGTCTGAAGGGAGAGAGGGGACTGGGCAGTCTTTTGGAGGACACATGAATTCTAGATCTATTAATCACTCAGTAGGGTATTTTCATTGCCTAGTATTCTGTGTACTTTTCCGCCCACCCTGTTCAAGTCTCTGTTTAAATACTCATATAGTGGCTAATATCTGTTCTGATGCTTTTAGCTTCTGTTTTTTGCCTTTCTTTGGAAATAATCCATCTATTAATTTACATTAATTTTAATTCACATCTAGGACACAAGAGATTTTTCAGAAGTATTCTTCCCCAATACTTATAGAATTTAAAAAAAAAAGGAGAGGCGTGGGAGGGGCAGGAGGGAGGCAGAGATTGTTTAATTTGTCCATGGAGCTAGCCATGCTTTTTCTAAGTTGTTTTGCTATAAGGTCTGGGCTAAAAGTTTTAGAAACTTAGATAAGGGAGGACATTAAACATATGGGACAATGCTATAGGCTTGGATTTGACAATAATGAACCATGCTGGCTCATTCTCAAACCTACATGTACAACCTTGAAATACAGAAGACTTAATATAGAAAACTAAAGGCAGCATGGTACATGAGAAAGAGAGTCCTGAATGTGACTGAGAGGACCTGGGCTCTAATCTGACCTCATGCTTAGATGTCACTTTAGGCAAGTTACTTCACTTAGCTGGGTCTCTGTTTCCCCATCTATAAAAATGAATGGCTTAGACTAGATGGTCTCTGAGGTCCCTTCCAACATGAAAAGTCTTGAGTGAAGAAATAATAAGTTTTACCTTTTTGATATATAATCTTCTGTACAGCCATCACACACAAAAATCAAGAAGAGTCTTTTTTTCAAGCAGAAAGGAAAACATACATGACTGCCTTAGAAAACTAGACAGCTCTGAGAATGAAAAAACCTTTCCCAAGGGTTTAGGCCTCAGTGGTACCTAGAAAGGGGGCCTGCATGAAATTATCTTTAGACTCTAATGGAGGAAGGAATTTACTCCAAATGAGATGAATTGAACGAATCTGAGTTCTAGCCTGAGGCTTTATTCAAATTTACAGTGCTGGGTGGCATGCTGGGCTAAAATAAATTGATTGAAATGATATAATAGGAAAAATTGGGTATCATCATTCTGACAAAACTGTGGAGGTCACAGGTGGATCTAAAACAATTCAACTGAAAAGATTCTACTTTATCCAAAAAGGAATCATCCCCCTCAGGCATGAGGGAGAGAATTTAATTTTCCATATGGGAATTTTCTCTAAAGGTTTTCACTGAGTTTTTATTTGGGCAGCAGAATGGTAAGCTTATTTGTAAGCTGTAAGTAGCTGCAGTGTTTTCTTTTTTTTTTGATCAGGATTTCCTTCCACTTGTGACACCCAGTGAATTGAAGATTTCCTTTCCTCTTGGGCCAAATTTAGAAATTGGCCATCGAAGCCCTCCTAGAACCGTGTAGCAGATCTGCCCTACTTCCCACATAATGAATAAATTTCTAAAGATAATCATGAAGCATATTAGCCATCTCTGTGATATAACAGGTCATTAACACAATTAGTTACACATTTTCTAACACCGTAACTTGTATTACTTCTTGGAGGAGGCTCTTAGGCTGTGACGAGAAAATTGTCAGGTAAGACTAGACTTCATTCTTAGTTGGGCCACAATTCCATCCCAAATCTGGCAGATTATGCCAACACTGAATCGTTACATTGAGTCTCCACCTTCCACTTCAGCAGAATGACAAAATGTGAGCACTGGCACTCCACTGCACACCGATAATGAAAACCATCAAGCTTTTAAGACCACCGTCCATCAGAGGGAGAAAGGACTCATTGAGAGTAATGACAGGTGCACAGCAAATTGAATGGGCTTTTTTGTATGGATACCACTGCCAAAGATCAAAACCATCCTATGCTAAATGTCATTCCCCTCCTTTGTGTTCCTAAAGGGTGCAGTATTTTTTTCAGGAAAGAAATGGAAAGAAAGGCATTAGATGAACCAGCTTTCCAGGGGGACTTTTCTGTAGTCTAATATGGTAGTAGTGCCTTTCTCCACTGTTTTTCCATTTTTTTAAAGCAATTTTTTCTTTTTTGTTTAAAAGCTAAAATGCCCTGCCTCGTGGCAGTCCAACCTCACAAGGTCAATTCTCCCCAAATGTTAGCAAGCTGAGTTGAGGAGGAGGTTTGTTCCAGACAGCAAACCATACCAGCTGTACAGAATTCCCCCTTCACCAAAACAGAGTGTAATTCATGTGCAGCATGGAGACAGGCAGTGATATGGGTCACCCTTCTAAAATGGTTCATAAGCAATCATATCTCCTGAAACTCCAGATGGCCTGCAGCAAAGGGGTGTTTATGTTCAAGTCCTTATATTTCAGCAACTCTTGGGGAAAATAGTATACTACTCCTAAGAAAGGATTTATTCTAGTTCACTCCCCCTCCAAGGCTGTGTTTTCACATTATTGCATAGCAGAAAAAAACCCAATGAATTTAGAGGCAGAAGACCTAAGATCTACTCCTAACGCTTCTATTTACAACATCTTGGACATAGCACATCACTTGGACTTTGTAAAAAGAAGGACAAGGGCTAGATGATATTTTTTTCATCTATAAATCTTTTGGTCTTATGACCACATTTATAGTTATAGTCGAGAATACATTTCAAAAACATATTGGACTTTTCCCCCTTTTCCTTGCAAAGCATTTTAAGATTCTGATTATCAAAGTCCAACCTAAATTAGCACCTCACAAATCCAGAGGTAGCCTGTCTGGCAATATCAGAGCTTCAGGACATAGTCAAAGATCTGGGAGAAAACAAAATGAGGAGAAGTAGAGAAGCTAAAAGTCCAGAGCTCATGCCTATTATTCAGCTTCTGTATATGTATTTTTAACATTTAATTTTTCAAATTTTGAGTTCCAAATTCATTTTTAATTATTTATTTTTACCATTCTTTTTTTTATGATTTGGAGTTGGAAATTCTAATTTATTATTTATTTTTTAGCATTCATTTTAAAAATTTTTGAGTTCTAAATTCTCATGCACTTTATTCATAATGGTGCATTTTCATAACCCCTCAAAGTCCTTTGAATGACTTACTCTTCATTTAACCAGAATTTTAACCACCTTGGTTATATGACTTAACAGACCACAGGAAAACAGGAGAGAGTTTACAGCATGAAAACTTGGGAGTCATCTGCATAGAGAGGATAATTGAGCCCAGGAGGATTTTTGAGATCATCAAAAGAGAAGGTGTGGATTGAGAAGAGGGCCCAAGAAAGAGCCTTGGGAGATACCCGTAATTATTGGGCACGATGAACTAGAAGAGTGGCAGCCAGAGAGGTAGGAGGAAACCCAGGTGGAACCATACCATGGTCCAATGCAAGGGTTCATTACCCTGGTTCTATGAACTAAGCCCTGCTGTCTTTGGGTAAATTCACCTAAAAATATTAAACAGGGGGTAAGAGTATACTGGGCATCCCCAAGACCACCCTTGTCTTGAAAATATTTGTTATTTAGGGTCTTCTTTTTTAAATTTGTCTTTTTTTAAAGTAAAGTTTAGTGGCATGAGTAGAGAATGGTCTCAGAGCCAGGGAACAGCCAGGTTCAGACCCAGCTTCTGATATATATCTGTATCTGTCTATATATACATCTGATACATATCTATATCTATATCTATCTGATACATATATATCTATATCTATCTATATATATATCTGATACATATATATCTATATCTATCTATATATATATCTGATACATATATATCTATATCTATCTGATACATATCTATATCTATCGATATATATCTATATGTATCTGTATGTGATATATATCTATATCAATATGTGATATAGATATATATATCTGACGTACATCTATATATACACTAACATGGTGACTCTGGGTGAGTAACTAAATGTCCTTGATCTCAGTGACCCCCTCAGAGTCTCAGTCAGAGAGAAGATGCTCACTTGTATTGGTAGAGTTTCTTCATCCAAGAGTTCCCTATAGCAATGAAATCACAAGCCTAGTCCCTGACCCCTTTCCTTAGTTAAGCTTTTACTTTTTTAGTTTATCTGGTAAATAAAAATAATATCCTCTATGGCTGAGTATTCAATAAGTGTTCACCTTATAAGGAAAAAAAATGTATCTAATTTCAGCCTCCAATGAAGTTATGTAGTGTACATCTCTAAGAGGAGTTATTTGTTTTCCAGCACTTCTATAACAAGTATTGATTTAACATGGGTAAAAGCACAGAAGGGAGACAATTTCTCCTTGCCTAATTAAACCATGCAGATGCGGGTGTGAAATCCAAGTCTGTGAGGCCCCAGAGACATTCTGGAGTGGCAGGAACCTTTCCGTGACTACCACTTGAAACTATGTGTTGGCACTGAGACTGAATACTAATAAACATCAGCTCATCATGGGAATGGGGGAATTCAAATCACTTTACTCCCATTTGGTTTCCCTGGTGTTCTAATTAACCCTCCGCCACCATGGAGGTAGCCAACCTGGAGCCTTAGCCTTCAGGGGTGTTAGGGTGGGGATCCGTAGGTGGGTGCTGCTGAAGCAGTCAATGTCATCCCTCTTTCCTCAGAATCTGAAGGTCAAATGAGGCATGTAGCCAAGTCAGAAGGGTAATCCAAAGGCCATTTATCTTATCTCCCCATGTCTCTTCAGCTCTCTCACCTGACAGTGTTTTAGGTTTTAGGGCTGAGAACCACATTCCCGAAATAACATAAAACACCCCCATTTGCCTGAACGCGTGGCAGGACTTTATTGCTTCTCCTCTCCATCTGAAGCACAGCCTGGGAGAGGCAGGCAGGATCTCACCAGCTGGGGATGCTTTTTCCTTCAAATGTTTTTTCACTTGTAGCACAAGGTCCCGACCTGGAGGAAATAGCCGGTTTGCTGCTATCCCTGCTACAACCCAGAATTAAGGTGGAAACGATTTGAGGTCATCTTTGTTTTTCTTTCAACCAAGCATCTGGGTCAAATGATATTCCCAGTCCTAGGTTTTTCACATGTCCCCCTTTACAAACCAAATGCAAAGCAGATTCTCAAAACCAGCCACCAGGCTCTCCATATATGGAGCTTAAAGACAGAGTCAGATTCAGCCTGGGTCTTTTTTTTTCTTTTTTTATGAGCAGAGTCATTTTAGGTCAAGCTTAAGCTTCTCTGAGTCATGAGATATGTGGTGATTTGGAAGGGGGTCATGCTCTAAAGACCCTTCCCTTTCTAGGGGACAGGCCCAGAGCCAAATCTGGCCAACAATGAGTGGGAATGGTCTCTCTAAACACTGACCCAAGTGAAATGAGCTAAATAGCTTCAAGTGGATCTCCAACAGACAAGTCTTTCCAAGACAGAGCATGCATTCTGCTGGGATTTCTGGCAGGAGATCTGTGCAGAGAGACCAGTGGAGAACAATATTGAGCAGACTTTGATACAGAACTGCTGCTCCATTATCTTATGTGATCTTGCAGAAACCCTATAAGTTAAAAGTAAGTGTACCATTATCCTTATTTCATAGATAAGGAGGCTGAGGCACAGAGAGGTCCGCTCAGCTGGTTGGTACATAATACTAATAACTAACTTCAATATCATGTTTAGTCAGTGGTAGAGATGGGATTTAAGTCAGGTCTCCCCACTCCATAGCTACCACTCTTTTGTGCATGACCTTAAAGCTCCAGTAAGCAAACCCTCTGTGGAGTTCTTGTGCTTTTCTCCTCCTGGTAGAATCTTTGGATCAAGCTAGATCTTTCTGGTTCCTAGGCAAATTCTCTAGTTACTCACTATATCATGGGATCTCTCTAGTTAACAACATCAGTAATAATTTTTTTAAATTGTCATTGATGTTTAAAGTACTTTGCATATATTATTTCAGTTAATCCGGACCACACCTTATGAGATGAATAGTACTTCAGGTATCCTTGTCCATTTTAGATGCAAAAAAGCAGATCTAAGTTGACCAGACTTTGACTTGTTTATTTTACCTCCCCCCTTTCTTATTATGATATTAATGTGCAAATAATTTCTCAGTGGGTAAAATCTTACCAATGGAGAAAATGGATGGTGAAATGATGTTCAGTAAATGAAGGACTTTGAGTATATTCAGGACCTTCTCCAGAGCTCTCCAATCACATGAACTGGAGAAGGAGCTAGTGAATTTCTAGCTAGGAGTCCCGTACTTGGGATTAAGCAATGTCCATCAAAGCCACTGGCAGGTCCATGATATAAAGAAAGAGTGGGAAGGAAAGAAAAAAGGGATAAAGTAAGGAACTAAAATCATAGAGGGGAGAAAAGACAAGTGTGAAGAGGAGAAATGGGAGACTGCCACCACAAACCATAGTAATATCAATGCTACCTCCTGGTTCTCTCCAATAGTGGAACAATACACTGTTAATGGATTTGGGGCTAGAAGGGACTTCACAGACCATCTAGTCTAGAGGTTCCTACTTTGAAGTCCATGGAGAGATTTCAGTGGATCTGGGAATTTTATCACAAAAGTATTTCCAAAAGTATAGTTCAATATAATGAGTTTCTTTTGTAATTCTATGAATTTTATTGTATGCATTTTAAAAAATACTGTGAAAAAGTCTCTAGAGGCTTCCCTAGGGTGCCCAAGGAATCGATGACATGCAAGAAAACAGTGAAGACGCCTGACCTAGTTTGACATTCCTTCATTTTACACAGGAAGGAAACTGAGGCTGAAGGAGATGAAATTATTTGTTCAAGGTCATCCATGGCAGTCATTATCAGAAGTGGGATGTAGACCCAGTCCCTTAAGTCCAAAGTCAGGGCTCTCTTGATCGTCAGCCTGAGCTGAAGTCAGAGAAGCAACTGGGAAATAGGGAGACCTGGGTTCAAGTCTTCTTCTGAAACAGTTGCTGGGGATCCTGGGCAAGTTATGGCCTCTCAGTGGCAACTCTGTAACTGCAGATAGGGTTCCTGTACTGGGACAATCATAGCTCTGGTCTGGACAAACACATCATCATCTACAAAAACCTATATGCTAAGTCAATGGATGTGGCTATCAGTCTTGGGCGAAGGAGAAGAGAATTGCTCCAAGTGAAAATCTTATGGTTCTTTCTATTCTCCTTAGTTGAAATCCTACAAAAGTGTTCATGATTGAGCCTTGCAGAGGCATTGTTCAAAAAGAATTGAAGTTTACAGTGACTGGAAGCCTGGTACAATGAAGAAAGGTAATAGGTTTGGATTATTTTTTTAAACTGAGTTTAAATTATAGCTTTGTGTGATCTTGTACAAGTACCTTAGACTGATTGTGCCTTGGATTCCTATCTGTGGGAGGCCAGTCTCTAAATCAGGGGACTTCACTTAATCAGATCTTTAATTTAATTTAATCAGATATTTTGTGTGTCCTTTGGCTGCTTGAAGAAGCCCATGGACCTCTTCCCAGAATTATGTTTCTAAATGCATAAGTTTACAAAAGAACTAAAGAATTTTAAAATATGATATATGCTGTCCCAAAAGGCTTAGAGCAGTTAGAAGCTTATAGTTCAAGCTTTAACAGTTTAAAACTGCGGAAAGACTTCAGGGATACCTTGTATGGTCATCAAAATGTTTAAAAAACAAGGTAAAAGACCCAAAGTTAAGAACCAGAGCTCTAAGTGACTTTAAACTCAATGAGAGTTTCAAATTCTGCTTCTTTCATCACCAGAAATCTATCACAGAGTAGAAGAATGCCAAAATCAATAACCAATATCAGATAATCATAAGATGTTAAGAGTTGGATGAGGAAACTGAGGCACTTAAAGGAACCCAAACAGTTTTGCTCAGAGCAGCACACCTCTTTAAAGGCAAGGCTAGTGGAGTCTAAAACATGAGACTCTTGACTCCCCTCCATGGTTCATCCCCACTGCATCACACCATATTATAACCAAGAGTTTAGTTGACTTTACTAGGTATTCCAAGACATTAAGGGAAGTCCATTCCAGTCAATATTCCTAGATACGAGTTTTTGTCCTTATGACTTTCAGTGCCTACTCCAACTTGCTTAGTTTAAATCAACAAATTGCTTATGTGCCATAGCATTTTTCTCCAAAATAGGATCCACAGTCCTTGGGAGAAGTTAGTGTTTTAAGGATCTTTCAAATTTCTGATTCCTATAATCTGAATTTTCCTCAAACCCAAACACTACTAATCTTCATTCCCAAGAGATTACAGATGTTATGCTGATTCACCTATCCAATACTGGGATCCATTTTTAATGAGCCAGCTTTGAAAAGTGATAAAACAGAGAGTGCCGTTGGTGTTTACTGGTTCACCAGTGTAGCAATTACCAATGCCCCCTGCTGGTGAAGAGCCAGAATGGAATATAATCCCTAAAAAGGAAATCCATATGGTATGGTTCCAAGATGGAAGAAGAGTTGGTAATTTTTTCACAACAAAACTGGTTATTTCAAAGTGCCTGAGGGAAAGGAATAATAGTGAATTGAAGATTCTGAAGTGATTTATGCACACATTTTCCGATGACTAACATTCTCCATTCTCATTTTCCTGGAAAAAGTTATGAATATATTAAACGGATCAAAAAAGCTTTGGTGCTTTTTAGTCATTTACAGGGAGAAAAAAAAAGTCCAGGTCTATATTCTTTTAAAGTGAATATCAACATTTCTGGTCCCCATTTTGTCACAGGTGTGATTTAATAAATACTAATAAATAAAACCTAAATTTGTAAAATAGTAAAAATATATAAAAATGTAATATGTAAAAGAGTAAGAATATGTAAAAAATGTAAAAGTAAATGATGAGCTCTGTGTGTTGTGGAGGTGGAGAGGGACAAGGGCAGTAAGGGAAGTTCATTATTCACTTTATAAAGGGGTTCTCTCAACTCTTTAAGTATTGAGCTCTCCTAGGGCACTTCAGATAGTGTAGTTTATGCCACTTTTTAAAACAAAAGGAAAGGCGCTGATCTACTGGAGAGAATTCAGAAGGGATGACCAAGATAAGAAGGGGCCAGAGACTACAGTACCATGAGAATCAGCTGAAGGAACTAGGTAAGAAGAAGAAAAGACTTGAAAAAGGGATAGAGGTGGAAATACGCTAGTGCTGGTTCTAATTTTAAGTTTGAGCATTTCTATCTCTCCATTTTGCAGGTACTCCCCTGTCTGGTATTTACCCACTCTCCCTTTTCTGACTACTTTGGTTTAGCCTCTCCCCTACTAGATTACAACCTCATTGGTGGAAGGGACTTTTATAAAAACTCATTTTTGCCCTACCACTCAGCATCATGGCTGGCACTTGTAGGCACTTAATAAATGTTTATTGAATGGATCAGAAGACCACAATTGCTGCAAATCAGGGCTCGTTGTTTGGTGGATTGTTGAGATTTAAGAAAATGTTAATAATGCAGACTAAACTTGGAAGTGTGCGTGCACACAGCTTGTTTTTTTTCTCCAGAGACACTGAGTGTTCAGCATTTCTCAGCACTCTCCTGTACTGCTCCGTACAGATAGACTGAGCTCGGCAGGAGTACAACAGAAGGCAGGAAATGATGAAATCCCCAGCCCGGGGGCCTGGAAGCTACCAAATATAATAATAATTGCTAATATTATTATAACATATAATAACACTAAAAATTATCATTTATTGAAAGCTTTAAGGCAGGCCTGCACAACCTGCTGCCCGTCGAAGGATTTCCGGAGGCCTGCGGAAAATGGAGAGGAAACATTCTCTCCGCCTTCTGGGGCCAGCCAGAAATCCTTTGGCATGCCTGTAGGCTGCTTACAGCTCCCAGGTGGCAGGTTGTACAGGCCTGTTTTAAGGTTTGCTTTATATCCATTCTCTCATTTGAACCTTACAAGACTCCTGGATACAGATGATCATAGAAGAAAAATAGATCAGCTTCATTATATATTTGAAAAGCTTTTGCACAAGAAATGTCAATGCAATTAGAAAAAAAAATAAGCAACTGGAAAAAAATGTTGTTATAGGAAATATCTCTGATAACATATCCAAGATGTAGAGGGAACTGATACAAATATATAAGAACAAGAACCATTCTCCAGTAGAAATGCGGTCCAAGGATGTGAATAGTCAGATTTCGAAAGAAGAAATATAAGCTATCAACAACCATATGGAAGAATACGCCAAATTACTAATAGGAGAAATGCAAATGAATCAATTCTAAAGTTACACCTCACAGCTGGTAAGATTAGCAAAGCTTGAAAAAAAAAGGCAAAAATGGCAAATAATCAAGGGGCATTGGAATAATAGGCACACTCATGATATGTTAGTGGAGTTGTGAACTAGCACAATGGTTCTAGAAAACAATTTGGAATTATATTTTTTAAAGGTCACTTTATCCCCATTGGAATAAAGCGTCAAGGTGTTCAACATAAAAGTATCCAGAGAAACTCAAAGGCAGAGGGAAAGGTGTATCTATGTGTGTATGTATATACACACACGCATATATGTACGTATGCACACATGTAAATGTGTCTACGTATACATAGTACATGTAATGTGTGTATTGTACACATACATATATATGTATATATCAGAAAGTATGCCCTGAGGCCTCATTTAGAGTAGCAAAAATAAAACAGAAAAATAGAAGAAAAGTTGATATCCATTGATTGGGAATGGCTAAACTAATTGTGGTATATGAACATAATATGATTGCACAGTAAGAAATGGCAAACATGAAGAATTCAGAGAAACTTAGGAAAATTTGCATGAACTGATACAGAGAGAAATATGCAGAATCTGGAGAAAAATTTGCACACTGAATTCATGATACAGAGGAAACCAAGATTGAAAAGATTAAGAACTCTCATCAGCGATCCACAGTGAAGATAAGGAAGCATGTCACCTGTCTCTCAGAGAGGGAATATCATAGGTATGTCACAGGTACAGATTAAGGAAGGTACTGAGTTTTTAGACAAAGTTAATGTGTTTATTGTTATTCTTAACCTTACAAGGTTACAAGGGAGGGTTACAAGGGGGAATGCCCTTGGTGGGAAGATGGAGGAGTGTTTAAGAAGTGACAATGAAAGAGAAAAAGAGAGAGGAGACTTGGAAGAAGGAAAAATGAGAACCATTTTCATGTATTTGAGGGACCTGTAAGGTGGAAAAGGGAGGCAACATTTTTAGCTTGGCCCTGGACAGCAGAACTGGAAACATCATTAGAAGCTACAGAGGGTTCAATTTTGATTCAAGGTGAGGAAAAATTTCCTAACAAGACCTGTCCCCAAATAAAGTGGGATGACACATACAGTAATGGGCTCCCATCACTAGAGTTGAGGCTTGATAACCTTTTGCTAGAGATATTGCCAGGAAAAGGGGTAACATTCTGTGTAAGGTAATTGGGACTTCAGGGCCCTTTCTAAAGTGTCCCCTCAGATTTTTACCTCTAAGAATGAGAACCCCATAATGAAGAAAGTAAACTCATGTACACTATTTATTTAGGTATTTTCTGTGGAAACAGAAAAAAACTAAAGGTAGCTGAAAAGCATATGGAGGGCTCCTGCTTTGAGTCTTGGATGAAGGTAGGCAGCTGACTTACAGGATACGGCAGAAAAGTAAAGACCAAACAAACTATCTTCCATTGTCCCCAAGTCTGAAATTCTTCCCACTATGGAGCTGATTGCGTTGGAGAAGTTGAAAATAAGGGCACACATGGGATAAGAAAGTGGTGCCATGTTTTTTTGCTCTGCTCTATTTATAAATCACTTGGTTCTTATGTATTGACTCCAAGATCCATTCCATCTAAAGAGTCAATGGTATTCCCTTGAGAAGAGAAGGGCAGGCCAGTTTGATTTTTCCCAATAAGGCCAATCACATGAGTTCCACAGAAATCTGCACAAAAGCCTCTATAGCAAAGAGACCCCTGCTTTTCCTCCATACTTTCCAGAAGAAGCTATAAGACCTGCTTACTTTGGGGAGAAGTATCTTCTGCCACATGCCCCAATACCACTAGTGGGCTTTGGGGATGATATTTAGGAAAAATAGCAGATTTCTTAGGAATACTTTGAGTCATAGATGTGTCTATTCATTCATGGTAAAAGGTCTGCAGATCACTGAGCCACAGAATGTCTGTTGGGGTTTTACATAGGGATCTTAAAAAAAAATGAATATGTCCCAGGAAGCATGATCACAGTTCTTGTGAACAAAATGAAACTCTATCAAATTCTTCTATTGAACAAAAAATGAAAACATCAGGAGGATCTCTCTCCTCAAGCTAATCCCCCTTTTGACATGCAATGACATTATCCTACTGTAGCTAGGGACAAATCCATAATGCTTATCATAATTACAGGGTTTAATAAGCAGGGCAGGCGAATAGATGTGGGTGAAGAGAAACTCTCCTCATTGGAGTCTCTTCAAGAAATGCAAATAGTGTAGCCATTAACTTACTTGGGCCATGAGTGAGTCCTATGATTCATTCACAACGCTCTAAAAGCAGCTGGCACAGGGCTATGATGGCCACCTTTTAAGGGACACTGAAATAATTTATAGACTCTGGTTAGAATTTCTGCAGCCAAATAATTTTTATAGGTACATATTAAATAAATTTCACTTTGTTTTTAGTTTTGACCTAATTAATGAATATATCATACACACTTAGTCTAACCCTCATGCAAGCAAACTTTCATATCCCTACAAAGCCAATGCTTTGCTAAGGAGCCACATAGCTTTATTCAGGGACAACAGAAACATAAGCAAGTCTTAAAAGCAATGACAATCACAGTATTATAATGTACTAAAAGGAACGGACTTAGGTAAAGTTGAAGAACCTTTTCAAACCTGATTGAAGAAGAATCTTTATCCCAGAGTGAATTTTGAGTATTGGAGATCTGCAAGTAATAACTGGTGATAAGAATTACAATAACAAAAAAAACTATAGGCCCAAAAAGCGTGTAATCCTATAGCTTGTATAGCGTGACAGACATTACAGTTTCTCTGCACATTTCGTAAAAGCAAATCAACTATTCTTACTGTATTGGAATTTCTTATTCATTTTTTTGGATGGCAAAATGGAAACGATTTGAGGATGTAAAATCATTTTTTCTTTCTTTTCCCCGAAAGTAATTCTGTCTGAAACCTATAGAAAAATATGATATTTAATTTATAAATCTATTGTGAAAAATGTATGCATATTAGCAAATATAAAAAAGGATGCCTATGACCTAGAGACCAATAAACCCCAAAAGAGAGAAAAATGATCCTACAAACAAGAAATGCAGTTAATAAACAATAGATTGACAAATATTTATTCAGCACCTACTATGTGTCAGGCACTGTGCTAAGACTAAGGATACAAAGAAAGGCAAAAAACATTCTCTGTTCTCAAGGACCTCACAGGGTACATTAGGTATCAAAAATGAGAAGAAGTGACAATCCTGTTTGCCTTAGTTCCTCATCTATAAAATGAGCTGGTGAAGAAAATGGCAAACCACTCCAGGATCTTTGCCAAGAAAACCCCAGATGGGGTCATGAAGAGTCAGACATGACTGAAACAACAGTTCACATTAATATAATGCCTTGCGTTACTTTCTTCTCAAAATCCTTTGAGGTGCATAGTTTGAATGATTATTTGTAGGCACAATGTCTAGAATCCTGGGGAACTGGTATACTGAGGTTTGAATCCCACCACATACATACTTATTAGCTGGGTGAGCATGGGAAAATCACTTTATCTCTCTGAGTCTTGATTTCCTCATCTACAAAAATGGAACAACAATGGTTGAAGTCAAATCAGCATGGCCTAATTGAGAGACAGTGGATCTTAGACTTAGATGATCTAGGTCCAAGTTTCATGTCCACCACTTACAAACTGGCTAAGCATCTCTGGGCAGACCATTTAGCTTCCTGGTTTATCAAACAACACTCCAGACTATAAATTCAAAATCAGTTGCAGATCCACATCGGTACAAGGAATCTCCTCATCAGGAGGTCCCTAAACTAATGAAATCAAAGGACTAGATGCTCCCAAAATGTTACCTCACAAGGCTGTGAAAAAGTGCTTTGAAAGCCTTAAAACAATACAGAAATACTATCTCTGTTTTGTAAATGGAGAAAAGTAAAGCAGAGAGGTTGAAGTGAGTTGTCTGCAGACAGTCAGGTATAAGTGGCAAAGCTCAAAAGAATTGATTATTATGGAATTCCATAAATGTATATGATTATAACTGAACTAGTCTTATGGACTTACATTTTGGAGATTAACTGAAAAGTGATTTTGTTCAAGACTTAGGGCTATATAAAAGATAAAGAAAAGATTTCTTCATACGCAAATATGTATTCTCAGTCTATGTCAGCTTTAAAATAATTCTATATAGTACTAAAATACCAGATAAGTCAATTACACCCCCAAAACCAAAACAACAGAAGACCTAGGCATGTCCATCAGATAGAAAGCAACAAATGGCAATGCCTGTCAGACCATATTACGTAAACTGAGGGTTTGGGGAAAGAGGGAAAATTTCAAGGAAAAGAAACTACCAACTGGAGACAACTGAACCTTGAGGATCTGGGGCAACACTAGACGAAAATCCTCAGCTCCATGACAATGAGGGAGTAAGAAGATCGTGAATGCCAGTGCAGGGAGCACAATGTGATGTGGATGATGTGAGAACTTCAACCCTAGGATGATTTGCAAATCTTACAAATGCTGCTCTCTAGGGAATTTTGATGAGTCAATTCTGCGTTTATCATTGAAATTCTAAAGAAATTTTGCAGTCAATTACTCATATTTTTGACAGACACTAGCTCTCTATCAGTGGAGTACCCGCATACCAAACTCTACCCACAAAACTATTTATTTGGTAGCATGAATACTATCGGAATTTTGATTACCTTTCATCTCTAAATTCATCAGGTTGAAAAGTATTTTATTATAAATCACGGATCTTATGAAATTCAAGTGGGTTGGGCAAAGGAGGCTTATGTTTTTGAAAAGGACTTTTTAAAATCTTGAATTATATTTTAACTGTCATACTACTACTTGAGCGGTTAGTTCATTTTACTTCACAATGGAGTAGAGGAGCTAGCCCAAGCCCTTGATTTTGCTGGTGAGAAGAGCTTATTGCACTGGGTCACACAGCTCTGGTTAGCAGCAGAACTGTTACAAGATAGAACTCAGGGCTCAGACTTCCAAGTCCAGGGTTCTTTTCTCCACAACATTGCTGGCTCTCAATGGCCAAGGGTTTCTCACTCTTAAGTTTCTTGGCTACCAGCCTATCCGCTGATAATTAATGATCTGTGAACACAGAAAAGTGTCAGTGAGTGCCCCATTTAAAGGATCCCTGGGGGTAAAATAGAATCCTTTTAGGATGTAAATAATCACTACCTAACTTCCATTTTCTTATTTCAGATTGTCATTAAAAACCCACACGTCTATTCAAGAGTTAATTATAGCTATTCAAAGTGATGACTCCTATTTCTGGGGAGTCAAGTCACTGTGATTAATAGACAGACATCTGAATTTTCTCATTTTTCTGCTTGGCGACAGTAAAGCAAATGCTGAAGAGTTGCTGGTAAAAACCTCACTTTGGAAGTTCAAAACCCAGACCTTTCCTGGACTCAAAATTTGGGCTTTCACTTTCTGGACACAAAAGACATCTTTAAAAAAAAGCATATGTTAGGGAGAGGGATGGGCTTTTAGCGTTTTAACCAAAAGAATCATAGCTTTTAGAGTTATTAGTCTTCTTAAGGAAGCCTACAGTATCTATTATGTGCCATGCTCTGTGCTAAACACTTTACATCTTCACTCGTTATCCCCAGAGTTGGCAGGGACCAAAGAGATCTCTAGTCCCATGTCTTCCTTTACAGATGAGGAAACTGAGTGTAAGGCAAAAGTTAATTATTAAGCTTTTTGTGAATCTATCTAAAACTGGATGGTTAGAGGAGGCCAGGAATAAAAATTTCTGTTGAATGATTGAGTCATATTTATAAACCACCCCTGGAGTACATCAACTTGCCAAATTACTTCATTTATATTTATATTATAGAATGTTGTTCCAAAATACTCTCTGGGCTATGTATAAGACAACAAAGATAAAATTGAACAGTGTAATGCTTTTGTTTTTAAAGACATTCATTTTATGATATGTTTTTAAATAACTACAATCACAGTCATATGTCAAAAGGGGAAATGGAGAGGGGGAAGAAGGAAAGAAGGAAAAAATAAAAACAAAAGCTCATGAAAGCACATGGGAAGAGAGACACAGGGGAAATCACTTGGGAAAGAAATGAAGGATAGTGGGCGAAGATGTAAGAAAAAGGCTACATTTGTGGCCATCTGCCTCTAGTTTGATTTTCTAAGGTTTTTTCTTTTTAAGGGGAATCAGAATGTAGTTTCAGATGTTTTGAAAATAACATGAAAGCAGTACTTTATTTAATACAGGCAGTATTATCAGAATTCAGCCATGTGAGTTAAATGAGCATGTTCCTAAAACTTAAAGAAATTCATGCCAGTTATAAGGAGATCAAGAAACCATCCTTTATAGGCTTAAAAAGTATAATTCTCTTTATTGTTACCTTTTAGTCAAATCTTCATGGGACTGCAGGCAGAGGTGGGGGAAAAAAAGAGAAAAAGAATTAAGCTGCACTTTCTTCAGAGAGACATATGTGTTCTCTTACTCTGTGCTCCAGCGCAGGATGGTGCCTTGCACATAGCTGGCACATAATATATTTTTATGGAATTGCTGTTGATTTGAGAAGAAGAAAACAGGAAGGGAAGATGGGATGACTTAGGGAAGAGTGGGCAGAACTAGTCAATGTGGATGGAAATAGTGAAAACTTCATAGAATATAGAATTGGAAGGGCTCTTAAAAGTCATTTAATTCAACTACTTCATTTCTGCAAATAAGCAAATTAAGGCCCAGAGCTGTTAAAGAACTCATCCAAAATCACAAAACCATAAAAGGCAGAGAGAAATGAGATTTGAACCCTAGACTTTGTTTTAGTTGGGTCATTTCAGTTGTGTCTGACTCTTCATGACTGTATTTGGGGTTTTCTTGGCAAAGATACTGGAGTGGTTTGCCATTTCCTTCTCCAACTCATTTTACAGATAAGGAAACTGAGGCAAGAAAGGTGAAGTGACTTGCTCAGGGTCACATAGCTAATAAATGTTTGAGGCCAGATTTTAACTCGGGAAGATGAGTCTTCTGGACTCCAGGCCCAGAACTCTGTACACTCTGCCACCTAGCTACCCAGAGCATCTACCTCCAATGTAGGTGCTCAAGGATGTTTTTGCAAGCCAAACCAACAAAACTCCAAATTTTCCCTCTTTTCCTTTTCTACTTTTTTTAGCTGCCATCTTTTCTGTCTAGTCCTCTTAGTTTAGACTTTAATACAATATCCACTATTTTGTTGCATTATATATAGTTTTAAGTTCCTTATTCTACAGGGACTCAAATTCTTTCAAGGTAGCTGGTGGTGCCATTGTGCACAGAGCGCCAGGTCTGGAGTCAGGAAGACCTGAGTTCAAATCTTTCCTTGGACACTTACAAGCTGTGTGACCCTGGGCAAGACACTTAGCCTCTGTCTGCTTCAATTTCCTCAACTATAAGACAGATGCTAGTAATAGCATCTACCCCAAAGGGTTGTTGTATGGATCAAAGGAATGTATATTTGTAAAAAGTGCTTAGCATATGCCATGCACAGAGTAAGCACTACATAAACACTTATTCCCTTCTCCTCTCACTCTTTATCACAGTGTCTAGTAAGGTGAAACCTATTAACCAGAAACTCTACACATAAATGTTAACTCATAATGTTATTCTGAAGGGCTGTGAGATCTGAACCTGCCTCCTGAGCTGTTGAAAATTAAACTGTACCCATTATAGTTTTAGTTTTGTGTAATTTAGAGTACTCTAACTTTGAAAAATGACCCCTCATCCATGGGCAAGATAATACTCCACTAACCAGAGTTAGTATTGACTGGAATACTCAATTTCCCAATTTGTAGAGTTTATTGTATATTGATGTGCTAACATCTCTATGTAACTATGTATCCTCTCCTACTCTAGGTCTCCAGGACAGCAAGTGTGTGACAGATTAGAGACTGGAGAAGGAAATGATCAATCCCTTCAGCATCTTTGCCAACAAAACCTCATGGACCATGGGGTCACAATGAGTTGGACATGACTGAATCCACTCAACAACAACAAAACAAATTAGAGAGAGGATAAAGTTATAGTTACCTTAATGGTTCTGGCAGCCAACAAGGAAACATCAAAAGACTCATTTTTTGAAATATCACTTTTTTTCTGAATAGTATTACTACGGCTTTCTCTGATAATTACTGTCTCTGTACAAGTTGTGGGTTGTCAGGACTGATTTGATT
The DNA here is from genome assembly GCA_028658325.1 of Potorous gilbertii. Taxonomy (NCBI): domain Eukaryota; kingdom Metazoa; phylum Chordata; class Mammalia; order Diprotodontia; family Potoroidae; genus Potorous; species Potorous gilbertii. The sequence continues at coordinate 693,250,267 of CM053769.1, read as the reverse complement.
TAAGCACTGCTTCCCAAGTGCCTTTGTATTTACATGTACTGACTTGTTAAATTATGCAGTGTTAATTAATTGTTCATGCGGCAAGATATGCATTGCAAACAGTTCTGATTTAAATGTAACCCATCCTCAAATATCCACACTATGGAAAAATTCAGTCTATTGCTAATGGCCAAATCTCACCAGTTTCAACCTTCAGTCCCTTCAGAAGGACAAAACTTAAACATCTGAGTCAACACCTGACATGGAGACTGGGGAAAAATATCACTGTGTTCATTTTAAAAGTTTCAGTAAAAAAATCGATGTTTTCAAATATTCAGCATTATATCAACAAACCATCCATAATTTAACCTTGGTTTTCTTTTTTTTTTAATCCGTATGTTTTCCATTGTACGTAACAGGTCATGGAACTTGAAGGAGTTTCTCTGGTCCAATCCCTTATTTTACAGATGATGAAAGTGAATCCCAGGGGGAATTCAAAATCGAATTCAAACATCATCTGTTCCAGCACCCTTTGTTTACTGAGGAGGAAACTCAGGCCTAAAGATGTCATTTTAATGTAACTTTTCCATGAACATGCCAGCTCCCACAAGCCGCCCTGAACCAGCACTTGTACATTAAGGTGAGATTCAAGCATCCTCACAAGGAAGACTGCCAATATAAGGAAGTTTGGGAATCTAATTCAATCAGATCTCATTCTTATGCAAGGATGACTGAAACATGGCTTTCTTTGTGAAAGGCTGGAATCTGGGAATTGGGAGATCATGGCAAGAGTCCAGCCCTGGGGCAATGAGTCACTGAACTAGGGTAGTGACTATATCATTGGAGAGAAGGAGATAAATACGACAGATGTGCTAAAGGGAGATTTGCTATGAGTCTGAAAAATGATTAAGACTGGACAAAATCCAGAGCAAAAAGGCTGAAGAGGAAGGTTTGGTGCAGTGGTATGTCCATGGACTTTGGAGTTAGCCCTCGGTTCAAATCCTTGCTCCACTGTTATGGCCCATGTTATTTTTAGGCAAGTCCCTTGACCTCTCACATCTGTCCTCTTCACTATAGGGGAACAGACTAGAACTTCACCTTTTCACAATTGCTCCCTGAGGTCTACAAAGGCTTGCTGAAATCCCTGTTTTCTAGAAGTCAAAGAGCGGAAAGTCTTGAGTAGCAATCTGTTTATTCAATCCAGGAGTGCTGCTCTCAGTGGGGATCATTTCAGAGGGTGTGAATCCTGAACATGCGTATTCTTTCTGACATCTAATGAAAGGGGACCCAACACCAGTTTGCCAACTTAACCTTCTTCAGATTCAACAGTACTCAGTCACAAAGAGAATTCCACTGATCAGCATTTGTTGCATTTTTGCTTTGATCTCTTCTTTTCTTTTAAACAACTTGAATGAAAGCAGATAGTAGGCCAACAGACCTAGATACACTCTCCTCTGAGTTTCTATAGCACCAAGTATCTATCTCATTCATTTGATATTTATCATACAATGCCTCATCTTTTCAGTTATCTTTTTGTATTTGTACATATGGCTTCCCTGAAGAAATCATGAGCTCTTGTTGGCAAGAGGGGTTTCATTAGCTTTTTCAGATGTCCCAACTACCTACCTTGCCATCGTAGAATTCAATATATGAATGCTGATTTATCATTTGCAGATCGACTGCTCCGACGAGCACCATTCAATTTCAATTCAATTTGATTCAACAAAATTTGTTAAGCTCCTCCTGTGCAAAGCACTGTTATACACTAAGAATGTTAAGGTAAAACAATCATTACCCTCAAAAAAGTAAACAGGCTACTAGCCGGAGGAAGATGAACATAGCACATACACAAATAAATAAATACAAAATGTATACTAAGTAATATAAAGTAATTTCAAGGGGAAAGATCAGTAACAACCAGAGATTTGCAAAAGCCTGATGTAAGAGGTTTAGACCTAAGCTATACTTTGAATATAAGGATTTTAAGAGATAGAAGTGAGGAAGGAATACTTTCCAGATACAGAGAACAGACCATACAAAAGCACGGAGGTAGAAGATGGCTACAAGGAACCAACAGATGAGTGGACGGGAATGAAAAGTATATGAATCCATGAAGGGAAGTAATATGGAATAAGACTAAGGAGGGAGGTGGGACCAGATTGTGAAGAGCTTTAGATCCAGGCTGAGGCATCTGTGCTCTGTCCTAGGGAGGCATTGGAGACTTTTGAGGAAGAGAATGATAGGGCCAGATCTTTATTATAAACAAATCAATTGACAGCTTTGTGCAAGATTAGAATCTGAGAATCAGGAGACTTGAAAATAGTCCTGAACTAGGGTGGTGGTTATGTCACTGGAGAGTAGACAGATACTAGAGACATACTGAAGGGAGATTTACTATGAATCTAAAGAATGGATAAGACTTGACAATTAATTAAATATGGGAAGAGTGAGAGAGAAGTAAGAATCAAGGATGACTCAGAGGCATGTATCTGGGTGACCTGAAGGATGGTGGTGCCCTCAACAGATGGAAATTTGGAAGAGGGACAGATGAGTCCTGTCTGGGTCAAGTTGATTTTGAGATGCCAGTGGGTAGAAATGGGGCAGCTAGGTGGCTCAGTGGATACAGTGACCTTGAGTCAGGGAGACTCATCTAGCTAGGTGACCCTGGGCAAATGATTTAACACCGTTTGCCTCAGTATCCTCATCTTTAAAATGAACTGGAGAAGGAAATGGCAAAACACTCCAGTAATTTTGCCAAGAAAACCCCAAATAGGGACACAAAGAGTTGGACTTGACTGAAAAACAATTGAGCAGAAATGTCTAGCAGGTTATCTGGTAATGTGGGTCTGGTCTTCAGGAAAGAAAAGACTAGAGCTAAATTATATCAATTTTTATAGATATGATGCTCAAACCAATGGAAGTTTGCACCTTCCAAGAAAGGGTACAAGCATAGAGAGTTGAGAGGATACACGCATTTCAGAACATGGTAGCAGAAAGATAACTCAGCAAAACAAGTTAAGAAGGAACTATGACACAAGTAAGAGGAATATTAAGAAACAGCAGTGTCTAAGGAGCCAAGAAAGGAAAGAGAATGAGGAGAAAAGAGAGGTTGACAGTGTCACAAGCTACAGAGAATCAAGTAAAATAAGGACTAGAAAAGGCCAATGGATTTAGTGACTACTAGATATTGGTAACTTTGGAAAGAATGATGACTATCTCAGTGTCAGACAAAGCACAGGTCTTTAAATTTGGAAGAGAACTTAAATAAGACCTCATCCAATGCTTTATCTAATAGGTAAGGAATTTGAGGTCCAGACAGAAAGCGTGACTTGCTAAAAGCTGGTACAGCTAGACAGTAGCAGAACTGGGGGCCTGAGCGCCAGTCTTGAGACTTGCATTCCAGTGTTCTTTCCACTTCACCACACTGTCTCATACCCTCAACTGCAAAAGTGCCAAATCTGTTTACAACAAAATTCTTTTTATCCAGAAGCTGAAGGAATCTCAGCCTTCTGGTTACCAAATGTCTTTATTCAATAGAGTTATCATATTCCACAAAATATACTTGAGACAAAAATTATAACAAAGATAATTTCACTTTTTTTATTGGCCCCTAAAAAAAGGATCTCTCTGCCTTCCTCAAGTGAGTTTTGTAAGCACCAATTGCTGTTAGGTTGTGAAAGCAAATCTTATTTAAATTTGGTGATTGCTAGGATATCCTAGCAGGGTGCTTGTGGTACCTTTGAACATCCATCATGTTAAATTAAGGGTAGCTGATTTTCATAAAGTAGATTCACACCCTGTCAGTTCTAATCCTACAAGAGTCAAAATAAACTTCTATAAGGGGATCTTTAAAATGGCAGAGGACAACTGCTCAAAAATGGCTGACTTTTTTTCATGTCAGATACCAGGAATCTGACTTGATTAGAGACTTTTTCTATTTTGTAGTGTGTAGATTCCAGGTTAATTTCTTTGTATGTGCTATTTTCACTGACTGATATAACAGGGATTAATGAGGCCACATCTGTCAAATGCTGTGAGTTCTCTGGAGAAAGGTGCTACACACATTTGTTATTTCATTAGTAGGAAAATTGGCATTCTCTTAATCAGATGATCTACATGAGAGGGAGAAGGGGCTCCAGAAGTTTGGTCCAATGTGCTTAGCAGTAGCTCGTACACAACCTGGGCTGATGAACCTAGATTAATTAGGGAGAAAGAACCTGACCAGAAACAATGATAAGTTACCCAACATTGTCCTCAAAGAGTGACTTGGGATACCATTTTATTTTTATACCTTTGAAGAGCTACCAGGCAGTCCCTCTCTCTGTCTGTCTCTGTCTCACTCCTCTCACTCATTCAACTTAAACCTGAATATTGACAATGAGTTCATTAGAGTTAAAGATGGAAGGACCATAGTTCCCTACTCCAAATCTCCCATTTTACAGATGAGATAACTGAGGACCAAAGAATTAAATGATTTGTTCAAGGTCTCAAAAGCAAGTAGTAAGTAGCAGAGCCACTTTTAGTGATTAGTAAGAAGAATCACACCCAATCAAACTCTACTTTTCCTCTGGCCTTGAGTAGGTAGTCGTCCTCAGAAAGTTTAAAAAATAATAATTACTACTATACAAACTCATTAAAAAATTATTTTTAGAATTCATCCCTAGCTGCATAAGGCACACACAATCATCTTTTCAGTCATTACTTCAAAGCAGTTTTTAATCAAACTTGGGATCATTTATGAAAATCACATTCATTTTTTATTTAAATTTTTTGGAACCATGTTAATCCTAAAATACTTTGTCTCTTGTTCCTGTGGGACTTTATGGAACTCCTGACTCATTTCTCCTCACCCTTCGTCTCTGAAGCATTTCTCTTTATGAAGATAACTTATAATGAAATAAACTTTGCCCTCAGGCTTGGTCAGAGAAAATAAGAGAGAATCCCCAGAGTATGAATTGTAGGCGATATTCGATTGTTGCCCTGGTAACTCTTTAATTAGTCCTGGTTTTCTATTTATGGCTGGCACCTGGAGGTAACCTCTGGGTAGGCTTTGGTCATTACAAAGGAATCAAGAGGCGCAGTGCTAGAGGGAAGAGGATCAAGTCTATCCTCTGTCCTCAGGGATTTATAGACAGACCACAAAAACATCCTGCTCTATCCTTCTCTCCTTCTCCATCTCCCTCTCTCTGTCTGTCTCTGTCTCACTCCTCTCACTCATACAATATCAAGATTTTTTTTTAAAGTTTTGAGTATATGTTTCATCTTCCCAACTAAAACTGTACATCTCCCTAAGGGCAGGGGCCACGTCTATATTTCTTCGTATCCCTCAGCTTGTCTTCACAACAATGTAAAAGAAAACCCTGAAAAGGCTTCAGATCTTTGAGCAACACAGTGACCAGCTGTGACTTCTGACACGGGTTGGGGGGGGGGGTGGGGTGGCTTCTGGAAGTAGATATGGGCAATGTCTTGATTTGTTTTGCTTAGCTGTACGTAACTGCTATAAAGAAGGGTACTACTGGGGTGGGGCTGGGGTCATAGAAAAATGTCATTGAGGTTAAAAAAAATCAATCAATAAAACATTGAAAAAAACCCTGTTGATCGGATAATCTGTCTGCTGTGTACTTCCATCCTTCCTCATCTTCTTCCATAGACTAAAGATATTTCGGCAGTCCAACCCCCATGTTTCTCCAGGAAAACTCCTTAAACAGAGAAGCCAAGTATAGGTATAGACAGGAGTTGGGTTGGGGAATGGAAGGTAAAGAAAATTTAGGGACTCTTTTTGTTGCTTTTTGTAGGAACTCCGAAGGGTAGCTTGAATATCAACCTGACTTCAGACACTTTCTGAGCTCTGGGATGCACCGTGATTGCTGAGAAGCTAGCAGAGCTTTGGAATAGATGCGGTGGGAGTTAATGGAAGAATTACAGCCATCTCTCAAAACGGCTACTGAACTCAGGCAGGCAATTTCCCCTATTCTCCTGTCACGATCCATTTGGAGTGGCTCCGCAATGCGCTCTAGAAATCCCTTGAGAGCCATTACTATCCCCTGGGTAAACCATTCCTTCTTAATCCTCAAAAGAAAATGAATCGATACTTCTCAGGAGGTTCACTTACCGGTCTGAGCCATCATTTGCTTCCCATGAGTCTCAAGGCACGCCTAAAAACCATGGCTCCATGTTGCCACTTTTTTTTAAACTAACACCACACAAATTTTAAAAACAAAACAAAAAAACAAACAAACCAAAACAAAACCGACTCACTGGGGCACATTAATGTAATGTGAGGATATGGCCACAAAAGACCCAAGAATTTCAAAGTTGGGCCTGGAACTGAAGTTCTATTGAAATCTCCCAAGAATTATGTATTGTATCGAGTACAATACATAACTCTGAGTCTTATCATCAGAAGGATTTAGTCCCTTTCGATGTTTCAAAAGAAAGGAGAGGGGCGGGGGGGGAAAGGGGCCTGAGATACCCATGGTACAATCCCAACACAGAGGCTGTTCCTATCGGCTAACATTTGAATGGGAAACCATTCACAAGATCTGGATTGGGAAAGCTTTGGGGAGGAAAGAAATGGGAGAATGGTAATAATTTGCATTAAAATGGGGGGTCTACTCCCTAAATAGGCTGAGTTTGCCTGAATGGATATTAAATGCGGCCCTGGGTACCTCAACAAAAATCAAGGGCTGCCTTTGTCATCTTTTTTAATAGCCAGATACCCTGCCCTTTCCCCATCCCCCAAGCCATTGCATGATGAAACAGAAGGCACCCTTGTGTGTGTGTGTGTGTGTGTGTGTGTGTGTGTGCATGCGTGCATGTGTGCGTGTGTGTGTGTGTGTGTGTGTGTGTGTGTGTGTGTTAACATCAAAACACTCACAAGTACCTTAGGGATAAAGTATCAGCCTCCACTCTGAAGTCCCTGGCACTTTTGGGGTTAAGTCAGACTCTTTAATGCTACGGGAATGTACATTTTTGTGCCTTATTATTTAAAGGCTAAGAGCCTGGCTACACAGTCATTACTCTCATCATAGGGAGGGAGACCGATGCATTCTAGTCACATACAATTAAGCTATAATTCTACAGCATGACAGACTAAACGTGCATGTCTAGGCAGAGAAAGAAGATGCTTTCAAATAGAACCTTAGATATTTTCCAAGAGGATTTTATCTTGCTATGGAAAAATATTAGGCACAAAATCTCACCTCATTAATGACTATGGACATGAAGGATCTGCATGACTTAATTTCAAAGGGCTTGATTTCCATTCATTATCAAAAAACTAGAGCCTAGAGACAAGAAATTTCAGGAAAAATCTCACTTTACGGAGCTTTTCTTCTAAGACAAAAGAATGGGCTTTTAAAGCAGAATTAACAAATTGAAAATTTCATCATGTCAGAGATTGTGTTAATGTGGTCAGCAAAGTTGTTCAAACCAGTGGCAAAATATTTAAATACAAGTTTTTTGATTTATTTCATGGCAAAAAAGAAATCTCAGTTGCGAAGTTCCTAGTTATTTGTTTATCGAGACAGGTGGGGGACGGTTGAAAATGTTTGAAGAAAAAGTTAAAGAATCATCTTGTGTGGAGCTGTCTCTGCATTTGAAGTCCTGTGCCAGCAATCAACGCTGCACTAATGAGCTGTGATCTGCTTCCCAGAATCTGCTGTGTCAATGAAATAAACCCTTTCCTGACCTTTCCTCTCCCACTTCAGTCCAGTCATATTAATGCTAAAATGACTTAGTGCTATACAATTCCCAGAGTCCTCTAAAACCATTGGCAGTCTTAGGTCATATAAAATATAAACACTCCTCTAAAAACAGTCTTCAATGTGATTTTTAAAAATAAAGCTTATATTAAAATTACAAACACTCCAGGTTAGCATTTTTGGTAGTCGAAGTTAACCATCAAACTTGTCAAGTCCCATCTATCCTCACTGAGTAAAACAAAGAAACAATGGTTTCCGTATTTGGTTGCACCACAAATCACTGTCATGCAGCTTCAAAAGGAGAGGCAGGAGAAAAGAATTAGAGGGAAACAGAACTGAAGGGTAATTTTAAATCCTTTTCACTTCCTTAGGACAAAAATATTTGGAGTACTTTTCCTCAGTTTTGTGTTCATTACGTGAGTCCCTTGGACCAAATTCCCATTGTGATTTGTATACTCAGAAATGTTTCCTCCTGCTGTCCTTGGATGTGATTAGCTCCACAGCTCAGCAGAGGTAGGAGGTAAAGTGAGTTGGGGAAAGAAAGCAATTTAACTAAAAAAAAAATATGGCAGCCCGTAACTTCTGTGTAGATATTAATACAATGAATCAAAGTTGGTTACCCACAATAAAAGCTGCAAGGGACCTTGGAGTTCACCTCCAACATCCCCTTTTTTACAGATGTGGGAATAGAAACGGGGGCAGGAGGGGGGGGTCAGAAGTGACTTGTCCAAGGCAGCAAATGCCACCAGTAGTAAATGACAGAGCTAGAATTTGAACTCTAACTCCAAAGCCAACTGAATGCCCTTTCCATAGCACTGCATTGTTTTTACATATAGATAGATATTTTATTATGTAGTTGTATAAATCTAAGGAAAATTCAGGCTATCAGTCCATGATTAGAATATTCAATTCCTGGACCTTATTTTTGGCCTGAGTGAATGATATGAAGCATGAGGATGTGTCCAAATTTTCACATCTTGGTAACTGGCCTGGATAAAGCCAGGCTGATTAATCATGGGATTACCAACTGGTCTCCTATCCAATGGCATCTTTGTCATGAATTAATAGGTAGGTTCAAGGTCTACTAAATAGCTGCTTAGGAAATGAGTGGTAATCTCAGAAAAGCCATGAGGCCAATAAGCTCCAAAGCTAAAACTGCTTTAATTATTCAGTTTAGGGCTGAAATATTTAAAGAATGGACAACATGTCTGTTGTTTAGGTTGTCTCCATCTTGCGCAGAGGATTCTCACATTCAGTACAATCACACTAAAACCATGTCTTCATGGTGATAACAAAATTCTATAAACCAATCTTACGTAGGAATTACAAAACAAGGACAAGTCAAGTAGGAAAAAAAGATAATCTTCTCCCTGGCTGGCTTGAAATCATGACACAGACAAGGCATTTCTTTATTTTGAAGCTTCTGTACAGGAATGATTTGGAATTAGCCCTCTGGGTAATCTTATTCAATGATAACTTCAAGGCTGCTGCCGAGGAGTTCACAAGAACAACGATATTAGGAAAAACAGTAGCATACGGCATGGGCGTATGATGGCATACTGTCAGCCATTATTCCTCTCCTGAATAATCACAGGGACAAAATCTGGGTGGGTGAGGGATTGTGAGCGGTGAGGAAAAAATGAGAAGGAATTCAACATGAGAGACTTGGAGAGAATTGGACAGATGGAATAAGAAGGTTCAAAAAAGGAACATAAGTGATAGATGACTAGAGAGCTGAGGAAGAGATACGATTGAGGGAATTGGAAAGGATGAGATTGATGCTGCCCACTCATCTTTTCAAGATGGCTACTGTGTGTTAGGGATCCATCATAGGGTCTGCTATGGTTATGTGCCGCTGTGGATGAACTCTAGTGTCTGCCTTAAGTTTTGCAGAATCATGGTGAGTGGAGAGTCACTAAATGGGTAAGGAATATGTTAAAGCACAAGAAAGAACTACATTTCTCCCAAAAATTCTTCCTAGTGAGAACAGAAAAATAGTTAATGCCTTCCTTCTATTGAGTCTGGTATTGAGACTCTACCAAAAATGGTGTGTGATCTAGTAGAAAAGTCAGCTGGATTTGAAGCCAGAATATCTGGGTTTGAATTCTAGTTCTGGCATTTACTACTTGTGTAACCCTGAGCAAGTAATTTTAACTTCTCTGGGCTTCAGTTTCCTCATCTGTAAAATGGGGAGATTGGACTAAATGCCCTCTAGGTGACAGAATGAATAGCATTCTGAAGTAGGAATCAGGAAGACCTGAGTTCAACTCTTACCTCAGACACTTGGCTGTATGACCCTAGGCAAGTCACTTAACCTATTTTAACCTGTTTCTTCATCTATAAAATGGGTATAATAATGGTGTTTCTCATAGGGTAATTATGAGGATCCAATGAGATGATAGATAAATATCTACATATATAAATATATATATACACATATACATATAAAATAAATTCAATTTGACTTGATTCATTTCAAATGATTTGTAAACTTCATAGCCTTATATAAATGTTATATATTATTAGTTATTCATAATATGAGAAAAAGTCCTACAAGTTCTATGTCTAAGCTACCATGACTGCCTTGGGGACAAGTTCTTTTTCATGGTATATAATCAGGTGACAAGTACAGAACCTTCCCAAGCCAGAATAATAAACCACCTTTAAAACTAGTTTTCCTCCAAAAATCAATTCTGCTAAATGCCCAAAAGAAGTCTTGGGATCATTCACTTACAATAACAAGGGTTTTCCTCAAAATCATGTGCAAGGCATTGTTATACTTAAATGAAGAAGACTGTAGACCTCATGGGATTCTGGGAATCCCATGTTTGTTTTAACAAGTAAAAGAAAAAAAAATCTAATAAATTGCCTTTTAAGGAATTTTCAACAATAACTTCTAAAAAATGAAATTAGAGAAGCTTTTGTCCTCTTACCAGAATTTTCCTAAAAAGAGGTATCTTGCCAGAAAAAAAGACTACTTTCTTTTATATTCACAATGTGATAAAAGGAAGCCAAGATTTCAGTGTCCTAAAAGGATTACCTTTAGTAACTTTAGTAAATTACCTACTACAGTATGACATCATGAGCTCATAAAAATTTTCCTATTCTGATTTCCAGTAAACTCCAATAGGTCCCCATACAGACAGCCCTACATAGCTTCATAGCAACTTTCACTGAACAAGTTCAGACTGAATTTGACAGTAGAGTTTAACATTTTTCACTCACTTCCAGAAACTATCCATCTGAATAACTGAAAGCTACACAGCCCTTATTCTGCCATCATCCTAGGGAATTCGATTCAAACCGACAGCCACAGAGAGCCTGCTAGCAGAACTGCTAATGAATGAGTCATGAATATACTGACTGGGTTAGATTCTCAGTCTGTGGGATGTTGTGGGATGTCTCCCAGAGTGATATACAAGACAAGAATTTGATCTCAGTTAAAGAAATACTGAGCCCAGCTTCTCCTTGCTACAATGGTAAGAGACTAGCAGAAATATTATGAATGCACATAAGAAAAAGAAATTATGAATTGTATATTACCCAACATTCAAGTAATAGCCAAAGAACAACATGGAATGTCATTGTCTTATGGGTAGTTAACTCAACAGCGTTAGGTTATCGCCTCCCCATCCCCCCACCACCTCCCTGCATCTCCCCAGGACGGATCTCTCTGTAGGGAGGGGAGTTCTGCTTCATTTCTTAGGCTGTACCCCATGTTGTATTGAAAATTGCCATCCCCAGGAGAATAGGGGGAAAAAGGTATAGGCACATTCACACAAATCATTCTGCTCCTTGAATAGCCATTCAGATTATATGCCTACTGAGAAGAGGCCTTTTGCACTATCTACAACAAGTTTCTATATTTTTTATGATCAATCTTCAGCAAGATTTGCTGTCATCTCATGAAAGCTCTTATGTTAGCAGGATAGACTTGCCAGCTCTCTATTACCCCTGATCATTTATATTTGGTTTGGAATGCCAAAGTGATCTTGGTTTCTGTCCCTAATGGTATCTGGCTAAGATGAACAGTAAGATTATTTTGCTTTTCCTGAGCATATGCCAACTAGTTACAAGGAGAGGAGGTTCAGGACTGCATTGCAGGGCAGACAGAAATAAGCCTAGGATTAAAAAATTTCCTCCTTAGAAGCCACACTTCTTCGGATAACCCATATATAGATCATTGAGAGTTGATTACACTTTTAAATGCAGCTAATGTCTAAATATATTTGCATATCAATACACAGAAACCTTTCCAAATAATTGAAGTGCTTAAGAAACCCTCAAGTAATGGTTCCCTTCATCCAGCAAAATTATGTTTTCATTTTAAACTCTATAATTGAATAATACTGAAAGAAAAATCACCTCGAACATCAGGAGAAAATCGTGCAGAATGTCGAGATACAAAAAGTTTCAGTTCTTGATCTAGGTTGCATTCAATCAGGTTTGTGTCCCATGATCGGATTCCTGAAGAGAAAGAAAAGAAAGAGAGAAGCCATATACCCAGTTAGTCATCCAAATGTGGTTTGGAAAATATCAAATGAACATTTTCGGAATTTTAAGGAAGGATGTGGAAACTCCCTCCTTGGAGAGCTTTATGAAGAATGGTGGGTACCACGGAATTAAATATCCTTCTCTTAGAACACTAAACAAACTTTGGGGAAGGAGTAGGAAAGACAGGAATAGGATGAACTCTTGACTCCTCATAACATTTAAATACTGCTTTTTTGGACAAGTGAAAGAAAATACTCATTAGGGAAATGATAGGCTCCACTACAGGATGCCAACAGGAAGCAAAATGAGAGAAACCCCAAGAGCTAGAGTTTGGGTTAGAAGGTCATTGGAATGCTCCTTTGGTGTCCAAATGGTCTACTCATGGTTTTGGTGTGGCCTAGCCAAAGGAAAGGATACATCGGAGTGGGTGAGAACAAGGGCTCATGTTCAAGGCTTCAGTTATTCTATTTTCACCGTGGGTGTGTCCTCTACTCTTCAAAAGCCCTATTCAGAAAGCCATAGTTTATGAACCTTGACAATAATTCAGATCTTGGGCAAAGTCCCACACATGAAAATGAAATTTCTCCATTTCTTCAGTGCCAAGTCAAGAAGATTTTACATAATCCTGAACAAAAGCCAGGCTCTCTTAATATTCAGGACATGGACTTGGACTAACTAGTCTTTTCTAGGCACATTACCTGTGCAAGCTGACAGACAGTCCTTTATTCATTGTCATTTTTATTAAGTTTTCATATCCTGGGGTAAAAAGGAAAGTAATCTTAAAAAAAAATAAAACCTTTCTAAAATTGGAATTGATGGCTTATCTACATTAGGAAAAAAATTGTGTAAGCTTCCTTTGTATAGAGAGGAAGCTGCAGTCAGCTGAGAGGTGAGGGTGGGAAGCAGGATGAAAGTCAGTTTCCTGCACTGACAGCCTTGGTGATCCCATCCTTCTTCCTTCCTCCTTCCTTTGCCTGTTCTGCCGTCCTGAGCGGAGGGGTACTGGGCAGGAGTACTAGCCTCTGTATGTATCTGTAGGAATGAAGGAATAGAAGGAGATTGGGAAACCACAGACTCCTGTATAGTCGACTTTTTACATTTCCAAGATATAGCACTGGGCAAAGCAGGGAGCACTGTCTGAGATCATGTGGCTTTTGCGAAGGCCTCTCCATACTAACACAGACCTGGAAAGAACCCCTCAAGGGTCCACAGATAATCAGAGCTGGAAGGAAAGGGAAGGAAGTTAGACATTATTTATTCCAAGAATTCTTACCCTAAGCTTGTGAACTTACTTTAAAAAAAAAAAAGACAACTTTTTTCAATAACTGTATTTCAATATTCAATTTCCTTTGAATCTTATATATTTTATTTTATGCACTTGAGTGCATTATTCTGAGAAGCAGTCTATAAGTTTCACCAGACTGCTTCACACATACACAAAGGTAATCCCTGGTCTAATTCAATCCCTTCATTTACAGTGAGAAGATGAGGAAAAGTGAAATGATATAACTCAGGTCCCACAGCTTGTTAGTAGCAATTGTGACTGGACCCTAGGTCTTTTGCTTACTAGTCCAGTTATCACTCTCCAAACCAGTACAGTTAGCAGGCATTTTGTTTACAAAGCACTCTCCTGGTAACCATCAGACTATTAAACACACCTACCAATGAACAGATTGATTTAAAAGAAAAAACAATTTGGTTGGGCTCACATCTCCTATCTGTATAACTTGAGGGCATGTTGCTTACCCTCTCAGAGATTCAGGGTCCTCATCTATAAAATCAGGCTCATAATACCCACCATGTCTACTTGACAGGGTTGTTGTGCAGATCAAATGAGATAATGTATGCCAAGCACTTAAGCTCCCTATAAACATGACCTGTCAATTACTATAATATGCAACCTGGTGAGTTCGTGCTTTTATTAGTCATTAGTGGCACAAAGGTAAGAGATTTAGAGCATAAATGCCACTATATAATTTTAATCATATCTCTAAATCATTTGTTTCATTGCTGTCCTGAGTAGTCTCAGTATCTTTCAAAGCATCAAAGTTACTATTTCTATATTACAACTGTATGTTGCTAGACAAACTCTCTGCTGGTCTCAGAATTTTTTAAACAAAGAAATATTCCAATCGAAAGCTTATTTTAACTTAACATTTTCAGATAGGTGCATAATTGCTTTAAAAAAAGGGGGCTTGCCTAAATCCAGAGCCTCTAAAGAGCAATATAATTCCCCTTGTGATAGATGAGGAAAATTCAGATATGAAAGAGTTAAGTCTATTAAAGAGCATCTAAACTATTACATATGATTTTATTAGTCTCCTTAGAAACATTAATAACTTCAGTTTGCATTTGTGCTAATGGACTACTTAAATTTTAACGAGAAATGCATATTGAGATTTGGTGATCTTTTTAGTGCAGAACTGATGAGTTCTTTTCCACTCACAGGAGTGCTTGACAGGTTGAAAGGTCTGAATTCATTAGAATATTTTATTTCAATGTATACATTATATACTTGTCTAGTCTGAAGGATTACTGAATTCCTTCCTGTGGCACCTAATTGCTATTGTCTACTAAAATTCTTGACAATCCAGACCTGGGCTTCCATTTTGTCTTTAGGCTTGTCAGCATAGGTCAATAAGCTAATCATGAAACATAACAAGGATTTAATTATAATATGTGTGAATATTTTGCTCTTCATTCTAAATAATGCTCAAGTTGCTATGTTCTTTGGAATTCTCTTGGAAGATGTATGTTCTGGACAGTGACTGTCGGATAGTATTCAAAAAGCCATAGTTTCTAAACCTTGACAATAATTCAGGTCTTGGGCAAAGTCCCACACATGAAGCTAAACACAGAAAGCCATTGATGATGCTTTATTTCTCAGTGAAAATACTACAGGTTTATGAAAAAAAGAGGCCCTCAAGATGAATTAGCTAAGGGTAGGCACACAGCGGCGGCCTTAAGTTCTCAGGATGACTCTAGTTTTGATATAAGCCGTAGCAGTTATAGAGATAAAGCCAGATAAGTTTAGAAAGGTTGCTATTTTTGACCATATGTATATAAGGGATATAATAAATCATCAGAATTGAATGTTTTTCAGAAATCTCAATTCAGTTGCTTGGCTTAATTCTTGAGCCACTACCACGCTCTCCACCCCACCCTTTTTGACTCAAGTACTATCATTTGATTATCTCAAAATATTTATTCAAAATAAAAGAATGACATTAGGAAATTAAGGTGAGATCAACTTAAATTTAAATCTAAAAGTCCAGGCTAAGTGACTAATTATGAATAGAGGCAAATAAATTTATTGTACTGTCATAATTTTTAAAAGCCATCTATTCTAAAACCAGTCTCAAGTTCCCTGAGAGACTGGTGGCTCCCCCACATTTGCTAATGGAAAGCTATTTGCCATCAACTCTAGTTTGCTTCATCAAACTACCCCAATTATCCTTTATTGTGTAGTTTGGATCATTTAGACAACTATAATGTCATTATAATCAGAGGCTACAATTAAAATATTTTTTCTTATTGTGTTAGGATCCTCCGCACAAGGTATTAAATCCTATGAATTCGTTCTACAGTTATTAAATCAAATAACTGAGGCGTCTGTGTGAAATGAAACTGGCTGCTGGGTCTATGTTTTGGGATCAATAAATCTCTCAAGAACAGCCTAGTTAGCTCTGAGGAGGGACCAGCTGGGCATCATCATGTGCTTAAGCAAAGTCCCCAAAGCTAGGCCATTTGAAAAATCACCCTTTCAAACATGGAAGGAGACAGTCACAGAGGCCATACAGCCCTTCCTAACAGTATTGCAGGAGGCTCAGTGATAACCTTTTTTTGTGAGTTTCAAGAAACATCTGCTAAGCATCCATCTCAGGATATCTAGAGCCTAGACTTACTTCATCATCAAAAGCACCATCACTGGAAGTAGGGTAATACAGGAGAATGAGCTCAGGATTTAGAGTCAGAATACCAGCTCTGACATGACAGCAAGTCACTTAACATCTCTGGACCTCAGTTTCCTCATCTGTAATATGAGTCGATTGGCTTAAATGACCTCTAAGATCCTTTCTGGTTCTACATCTATGATTGTTCTATTTATTCTTGGTATACTGTAGTTGATTCTCCAGTCCTCAAAGAGAACACCGCAAATAAACAAATTATAAGGAGCTCCAAACCAAATCTATAGAATCTCTGTAAAAAATGGTTGAGTAAGACTGTAAAACATTTTCCAAGGGAAATACACACACGCACACACACCCTGGCACAAAAGCCACATGAATGCTTCCCAGCTGACCCATCCACCGCTCTGAAACACCATATAATCAACAACCTCCAGAGGGGAGCAACACAGTGACATTCAGTATTGAGAAATCCTCTAATGCAAAATTAAGGGTAGGTAGGCAAGCTTTTCTTGCTAAGTCATCTAAAATGTTTTCAAAACTGCCATGAACAGTATCTGGCTGAAGAGAGGTCTGTTTGGCTAAATCCCCTATGGAAGACTCGAAGACCAAAGAGACACATCTGCAGATGAAGGGTGGCATCTGTTAGCTGGAGAATAGGGAGGAGACTCTGCTTGATCACTTGATTGATTGTTCCTGGGATCAATACTGCAGTCAGATAATTTTGGGGCTCCATAAAAGCTAGAGTCAGGAGTGTAAATAAAAAAGGCAAAGGCAGAACTGAAGCTTTTATGCCAAAGTTTAAGAAAAAGAAAAAAAAGAAGCAGGAAGCACTTTGGGGTGCTGCTTCCATCTGACTTGGCTAGTCTTCTACCAGGAGAGGTATAAATAAGTCTACTAACACCATGCCAAAAGAAATTATCAGCCAAGTAACAATGGGGGAAAATGTCTATTAAGGTCCAGAGCTGATTGCTGAACCACACCTACACGACAAAATTGCCCAGAGGCTATGAATGAGGAAAGGCAGGCTCTGAAAGTGACTGCATTTTCATTTCTGTAATTTCAATCTCTAGCACATCTATTTCTTAAATCACCAGTTGGGCCAAAAGATCTAAGGGATACACCAGACTTGACAGAATGTAACAGTGCTGTAAGAATATTACTATCTACTTTAAGCAGTGGAAATGCAGCATGGTGTAGTGGAAATCACATTAGGTTATGAGTCAAGATTGGCCGTTCCAGTCCTGGCTCTCCTATTGAATAACTGGCATGACCTTGGCAAGTTGCAACCTTTCTGAACCTTAGTGGCTCATGCAAAATGAACATAAAAACACCTTCCCTGTCGACCACCCCGGGCCATTATATGGATCCAATAAAGTAATGCCGGTAGGGATGGCTCATTATTTTAGGCTCTGGGGCTGAAAAATAAGGACTTTGTCTTTTTTTACTCCAAACTCCGCAGTGTGATAATGAAATGGATGATTACATGATTTCTTTGGCTATTATTTTTTTGAAGGTCATATTTTAAAATCGTAGTTTGACCCCAAAAGGGGAGCACACTGCCCAAGCAGCGGCATTTTCAGCACCAGTCTCCCTCATTCTTGCCTCTAGTTCTACTCGATGGACAAATAGCCCGGCCACTGCAAAGGAAAGCCAGGGCTTCCAAGTTAGAGAAACAAAAGAGCCAGCTCCGTGCGGGGCTTGGCGGCCATGCAGTTCTGCGGCTCCCCTCCCTTCCCTGCCGCAGCCTTTTGTTCTGGGCGCAAGGAGGGCTTTCGAAACGTACGTGAATAGCAACTACATTAAGAAAAAGAATTCTTCAACAAGGAGAAGGACGTTGGGGAGCCTCCTAGGCCGGAGGAGCCCGCTGTGGGAACGCCCTTTGTCCGCTCCGCGCGGCCGTAGGGACCGCAGTGCGGACTGCACCACGCCCACAAGCCGGTATCTGAGCAGACGCTTCTCCAGCATCACTGGAGAGAACAGAGGATGCTAGGGAGACTGGGGCTGGGCAGGGCTGCGGAAGAACAGGATGACCTCTGCCTGGCACGGGGATGCAGGGCACCCAGTGGGGTGGGGGAGAAGGGCGACCATGCGCCTCCCACCGCCAAAGGCACAGAGAGCCACCATGGCGAGGGGTCTAGAAAGGTGGACGAGAGGGGGCAAGGGGCTCGCGCTGAGCCGGGTGCCCGGCATGCCCTTCCTCACCTCCCCAAGGTGTGGGCGCAGAGAACGCCCCAGCGCCCCACGGATCGTGGGGGATCTTTGTGCAGGAGACAGCAATGTATAATGCACCACCCAGAGGAGGGGGTGTTCGGGGAGGGGCGCACCACCCCTTCCTGCAGAGGCTGCTTGAGCTGAGGGTTGGTCCTTGTCTCCAGATACCGCACCTACACGACAAACCCCGGCCCCACCTTTATAATCCCAGAGGATGTACCACTAAAGCAACGATTCAGCTCGTTAACTAAGAATTAAACAGAAGGAAAGGGATGGGCTGCTCTCTGCGTCCAAGGACCCCAACCGGTATTTGACACCCTCGATTCACACACTCCTCCTCCCCCGTCTTTTTATATATATATATATATAACTTCCCTAAGACCTGATTCTAAAAGAACAAAATGAATAAACCCCACCCCACAACTTTGTCTAGCCCATTCTCCCTGCTGGAATGAAGTACAGCTGCCAAAGGACTTGGCACACGAGGCAGGGAGCTGGGGATGCGCTGCGTTTCTGAATAAAAGCAGCCTCCCGGTCCCCACCCTTTTCCCACAGCCCCCCGTAGAAGCATCAGAAAAAATGGGGGAGAGGGATGGTATAAAGGGAGGGTGGGGATGGTCTTCATATCAGGCTCACCAGTAGGACCAGGAGGTTTTAACCCAAAATGACAGCCGGTAGCCGAGAATTTCTATGCAATCCTCCAGGCTATGCAGCACATGGTCCCCAAGTCAAGGGGGCTCCTTTTGCCCCCACCTCAGCAGATGGGGCGGGTGCGTAAAAGGGAGTGGTTACAGGATTTTATCCTTTTTGCCTCGGGTCTTATTGTGGCCCACGCTCCTCCCCCCACCTGCGTTTTAATTAAAAGAAGGCAGTGGCCAAGTCCCCAGCTGACAGATCTTTCAAGGTTATGAAATTGATTGCTTTCTCGTCTATAAATCATCCGCACTAAAATCAGCACAAAAGAATGTCCATACAGTAGGTTGAGGGGGTGGTGGAGGGTGTGTGTGTGTATGTGTTGGGTGGGGTGGGGTGGGGTAATCCTGCACCCAGGATGGTTTTGTTCTCTGCATCTAGCCTCCGCCCAAGCTCATCTTGGCGCTTTGGGATCCCGCGGGCAGACTGGGAGTGCCAGGGCTAGGGCTGACCATTGGGCTGACAGCCCGCGAGCCCCGCTCTTCCTTACCTTGCTCGATATTGCCTATGGCCCTTCGCAGGTGCTCCTCGGTCACTATCTCCCCGATGACCACCAGCAGGTAAAATTTGCTGTCCAGGAAGCGGTGCGAAAGGCTGGGAGAGGTAGATGCCGGGTTGGGGATGCTACAGGACGGCTCCGACTCCGCTTCCACCACCACGGTCGCCATCCCGCAAGCCCCGCTCCGGCCGCCGCCGCTCCTCTCTTCTGCGGCAGGGAGAAAGGATTATTTCCAAAGGGGCTTCCTCTCCCTCCCTCCCCTGCCTTGGGCTTCTTGCCTCCTCCCCCCCCTCCCCCCCTTCTTCCTAAGCACAGAGCTGCGGAATGGAGCTGGGTAGCCGGGGAGTGAGAGAGGGCGGGGAGACGGCGGCGCTTTTATATGGAGCCTGGGCAGCGCTGGGAGCCTGGGAGGAGGAGAAGGAGGGAGGGAGGAGGAGGAGGAGGGAGGAGGAAGAGGAGGAGGAAGGGACACGGCACATCCTTACGTTGTGGCTGCTGGCTGCCTCTCCTCCAGCAGCCCCGGGCTGATGTCATCTGCAGCAAATCATCACGCCCGCGGGCCGGAAGCAGAAGGGACGAGGTGTGCGGACAATGCTCCGAGCGAGGTCTCAGGGCAAAGAGTTAGGAGACCCCCCTCGCCCCAGACTGGACCCCAAAGGCCCCTTACCGCTACGTGGAATTGGAGAGCTCCCTTTCCAACCTCTCTCTCACACTCACCTTTGAGATTCCTCAGCCCAGGCTACACGTTTTAGCCTTGGGGATAGTTCACCAGCCCAGAGAATTTGTTTTCCTAGGACCAGCTACCCTTTAAAGGGGGATGAAAGAGCTCCCTCCTCGGCCCCACAAGAGTAGAATTTATGTTTTGAGATACTGTGTAAGGTGATAGGAAGGGTGCATATATCATCCAGGCCTTTGACTTGCCTACCTCAAATTTCCTTCAAAAGTCATTTTGGAAGAGGGGAAATACAGAGATTTAAAACTTGGTACTTGAAAAAGGAGAACTTGGAAGATTAACTTAAAACTAAAACCCGACTCAAGAGAAACCACAGTTTAGTATAGTCCCTGGCACAGGGTGGGTGCTTAATAAATGTTAGTTGACTGACAAGAGGAAATATATTGATTACAGACATGTTAATTAAAGGTATAAATTTATGTGTATATATATATATATATATATACACATAAATTTATATATATATATATATATACATACACATATCCAACCCAAATATCGACAGTATAGAGTATAAAGATAATAGTGCCTAATGAATATGGTTACAGTGATAACAATGTACCCTACCGAAACAAATCCTTAAATGTTTTGAGACAATGGGACCTTTTAAGGTAGATATGATGCTAGGAATTTTAAAATGCCTTTGTCTGTTTTTGGAAGACTCTGAAAAGGCCAAGTCAGTTAAACTTGCTAATGCTTATTTTCCTACAAGACTGTAAGGTCTTTGTGGGCAAGGGCTTTTTTGTTTTTTGTTTTTTTACTAAACTGTTTATCTCCTTGGCAATACTTGATACAAAAGTAGGCATCTAATTAATATTAATAACTTGTTTAGGTTGTATTAGACTCATTTAAGGGAGAAGATGAGAGAAGAGTAAAAATGCAAAGCATTGTACCACCTGTAAGGACCTTGGAAACAAGTTGTAAAGAGTAAATGTAATGGTAACATCTTGTTTTAAAGTATGTCTATGTGGGGGATGAAGAGGGAAGTTAGATGGAAATTACTGTAGAGAAGGCACAATCGTAGACTCTTGGTGGTCCAATCCCCAATTGTTCTGGGACATAATTTGGAACTATGCTAAAATAAAATTTTAAAAAAGTATAGTCAAATACCACTTGACCTCAAGATCCCACTGGGAACCTGAAGAGATATAGAAAGAAGAAGGTAGAACCAAGAGAACAACATTTGCAATGACTACAGTAATGTAAGGGGCAGCTAAGTGGTGCAATGGATAGACTGCTGGGCCTGGAATCAGGAGCACTCAACTTTGTGAGTTCAAATCTGGCCTCAGATACTAGCTGTGTGACTCAATTTCCTCATCTGTAAAATGAACTAGAGTAGGAAATGGTAAATCACTCCAGTATCTTTGCCAAGAAAATCCCTCATGGGGTCGCAAAGAGTTGGTTGAGACTGAACAGTAACAACACAATGATGTAAATGAAAACTGCTAAAAGGCAGCTCATCTCAGATTCATGGCAATGAATACTGAGTTTAAACCTGGGAACAGATGATATTATACAAATTCCTCCTCTCCTGAGAGATGGGAACTAGGTATATAGAATTTAACATGCTGCCAGATTTGGTTGCTTATGGATAGTTTTACTCAACTGTTTTTCTTTGTTATAAGGAAGGGGGATAGGAAGGGGGATTTGCAAATTGGCGTTAAGAAAACAAAAGTAATTGATAAAAAGGGAAGGGATTAACTATTAGATACAATTGTCAGTTTCACTATTTGGAAACTTAAGGCAGCTAGTTGTTGACTGGAGAGATGGCTGGACCTGAAATCTGGAAGACCTGAATGGCAATCCTGCCTCAGGCACTTCAGTAGCTGGGCAAGTCAGTTAAACTGTCTTCAGCCTCAGTTTTCTTATCTGTAAAAGGGGATAACAGTATCACTTACCTCTCACAGGACTGCTACACATGAGGTCATATATATGAAATGATCTGTAAAATTAAAAATGTTATTTAAGTGCTAGTTATTATTATATGTATCAGAATATATCATTTGAAGACTTCCAATAGAAATCAGGTGCTTCTTGGTCAAATACTTTAATTTACTTTGTGATGCCATACTCCTTTGTTTTGCCTATAGCACGTTTGTGTTTTAAATTCATTTATCAATCTCAGTTTTCTGACAAGATGACAAGCTTGTTGCTTTTTCTTTTCTACACTTCTATACCTCTGGTATCTTGTACATAGCACCTTTTCAATACATGTTTTACTGAATTGAATTTAGTGATAGGTCATGTAGCATGAAGAAGTCTGAAGACAGAAATAAGGTGTTTGTTTTTAAATTACATCCCACATGACTATCCATAGCCTCAGGAGATATATTATGTATAACTTACTCTTGGGTGAATGAATGTACAATGGTTTGGGATGGTTATATTCATCAATGATTAGTGGCTAAGATTTCCCAGTGGGAGGGGAAGAGGTTTTGACAAGGGATTGAGATATTCATAAAAGATAGAGTAGACAGTTTTGACTGTATAGATTTGAATATATTTTACATAAACAAAATCAATGCATTTCGAATTAGAAGAGAAACAAGTAAATGGGGGGAAATGTTTATAGCAAATTTCAACTCGTAAGAGTCTAATTTCCAAGATATACAAGGAACTGATTTAGATCTATCAAGTTAAGAGCTATAACCCAATTGAAAAATGGCTAAAGGATAGAAGGAGGTAGTTTTCTAAGGAAGAAATCCAGGCTATCAATAGTCATATAAAAATGCTCAAAATCACTAATAGGAAAATGCAAATTAAAATATTTCTGAGACTCTATCTCATACCCATAAGGTCGGCAAAGTTGGCACACAAAAAAGAAAGAAAATGACAAATGTTGCAGGAATTGTGTGAAAAGTGGCACATTAAGACACTGTTGATGGTGCTATATCCTTGTGAGTTATTCTGGAAAGTAATTTGGTACTGTACCTAAAAAAATTACTCAGATCTGCATACCCTGTGACCAGCTGTACCATTATGAGGGCTATGTCCCAAAGAGGTCAAAGAAAGAAGAAAAGGACCTATATGCACAGAAAATACTCTTAGCAGTTCTATTTTTTATAGTGACAAAGGACTAGAAGCTAAGGAGGAAACCCATCAATTTAGGACTGGTTAAAAAAAATTATGGGTTATAAACAGAATGTTTTATATCCATTATATTTATATATTTATTATATATTATTATATATTTATATCTAACTACTATTCCATTAGAAATTCTGAAACAGATGGTTTCAGTGAAACCTGGGAAGACATGTATAAACTGATACAGAGTAAAATGAACAGAACCAGGGGAACGATTTATAAAATAACAACCATTCTATAAAAGAAAAAAAGCAAAAAAACCCAACAACTTTGAAAGCCTTAAGAACTCTAATCAATACGATGATGAATCATGATCCAGAGAGTCAATAATAAATCATTATAGAAACAAGTAAATGGGGGAAAATGTTTATAGCAAATTTCAACTCGTAAGAGTCTAACTTATTTCATGATAGATGATGGAGTCAGACTGCAGAATGAGACATATATTGTTTTGCACATGGTCAATGAAGGAATTCTCTTGACTATGTATTTGTAACCAAGGTTTTCTTTTTTGTTTTCCAGCGGCTGAAGTAGGTTGAAGTAGGAGGGAAAATAAATTTCTGTTCATTGAAAAAAACAATAATCTTCAATACACAAGAATTAGAAGGAAAACAGCTTACTACAAAAATCTTTTCAGGATTTTTTTTTTGATATATAAGATATAGAAAGAATTTATAAA
The DNA here is from genome assembly GCA_028658325.1 of Potorous gilbertii. Taxonomy (NCBI): domain Eukaryota; kingdom Metazoa; phylum Chordata; class Mammalia; order Diprotodontia; family Potoroidae; genus Potorous; species Potorous gilbertii. The sequence continues at coordinate 693,226,278 of CM053769.1, read as the reverse complement.
AACATTTGTAAATATACACATATATAATATAATAATATAAATTTATATATATAAATAAATATAAAAAAGAATTTATAAAAAATATTTAAGAATGGGGGTCATTTCCCAATAGACAATCAAAGGCTATGAACAGGCAGTCTTCAAAAGAAGAAATGCAATTTAGCAACAACCATGTAAAATTTTCCAAATTGATAATGGGATTCACCATGAGATTAGCAAAGATGCCAAGAAAGGAAAATGACGATGGGGGGCACTGTGGGAGGACAAGCACACTAATGGACAATCGGTGAAGCTGACAATCGGTCCAACCATTCCAGAAGAAAAATTTAGAAGAATAAATGATAAAATAACAAATTTGTTTCTTCTTTTTAGAAGTTTGTATGTAGTATGTATGGTAGGAGGAGGAGATTGGATGGAAATTACATTCATACGTGGTTGTGGAGATGTGAATTGGGATGATTTCAGAACTGGGACTTTCTAGAATTTGGGATTAAATTACGCCTATCTTTTGACCCAGCAATATAGTAGGGTATATACCCCTAAAAGATAAGAAACAGAAAGGAATAAAATATACAAAATATTCATAACATCACATTTTATTTTAGTAAAGGAGTACCCATCAATTGGAGATTGATTAAACCAATTATGGTATGTGAACAAAATAGCATATGATTATGATAAGAGACAAATTCAGAGAGACTTGGGAAGACTTGCATGTGATGATTCAGAGTGAAGTCAACAGAATCAGAAATACAATTGATATAGGGACTAAAAATAGTGTAAAGGAAAACAGACTGAAAAACTTAAGAACTCTGAGCCATCATTTTGTTGAATTTGTTTTCTTCTTTGTTAAAAGGAGTATCTCTCTGGGGGAGACAGGCTAAATCTAGATGATATGAAAAAAAAAGATACTAATAAAAATCTATTTTTAAAAAGAATGCCAATGACCAAGGCAATGACCAATCACAGCTCCAGAAGAGGGATGCTGAGTCATGCTCCCCAAATCTTGGCATGGAGGTGATGGACTACAGGTGCAGAATGAGACATACATTTTCAGGGATAGCCAGCATGTCCATGTGTTTCATTTTAATATATTTTAGTATAAAAGAACTTTTATTTTGGGGTAGGGAAAGTTATAGGAGAATACTAGATGAGTAGTGATAGTGATACAGAAGAAAGAAGAGAAAGGAAAAGAAGACCATTAATGAAATGTTTTTGAAAACACACAGAAGAGAGCAGAAGTAAAGTCAGCAAGGTACGCAAATAAGCATAACACTGCTGATCCTACCCTCTTCAATTTAACACACACTTTATTTTTTAGAACAGTTTTTAAAAGTTTTCAGAGGAAGAGAATTACATCAACTTATATTCCATACAAGTGAGGCCACTGGGGACGAGTTTAGACGTTGGATTATTTGTTTTTTCCTCATGTTTTAGAGAAAAGGCAGTGGGGTACAGTGGCAAACACCCTGAATATGCAGTCACAAAACATCAGTTTGAATTCTGCCTTTGCTACTTCTACCTGCATGACTTTGAGTAAATAAACATCTTTCCATTTCTTCTTCTGCAGCATGAGGAAAATCCAATTTAGATTGCTGAAAGACCTTAGAGTTCACCTATTCAAGCCCTTCCATTTGACAGATGAGGAAACTGAGGCAGAAAGATATTAAGTTACTTGCCTAAGGTCACACTGGTATCCAGTGACCTGGGGGCAGGGGTTGAGGGAAAGATTTGAACCCTATCTATTTCTAGATCCAATTGGCTCTCCACTATACCACCTTGTCTCTAATATCAGATAAAATAATCTGATTTCCTTCTAAGAGAGATCCCATGATAGAATTGAAAGCTTACTAAGTCTAGAGATGATAACAAATTTCGTGTGAATGATGAAAAATCAATAAAAACTTATTAAGCACCTACTATATGCTAGGTGGGGCAGTGGATAGAGAACTGAGTCTAGAGTCAAGAGGATGTGAGTTCAAATTCATCCTCAGACACTTACTAGCTGTATGACCCTGAGCAAGTCTTAATTCTATTTGCCTCAGTTTCCTCATCTGTAAGATGAACTGGAGAAGAAAGTGGTAAACCACTCCAGTATCTTTGCCAAGACAACTCCAAATGGTGTCACAAAACGTCAGATAGGATTAAAAAACAACCGAACAACAATGTGCCAGGTATTTACAATGCTAAGCATGAAGATCCTGCCTTCAAGGAACTTTAACATTTAAGAAAAGAAAGAGACCTTAGAGTTCACCTAGTTAAATCCTCTCATTAAAAAAAGATAATTTATATTTTTATATCACCCTTATTTACATATACATCTCTCCCCTTAGATAATAATTTTGTAACAGAGAATAAGAGAAAAAAATCAGTTCAACAAAATTAAGCAGTATATCAAAACAATCTAACAGTATGTTTAAAGTTCCACAACCACAGCACATCATCTCACCTCTTCTGGGGGTTCAGACTTGCTCATTATAATGATACAGCACATTTAGGCTTAATTCTTAGTTGCTACTTTTTACATTCTTGTAGTCCTGTGTATGTTGCTTTTCTGGTTCTGCTTATAGCGCTTTGAATCAGTTCCTATGTCTTTCCATCCATCTCTTTATTTTCCATATTCATCATTTTATATTTTAAAAAAACTTTAAAGAGATAAGATGTTTAGTCTAGAGATAACTTTATCTCTAGCCCAAGGTAACTTTTAGTGAATGTCTTAAATATTCAATTACATTCATGTATTGTGAAGAGTTTAACTACTTATTCCCCAATTGATGGACATCTATTTTGTTTTCAGTCCTTTGCTGTTACAAAAAGTGTTGCTCTAATATTTTGGCAGATATGGAGCCTTTCTGTATGGAAAAGGAAAGCATTCATGACCAAATAAGAGACAGAGAGAACTAGGAAATGGAGAATAGGTAATTTTGGCTATATTAAATTAAAAAGCTTTTGCACAAATAATACCAATGCAACCAAGATTAGAAGGAAAGCAGAAATTTGGGAAACAATCTTTACAGCAAATGTCTCTGACAAAGGCCTCCTGTCTCAAATATATAAAGAATTGAGTCAAATTGATAAGCATACAAGTCATTCCCCAATTGATGAATGGTCAAAGGATATGGACAAACAGTTTTCAGATGAAGAAATTACAGTTATCTATAGTGATTAAAAATGCTCTAAATCACTTTTGATTAGAGAAAGGCAAATTAAAACAACTGAGGTACCATCTCACATCTATCAGATTGCTTAATATGACAGTAAAGGAAAATGATAAATATTGGAGAGGATGTGGGAAAACTGGTACACTGATGTTTTATTGGTGGAGTTGTGAATTGATCCAACCATTCTGCAGAGCAATTTGGAAGTATAGCCAAAGAGCAAAGAAACTGTGGATACCCTCTAATCCGGCAATACCATTACTAGGTATGTATTCCAAAGAGATCATAAAAAATATTTATAGCAGCCCTTTTCATGGTGGCAAAATATTGGAAATTGAGGGGATGCTCATCAGTTGGGGAATGGCTGAACAGGCTGGGGTATATGAATGTAATGGAATACTATTGTGCAATGAGAATGAACAGGTAGATTTCAGAAAAACCTTGAAAGACTTATAGGAACTGATGCAAAGAGAAATGAGAAGAACCAGGAAAACAATGTACATAGCATCAGCAACATTGTGTGATGGTCAACTATGAATGACTCAGCTCTCCTCAGTAACACAATGATCCAAGATAAGTACAAAGAACTCACCAAGGAAAATACTATCCACATCCAGATAAAGAACTGATGGACTCTGAATGCAGATCAAAAGATACTTTCTCTCGCCCCCCATACTTCATATTCCTTTTCGTGTTTTTTTTCCCCTTTTGATCAGTTTCTTCTTTCACAACTATGACTGATATGGAAATATGTTTTACATGATCACACATGTATAACCTATATCAACTTCCCTATCATTTTAGGAAGATGGGAGGGAAGGGAGAAAAATTTGGAATTCAGGAACTCATAAAAATGAATGCTAAAATTGTCTTGACTTATAATTGGGCAGAAATGCTATTAAAAAAGCCCCAAAGCATTTGGATATTTTAGTCATTTTCTTAGCATAATTCCAAATTGCTTTCCAGAATTAGACCAATTCACAACTTCACCAACAGTGCATTAGTGTACGCGTCTTTCCTCAGCCCTTCCAATACTTCTCACCTTCTGTCATCTTTGCCAGGTTGTTGGATATGAGGTGGACTCTCAGGTCAGTCCCCTTCTACTACAAAAGAGGAAACTGAGGCACAAAGAGGTTAAGTGACTTGTATAAGATCACATAGGTAGTAAATTTCAGAGCCAGGATTTGAACTCAAGATCTTTTGACTCCAAGTTTGGCAACAGTGCTAAAACAAAGAAATATACACACATATTCACATATGTGGTATACAAAAAAAAATAAGCAAGTATAAAAAACAAACTACTCAGGATAGAAAATTACTAGTTAGGTACAAAGGGAGCAAAAAGAAAGAAAAACCCAAACACTCTGAAGGTTATAAACAAACTAAGTTTGAGTAAGTCAACACTGTGTTTTTTTTTTAATTAAGGTATTTTTAGAGGGTAATTTTGAAGATTGTATCATTTACAGCCAAAAATAGTGCTTCTAGACTTAACACTGATGGTTTATTTTCATTTTTCAGATTTCAAGATGTGTGTGGAAAAATTAGAAGAGATGTAGAGAAAAGAACAAAACATTTTAAAGACATGTAAAATAACAAAATGCTATTATTATAAAATATAAAATTACACCTAAAATAAAAGTTTTGTAGAGTTTGGATCATTTGGCTTAGGAAAGAAGCCTAAGGGTAATTTTTAGTGAATGTTTTAAATATCTTAAAGATCAAGCAAGTCAATTTCCTCTGAACTACTCTAACCAGCTGTAATGGGCAAGCCTCTTTACCTCTCTGGGATTCTGATGCAGCATACTTAGAAAGCAGTCCTTTCTCCCCCATTGACTTGCTGGTTGACTTTGGTCAGATCACACCCTCTCTTGGTCTTGATTGTCTCATCAGCAAAGTAGCAATAGTAATATTTCTTTAAAATAGAATTTGGATTTGAATAGTTCTCATAAGAAGAAGCTGTTTTTCATCTCAAGAAAGCAAATGGATTAAGTGATGGTAGGACATATTCAGGTTAAAAGAAAAACAACCCAGCAACCCTACCTGACAATACATGGCTTTTCTTTCTATTCAAAGGAGTGATTAATAATAAAAACCATCTGGCCTTTTTAGTCACTCCCACACAAGCCCTACTTAACCAGTAGTCTCTTGCAGTGTATGCATATGCAGCCTCCTCTTTAGATTGCGGCTACAG